>CM060924.1:683762481-685012481 GCA_030737875.1 Allium sativum
CTAAATTTTATTTTTTGCAGGTCCCACTTAAGAAAAGAGGAAAGTGGATACTGGACAGTGGTTGTAACACCCCACCTCCGCCAATGCCACTTTTGCAAGGACATTAGCTTTGGAGGGGCGTTAAACAAGGTAAACATGCATGCAGGTATCACAAGACAGAACATATAAGTAAAACAGAAATGGATAGCAAAGGGAAGATATACGAATCGGATAAAGCACGGATAGCAAAGGGAAGATATACTGAAATACATAAAGCATGGATAGCAAAGGGAAGATATACCAATCTAGGAAAAGAGATTGAAAATGTATCCTCCAAGAGAAATGGATAAAGCACGCGCCTCTTCTCCTTGGTTTCCCAAGTTGCGTCTCCATCTGTTTCACTCCATTGCGCCTTAACAAGCTTAACTTCTTTGCTTCTTAGCTTCTTTGTCTTCATTTCCATGATACGAATCGGAGCTCGTCTCAGGGTTGCTTCATCCTCTACCTCCATGTCTTCAAGAATACTTGGTTCAACCACTTTGGCGGGTCTGTGCAAACACTTCCGGAGATGCGAGACATGAAAGACATTATGCACTCCGGCCAGCTTCTCGGCAATTCCACCTTATAAGTCATCTTCCCGACTCTTTCTATAGTAGGGAAGGGTCCTACGATCCTTGGTGTCAGCGAACCATATTTCGCAAAGGAGAAATCTTCACAAAGACCATATCTCCAAATTTTTAAATTCCAAGTCTGTCCTTCGCTTGTCTGCATAGGATTTCTGTCTGTCTTGGGCCATTCTTATCCGTCTTCGAATCAATTCAACCCTCTCGGATGTGTCCCTTATCATGTCGGGCTCAATTATAAGCTTATCCGTCGTCTTCCCACAATCAATTATAAGCTTATCCGTCGTCCCTTATCGCGTATCATTGCTTCTTGCAAACTGTTCCAGAACTGGCTAGTGAAAATTGGGTCACGATCGCTAACTATGCTAGAAGGAACTCCATGCAGCCGCACTATCTTTTGAAGATAAACAGATGCTAGCCGCGATACGGTCCTCTTGCTTTTCACCGGAATAAAATGGGCTCTCTTTGTAAATCTATCAATTATTACCCATATCCCATAAAGCCCAAATAGTTTGGTGGCGAACTTCTTCACCCCAACCATATATCACAAATAGGCTAGCCATACTCCTTAGGGGGTTTGTAACAGAACTAAGATTGAGGATAGGACCGAGAGGATATACTTAAAAGGTAGCATGCGAGTAAGCTCTACGGAACAATAGGGATCAAGGATATACTCTTAGAAAGAGATTAAATGCGCGTATCTAGACTTCAATCTTCTAAGCCGCATTTTTCTTGTGCTTATTCCCATCATGCCTTGACCGTCTTTTAACTTCACAATTCCGTAGTTCTTAATTCTTATTTCCAAAATATGAGTTAGAACTCATTTCATCGTTGCCTCTCATTCCACTTCCACTTATTCTTTGCCTAAAATACTTGGCTTTCACCCAACTGTGTACTCATGGTTTCATGCAAGCTTTCCAAGATTCGTTAGTGAATCTTGGATCTCGTTTACATACTATACGGTATCCTACGCAGAAAACTATCTCTTGAAAACAGTGCCAATCCACGTTGCCAAACTGGAGCTGAGGTAAGGGCTCTCTTGAGCCTTTGAAAAGCAAGCTCACACTCCAAGTCCCATGCAAAGACTAAGTTCTTCTTCATCAACTTAGTAAGAGGGGCCGAAATCTTTGCGAAGTCCCTGATGAACTTCCTATAGTAGCCTGCCAGACCGAGAAAGCTTCTTACTTCGGTTGCATTCCTCGGAGTCTTCCAGTCTTGAACCACAACCACTTTCGCGGGATCCACCGCTATGCCTTGCTTAAAAACTTATTGTCCAAGAAACCGAACTTCCCTTCTCCAGAAATGACATTTGGAGAACTTGGCTTTCAACTGATGCGCTCTAAGCGTATCCATCACTTCCTTGAGATGTCTGGCATGTTCTTCCTCATCCTTTGAGAAGATCAGAATATCATCCACGAAGACAACAACAAACTTGTTGAGGAACTCCCTGAACACCCTACTCATCAAGTCTACGAAGTATGCGGGTGCATTAGTCAAACCGAATGGCATGACAAGCCATTCAAAGAATCCATCTGGAGTCCTAAACGCAGTTTTATCAATACTATCCTCAGCTACTCTAAGCTGATGGAATCCGGTAGCTAGATCGAGCTGAGAGAAAACAGAAGCACCAACAAACTGGTCAAAGAGATCATCAATCCTCGGTAACGGGTGCCTATTCTTCTTTGTCAGCTTGTTCAATTCTCGATAATCAACACATAGACGAAGCGAACCATCCGCCTTAGTAGCGAATACCACCGGAGCACCCCATTCAGAAATGCTTCGTCTATTAAAATTCTTCTCAAGCAACTCCTTGATTTTCTTACTGAGCTCCCTTCTTTCACGAGGGGCCATGTGCCTAACAGGCAATGATACTGGCTTGGCATTATCGACTAGATAAATGCGGAAATCTATCTCTCGTTTAGGGGGTAAAGCCTTTACTTCTTCAAAGACATCGGGATAGTCTCGGACCACCCTTACAGATTGCAGATCATCGATGGACGAGTCGAGAGATTCAAGATAACATAACATGACGGGACGTCTAGGGTTACAAGAAATTTCTAGGGTATTACCGAGGCGAGTCATGAGCCTCTCCACCCTAGGCTCACAATCGAGGATGGCTCCATAACTGGACAACCAATCCATGCCCAAGACCAACCCATATCCCGTGACCCCGAGAACATAAGCACTACACGTGAATTCTACGGCCAAAATAGAAATTTTCAAATCCACCCAAATCATAGACAGATGGGCGGAACCCCTAATTGGATTTGAAACACAAACGGGATCCTCAACTAGGCTAGTACTTAGGTGCAAACCTTCAACAAAATCAGAAATAAAACTATGCGATGCGCCAGAATCAAATAAGATATGAACAGGGAAATCAGAAATGTAAACAAGGTTTTCTACAGAAATACTACCTCGATCAAGAACTGGAGCGATGTTGAGAGTATGCACTAGCCCTCCAGAAGGTCCTACACGCTGATTCTGCCCTTGTCCTTGCTTCTTGGGGCAATCCTTGCTAAAATGTCCAGGCTCTCCACAGTGAAAGCATTCGCCCAACTTCCTCTTCTTCTTCCTACAGTCTTTGGCTATGTGCCCAGTAATCCCACAGAAGTTGCACTTCCTCCTTTCTCTTGACTTGTTGTTCTCGCTATGGTTGTTCTTATCTCTTTCCTCGATATCTTCCTTCTTTCCTTGGGACTCATTTGCCTTGACCTCCTTCTTGCCACTCTTATCTTCCTCTTGAAGTAAGGCCATATTCACCAAATTTTCGAAGGTCGCCCCCAGGGGTATATGAGATATGGCCAAACCACGCAATGGCTCATTCAATCCTAGAGCAAAGCATAGGGCCTTCTTCCGAGCGGTGTTAACCCATTCTAGACCGAACTGAGCAAGTTGATTAAACTTATCCACGTATTCTCTAATGGTCATGTCCCCTTGCTTTAGTGATAGGAACCTCTCTAGCTGAAGGTTCTCTTCTGTTGATGATAAAAACTTTAGTCCAAACCTTCTCCTAAAGTCATCCCAAGTCTCGATGGGTCTAGTAGTGGTGGTGACTACCCACCAATAAGCAGCTTCCCCTTTCAATAGCCATACCGCCAACAGAACTTTGCTACGATCTTCCACATCAAAGATAGCAAAGAGGTCTTCAGTTTCCTTTAACCAGTTTCTTGCCTCCACGGGAGTCTCCGTTCCGACAAAATTCT
Organism: Allium sativum; assembly: GCA_030737875.1. Classification (NCBI taxonomy): domain Eukaryota; kingdom Viridiplantae; phylum Streptophyta; class Magnoliopsida; order Asparagales; family Amaryllidaceae; genus Allium; species Allium sativum. The sequence goes on from CM060924.1 coordinate 683,766,290, forward strand.
TGCAACCCATCGCCTTAAAGTCTTTGCAAAGCTTTGCGAAATCCTCTTGCGGATGCTGAGGGGGAGGAGGAACCTCAGCTACGGGAGGAGGAGAGATGTTAGCGACGGGGGAAGGAGGAGAAATGTTCACGGGGCCGGCTTCATTCGCCCTTGCCTCCATAAATCTCCAGAACCAGAAAGGTACTTGTACGCCTTCCGGGATGTTAAAGCGATCGGCCATACTAAAACGAAGAAAAAGATAGATTCAGAACGAAGAAACGAAGGATAGTGCTATGGCTTTTGGGGAATAGCCTTTTTTAAAATAAGTAGACTTTTCTTGGAAAATACTTAATTGGTTTTGAAAATAGTTTTTCAAAAGGTAAGTTTCAAAAACAATTTTGCTCAAATCTTGTAAACCTTATGCTCTAATACCAAATGTAACACCCCACCTCCGCCAGTACCACTCTTGCAAGGGCACTGACTTTGGAGGGGCGTTTAAACAAGGTAAACATGCATGCAGATATCACAAGACAGAACATATAAGTAAAACAGAGTAGTAAAGCAGCGGATAAAACTTAGCATTTCAAAACCATAGTCATGTTACAACAAAGTACTTGGTCATTATTTTCCAACAACAAAGTCTAGATAAAAGCATAAACTGAAAAACTGAAATACATAAAGTACTATCCCCAAAATGAAGTGATAAACCATAGCTAGCTCAATGTCCAAAACCGTACATGAGCAAATCCAGTAAGCAAGCTGTAAAGATCCAAGCTAAGCTCCAATGTTCCCACCCTGAGAACCTGAGGGGGGGGGAACGGAAGAAAAGAGGCGAAAGAAAACAGGTCAGTCAAAAAGACTGGTAAGTCCTACTACTATCTGTCTATGAACTAGCAAAGTTAACTGGCATGAGAAGCTGAGATGAACATAAGGATAACAACATACTGGCATGATTATTAACTAACAAGATAGATAAAGGTGTCATCGCATAATTAAGGTTAAGTTTTGCACCACGGGTGTACTAGCATTCTAACATGTCAAGTAAAAACAAGAATTGATCCCTTGGCCCAAGCTTGGCCCAATATAATTAGGTGACCTAAATCAAGGTCCAACTACACAGTCTAGTCGATCGGCCCCCTATAAGCCTAACTCGTCAAGTGTCGGTGTCATACGGCCTAATCATGTAATGTAGTTGACTGTGCAGGGTCCACCCCATAGGGTGTATCAGGCCCTACGGTGTAACCCTCAGACACCATTAAAGGATGCACAGTCCAAACCTACCGTAGCCCGTGTTCAACTCCGGACTTGATGTGCACGACAATGGTCCGCCTGAACAACCGGGGCATCATTCGGTCGTCTCTTTTGGTCTCTTACAATCAGCCCAGTAATCGTGCCACACCCTAGCCTAGTCCTAGGGTCTTATGATACTACCAAGAAGGTTACTGCTGAAAAGGACCACGCAACTAGGGTTTCTTAACGGGTTAAATGTGGTTAACCCGATCCACACGTGGATTAAATCGGTTAAGGGTACCCAAGGCTCCCGACTTAACCTCGATTAATCCATCAAGCCCAAATTGGTTAAGTATTAAGTGGACCATGACTTAACCCTAATCAGGAGGCATTAATTAACTTAATGCGCTTTAACCTCTCGCATTAGACTTTGTTGTGGTTACTAGTTAAGCCGGGCGGGTCCGGGTAGCTTTACACCACAACTAGGTCTAACCTCGGGTTCGAGCACAACATGACCAACTTCTCACATTGGGTCCTATTGTTTGTAGCCACTAGTTAAGCCGGGCGGGTCCGGGTAGATTTATGCTACAAACTCAACCCAACCTCGAGTTGGCCACACTCATATTTTCTAAGTGTCATGTCCATTATGTTTCCAAAACATAATTACAAGTTAACATATCACGTCATGTTACAAAAATCATGTTCATGTCATTATGTTACCCAACCCCAACGTAATCCCATCGTTTACATAATCGCAACAACGCATAAAGGATAAAACAGGGAACTTGGCATAACCATGACATAAAGGTGTTGAAGCCACATGTTTAACATGGTGGCATATGAAATGTACATATGTTCATATACTTGCATATTGCATTATTAGGCTTCAAAAGCATGCATAAAACTAAACTTAGCATATGAGTGATACATGGTGATAAATGACATGTAGAAGTTGCTAGAAGTTCGCATTTTGCCTCACATGCAAGTTATCATAAGGGATATGATAACTTTCATGTTGCCAAAATGCAACCTTTAATATAAAGCTTGGAGCTTTATGCTCAAAACCTCAAGTTTAACTTGCATAACATGATAACATGATCAATCCAAACTTGCATAACATAGCAACATGTGTCATACATAATGATTAAACCAACTTGCATAATGATCATCCAAACTTGCATATAATGATCAACCAAACTTGCATATAATGATCAACCAAACTTGCATGTAATGACCAACCAAACTTGCATATAATGATCAACCAAACTTGCATATAATGATCAACCCCAAACTTGCGTCATTCATTTAACTTTAGAGTTCAAAGAAAGAAAGTAGAAAAGGGCTTACAATGCTATGAAGACACAAATAAATATTTATTATAAAGATTGAGACGAAGCCCTTATGCAAGCACCAAAAACCCAAATATGCAAGCTCCAAATGAAAACCCTTGAGACAATTCAATAAAAACCCTTGATTTGAAATAGAAATGTTGCAACTTGACTTGAATGCAAGCTAAGAACATTCATACAAGTTTGAAAACACTTGTATGAACTCAAAATCTCTCATAGAAATTAACTTAGAAATTTTAGAATGAGAGTGGAGGCCATGAGAGGAACAAATTTGACATAGTTTAGTTGTAGGATTGAATAATGGTGATTTAGGCTAGGTTTGGGGTCTTTTTATAGAGGATTAGGATAGTATTAGCCATACGATTAACCCTAGATTCAATCCAAGCCATCAAAGCATGTCTTGGGGAAGAAGTCAAGTGTAGGAACCATCTAGGGCCTTTAGATTAAAGCTGAACCATGAGAACCATTCAAATGTAAAATCTGCATTTGAGCGAATCGGCCCACGGGTTGACAGCCAAACACCCTGGATTAACCCCTAGTCGACCCAGCAGGCTCGGGTCGACCTCAAAAATCGGCCGGTTCGGTTATTCCCCTCTCCCAATTCGCTGTTTTGAACATTTTTGCATATTTATTTATTTATTTTTCAATTTTATATATATATATATATATTTCTCTGCGCAACCCATTTCACTTAATTAAGTATACTTTAATTTGTGAATTTTTCGTGAAACTTCGCGAGGCCATATCTTAGTCATACGGACTCCGATTTTCGAAAACTCGGACTCTATTTCGCGTATTTTTCCGAGAAGAACGCAATGGCACAGCCCGTTTCCCTTGATTCAGATTTTACAGTTTAATTCTGCCTCCATTTATGTTATAACATGTTATTCAAAAATACGGGTTGTTACAGTGGTTGCTCGAAGCATATGACTGGAGACAAGAGCTTATTGACAAATATCACTTATTCAGATGGTGGCTCCATCACTTTTGGAGATAATTCAAAAGGCTATATCATCGGCAAAGGCGAAGTGAGCAATTGCGGTACATCTAACTTACCTCTTATTACTAATATCATGCTAGTTAAAAAATTAAAACACAATTTACTTAGTATCAGACAACTATGCGACAAGGGTTTTACCATTTCCTTTTCGAATAATAAATGTAGTATTTTAGATAAAGATCGTAATTTAGTTTTTGAAGGATATAGGGACATAAATATTTATATTCTGAATATGAACATCAATCATAATTCATACATGTGTCTTGTAGCAAATGATAACGATCCATGGCTATGGCACAAATGTTTCTGTCATATAAACTTCAGAACTATCGACAAGCTAGCCAAAAATGACCTAGTTAGAGGACTACCCAAAATGAGCTTTACGGTTGAGAATATTTATGATGCATGTCAACTAGGAAAATTGACTAAATCGTCATTTAAATCCAAGAAAGTCATATCAATGTTACAACCACTTGAGCTATTACATATGGATTTATTTGGATGAACACAGGTTTAGTCAATAAATCATAGTCGATATGTGTTTGTAATTGTTGATGATTACTCTCGTTATACTTGGGTGATTTTCCTAAGAAACAAAAGTGACATTTTCAATCATTTCAAATCCTTCGTCAAGAAAATTCAAAAATCAAAGGGACTTAAGGTTAAAAATATAAGAAGTGATCACGGCGGAGAGTTCGATAATAATGAATTTTAACATTTCTGTACAAAGAAAGGTATATATCATAATTTTTCGTTTCCTAGATCTCCACAACAAAACGGAGTTGTAAAACGAAAAAATCGGACTTTACAAGAATGTGCAAGAACATTATTAAATGGATCCACCTTGCCAAAACATTTTTGGGCAGAAGCTGTTGCTACTGCTTGTTAAGTTTTAAATCGTGTATCCATTCGACCTCTCACCAAGAATACATCTTATGAGTTATTTAATCAAAAAATCCAATTATCTCATACTTCAAAGTTTTCGATTCTAAATGCTTTATTTTAAATACGAAAGACCATCTTGGAAAATTTGATCCAAAATCCGATGAAGGTATATTTGTCAGATATTCGGAACGAAGCAAGGCCTATCGTATATTTAATAAGAGAACTAAAACTATTGAAGAATCACTTCATGTCTCTTTCGATGAACTCTCTAAACCGTCTCATAATATATCAGATGACGAAGAAACTATAGTCACTGATAATCCTATCATCACAAATAATGACTCTGGCTCAGAAATTGTTGAGGATATTCCTCAGCCTGTTGTGATACCTTCTCCACCAAGATTTTGATCTCCTTCAAGAATTCTAAGAGATATCCAGTTCAAAATGTTATTGGAGAAGTAACATCACAAATTAGAACAAGGAGTCAACTCAATCAAATGGGTCATGTTGTGTTTCTTTCAAATATCGAACCTAAAAATCCGAAAGAAGCTGCTACTGATGATTACTGGATCATTGCCATGCAGGAAGAACTAAATCAGTTCGAGCGCAATGATGTCTGGAAACACGTTTCAAGACCAACTGATCAGTCGGTTATTGGTACGAAATGGGTCTATAAAAATAAGGCCGACGAACAAGGAAATATTACCAGAAATAAAGCAAGATTAGTAGCACAAGGATACAATCAGGAAGAAGGTATCGATTACGAAGAAACTTTTGCGCTCGTTGCTCGACTAGAAGCTATTAGAATCTTATTGTCCTTTGCTTGTCATCATAATTTCATACTTTATCAAATGGATGTCAAAAGTGCTTTTCTAAATAGGTTTATCAAAGAGAATGTATATGTCGAACAACCTCCCTTGTTCGTACATGAGAAACATCCAGATCACGTATATAAACTTAAGAAAGCTTTATACGGACTAAAACAAACACCTCGTGCTTGGTATGAACATTTACGAAGCTATCTCACTGATTCTGGATTTCAAATTGGTAAAATCGATCAGATTTTATTCATCAAACATTCTCAAAAAGATATATTAGTTATCCAAATATATGTAGACGATATTATCTTTGGCTCAACAAACGATAAACTCTGCAAAGAATCTGCAAATATTATGACCAAAAAATTTGAAATGTCTCATATGGGAGAACTATCATATTTTCTTGGTCTTCAAATCAAACAACTTTCTAACGGTATTTTTATTAATCAAGAAAAATACTGTGGAAATCTTATCAAATGCTTCGGTTTAGAAAATACATCTGGTAAACCGACTCCTATGAGTACGACTGCACATCTTGAAAAAGATGAACATGGTAAGTATGTTGACCAGAAGTTATATCGAAGCATGATTGGTTCTATTCTTTATCTTACCGCAAGTCGTCCTGATATAATGATGAGTTTTTGTTTGTGTGCAAGATTTCAAGCAAATCCTAAAGAATCACATTTACGAGTTGTAAAACGTATAATACGGTATCTTAATAAAACCAAGGACTTTGGTCTTTTCTATCTAAAAGATTGTCCATTCGAATTAGTGTCCTATAGTGATGCTGATTTCGGAGACTCTCGTACGAATAGAAAAAGTACAAGTGGTATGTGCCATTTTATTGGAAAATCACTTGTCTCTTGGTTTAGTAAGAAACAAAATTGCGTTTCACTCTCGATATGTGAAGCTGAGTATATTTTAGCAGCTCTTGCTTGTACTCAAGTACTATATATGCAACAAACACTTCGTGATTTTGATATTCATTTATCAAACTCCATCATATACTGTGATAACACAAGTGTGATCAACTTATCGAAAAATCCAGTAAATCATTCTCGAACGAAGCACATTAATATTCGACATCTTTTCTTAAGAGATAATATTGAAAAGGAACAATATGTCTTGAAAAAGTCCAGACTAAACATAAACTAGCAGACATTTTTACCAAGCCTCTACTGGAATCAAATTTTATTTGTCTGCGTAGAGAGCTTGGATTGATCTCTAGAACTGAACTTGATGTATAAAGTCTAAACGAAAAGAAAAAAAATACATTGTCAAGTTCTTTTCGAAACGGTGCTTTCATTTCTATATATCTTAGCTATTAAGTAGCTTTTGTTATTATTAGTAAAAAAATATAATTATTATTATTATGAGCTTTAAATTTTTATGGTTTATATGCTCTGAATGTTTTTAACCATTACTCTTTATTTAGAAAATCCTATATATATATATATATATGTTCTTTCCTTCTCTTTTCTGCATCTACTACCTTTGAGTCCATTTTATTATTTGTAAACGAATTTAATTATATCCAAAATGGCACACATCTGCGACGAATGTGCACAAAGATCTCATATCTCAATCATTAGCTCTGAACTGGAGGAATACTACTCTCCGGAGACACCTAAAAGTAGACCAGAATGTTCGCATACCCCTAAATATACACCAAAGTCTAAACATGCTAAGAAAGCATTATTTTGCTCCCCACGGACTAGAGAAAAGATAAGTGAGATTCACCACTACCAGAAACATCAGATGAATCTCCAGTGTCAACTTCATTACGAACAAAAACTTATGTCCGACCATTTAACTCTCTTAGAACGCATGGCGTCATTTTTCTGTAGCACAGATAAACACGGCGTTCATGAACTAATGCCACATGCTCCATCTTCATCTAGGAGTCCTAACTCCTGGGATCGTAACTACATGCAGAATGAAGGAGTAAAGGAAACTTGGTCTCCATGGACACCAAGAGTAACCAATATAAAAGAAATTTCTGAAGACAAGTCATCCACCTCCCATTGATCTTATATCGTTTTTACTTAGTTGTTTAATAAGTGTTCTCAATTTCTTGAGAATTTTTTTTCCTTTCATGTATTTTATTTAATTTTTTCATATTTTTGAAATTCTTTTATACGAAGTTCTAGAGCTTCTGAAAAATCTCAGAAAAACAGAACAACAAATCTCAGAAAAAACAGTCGACCACCAGAAAACAAACAGTCAACCGGCAAAGTATCTGGAAAGAATATTTTTCATATACCGGTCGACCGGTATAATGTTAACGGTCTAACGTTTAAGTCTCTGGAAAAAGTTCAACTTTTCCATCGACCAGTCGACCGGAGAAATCTCCTCAATCGACTGGTTACATGATTTTCTATATTTTTTTTAATTCAAATCAACACGTCGGTTCCATCAACTCACCCATTTACTTCCTTTTTATTTCTCCCAATCTCTCAAACCCTTATAAATCCAAAATTTACCGATTTCTTTCTCCTTTAAAATCAATGGCTCCACCTCAAAAGAGATTAAAGAAATCATCTTCTACTCGACTCCAACCTATTGATTCCAATATCAAACAATGACCAATGGATCCAATAGCAGTGAAAAGATGGAATGCTATGAAAGATTATACGATTCACGAAGGTTATTTCATCAATTTCTCTGATTTTATTCTCTACGACGTTAAAGAATTAGCAAAATAAGCTTTTATCAAAATCTCCTAGACTTTGATAAGAACAACATGGAAATCAATCATATCATGATTAAGTTTTCTACGCTAATCTTAACTTAGAAAAGTTCAAACCAGAGAATGGTGCTCATTGTCTACAGTCTGTTGTATGTGATGAGCATGTTTTTATTTCAAAAGAACGAATGGCCACGGGTCTTGGTTCGCCTAACAATGGAAGAAAGTACTCTACCGATTTTTGTACTGTTCATACCCAAGATATGGTCAGACATCTTTTTATTGAAGAGCATAAAATCAGTACAAAAGCAATTAACCTACGGCCTACTGCTAGAATTTTACATCATGCTATCACACACTCTTTATTGCCGAGAGTTGGTAATTTCGATGCCGTATATAAAGAAAATTTTAAGGCGTTGTATGCCATATATGGAGATACAGAAATTAACTGGATAAGCATGATCTCTGATGTGATTCTACTTGTGAATGATCGTACAAGACCACACTTATTCTACAATGAATATATCATGCAACTTCTACTAGATTGCGGTCTCAAGTCTCCCGAATCTAAAATTTCCAAACCAAAATGTATCGACAAAGCAACGAGAAAGAGAATGAAGCTTCCTGAACCTTGTTTGAATATCATACCCTTCGAACAATATCAACAACAAGGCCCCCAAGAAAGAACTTCATCAAAGGCCTCCAAACCTAAACCGGAAGATGTTAAACTCCTTCAACCATCCTCATCGACTAAAGATTCACTTGAACAAATTGCACGGAATCAATTCCTTCTTGAAGCAAGACTTAAGCGTACTGACAACAAAATCGAATGTCTGGATTCAAAGCTTTAAAAACGATTCTCAAAACTTAAGTCTTTCTTTGGTATTCTTTGGGATGCAATTTCATGTGCATTATCATCCTCCTCTACGCAAATACAAGACCCAGGCAAACGTCCGATGCCTCCTACTTTTACATGGTCATCTTCAGAGGAAGACACAAGTTCTGGAGAAACTGTTGGACATGGTCATGGGGCATTTGAGACAGAGGAGGAAGACGAAGGAGACAAAGAAGAAGAAGGAAACAAAAAAATAGATTGGGATACGACTGAATCCGACACTCCACCTCAGTAGTTCTTTTGATCCACGTCTTATGGTATTATGTTTTATTTTTTAATCAAGACTTAACTCAGCACTTGTACATAAATAGTGTTGTATTTCATTTTGGGTTTGTACGTATTAACTATTAGCTACATGACTTGTTTTGGGTATGTCTGGTGTATTGTATGATACAATTCTTATACGTTTCATGCTTAAGTTATGGTATTTATGTGCTCACAACTCCTTTTTATCGATGACAAAGGGGGAGAAATATGTTACTAACATTAGGGAATGCAGATTTTTAATATATGTTTCAGGGGGAGTACATATACATGGGGAGTTAGAAACACTTTTCAGAGCTATGTTGTCATCAATCAAAAAGGGGGAGAATGTTGAATCAAGGATTCATGGCATTTTGAGTAATGACAAGGAAAAGTTTCATGATCATCAAAAAGAAGAGAATCAATGGTATTGAAAGTTAGAAGTTGATTATTTAGTGATTTAGTCATGTTACAATTGTTAAAATCTATCCTCAGATAATCATATACCTCAGTATTATGAATATATATATATATATATATATATATATATATGAATGCACATTCATTGTGCATGTTGCTAGAAACCGATCGACTGATTTCAATATGGGCGGCCGACCGTTTCTGGGTAGAAATGCACAATGAACATGCACACATGTATATAACATGTATATATATATATATATATATTCAAATTCCAGTCCACTGCTTATTTTTGACCTGTCGACTGGTCTTCGATCTGAAAGCAACTCTTCATACAAACATCTTCATTCATCAATGGTTGCTTCCTTTTCCTTTCATGAAATCATCAATTCAATATAACTAGTTCTTTCTATCTATTCTATCTATTGTTGATTTCATTCTTGATCATTCAAAGCACTCAAATGCTCATAATCTTCTTATATCACTGTTGAATCATAGAATCTACATACTATTCTTTTGATTCAAACACGATATCATCTTCCAAATCTTCACGAATTTGAATTCTATTTGAGGATAAGATTAAAGGAAGGTTGTACAAGAATTGACAAATTAATGTTATTAAGAACACACATTGTCAAATTACAAGTCCACTCATCTTGTGTGAAGTCCTCCGTGTTGTGAGAGGCAAAGTTGTGAAGTCCTCGTGTTGTAAGAGGTGTGAAATCCCGTTCAGCTGCTCGGGTATTGTGAACCTGTTCCTCCTGGTGAAGCGAGGTAGTTGATTAGTGAAAATACAGAGAGAAGTCTGGGACTGCACGTAGGACGGTGCTCCGAACCAGTATAAAAATCCTTGGTGTGATTTTCCTTTTTCTGCATTTACTTATCTGTGATACTGTTTCTGTGAGATCTTACTCTATTTCATATTTATTTGCATAACTATTGTATTAGACAAATAGTTGTGTTTTATTCCATATTAAACGATCTGAGTGTACTATTACTTGACAAGTACATGCACACACTTTCAAGAATAAAGAAGCAAATGAAATTTCTTTAGATAGGTGACAATACACCCTAATTGGGAGCGATCCACTTAGCCATGTTGCCTGCCCGATTTTTTTTATTTCTCAGTTGTGAAGCTTGAGGTAATACTTACCTTTAGATAGATCACATCTTCATTCACTTTGAACGCCACATCGTCAAACCCACTAAATCACAAGTTGAATTCCCTAAAAATGATTATAGGTATAATGTTAAGAGAAACGAGTTTCTTCGCCACCAACGTAAATACGTTTGGAGAGATCAACTTGCACGATCTATTAGGTATACTCTATTAGACATTCATTCATATAAGTTGTCCTGGGACTAGATAAACTGAAGGCACTATTCTGTAAATCCATCTTGGGCAATTTCTACCTAGGATTGACAGAACATCCCTTGCATAAAACTCCGCTTTTGATTTTGTCTTCAATAATCCGACTTACCACGTATAAATCAAATTGAAGTGGAATCTAGATTCTGGACTCTTCGAAACGATTACGTTAATATCTTTAGGGCCAAGTGATAGCTGATAACAATCAAATCAATATATTTCATATGGGTTTCTATATCCTAATTTATTATCAAAACTTATCTACTAGAATATTCCACATATAAGATTCAACGTTCAGATTTAAACAGTGATATATTTCATAACGATTAAATGTGTCATCTTTAAATTAAACTAATCAAGTTATTAGGTCATATCACAACATTAAAATCAAACCAATCAAATGATCAACTATCACAACATATCTTTTCGATTTTAGTTCGACAATTCAAACTCAACCAATCGTTGTGTATAAAATGGTTGATCTCGGATAATAGGTATCCATATTACATTCGTCCAAATTTTGGTTCTGTTTAACAATCTACTTCTGATACTGGAATCATTTGATTTTATTTGTGTTAACCCTCTTTTTGGATAGAGTCTCAACGAATAGGACCGAAATCCAAACACGCAAATCATATGCAAGTCACGCTTCAGGAGGCCCAGCAGGGGCGCAACCTAAAGCAATGGCACATCGGCCCAAGTCCAACTCAGTCAGATTGACTGTGCATTATCGGAAGAATCGCTCACCAGGACGATCGAGTTTTCCGCCTCCAGAAAGAACTCATCGACCGATTATCTCGGGTCAGCGTGGAAGATTTCTGCAGAGCTAGTCCAAATAATATCCTGACTTTTAAGGCAATAAAGGCGGTCAAACCATATACGGATAAAGCTCTACTTTTAATGAACCTCTCCGTGTATGCCACGTCAGCCACAACTTCCGAGGATACTATTTATGAACCGTGGAATCAGTCCTTCAGCCGCAATTCAAGCCAATAGATGGACTCCACGTGTCCAGGCTTTCCCGAAATGGCTGGACCATACTGCAACAACCCAAGCTGCATTCTCCACCTATAAATACCCCTAAACTTAAAGAGGAAAAGGAGACTTTTGGGGACTTTTAGGCCAGACAGCTTTCTCCAAGCGACAGTTATTTTATTTCTCTTCTTCAAACAAGAAAAGACATTGTACTTGTAATTACAAAAAGAGAAATAATATATAAAGTGGACGTAGGCATCGTCTTTGCCGAACCACTATAAAAACTCTGTATGTACTCCCCGTTCTTTTACTTTTTATTGTATTTTTAATCTTTATTTGTGTGTTGATCACGCGATTGGGGGTTGATCGTCACTAGTGACCAACTTTTGACGTCAACACTTTGGCATGCCAGAAAGGGGTAGCGCACCGACATCGCCATCGAACTCCTGCTTATCTCAGGTCATGGAAAACAAATGGAAGAAAGATGCAACATCCTCTCTTCCCGCAAACGCCGATGCAGCCGACACCGATGCTGTAGAAGTAAGCTACGAAATTTCCTCTCATGACGACGTGTCTCGATTCCTTACCCAGGACGACATGGATAAAATCATGGTCGAATTCAGAGACCATATGACATCTCAGGATAAAGTCCTCGAACAACAGCAGCAGCTGATGGATCACCTTCTCGGTCGATTAGAAACAGGGTTGAACGCTTCAACATCAATTCCTCCACAGGCCGAGATTGGGACAACAGCTGACCCTCAGTTTACTCGAAATCAGGCCACCGATCGGGCTACACATTTATTTCATCCTGATTTTGTCCCACCAACCAATCAATCCCAGCCAGGAGTATCGCATCCAGCGACCAGCGCGGTTGTGGCCACAGAACATCAGGAGACGGACGATCAAGATCTAGGTCGTCTGGCAAATATGCCTCTGCTCTTTGGAACATCTCAACCTGTCGAATCGGTCGAGATACCACCGAGTCTCTCGAAATCAACACCATTCCTATTACAACCCGGGATATTGCCACAGGCCAGTCTAACCACTCTTCCTTTTCAACGAAGAGTTGGAGTAACCTTCCCTTCGAACGAGGGAAGCCATCCTACCATGCCGGCCCTCACCGTAGCAGAAGAAAACGCTACCGTAAACCCTCCTAACCTCGCTTCAAGTGGGGGCAACCCTAGACTCCGAACATCACATGCTATGCTGGATCAGCCCAGACCCTTTGATACAGGCATGGCTCGACCCACGACTCATCAGGTTCAAGAGGGGCCATTCTTCCCAGAACCACCCGCCAGATCTCACCTTCCCTCACACCTTCACTCAAATGTCGGAGGTCGAGCCTAGCCAACGGCTACCCTTCTGAGCATGCTTTTGCCTGATCCTCGTGCAAAACCCTCTCAAGATGCAGAACTAAGTTCATGGCAACAACTCCTCGGAGATGGGAGCCAGCTTGCAAGCATCGTCCGATGCTTCACTTGGGGCAACTCTTCGCATCAAGACATAGACAATGTAAATCGCAGCCCCTTCACTAGAGAAATAATTTTTTTTCGAAATCCTCCAGACTTCAGGTTCCCAGCCATCGAGCCATACAATGGTTGCACTGACCCGACCATTCACCTCATGCAATACATGCGACATATGGAAGTACTTGGTGCATCGACCAGCTTCATTGCTAAGTGGTTTCCTCTTTTTCTCACAGATATAGCCGGTATGTGGTTTCGGCAGCTAACAACGGAGTCGATCAGTAGCTAGAATACTCTGGTCTCCCGCTTAATCGAACAGTTTTGGGTGCATATCTCACGACCGAAAAGTGTCATGTTTTTATCTACCATCAAGCAGCGATCCAGAGAGACGCTAAGATCCTTTCTCGAAAGATTCAACGCAGCTGTAGCATCTGTCGATCAGCCCGAGCCATCGATGGTGCTAATGGCAGCCATCGGGAGAGTTCAGAAGAGATCAGAATTCTCAAACTCCTTAACCAGAGATCCCTCCAAAGATATAGATGATTTTTACTCCGAGGCCGAGAGATTCCTCCGACAAGAGGATGCCAGCCTTGAAATGGAGAGCCTTGAAGTTTTAGTAGCCAAACAACAAGGTCCACTCAACGGCAATGGCCAGAATAAAGGAGGAGGAGAGGCCCCGGAAAAGGATGAATGCAATGTGCGACCTCGAAATGAAAACAAATATGATCGATACACCGAGCTCAGTTCTTCTTTGCTCGATATCTACCTCGATATACACGAGTCCTTGCCTACTCTAAGACCACCTCGATGAGAACCGACCCAGATGGAACTCGATTCTGGCAAGCATTGTATATTCCACAACGTAGCTGGACATAATACAATTGATTGCCGACATCTGCGCGATCTCATCGAAGGACGAGTCAAAAAAGGGGAACTCGCTGAATATGTCAAAGATCGCACCCCGGCCATGCCGCCGCGACCCTCTGCACAAGCTCCTCAGGCTGGTCCGCGAGCTCCTAGAAACGGAAAGGACCCTGAAACTAGCACTCATGGCATTATCATTAATTAGATTTTTTATCTTTTCTTTCAATGTATTTCTTTCAATAAAAAGGACGCCTTGATTTTAGCTCTTGAGAATGCTCTGTAATCAATCGCTGTCCTCGTAGAATTTCTTTTCTTTAGTTGCTTAGCAGTTATGAATTTTACTTTTTTGTAAAAGTAGATCATGTTGTTAAATCTTTAAGCCAAGCATGGATAATGCTCGCCCCCCAATTTTGTGTGGTCAGCGCGAAAGCCCACCACCATTTTAAATACCTACTCCTTCAAGTGAGTGAGGTCATATTTTCTAAATACGAGTGTGGACAACTCTCTCTTCTTTACACTACGAGCATGCGTAGCTCGCTTAACTAACCAATCTAACATGAGTCGAGCATAAGAAACACTTGCCCTAAGCCGAGCATGGTTTATGCTCGCCTATAACACCCCACCTCCGTTAAGGTCACTCACAAAGGGAATGCCTTAACTTTGGTGGAGCATTTTAGCAAACAGAACAGAAACTTACAAGACAGATAAAACAGTACTTGAAATTTTTTAACTTTATTACAGCGGAAACAGAAATCAATATGGTTACATCCTTTCAAATCTCAGAATTCAAGTACAAAATATCAGTCTTGTACAAAAGCCTTCAATGCATGGTTTAAAATCATAATCCCCATAGAACGGAAGCTATACAGAGCCAAGCCATACTTTAAGCACTTCAAGCAAAGAGAAATCCGGATCAAGCTAAAGTATTCCCTCCTTGGGTAACCTGGGGGGGGAAACGGAAGAAAGGAGGCGAAACAACAAGGGTCAGACAAAAAGTCTGGCAAGTCCAGTGACTTTCAGCATATGAACAGATAATAATAATAAGATGACATGAACATAAAACTGGATGAGGGATAACTGTAACAGGTGTAGCAGATATAATAGAAGAACAGAATGACATAAACTATTGCTTTACACTTCTCTGCACTAATACTAGTATAACAGAATTAGGTGTCACCCTAATGTCTAAACTGAAACAGGAACGGATATAGAATAATTTAACAGAAACAGAATGCTAATAATGGGCCTTTACTACCCGATCAGAAACAGACAGAAGCAGAAACAGATTAATCCCTATGGAAACAGAATGTAGAATTAGGTATACACTAGTAATGGGCCTTTACCACCCGAACAGACGGTACCACGCAGAAACAGATAGGTGTTACCACCAAACAGAAACAGACAGTACCAACAAAAACAGACAGAACTAAGTGTACCCCAAAACCCTACCCCAAGCGATCGGCTCCCTAATACATAAATATCCTGTGTCGGCCCCACAGTAGGGTGTATCACTCCCTAAAGTGACAACCAATCGGCACAGACCTATTTACAGATGTCACAGCGTCTTACATCCTTAGAGGCAGACCGGGATCCATGCACGCGCATGACCCGGTTGGAACGCACCATCAACACCCCTCGCCATTATCAGAATGAACCACTTATAATTAGTTCAGTAAGCGTGCCCGGACCCTACCTACTGTTGGGTCAAAGTTTTGATACCAGAAAGGGTTACTGACTAATATGGGTCCCAAACAATAGATGACACAAGTAATTCCCCTCCTAACCTTGTGTCCCCAGACTAACAGATCTCAGATTAACTTGTTTACAAGTTCATACATACAGAATTCAGATTTACTAGTTCACAGATTAAGTTAACAAGTTTTCAGACTAACAGATCAGATGTACATATTTTTCAGATTTGTCTAACTTTATATTGGGCCTACAGATTCATGGACGGGTTTACTACACCTACTAATCCAGTTGGTTTAACCCTATTTCCCCCAATACGTTTTAGACGTCATTCTTACCTTAGATTTGCATTAATTAATTATTAATGCCCAGACCTCTCACATTAGGTCGCTAGCTTGTGGCCGCTGGATGGGCCGGGCGGTTCCGGGCAGACTTCTGCCACAAGCCAGACCTAACCTCGTGTCTTAAGCACGTTATGACTAACTTCTCACATTAGAACCTATTGTTTGCGGCAACTGGATGTGCCGGGCGGTTCCGGGCAGAATTACGCCGCAAACTCATTCTAACCTCGAGTTAGTCACGTTTATCTTTGCGGCCAATTAATTAATAATTTACCGTTTATGCGCATGCCTAATATATATGCCAATTCAGATTATATCAATAACAGGATGATTATATCAACCCAGCAGATAACAGATTTTAGCAGATAACAGATTTTCCAGATTATATGACTTAACGGATTTAACAGATTTAGCAACTTAGCAGATTTTGGCATAAAACAGGTTAGGCATTTAAACAAATAAATTTAACAGATTTAGGCATTTCAACAGACTTAGCGGATGACAGATCTAGCAGATGAATAGATCTAGTAAACTAGGCAGTAGAGCAGAACTAGCAGATTAAGCAATATAACAGAACTAGCAGATTAGGCGATATAATAAAACTAACAGATTAGGCAAATATAGCAGAACTAGCAAATTAGGCAATTATAACTGATTTTCATCATTCCTTAAAGTTTCACATATCTTTCCTAATTATAAATTTGGCCTAAATTTGCATGCCTAAAATAGTGGTCATGATTCACACTAGGATCATATACCCTACGTTTGCATTGAATTTGCATGTCACAGATTATGGTCATAATTTACATGTCCCAATTTAGTTCCACTTGCCTAGTACAAAAGATTCACATATAAATTATACCAACTATAGCCATCTATTTCAATGCATGTCATATATTCAAAAATCTCCTACTTAGGTGTTATTCACACTTGATAGTTATCAAATCTTAATATGGATCTTCACACCTAAGTTATAATCCGTTATAAAATATGCCCAAGGATCTAGATCTAACATATGATATGTGTTTTAGTTCAGATCTTGATATTCCATATTTGCAAGTTATGTATTATCATATGATAATCCCAAACAGTCATATATGCACAGATCTAGATCTAGTTTATATACTCAAATCAGTCACAGATCAGTCCGATTATGCCTTAGATTTATGTTCTAAGTTCCAAGTCCAACCTATGTTCTTTCCTCAAATCAATCACATATCGGTCATGCCCAATTTAAGCACATTCATTTGATTGTCCCAAACATTTTAGCGTATGTTGATCTCTTATGAGATTGGCTCAGGCTCGTGGTAGCCTGGCTATAGAACAGAAAGAGGAAAGAGGTACAGAATAAAACAGATCAGATCAGAACAGATATAACCTCAGATTCAGATTTAGAGTTCATGTCACAATCAAAATTAACGTTTATATTGGAAATTAACTGCACTTGCCTTAATTGGATTAAAGAAAGAACTCTAGTTGTTGTAGAACCGTTGCAGAAGCTCTAATCTCTAATTGAATTTAGGTTGATGTTGATTGTCTTCTAGTTTTGATTCCAGCAGAGTAGCAACGCCATTTTTATTTTTAATTTAGAACAGAGGCAGAGTAGAAGCAGAATAGAATTGTGTGCAGAGAAGGCTGGGTTTGGGGCTGTTTAAATAGGTTTAGGCAGACGAATCTAGATAGAAAACGAGACCAGATACATCAGAACGCACCCAGGCAGAAAAGCAGATTCGGGAGGCAGGTCGACCCCCAGGTCGACACTAGGGTCGACTCTAGGGTCGACCCCCTGGGGGCAGGTCGACTCTAGGGTCGACCCCCTGGGGGAAGGTCGACTCTAGGGTCGACCCCCTAGGGGCAGGTCGACTTTAGGGTCGACTCCCCAGTCGACCTGGTTTGTGCTGTTTAATTTTTTTCTGAACTTTGGAAGGCCATAACTTGGTCATATGGACTACGATTTACGAAATTTCGGACTCTATTTCGCGTATTTTTCCGAGACGAACGCATTGGCACAGCCCGTTTCCTTTGATTCTGATTTTATATTTTAATTATACTCAGATTTGTAATTCTTAAGTTCACAGAAAATACGGGGTGTTACATCGCCCCTAAGCCAAGTATGGTTAATACTCACCCTCTCTAAGCTGAGCATGGTTTATGCTCGCCCCTAAGCCGAGTATGGTTAATACTCGCCCTCTATAAGCCGAGCATGGTTTATGCTCGCCCCTAAGCCGAGCATGGTTGATGCTCGCCACCCTCTAAGCCGAGCACGGTTTATGCTCGCCCCTAAGCCGAGTATGGTTAATACTCGCCCTCTCTAAGCCGAGCATAGTTTATGCTCGCCCCTAAGCCGAGCATGGTTGATGCTCGCCACCCTCTAAGTCGAGCATGGTTTATGCTCGCCCCTAAGCTGAGCATGGTTGATGCTCTCCACCCTCTAAAGCCAAGTAGGATAAAATGCTCGACCCATCGCCCTCCTCCAAAACGAGGATAGTTTGTTTTGTATTTTCATGAACCAACTCTCGTACAAATGGCAATCATCATCTCGGCCTTAATACGGTTCCCGATGGTTGTAGGTTTTCTGGCCTTAAATACGACCTGGCATGGTCGTCGGGTTTCCGGCCTTAATACAACATCGGACCGTCGGTTTTTTGGCCTCAATATGGTCCGGCGCGACCATAGCAGCTCGAGCGTTTGTGCTTCGGTTCAGATTTTAGAACACATCTCCCTCTGTCAATGAAGATGCATTATGAGGGGCAAAGTGTTAACCCTCTTTTTGGCAAGAGTCTCAACGAACATGACCGAAGTCCAAACATGCAAATCATATGCAAGTCACGCTTCAGGAGGCCCAGCAGGGGCGCAACCTAAAGCAATGGCACATCGGCCCAAGTACCACTCAGTCAGATTGACTGTGCATTACTGGAATAATCGCTCAACAGGACGACCGAATTTTCTGCCTCCAGAAAGAACTCATCGAACGATTATCTCGGGCCAGCGTGGAAGATTTCTGTAGAGCTAGTCCAAATAATATCCCGACTTTCAAGGCAATAAAGGCGGTCAAACCATATACGGATAAAGCTCTACTTTTAATGAACCTCTCTGTGGATGCCACGTCAGCCACAACTTTCAAGGATACTATTTATGAACTGTGAAGACCCGCAACTTCCCCGTAAAGGAAAGCGTCGGATAGTTCGACAACAAGCCACAACAAAACTCATACAGAAGAACATTTCACTATATATTACAACAGTGCATCAGATTACAAGAATATACAGAGTATAAATGAATATTACACAGAAATATCAGAGATTCAAATTACATTTAAATACATAGCAGCGGAAAATAATACAAAGCTCAACTAGAAGAGATATACGGATACAAAGCTTTCCGGATATCGTTCCAGCTGTAAACCAGGATCCTGTGAATATAAATCTGCAAAACCAAAACTACTAGCTGCCCGTGTCGAAAATAAGGGCACCCAGAGTTTAGGTTAAAACAATAAACTCCAGGTCAGTCATGTGACTGGTGTGAGAACTAAAACAGTTATTAATCTTTGTCTTTAAAGTTCGGTAAATCAAGGGACCACGCCGTATAACACGGAACGGGTTTCCTCCCAAGAATACCAGTGCATAACCAAACAGCGCAATGCTAAATAAAGAAAAATGAAGCTGTTATAAGACCCAGGTCCTATCACACAATGCAACGCAAGCCGGGGGATAGGGTTTTCCCTTATAACAGCCAAAGGATGCTTGATACGTTTAAAACAAATCATTTGATACTACTATAAGTGCATAGTGTATAAAACAACTTCAAATCATAAGTATCAATCGTAGACGACATGAGCGTCCCATGCCACTATGTCGCCATATATAGGTTTACAAATAAAACCGCAGAGTCGCGTATTTGGAAATTGGATTTCCATCTATGAACCGAGGCAAAAGATAGTCCTCCATCGATTCGAGACGCTCTAGCCCGCCCCTCAGGAACAGCCGCAACTGCCCCTTGGATCGTCAGGGCCGGTCCACACGGAGTGGATTATTATGCCTGAACAATACGTCTCCCCACCCTATGGGGTGTAAGTCTGGTCCGTCAGCCGACCAGAATGCATTCGGCCGAAACCGATATAACCGAGGCGCCTCGCAACCGCAACAACCACATAAGTCAAACTCGTCAGGGCGTGTAAAACCACTGACGCCACTTCTAGCTAGAAAGAAACGCAAGTCCTCCCTGATGTCCTCTCCCGTTTTGGTTCATACCGGGTGCGAAACTCGCGAAGTAAACGTTACACAAAGCTACGCCACAAAGGCCGTGCTTTGATCATCACCACAAGACTTTGCTTTTCAACAGAAGCCTTGATCATTTGCATCTTAGCATGCCACACAGGCAAACCACTCTATGCAACCGATATCAGTCACACAGAATGAAATCCAATGTCAGACACACAGTCCATTTACAAGTCCGTTCTGGGCCTGAACGAAACCGGAGGCACCTAGTACCCCGCATATCCATCGATCTCCAAGTACGTCTGGACGATCACTAACTGTTTCCATCTTCTTGGGTGTACAGCCCAATCAAGATCATCAGTTATCACCCAAACGACGTGAAGACCTCCGGTCTTCGACCATCGTCTTCATCTTCGACATATCGTCGCATCAGTTATTCAGAATGGGATAAACCCGGTCTTTCCGAATAACTCGCGTATATTTTAAATAAGTGTTACACAAACACAACATACGCCTCATTCCAATTCATTAGTCACTAACCGTAAATTAATCAAGAGAATAATTCCCCAAATATTAACCCCGAAGGCCGAAACCAACATCAGATCAATATCCAGAAAACCATTCTGCTTGGCTAACCGACAGTTAGTTTCTAAATTTCACGTTCAAATCTAATTAAAGATTTAACTATCGCCTGGAGCAAAACTGGTGATGCTCCATTCTCGATCTTTTCAATCTAATTAAAGATTCATTAAAACTCCACTTAGTTTTAATCATTATCTGGGTTAAAGAATCAGTGTCATTTAAAACACGATTCACGATAAACCCAAAATCACATTCCATTAATTATCGGGTTAAAGAACAAGTGTTATTTAAAACACTGTTCACGATAAACCCAAAAATCAATATCAATTCAATTCCAATTAAATATTATTTAATTGGTACACTTCATTAAATCTAAATAAAAAGATTTAATCCTTTCTCAACTGGGTTCAAGAACAGTGTTAATGAAGACACCATTCACGACAAACCCAAATCACATTCGATATTCAATACAAGGCTCTGAATAGAAAATATATCGGCTTATATTCAATATCGAATTCTACGACTAACAAATGTCGTATTGGAAATAGCGATATATGTATATATCTTTCAAATTTCCATATCAACATCCGTATAATCACGAATTCCAACATCGAAATATTCCGAAGACAATTTCGATTCAATTCCACTCCAATGCAATCATTGGATATTCTGGTTATTTTTAAAACCATTTCAAATTCAATTTATTTATTTAAAAATAAATAGAATTATAATTCTAGTTCAAAACTAGTTCATTTCGATAAAAATCTATTTTTATCTTTTCAAATATGGAGTTTTTCATCCCAATTCTTTCTAAATCATTTCTTATGATTTTACACAAATTATTACTATTTTTAATAATTTTATCAAGGCCCGTACAGTCGGTTTCCATCAATGGCCATCGAACTGCACTTACAGCGACCTTTTTCGAATTTGATTTGGACATAATTCCAAATCCAGCCGTTAGATTTCAAATTTCTAATTTTCATTAGAAAGCTCTTTTCGATACGAACCCAACGGTTCCGGTTTTAGGAGAATCCGACGGTCGGATCTCCCGTAATGTCCGTTTGAAATAAATGGTCGAAATTCGCGAACTGCCGCGGCGCGGCGCGTTCTATTCAGGCCATTATATTATATATATAATATATATAATATATATTTCGTCGATTTCTATTTAAAACGAATTATATAAATAGTTTTAAATTCGTTTCAAATTCTATTTCAACTTCTATTTCAATTCAAAGCAAAATTGAATTCTTCTTTATAAATTCGTTTTAAAATTCATTTCTATTCAATTCGAATTTCAATTCAATTTGAATTCATTTCAATTCGCTTTCAATTCCATTTGAATTCGTTTTCAATTCAATTCATTTCGAAATCGTTTTCAATTCAATTCATTTCGAAATCGTTTTCAATTCATTTCGAAATCGTTTTCAATTCAATTCATTTCGAAATCGTTTTCAATTCAATTCATTTCGAAATATTTTCAATTCAATTCATTTCGAAATCGTTTTCAATTCAATTCATTTCGAAATCGTTTTCAATTCATTTCGAAATCGTTTTCAATTCAATTCATTTCGAAATCGTTTTCAATTCATTTCGAAATCGTTTTCAATTCAATTCATTTCGAAATCGTTTTCAATTCAATTCATTTCGAAATATTTTCAATTCAATTCATTTCGAAATCGTTTTCAATTCAATTCATTTCGAAATCGTTTTCAATTCATTTCGAAATCGTTTTCAATTCAATTCATTTCGAAATCGTTTTCAATTCAATTCATTTCGAAATCGTTTTCAATTCAATTCATTTCGAAATCGTTTTCAATTCAATTCATTTCGAAATCGTTTTCAATTCAATTCATTTCGAAATATTTTCAATTCAATTCATTTCGAAATATTTGATTTCAAAATTACTTTTCAATATCCATTTCAAAATGAATAAAATCGATAAAAATATCGTTCACGTCAAAATGGCGCATCTAATCAACACGGCTTCATATATTTCCATTTTCAAATATTCTATTTCAAATATTTCTATTATTAAAATATTTCGTTCAACACATGACCAATCTCAATGAATGAGTACTGTCAACACATGAACTTTTATTTTATAATATTCTTTATTTTTCAAATTGGAATGAGGCCCAATCAATTACCATATAAAGTTAATTATATGGATTTTCATACAACGCATGTATATCATAGCATTGAAAAATAATCAACCATCAACCAAAGTGCACTACACTGTATAAGCATCAAATATAGATATTCAACGCTTATAACAGCCTGTCAATCGATCGATCGACATATTAATCAATCAGGATGAGTGAACTTCAAATTTCATCCCAACACCCGTGTGGGGTTTCAAACAATCAAACGCATATTTTATTTGTGCAGTTGGGCGATGTGTAAAATTTATCGTCCCAATCAATGTCATTCAAATAGGTGTACATAAACAAACCGTCCGGTTTATAAATGAATATTTTATTTTATTCACTTCACGTTAAAAATTATATTTTTAACGATAAAACATTTTATTTCAACCTATGAATTTCTATTCAATTCATTCTTTAAATAAAATGTTATTTTTATTTTTCTAACATATTTTAGAAAATTTCGACGGCATAACGGCACGATACTAGAAACGGGACAAGGCCTAGCCTTATCCCCGGTCTAGTGAAGGCCCACGCCATTCACACATCAATCAAATCACTTTCGTTATGCAAACTACAAAATTTGGGGTAAGAATCTAACCTAGTCTTACTCCTTCGCCTTATAACGGCGCACGTCTAATCCTAACCAATTTATCGATTCGATTTTTCACACCACAAACCACATTCAAACCAATATCTCAATCAATCACCAAACATCCAAACAAACAAGTCCATGGTATGTGGACGGGTGTCGGGTGCTTCTAATAAGCACCGTCTGCATCCTAGTATATATATATATATCTAGAAAAAGAGAATTAAGAGTGAGAAGTTCTCACTCATAGCTATCCTAGCTCCACGGCTCTTCATCCTGCAGAAGTCTTCGTCGTTTCGCCTTTTTGTCACCTTCGTTGACCGTAGCCACTACATATGTAAAAATCAAATTTTTACTTCACTATTCGATATATAAAAATCATATTTTTACTTCGCTATTCTATATATAAAAATCGAATTTTTATTTCAAAGTTCAATATATAAAAATCGAATTTTTATTTCAAAGTTCAATATATAAAAATCGAATTTTTATTTCAAAGTTCAATATATAAAAATCGAATTTTTAGTTCGCTTTCATAAAAATAAAGATTTCGCCTTTATAAAAATCATCACTTGATTTCAACGTATATAAAATAAAAATCAGATTTTTATTTCGTTACATACACAAAGATGATATCTTTATATCCTCTATCCTATAAAGATTATATTTTTAATACTTTAACAATATAAAAATCATATTTTTAATATTCCTATATAGTAAAGATTATATTTTTAATACTTTACTACATAAAATAAAAAAATAAAAATTAGCTTTAAAGTAATAATAAAAAAACAGTTTTTTTTTTTTTTTTAAAAAAAATAAAGAAAATTCAGTTTTGAATTCTTTTTAAACATTAATCTGTTTTTTTTCTTTTAAACAAAAATCAGTGTTTTCTTTTTTTTTTTTTTTTTACTTTTTAAATTCTGTTTTATAAAATAAACATAAGATAATAAAATAAAATAAAAAAATATATATATAAAAAAATGCTTACAGGGGGGGGGGCTCGTCTTCGTCGCTGGAGGTGGAGGGAGGGCGCAGGGGGTCCAGACGGGGAAGCCACTGATCGACGGTGGCTGGGGGTAGGGCGCCGCCTCCTGCGGCGTCGGATGGGCGGAGCGTCGTGAAAATGGGGAGGGTTTTAAATCGCGTAGAGGAAGGAGGGAAGAAGCGGGAGGAGAGATGGTAGAGGAGGACGGCGGATCGGTGATGGGGGAAGGGCGGAGCACGGCGGCGCCGATCGCGATGGGGGGGGGGGGGGGGGGTGGCTCCGTCGGTCTTCTTTTTTTTTTTTTTATTTGGTTCTGATTTGGGAAGAAAAACTAGGGGGGGGGGTTTATGTAAAACTATATTTATAATTCTTTATTTAATTATTTTATTATTCTCTTTTAAGTTGACTTTTATTTTGAATCCCAATTCGAACCCACCGACTGTCGCCCCTAGCGTTTCACCCCCATTCCGAACACAATGGGATATGTATCGTAGGTTGATTCGACTGTTTGAATCAGTTTCCATTGAATTAACATTTAAATCACTATATTGAATTTTAAACGTACATTTCAAATTACCGGGGTCACATACGAATTCTAAAAATGGCAGAAAAATATTTTCTAGCTTCGTATTGACGATACGGTCCTAACAAAACTAGTTTCGTTGAATTCTGAGACCGTTAGAAAAATGGCCAATTTCCAGTCGATTAAAATCAACTGAAACTGGTCAAACGCGTTTTCCTTTGCTACGCTCACATATTGATTCAGAAAATTATGAAATTTAAAACCTAGCAATAACTTTACATCACGGACCCAACAAAACTGGTTTCGTCGAAATCCGAGGTCGTTTGCAAAATTGCTATTTTTAAGGGCCTTATATATATAAAAATATATATAAATTCCACAGCGACTATTTCTAATTTTTAACTGGACATATCTTATCATTTCTAAAGTGAAATCTCAGTTTGTTAACTTTGTTAGAAAGATATTCTTCATCAGATTCAAATATTTCTTGTTTCGCTCAATTCTGACTTATAACGAATTCTGTATATTCAATTGAAATTAGAAATCGAATTTTCGAACTACCGCGCCATTTCAGGCTCGTTATATAATTAAAATAAATTTATTCGTTTTAACTTCGTCGAAAATAAATTTTCTCGTCGATATTATTTAAAATAATTCATTTTAAATAATCAAAACTCGCTATAATTGCCAAAATAAAAATTTTAAACTGGCCCGGATTTTCGGGTTGTTACAATCTCCCCCACTTAAAACTTTTCGTCCCCGAAAAGGAACAAAGTCGAAAGTGGTTTGATTAATTCAGCTCTACGTTCGATCTGGCTTCCATTCTCCAACTCTTTAGTTTCTGAGAATTTTCAAAACTTCAAAAATTTGGCTAACACCCTAAATTTCCGAAAAATTTCGCCATAACCTCCCCTGCACCGGGAGCATCGGGGAATTTCAAATAGCTTCCCCGGTCCTTCAGATCTCAAAAAGAAAAAGAAAAAGCCAAGCGGCTAGCCAATAGGCTCACAAAATCATCATCACCCAAACAAAACAGGAAATTATGTAGTAAACATGTACCTATTTGTCGGGCAAACAAATTTTATTCTCGGCTCTAGCCTCCTTGCTATGACCTGTTCAATGATATACATGTATATGCAAGCAAATGCGACCAAATTTCAATACAAGTCAATATTTGATTCAATTAGGCTAAATGGTTCTAAATTATCAAACAATTAAACAAACAACAACAAACATCAATCAATTAGTGAATTATCATTTGAAATTCATAACTTTGATATATAGTCAAAAATCAGATTTTTGATGCCAAATCACAACAATAAGCCCTATCTAATTTTTGGTTCTCACACCAGTCAATAGGAAATATATAAATATTACACGTTCGTCACTCGGATATAAACTCTGATGATGATATATCAATCATCAGAATCACCCCCGGGCGACTAGAGTATAATTCTATATCTATCCAGTATATTAAAATTTCGAATACACGCGGATCAGACGTATACGCAAAATCTATATATACTGGATTGTCCACGTCAATATAAATAAATAATCAAATACGAATAATTGATTTAAATTTTCAAAACAAAAATTTGTGTTCACTTTAAAATTTACTCTTCACACTCGTTCTAGGACACTACTGATCCCATCTCTAACGAGTCATTCTCGTTGGATATTACTAAGCCAATATCTGATGAATTCTTTCGTATGGTTCTAATGTGTCTTGTTCTCTAGCTTTGTAAACCAAAGCTCTGATACCAACTGTGAAGACCCGCAACTTCCCCGTAAAGGAAAGCGTCGGATAGTTCGACAACAAGCCACAACAAAACTCATACAGAAGAACATTTCACTATATATTACAACAGTGCATCAGATTACAAGAATATACAGAGTATAAATGAATATTACACAGAAATATCAGAGATTCAAATTACATTTAAATACATAGCAGCGGAAAATAATACAAAGCTCAACTAGAAGAGATATACGGATACAAAGCTTTCCGGATATCGTTCCAGCTGTAAACCAGGATCCTGTGAATATAAATCTGCAAAACCAAAACTACTAGCTGCCCGTGTCGAAAATAAGGGCACCCAGAGTTTAGGTTAAAACAATAAACTCCAGGTCAGTCATGTGACTGGTGTGAGAACTAAAACAGTTATTAATCTTTGTCTTTAAAGTTCGGTAAATCAAGGGACCACGCCGTATAACACGGAACGGGTTTCCTCCCAAGAATACCAGTGCATAACCAAACAGCGCAATGCTAAATAAAGAAAAATGAAGCTGTTATAAGACCCAGGTCCTATCACACAATGCAACGCAAGCCGGGGGATAGGGTTTTCCCTTATAACAGCCAAAGGATGCTTGATACGTTTAAAACAAATCATTTGATACTACTATAAGTGCATAGTGTATAAAACAACTTCAAATCATAAGTATCAATCGTAGACGACATGAGCGTCCCATGCCACTATGTCGCCATATATAGGTTTACAAATAAAACCGCAGAGTCGCGTATTTGGAAATTGGATTTCCATCTATGAACCGAGGCAAAAGATAGTCCTCCATCGATTCGAGACGCTCTAGCCCGCCCCTCAGGAACAGCCGCAACTGCCCCTTGGATCGTCAGGGCCGGTCCACACGGAGTGGATTATTATGCCTGAACAATACGTCTCCCCACCCTATGGGGTGTAAGTCTGGTCCGTCAGCCGACCAGAATGCATTCGGCCGAAACCGATATAACCGAGGCGCCTCGCAACCGCAACAACCACATAAGTCAAACTCGTCAGGGCGTGTAAAACCACTGACGCCACTTCTAGCTAGAAAGAAACGCAAGTCCTCCCTGATGTCCTCTCCCGTTTTGGTTCATACCGGGTGCGAAACTCGCGAAGTAAACGTTACACAAAGCTACGCCACAAAGGCCGTGCTTTGATCATCACCACAAGACTTTGCTTTTCAACAGAAGCCTTGATCATTTGCATCTTAGCATGCCACACAGGCAAACCACTCTATGCAACCGATATCAGTCACACAGAATGAAATCCAATGTCAGACACACAGTCCATTTACAAGTCCGTTCTGGGCCTGAACGAAACCGGAGGCACCTAGTACCCCGCATATCCATCGATCTCCAAGTACGTCTGGACGATCACTAACTGTTTCCATCTTCTTGGGTGTACAGCCCAATCAAGATCATCAGTTATCACCCAAACGACGTGAAGACCTCCGGTCTTCGACCATCGTCTTCATCTTCGACTTATCGTCGCATCAGTTATTCAGAATGGGATAAACCCGGTCTTTCCGAATAACTCGCGTATATTTTAAATAAGTGTTACACAAACACAACATACGCCTCATTCCAATTCATTAGTCACTAACCGTAAATTAATCAAGAGAATAATTCCCCAAATATTAACCCCGAAGGCCGAAACCAACATCAGATCAATATCCAGAAAACCATTCTGCTTGGCTAACCGACAGTTAGTTTCTAAATTTCACGTTCAAATCTAATTAAAGATTTAACTATCGCCTGGAGCAAAACTGGTGATGCTCCATTCTCGATCTTTTCAATCTAATTAAAGATTCATTAAAACTCCACTTAGTTTTAATCATTATCTGGGTTAAAGAATCAGTGTCATTTAAAACACGATTCACGATAAACCCAAAATCACATTCCATTAATTATCGGGTTAAAGAACAAGTGTTATTTAAAACACTGTTCACGATAAACCCAAAAATCAATATCAATTCAATTCCAATTAAATATTATTTAATTGGTACACTTCATTAAATCTAAATAAAAAGATTTAATCCTTTCTCAACTGGGTTCAAGAACAGTGTTAATGAAGACACCATTCACGACAAACCCAAATCACATTCGATATTCAATACAAGGCTCTGAATAGAAAATATATCGGCTTATATTCAATATCGAATTCTACGACTAACAAATGTCGTATTGGAAATAGCGATATATGTATATATCTTTCAAATTTCCATATCAACATCCGTATAATCACGAATTCCAACATCGAAATATTCCGAAGACAATTTCGATTCAATTCCACTCCAATGCAATCATTGGATATTCTGGTTATTTTTAAAACCATTTCAAATTCAATTTATTTATTTAAAAATAAATAGAATTATAATTCTAGTTCAAAACTAGTTCATTTCGATAAAAATCTATTTTTATCTTTTCAAATATGGAGTTTTTCATCCCAATTCTTTCTAAATCATTTCTTATGATTTTACACAAATTATTACTATTTTTAATAATTTTATCAAGGCCCGTACAGTCGGTTTCCATCAATGGCCATCGAACTGCACTTACAGCGACCTTTTTCGAATTTGATTTGGACATAATTCCAAATCCAGCCGTTAGATTTCAAATTTCTAATTTTCATTAGAAAGCTCTTTTCGATACGAACCCAACGGTTCCGGTTTTAGGAGAATCCGACGGTCGGATCTCCCGTAATGTCCGTTTGAAATAAATGGTCGAAATTCGCGAACTGCCGCGGCGCGGCGCGTTCTATTCAGGCCATTATATTATATATATAATATATATTTCGTCGATTTCTATTTAAAACGAATTATATAAATAGTTTTAAATTCGTTTCAAATTCTATTTCAACTTCTATTTCAATTCAAAGCAAAATTGAATTCTTCTTTATAAATTCGTTTTAAAATTCATTTCTATTCAATTCGAATTTCAATTCAATTTGAATTCATTTCAATTCGCTTTCAATTCCATTTGAATTCGTTTTCAATTCAATTCATTTCGAAATCGTTTTCAATTCAATTCATTTCGAAATCGTTTTCAATTCATTTCGAAATCGTTTTCAATTCAATTCATTTCGAAATCGTTTTCAATTCAATTCATTTCGAAATATTTTCAATTCAATTCATTTCGAAATCGTTTTCAATTCAATTCATTTCGAAATCGTTTTCAATTCATTTCGAAATCGTTTTCAATTCAATTCATTTCGAAATCGTTTTCAATTCATTTCGAAATCGTTTTCAATTCAATTCATTTCGAAATCGTTTTCAATTCAATTCATTTCGAAATATTTTCAATTCAATTCATTTCGAAATCGTTTTCAATTCAATTCATTTCGAAATCGTTTTCAATTCATTTCGAAATCGTTTTCAATTCAATTCATTTCGAAATCGTTTTCAATTCAATTCATTTCGAAATCGTTTTCAATTCAATTCATTTCGAAATCGTTTTCAATTCAATTCATTTCGAAATCGTTTTCAATTCAATTCATTTCGAAATATTTTCAATTCAATTCATTTCGAAATATTTGATTTCAAAATTACTTTTCAATATCCATTTCAAAATGAATAAAATCGATAAAAATATCGTTCACGTCAAAATGGCGCATCTAATCAACACGGCTTCATATATTTCCATTTTCAAATATTCTATTTCAAATATTTCTATTATTAAAATATTTCGTTCAACACATGACCAATCTCAATGAATGAGTACTGTCAACACATGAACTTTTATTTTATAATATTCTTTATTTTTCAAATTGGAATGAGGCCCAATCAATTACCATATAAAGTTAATTATATGGATTTTCATACAACGCATGTATATCATAGCATTGAAAAATAATCAACCATCAACCAAAGTGCACTACACTGTATAAGCATCAAATATAGATATTCAACGCTTATAACAGCCTGTCAATCGATCGATCGACATATTAATCAATCAGGATGAGTGAACTTCAAATTTCATCCCAACACCCGTGTGGGGTTTCAAACAATCAAACGCATATTTTATTTGTGCAGTTGGGCGATGTGTAAAATTTATCGTCCCAATCAATGTCATTCAAATAGGTGTACATAAACAAACCGTCCGGTTTATAAATGAATATTTTATTTTATTCACTTCACGTTAAAAATTATATTTTTAACGATAAAACATTTTATTTCAACCTATGAATTTCTATTCAATTCATTCTTTAAATAAAATGTTATTTTTATTTTTCTAACATATTTTAGAAAATTTCGACGGCATAACGGCACGATACTAGAAACGGGACAAGGCCTAGCCTTATCCCCGGTCTAGTGAAGGCCCACGCCATTCACACATCAATCAAATCACTTTCGTTATGCAAACTACAAAATTTGGGGTAAGAATCTAACCTAGTCTTACTCCTTCGCCTTATAACGGCGCACGTCTAATCCTAACCAATTTATCGATTCGATTTTTCACACCACAAACCACATTCAAACCAATATCTCAATCAATCACCAAACATCCAAACAAACAAGTCCATGGTATGTGGACGGGTGTCGGGTGCTTCTAATAAGCACCGTCTGCATCCTAGTATATATATATATCTAGAAAAAGAGAATTAAGAGTGAGAAGTTCTCACTCATAGCTATCCTAGCTCCACGGCTCTTCATCCTGCAGAAGTCTTCGTCGTTTCGCCTTTTTGTCACCTTCGTTGACCGTAGCCACTACATATGTAAAAATCAAATTTTTACTTCACTATTCGATATATAAAAATCATATTTTTACTTCGCTATTCTATATATAAAAATCGAATTTTTATTTCAAAGTTCAATATATAAAAATCGAATTTTTATTTCAAAGTTCAATATATAAAAATCGAATTTTTAGTTCGCTTTCATAAAAATAAAGATTTCGCCTTTATAAAAATCATCACTTGATTTCAACGTATATAAAATAAAAATCAGATTTTTATTTCGTTACATACACAAAGATGATATCTTTATATCCTCTATCCTATAAAGATTATATTTTTAATACTTTAACAATATAAAAATCATATTTTTAATATTCCTATATAGTAAAGATTATATTTTTAATACTTTACTACATAAAATAAAAAAATAAAAATTAGCTTTAAAGTAATAATAAAAAAACAGTTTTTTTTTTTTTTTTTAAAAAAATAAAGAAAATTCAGTTTTGAATTCTTTTTAAACATTAATCTGTTTTTTTTCTTTTAAACAAAAATCAGTGTTTTCTTTTTTTTTTTTTTTTTTTTACTTTTTAAATTCTGTTTTATAAAATAAACATAAGATAATAAAATAAAATAAAAAAATATATATATAAAAAAATGCTTACAGGGGGGGGGCTCGTCTTCGTCGCTGGAGGTGGAGGGAGGGCGCAGGGGGTCCAGACGGGGAAGCCACTGATCGACGGTGGCTGGGGGTAGGGCGCCGCCTCCTGCGGCGTCGGATGGGCGGAGCGTCGTGAAAATGGGGAGGGTTTTAAATCGCGTAGAGGAAGGAGGGAAGAAGCGGGAGGAGAGATGGTAGAGGAGGACGGCGGATCGGTGATGGGGGAAGGGCGGAGCACGGCGGCGCCGATCGCGAGGGGGGGGGGTGGCTCCGTCGGTCTTCTTTTTTTTTTTTTTTATTTGGTTCTGATTTGGGAAGAAAAACTAGGGGGGGGGGGTTTATGTAAAACTATATTTATAATTCTTTATTTAATTATTTTATTATTCTCTTTTAAGTTGACTTTTATTTTGAATCCCAATTCGAACCCACCGACTGTCGCCCCTAGCGTTTCACCCCCATTCCGAACACAATGGGATATGTATCGTAGGTTGATTCGACTGTTTGAATCAGTTTCCATTGAATTAACATTTAAATCACTATATTGAATTTTAAACGTACATTTCAAATTACCGGGGTCACATACGAATTCTAAAAATGGCAGAAAAATATTTTCTAGCTTCGTATTGACGATACGGTCCTAACAAAACTAGTTTCGTTGAATTCTGAGACCGTTAGAAAAATGGCCAATTTCCAGTCGATTAAAATCAACTGAAACTGGTCAAACGCGTTTTCCTTTGCTACGCTCACATATTGATTCAGAAAATTATGAAATTTAAAACCTAGCAATAACTTTACATCACGGACCCAACAAAACTGGTTTCGTCGAAATCCGAGGTCGTTTGCAAAATTGCTATTTTTAAGGGCCTTATATATATAAAAATATATATAAATTCCACAGCGACTATTTCTAATTTTTAACTGGACATATCTTATCATTTCTAAAGTGAAATCTCAGTTTGTTAACTTTGTTAGAAAGATATTCTTCATCAGATTCAAATATTTCTTGTTTCGCTCAATTCTGACTTATAACGAATTCTGTATATTCAATTGAAATTAGAAATCGAATTTTCGAACTACCGCGCCATTTCAGGCTCGTTATATAATTAAAATAAATTTATTCGTTTTAACTTCGTCGAAAATAAATTTTCTCGTCGATATTATTTAAAATAATTCATTTTAAATAATCAAAACTCGCTATAATTGCCAAAATAAAAATTTTAAACTGGCCCGGATTTTCGGGTTGTTACATGAACAGTGGAATCAGTCCTTCAGCTGCAATTCAAGCCAATAGATGGACTCCACGTGTCTAGGCTTTCCCAAAATGGTTGGACCATACTGCAACAACCCAAGCTGCATTCTCCACCTATAAATACCCTTAAGCTTAAAGAGGAAAAGGAGACTTTTGGGAACTTTTGGGCCAGTCGGCTTTCTCCAAGCTTTTCATCTCTACGCTTCTCCATAACTTCAATCTCGCTAAAAAGAAGAAGAAAGGAAGACAGTTATTTTCTTTCTCTTCTTCAAACAAGAAAAGACATTGTACTTGTAATTTAAAAAAGAGAAATAATATATAAAGTGGACGTAGGCATCGTCTTTGTCGAACCACTATAAAAACTCTGTGTGTGCTCCCCGTTCTTTTACTTTTTATTGCATTTTTAGTCT
The DNA here is from genome assembly GCA_030737875.1 of Allium sativum. Lineage (NCBI taxonomy): Eukaryota > Viridiplantae > Streptophyta > Magnoliopsida > Asparagales > Amaryllidaceae > Allium > Allium sativum. Next base: position 683,800,323 of record CM060924.1, read on the forward strand.
TTATTCGTGTGTTGATCACGCGATTGGGGGTTGATCATCACTAGTAACCAACTTTTGACGTCAACAATTTTTAAATACTATTACAGATTCAAATTCAGTTATTCGAGTTACTTCACATTTCGTACTTAATTTCTATGACCCATCTACTCAGATTAACTTGTAAAAACATTTTTTTCTTATTTTATCTTGTTATCGGTCTAATTCGATAACATTTACGTGTTTATTCAAAACATTGGATCTATTGTAATTGAATCATCATAGACAATCCTCTTATTTCCATAGTTACAATAACTTGTCAACTATAGTTCAACATAATTAATTTATTTCGTTCATATACAATATATATGTATATACATATACATACAAATGAGTTATTTTATTATTTACGTATTATTTAACAATTACTTAAACTCGGTCGTCCTGTTGAGCCTGTTGATATAATATATTGATATAATATTCTCTTCTTTATACACGATCAGGGAACACGAATAGTCAGATAAGTTATCATCGACTATTCTTCTTCTTTATACATACATTGATATAATATGTATATTTATTTCATTTAAAATATTAATATTAAAAATCCTTTTTCTTACTTCTCCTTCTAATTTATTTTCTTTCTACATTCTTTCCTTTATTTATCTAAGGCCTGAACTAAATTCCCTGGCCCAAAACTTCTGGCCCGCCTACTCATCTCTTTTTTTATTTCCTTTATGATTTTTTTATTTATTTTACTTTATTTCAGCCCAAACAAGCCAAGAACTTAAGCCACTCCTCTTCGCTTCGATACCCATTTCCTCGATCCTGCTACCCTTTCTTACTCCTCCTTTTAATTTGATGCTTCCCACTCCTTTCGTCTTCGTTTGCACTGACCTGACAGTCACTCAGTTGAACCCCTTCATGACCATCACCGAACCGTGCCTCCATGTGGTACTGTACTCGACCCATCTACTGCTGCTTCTATTTCATCTCCTAGCCTGGCTTTTTTCAAAGAATCTAAAAGTGTTGTACACATGAGCCAATTTATAATATATATACCCCAATCCATTGTAGTGTTTCTGTCTTCCATTTCTTCGATTACTCTTTCAACTGAGTAGATGTCATCTATAACAATTTATAAGGAGTCCACACGTGATTGCATCGGGATTAATGTTTTCTGCTATCATTGGCTCATATATTGCAAGTACCTTCTTATACTTGTTTAGTTCCAGATAAAGAGACAAGATGTTGGCATATGCGAGGCACTTTGAAGCAAAGTTTAGTTGTTTTAATTTTTCAAAGGGGGCTATGGGTTCATTTCTTTCATGGTAGTAGAAATTTAAAAGATCTCCATATATTTTCTTGTCTTTGATTTCATCCGACAGGCTAGAGAAAATATTGTTCAGCCTTTCGTGTTCCCTGATTTTTGATATAAGATCTAAACAAATAGCATGACTACTTACCGTGATTTCCATATCTTCCTTAACCCAAATTTTCCTCTTACATGTTTGATCCGGTTCTTTTCTTATGTTTGACCATTCTTGTGCACATTCGTACATGTGGTGCACGTGCACAACCACCCTTTTGACCAGACGCCTGCTGCACCACCATCCGAAGCAACATCAGCATCCCAGATCACCATTTTCCCAATCAACCGCCTTCACTTCTCTTTCCAAGTTTCTTTTGTCCCTTTCCTTCTTTCTCAGGTCTGGTTTCCACTACCTTCCTCTTCTCTTTCACTTTAGTCAAACTCATCTTGACACATACCACTTTTTTGTTTCTTTTTAATCTTCTACATGGTTTGATGTTTCCATCAATAGGTACTCATGGATCTCATATTTACCTATCATGATTAGGGCTTGAATTTATTTTATGTTTAGGAAGACAGCTATATTATTCTTTAAATGCAAACAAAAATTATTTTATATGTATTGATAACAATATGTATGTTTACTTATTATAAATAGCATCACAAGAAATATAATTCACAAGACATATGAACTGGTCCACACATGCCTAACAAACTCCATTAGTCTTCTTGGTCAAAACAAACTTCTTTCACGCCTCTGTTACAGACCTTTGCACCTCAGCATTACTCTTCTTCCTAACTCCGTCAACCAAATGCTTTGAAGGCAGATGGTCCAACTCATGCAACACTTTCTTTATATCGATAACTAGTCTTTCAACCAAAGGTCCTGCTGAAATCCCTACGCACCACCACACGCAACACAGTCACATGCTGCACGTCGGATGGCATTGTGTAGGCCGGCATGATCCACCCGAACCTTTGCAAGTGATCTGATATGTCAAACTCATCATGTTTGGTTCTGTCATTTGCTTTTGCTCTTTGTTCTTTCATGTTTGTTTACTGGTTTTCAAAACTTTAATTTGGCAAACTACCCACTATCTGGTTCATATGAGGCAAAACACATACTAAACAATTAGATCTATATGTACTTTAAAAGGAATCAAAGGTGAGGTTGATCACACAAATATCCAGTCCTCTTTTTACTTCTCTGTTTTTAAGTTTCAGATATAACATCATCCAATACATACTAATTTGCGTCCTTTAATTCAACAAACACTATGCTTCGTCAATATAAACTTATATACACATTAACATATATGTTTTCTATCACACACAATCAGTAAAGGGTTCTAAATGGAAAAAGAAAAGAGTTTGCTCACAATAAATTTGTTTACTGTTTGTAGTGGAGTTTACTTATCTACTTCATGTTTTAACTTTCTATTTTTCTTCCTTTCCTATTTGTTTGCAGGGTTTGCCATGCAAATCAAATCGATTAAACCCAAACCATTCCCAAACATATACGCATCTAAAATAACATCAAAATCGGTAAAAAAAAAAATGGGTAAGTTTTCTCACATCATATACACCGTTTTTCCCTTTTGTTGACAAGAATTTGCTTTGCTTTAGATTTGCTTCCATTTTCTTTCCAGGTTGGAGGGAGTTTGTAAATGATCTAACAAAAGTTTGGCTGCATATTTATAGGTGAATTCAAGAAACAGAATATTGCGTAACTTATAGGCTTGGTAGGGGACAGAAATAGGGATAGACTGGAATGTGTTTAGCTGCAGCATGTTTGATTGAAAGGAATGATGAGTTGGGTGTTTTCCTTTCAATCTCTCCATGTTACTAGGCATGACCAGGCTGTTGAAAGGTACAAATACATGTGCAAAATGTTTTAAAAACCCATGCATCATTTTTAAGCAATTCATCTATTAATGTTTTGATTGACAAAAATGGGTTGTTCTTATTTGATTGAGAGTAAGTTGTGCTTAGGCATTTTAGATTTGCCTTAGAGGATAATACGTACAACTAGAATCTGCTGAAGTGCTTATCTTTGTACAAACACATGCTTTGTTCTTAAGTAAACCTGCCTACAAATATTTTGTTTGTTTTCCATCTGCACATGTATAGCTGGCCATGTGATGCACATGGATATGTGTAAATGCTTAAATTGTTTTCAATCTATACTTAGTTATACAAACAAATCCTGCATATTCATAAATTCAATGCTATATTTTGTATCAAATGAATATATCCTTACATCTTAACACATAAATGTCATGTACTAAATATAATTTGAATGGCACATCTTGTACAAAACAAATATTCATATTAATTGTATTTTATAAATTTAATGACGTCTTTTCCCATTAATAAATCATATCTTCTTATATGCTTATGAGAAGTAATAATATATGTGCTTAAGTGTATATTTTACAAGTGTTAAACACAAGTTTAAAAACACAAAACAAATTGACAAAAATACTTACTAGCTTTTATATACATATAATAGTTAAAAAAAATTACAACAAGCTTTCGAGATGAACAAAGATGTTAAAACACGTTTACTTGTTAAATATATAAATAACAAGTTTAAAATATATACATAGAACTTTAACTAAAATTTATTCTAATTTATATTATAATTATATCCAATATCATTTATCTAAATTTTTTTTACAGATATAATCTAAATTATAGTTCTAACAAAATTAGTAAAAATCCAGGACGTTACACACACCCTTAATCTCCTTTGAAAGTATGGAAGAACATTTGTAATTTGTTCCGAAGCCCTATAAATGGTGGCAACCTATAGGGAAATCCGCCAAGGAAACTTAAGTATGTCAGTTCCCAACGAGGGGATCTAAGTGGTCATGCCAAAAGGCTTTCTACGGAACCCATGAGAAAAAACGATAAGAATTAGCATGTAGCATGTTAAATTTCCTTTGGAAAATATGGAAGCATAATAAAGGAATCATTTTAGCCAAACGACAGTGTGATCCAAGATAATCCTTACTCAAGTAAAGGATTCTTGTAACACCCCTCATTTTTAGTTAAATAATAAAATAAATTTAGAAAAGCTTTCAGAATTTGGTCACGGAATTAGCGTTACTACGTCTGTGGCAATTTTCTAATCAATTTAGATCTATGGATTGCAGAAAACGGATTTAAGATGAGAAAGATACTGTTAAATGAAATATTACAACGAACATGAAAAAAGGTATAAGAAAAGAACAATGAACACTATTTTTTTAGTCTTGTTAACAAAAGCCTATATAGTCCAGTTGGTAAGAGTATGTGATTTCCAAGAGAGTGGTGTAAGTTCGAATCCCGTCGGCGCCATATTTCTATTTTAGAGAAACGACTAAAATAATGCATGTTCTAAAAAGGAAAATATGTATAAATGCACATATAAGAAAAATTATACATAAAAGTGAATATAAAAATATAAGTATACTTGTCTACGTAAATATATGTGCATTTGTGTGAAAAAATATATACATATGAAAGAGATATTCAAAATAAACCTGCAATCGATACTGTGTGGAACTAAGAGAGCACGAATAAAATGAGTGGATGTTGGAGTGGAATGAAGGAGCAAAGGGAACAATAATACCGGTAAAGAAGTCTCCGATATATAAACTCCCTCACCCAATTGATCGGGGTCATCATCTCCCTAAGGTCGTCCCCAATCAATATATTGGATGCAAAAATAGGTAGGCAAAAACACGTTTGAATTTTGAAAATTTAACAAGGGTTGCGCGTATATATATACACACAAAATTCAAATATGCATGTGTAAATTTGAAATTTAAACGTAACAGTGATCTATAATAGGTATAGAATAATTCAAAGAAGATATATTGGGCATATTAATCAAACGTTTAAAACAAAAATGTCAAATACAACAGGAAGTGCACACCTGAACCTATGTGGGTTGACCCAAGCTGTGCCTAGGTCGACCTACCCCTGATCTAAGCAGATTTGTTCGATGAATTTGGATTGTTTTTCGGACCATATTCGTTGTTGACTTAGCACCGCGTGCACGATTAAGATTAAGACTTTCTTAAACACCTATAAGTAGGCTAGCAGAGCCTAGCCTAAATCTCATATTTTCTGGGAGGCTGCTAGACTCTGCCATTCTTCTTCCTCCTTAAATCTCTTCATAAAATATAATAATTAGTCTTAGGAAATTATGATTCAAGATTTAGAGGAAAAGAATATATATATATGTACACACACACACAAATGGGTGTTCAGAATTTTGATCAACGAAAGGTAAATTCCTAGAATCTGGTTTATATAGGTTTCTTCCTCTTTTCCCTTCTTTAGTAACAGATTTGTGAATCCGTGGATATTTTTATATAGATTCAGCTAAAGATGCCACGGAACAACAAATCTGGATCAGATTCATGGATTGGAAGGCTATTAGGTGAGTGGATCTAAATTATACCATTTTAAATAATGATATATTTATCGTTTATATTCCCCGTTATAATTAATATGCTAAACATATGATTTTTGCGGAAAATTGTGTATTAAAACTGCTTAGATTATGTTAAAAAGATTACTGTTGTATATAGAACCATCCTTAGAACCCGTTAATTGGCATGTTATGTACGTGAACCCTTGATTGTGTGAATTGGGATAATTACATGTTAATCTGTTAGATTGGAATACATACATGATTGGATAAATTCTTTTAATGTTGGGTTAATTACGTGTTAGGAAGAACATATGACATGATAATCAGTTAAAATGGACTTAATATGATATTAAGTATGACATGAGAAAACATAGAATTACAGTAAAAATTGGGATTAATGAGGAAGGATAAATAAGCCTAATTTGTATGAAAAATTTATAGTAATTAAATAGTAACTACACTGAGATACGAGGTTAAATTTAACTTGTGGTAGAAGTCTGTCGAAACCGCCCGACAAATCCAGTATCCACAAGTGGTCAATTTAATGTGAGGGGCCTGGTGCATAAACATACATATAATTGTAAACAACGGCACTAAGACACGAGGTTAAGTTCAACTTGCGGTATAAGTCTGTTCAGTACCGCCCGGCCAATCCAACATCTACAAATGGTCGGCTTAATGTGAGAGGTTTAGTACATAAACTGACATATATGAATATATGTATATAACGAGAAACAAATGAATGGCATTAATTGAATGGAAGTCACAACAGTAAAAGTTTGGTTAACGTTAAAGAACCAAGGAAAATGTGATGAACATGGAATATTACCTATTATAAGTGATAATATTAATGAGAATAGAATATAATAGGTAGGCTTGTCGTAAGGACAAGTGAAAATTATAAAGTAGATTATAATAAACGGAAAGAAACTTATTGATAAACCTTAATTAAAGAGAACTTAGTAAATAAGTAAATAAAAACAAGAGATTTTATTAAACCAAGCTATGGTTAATGAAAAAGAATGAGGTGTACTTATTATCAGTAGACTTATAAAAGAGAATTATGAAGTCTAATAAAATAAAATAATGATAAGCAGAAGCCTGCTCAGGCGGCATAAGACCGAATAAAGTAAGAATACTTATGGAATGAAGTAAGTTATACTTAATTATAAATTAAGTAATATGTTAAAAGGAAACATGACGATTCTGATAGGATTTACTTAATGACACATTAAGTATAACATGTTATTGTAATCTGAAATTGGATAATGAATGATAGGATAATAATGTAAGAAGATTGTAGATTACAGATCTTTAATTACAATCTAGAGAATAACATGATAGGGGCTTATTAATGAACTTAAATGAGTTAAGTTATATAACTGAAATTAATAAGTAAGAGGGGCCCATTCCTTAGAGATATAAGGGGCTCGGAGAGAGCTTGGTAACTTGAATAAGTAGTTAATATGATTGGAAATAACTCAGTTAATTGGAAATCGGATGAGATAGAGTAAGCGCGTAATTAAACATTTAGACATAATGTTTAATAACACATTAACGTGATGCACTTGGATCAGTCCGCACGTCTAAAGGTGAAGAACCTAACATGGTAGATCATCGTGGTGTCTTAAGGCACGAGAGGAGCACATCCATCTGATTACTCTGCTTATATTCTGCTTTTTGGCTCTGCAGGACTGGAAGGAAGCACGCGGCTTCCGAGGGACGTGGTAAGGATAATTTGTGGTGTTCCTCTGTTGCAGTACATGCTTAGGCTGTACTCGTAGAGGTTGGGTCTGCATGTTACCACTCAGTGAGTATACATTGATTGCAACAGTAGTTTGACAGTCAGAAGACTATGGCGGTATGACATTGGGTGATTCAACGATTAGCTTGTAGAGAGGCTGGTTAGGATCAAATAAAAGATAGTAGTCAGCGGGTATCTGTCATTGGCAGTCAGTACATATGATGCGAAAAGACTAGAGCTAAAGCTACAGACCACCGATCTTTCACTATCAAGACTTTGGTTGCGGGACACGCCAATTTGGATGTAGATTGTTTGCTAGGGGCATGTCACTTAGCTCTTAGTGTAGTCTTTCACTAGTTGAGCGAGGGGTCATGGTGGGGCTATACCCACCGTAGAAATGCAGACCATAGCTTAGACCTTTGAGTTAATTTACTGGGAGGTAGATGGGTACGATGTGAGTGTAAAACCTTGAGTACTATTAACCCAAGTAACCTAATAAATAAGTAACATAACTGAACAGTATATGTAGGGTTATTTCAAATTGTGTAATTTAGTCAGTCACCAGAACTTATGTTCTGACCCCCTCCTCATAACACACTCGCAGATTAAGTTTGCCATAGAGATATGATAGCCTTAGATACTAGTTAGGCAGTATTATTATCTTGATAAGACTATATTTGATTATATTATATTTTATTCTATTCCGTTGTGAGATATTTTCTGAGCTCTGATATATTTTATATCTTTGTTTTTTCTGCAAGATACCAGACAAGTCAACTCGAGTTTCGATAGATTGAGATTTTTGAAGAAAAAAATCGATCTATCGAAACTTAGGTTGTTATAATTCTACCAAGACCGTATCATTTTGGTGTGTGAACCAAATTTTTGGTTAACACCCATATTCTCTGATATTTGATTCATTAACTTTTTTCTATCATTGAAAGTTAATTTCATTGATGACTGCAGCATTCATTTATAGGGTTTAGCTTTGGATCATCGTAAAGAATGGAGTAATATAGACCCATTATTTCATCTGATTTGATTTCTACGGGCCACACCGCTTACTAATATAGCAATATATTTTGCTATTTTGTGTATTTATACATTGGCAGACGAGCCATAAAAATATAGTTTTTCTTAATTCGAGTTCTTCTTCTTCCCCTTTAGAAAGTTTTATTCACACCAAAACAAAGCGATATTTTTAGAGTGCATCAAAGTCGGTTTCCTTTTGTGTAGATAAATTGATACATCAAACTGATTGAATAGGCCCTGCCTACCTTACAAATGGCGATGTTATTTGAAGACTTCTTTTCATCTTTGAACAGAACACCGAAACGTCTTAAAAGAATGACGACGCAGCCATTGTTTCTAATATCTTTCATGCCGGTCAATATAAGTGTTATATATTTTTCATTATCTAATTACTTCTCTCTCTTGAGATTACAATTACTAGCATGTAGAAATGCATTCAATTTGTCTTCAAATATATCATTTTTGTTGGAATAGTTACGTGGGATAGCTTCATTATTTGGCCATTAGGTTATTTGCGTTTCCAGTGACTGCACCATTGAAGCAACACTAAGAGCATATCCCAAAACCGATTCTGGTTGAATTTTTAGCCTTGAATATTAGTGGAATGGTTCAACAGTTGGACGCCTATTAAATACTCCATGTTTTTGAAGTTTGGAAACATTTAGCAAACAGGCATCTAAATTAGGGTGAAAATTAGACCCTATCCAATGAACCCGGACTCAACCCGGCGGATCTTAGTTCTAAACAGGTCGGGTTTTTTCGGGTCTCTACTATATATTTCAAAAATCTGAACTCGACCCGACCAACCCGAGTTTCGGGTCGTGTCGGTTCAGGTTAGGTTGAATAATAACACTAAAAATACCTATATTTCAATGATTTTTTATCGGGACTTTCGGGTCGGTTCAATGTCATTCGGTTTTGATTGGATCTTAATTGTATATTTCACTAGACCCGACCTAAGAGTCGTCGGGTTTGGTTCGAGTTTGGGTCTTTTCGTGTCGGTTCGGTTTGGGTTTTTGGTTCTCGCTTTTAATCGTCAGTCCTGGTCTAAGTTGGTGTTTAACAATATTTAATCATATGTTATGCTTGTTGACCGTAAGTTGTATTCATGTTGTTTAACTTGCTGCATGTTTGTTTCATAGCATTGTTAATGACACACCAATTTTGATAAGAAATGGTCACTTTTAAATGATTAACTTTCAATTTATTGAGGGTTTCGAGCTACAAATAAATTCACACTTTTGAATAAAATTGTCTCTAGAAAAACTGCAAATATGTTGCTGAAAATTATTTGTGTAAACGTCATCTCTTATCAAAAATAAAAAGGGTAATTTGATCATTAATTGTATTATTAAGCGAGCGCTATTTGTAATAAATAGTACACCCTATATTAATAACAAAGAATCCAAAAAATTGGATACCTCTTATCCAAATACGGTGTGCCATTAACAACGCTCTTATTTTATGATCATTATACTTGACTACAAGACATTTTATTTTCATTGACTGTGCCGACTGATATTTTCTTTAGAAGCGATCAGTATTCAGTTCAAATTGAGTTAAACGACCAAACCAATTCATTTTGATCAGTTCGCTTCGGTTTTAAAACTAAATCGGTTTGAACTCGATGTATAAAATAATTTTTTTGGTTAATCGGCTTAATCTAATTAACCGAACTTTTAGTTTATTATCTAATTTACGGTATTGAAGTACTTTAAATAATTAGTTTAGCGATAAAATACGGATGCAGTTGTTGCAAATAGGTCAAATTTTATTATAAACATAAAATTTTCTATATAAAATGCCTTTAAAAAAAATTATATTTTGTTTTAAATGAATTCATCATTTGAACAATAACGCATCCTTCAAGTTTAGCTAAATCGGTTTTCAATCGAATTAACCGAAATTATTCCGGTTTTGTTTAATTTGAAAAAATTCCAATTTCAATTTAATTTGAGTTTTACCTTAAAACCAAACGAACCGACCAAACGTTCAAACTTAATTTTCTTGATGGCACAATGATAATGCTACCAGATTCGTATTGACTTTAGTATAAAATATACGTTTGGACCAATTTAGAACTATGAATTGACCTAAATACTCAATGTATTTTGCAAATTGACCCTGAATACTGCCTTTAATATTTAATGTCTTTAACGCTGTTTGTGTTTCAACTGCTGCCCTTTACATTCGGGGTGAATGGATGCTCTAAGCGTATTGTAATTCTTGATTTATTTGTTTTCAATATTTTTTATTGGAAACAGAAATTAGAATCACATACAGCTTTCTAGGTCGTATTGTAATGCTATAATGATCTGCGGATATGGTTACGTTAGGGGCAAAGCTGTCAATTGTTTTTCCGTGTGATTCTATTCAATATTCAAATAATACAAAGTAACATTGGATTGCTAAGTTGAATTGTGTTTGTTTCTTCATTTGTTCTTTTGGACATCAGATTTCTAGCGAATTCGTAATTAATCTTAAAGCAAAGTTAATCACTCTAATTAATTCAGGTGATTTGGTATACTTATTCCCATTCATTACAAATTGAATTGTTTATAAAGAAATTAAATTAGTTATATTTTAGTTACGGTAAGATTAGAGCATCTCCAACTCAAACGGTTTGTAAATTAAATCATATGTGTTAAATATAGTTCACAATATTTAAGTGAAATTATTTAACATGGTATTGAAAACAAAACATGGACTTCAATGTTAATTTGTTTATAGGAAATTTTTTATATACGCTTCCGATTATTCAAAGACAAATAACACTTATTTGTAAAATAATACTTACTAAATTTATTTTATTTTTCACAATGTTAATTTGAATGCCTAGAATTATACATTTCACTTGGCGATGTTTTGTTAACTTTTTACCAGGTCAACATTACATTCTAATTAACATTGGCACCAAAGAATAAAGTTCAAGTAATTTGACGTTTTAGCGGTGTATAAATGACATTATGTCGTAGTTAGATAAGAACTGGAGATGCTCTTATTGCGAACTGTCCATATATTATTTTGTGGTTCCTTTTAGTTTAATGTTTTAGGGGACACAATGTTGGATAGCTCTGTTTGTCTTCTGAAAATACAAAGCCGTATATATGGTTACAATCCAATCCAGTGCAATTTTTATTGCACTTGAACACTTCAGCTACCTACATAAGAATCTCGTCCTGGTTTTTTTCCCCTGTGTGCTACCGCCTTTAGTACGGATTGTTGGAATCCGTAAATATTGAATGAAATATACTTTGTCCATTGTCTCACATAATTTAAGCGAACATGTGCAACTGTTCAGTGAAAGGACGTAACTACTAGCAGCATGATTTTTCGCGAAAGGACATTTCGCGAGAAGACACTTCCTTTCACCAACGGTCATATTTCCCAACGGTCATATCTCAGCGAAAAAGACACTTCAGGAAAAGACACTTCGCGAGAAGGCACTTCCTTTCGCCAAACGGTCACATTTCAGCGAAAAGACACTTCGTGGAAAGACAATTCCTTTCACCGAAAGATGTGCATCTATACGAAGAGATACGAGCAGGACCGTTCGAAAGAGATGCGACTGTACGAAAAAGTACGAGCATGACCGTTCAAAAGAGATGCGATTGTACGAAGACGTACATGTGCAACCATTCAAAGAGATGTGGATAAACTATAAATAAAAAGGAAAAGTGATTACTTTCCTAACCAACTCATTTCAATCCGATCTTCCTTCTATCTTCTCTAATACTCTTATATATAATCACAGAGTGACGTACTCATTACAATCTTGTGCAGAATACGTCTATTGTATCTTAGGAGAATTTTGAAATAAAATTCTTAAGGAAATTGTTACGACAAGCCTCAGACATCATTTAGTTAGATTTTTATTTTTTATATTTATATACATTATTTCATAATCTTTCCATTCTTTACGTTGTGCTATTTCTTAAAATAGTATAACGTAGTTGTTGTAAATTAATTACAACATATTGATTGCTATCATTAGCTAATATTGAATTCCAAAGTAGTGGAAATTCAAATTATAAACTTGTGTGACGAGTTTATAATTCTTTATTTTTGTACACTAGATCTCTAACACGGATATCTGTGAAGATTACTTTAAAATTTTATTTTATTGTTGAGGCTTCTTTATCTTATACTTCGAGCCTTACATAAATCTCTAGCTAAGACTGTTACGGTAATGATAAATTTAACATTGTTGGTCTATCAGTTACCATTTTGAGGTGAAATCGATATACTGCTTTAATGTTATGTAAGGACAATCAGAACAAAACCCTCCTCCTCTTGCATAGCAGACACACGCATAAGTTGGCACATACATTTTGTAACAAAAGAAATTCTTGTTGTTACGCGTCTACCAACTGCAACTACCCTAATTTATTTCGTGGTGTAGGACTATTTATTTAAACCGTCATTCCTACCTTAACAATATATGAGACAAGCTTAACATTTAATTAGCATGATAACGCTAAATTTATCCTTTTATTTTTACGATAAATCATATGTAGTATTTCTTCTGAATCAACGTGACAGTAATTTTACCTGTTATTTTGTACACAAGTTTATTCATGTAATATATTGTGTTACATGCATTTAAAACCAAGCAAAATATTAAATGTAGTTCAATGATCGGATGAAATAACGTCAAATGTGCTTTACTTCTTTCCCTTTGTATATTTAATAAGTAACATTATAGATGATAGAATGAAATACCGCTATGCTTTGAATAGACATCGACTAATCATTTTTTGATAAATGATAATTTACCATTATTAGTGTAATGATAACTACATTAACGGTATATTAGTCACTGGTGCAAAAGTAACGGTATGACAACAGTATTTATGAAATGATAATGCTTAACTTTTTTTTAATTGAAAATTGAATACCTTTTATACAAGTCTACGTAGCATATAACAAATTATATGACAAATGGATTGAATCCTGCAAAGAGAGACCCGAACCTCCGAACCCTTGATATCTCTCGTAGCATGTCAAAATGTCTTGATCATCTCGCGCAAAGCGCATTTCTTTTTACAACCACTACTTGTGCTGAACTGCTTTGAGTGATTTAGATTGTTTATTGGATCAGTAAAATGTTGGTTTGTAAGAGTGACGCTAAAATTTTAACATTGTAAAGTGGGCAAACATATTTAGTTATGGATAGTGAGCAATAAAACTTATCAATTTCAACAGTATAAACCTTCCAAATTTTTCTTTTTTACCCCATCCTTTGCTACATACATGAAACAACAACTTTTATTACCATCGAGGGAAATTTTCCTCTTTTAATTGATCAAGCCACAAAAGAATTTTTTTTCTTAAGCAACTATTACTAATGACTTTTACTGCTTTACCATCTAAAAAATGAACATATTTAGACATCCAATCTCAAAATAGTGCGGAAAGTTATACAATAAAAACACTAAAAAAATTCTATTACTTCACTGACCATTTATGTGGTTTGAATATAAAGTAACGTCGACGTCTATCTGATGTTTGCAGTTGGCTTGTGAAAATGAAACGATATAATACAAAAAATAGTAATGTATGTAGGTTAAAGATTAAACAAGTTAAATCGACAATATGATACTACGAAGTTTATAATTTGGAAGGCTTTATCATTGTAGTATTTTGTTCACGCTTGAAACAAAATCATGTTAAACGAAGTTTTTCTTTTCTTTTCATCTTTTCATCTTGTGCATTAGATTTATATAACTCGAATAAGTCCTCTTTGACTCGATCCATTACATGCTACTAAAACAATTCAATCCTACATCATACAATCTAAATAAACTTTGATATGAATACCGTTACATATTGAGTAGTCCAATCCAACTTAGCCATTGAATTTTACTCCTATTTTATGTGGATTAAGCCCCGAATATTCAGGACGTTGAATATTCAGGACGTTGAATATTCAGGGAGTAATGCCCTGAAGTTCTCCAATGGTTCAATGCTTATTTAATGAGTGTCAGACTTATGTCATCCCATTAATTGAGCGTCATACATCCAGTGGAAATTATGATTGGAGAAAAAAGAAAATTCTCATCGGAGGAAAAAGGGGCTCTGGCGCCCATTATATGGACGCTAGACTCGTTCAAAGTCTGAATTGGATCTTGAATATTACGCTTAATATTACGTGTGATTCAGACGATTGGGGGGCTAAAACTTAATATCAAGACATAATTCTCAACGATTGGAGATGCTTTTAGTACATTACGATGAATCGTACGTTGAATTGGTATGAGTTAACAGATTTCATGTGGTGAAGGGCTAGTTAATTAGAAAGAGAATGACATAGCTATGGAAGTTATTAGCATGAACCGGAAGTTGTATAATTATTTAAAAATAAATATTTTTACTATTAAAACACTTGTGCAAGTTGAATAAGATAATTAGGTGTTGATTTGTATCAATTTGAAGGAGATATCATATTACAACTATACTTCAATAACAAGTATATTGGGTCGAAGCCCAGATATATTGTATTATATATATTAGACATTGCCTTGCTTCAAAATGTAATGTACATAATATTATTTCAATAAAATACATTCTACAGGATCTGTTTTTTAGATTTCTTTCATGGTATCAGAGCCTTGTTAGCCTCACAGTTGTCAAGTTTCTTCACATAAAGGTAAAAACCGTCTTTCAAAGCATTATTGAAAGCAAAAATTGCATTCAAATCAACTAGGTTGATTAAGGGCCTAAGGCATATCTCCCATCAGAATAGCCTCATCATTTTGGAGTAGACAATTTTCTATCAGATTTCAAATGCCTCGCTAAGAACTCTTTTAAGTTCTTTGTTGCAACATCAATTCTTGAAAAAACTACCATGAAAATCAAAAGAGTCAACATAATAATTGAAACTTTTCTTTTAAGAAATTAGAATTTCAGTTAGAGCCATCCAGAATCAATTCAAAAAAAAAAATAGTCTCTTTTCATCAAGAAGTGGTTGCTACTGACAACCATTTCTCATCATACTTGTCAAAGAAAAGCTTCATACATGTATGCACAAGTTGATTCCCATATCAGTTCTGCTTTTCCCCTTAGTTTGATTTCTCCCTCTTCTATTTGCAATGGTTGGAGATAGAACATCCAACATTCACTGCAAGATCTACACCAACATAAAATGCAGTCAGTCAAGAAGTGCTAAAACTATCATCAAACCATAGAGCCAAAAATCTTACAACACAACTCAATGAAACAAGCCACTTAATGTGGAAGTTTGAAGTAGAAACTGCCACCAAGGGATATGGCTTGGAGGAGTACGTGTTTGGGACAACTGCTACCGCTACAAGATACATTACTGACAGTGAGGACAAACTGGTCAACAACAATGAGTATATCACGTATGAAAAACAAGATAATCTCATCAGCGCTTGGTTACTTTCCTCTATGGGTCCAAACAGCTTGTCATAGTTAATAGGTTGTAAAATCACTCATGAAATCTGGCAAACTATTGAACAAAGTTTCAATTCACAATCTACTGTTAAATTTAGGTGATACAAAATCATAAATTGATTGGAACAAATTTGCAAAAAAAATGGAAAATAAATATCTTTATAATAGGAATGCGTTGATTGCATTTGACGAGATGGTAGAGAAATAAATGAAGGGATTAATTTCTTCCATCTATGCAAAAGAAACGGACTGATTTACTTTCCATCGTTGCACATTTGTTGCTATGGTAATTTTCCTCCATTATATTATTACCATATGTTGACTGGTAATGTAATTGATGACTCACATGGATTTGCACTGGCTATATATTGAGGGGTAGACATTAGTGTAAACCCATACTGGCATGGAGCCAGCGATCCCCAAATGGAGTGTCTCTTCTTGTTAAGCCTATTTGAGGTTTGGATATGTAAACTCTTATTTTGTAATCTCTTGTAATTCTCTCATGTGGAATAAAATCTCTCTCTTTTGGACTAAACGTACACTATCTTATGGAGGATAGTGGAACCAGTATAAATATTGTGTCTCTTTATTTCTCTGTTATAGTTATTTACTATTTGCTTGATGTAATAGAATAATTGCTATCAGATTAGATTGATGTTCAATTGGCAAATCTAGATCCTGCTTATTGCGCTTCCGTGTTCGCACATTTTTTGCATAACAGATTGGTATCAGAGCGAGGCGATTTGTTTTAAATTGTGCATCAATTATTTCTACAAAGGTTGTTAGATTCAATGGTAATTATGCTATTACTATTTTGAGAAACAAGGAAGACTTTGTTGGAGGAGATTATGTTGAGACTGGAGAGCTTTCCAATCTGGGAACTTTGACGTGATAATGAGTTTACTGCATTGAAGGGACCATTGGATTTGGGAACTTTTGATCATGTTTATACATGGGTCTTCATGTTGATGATGCTCGAGGGATTCAAGATGATCAGGAAAGGAGCTCAGGTCAAGTGATAGACGGGTGTCGAGACAGAGATCATTGTGGTTTAGACAGGGGTCTTCACGTTGATGTTGCTCGAGGGATCCGGGGTAATCGAGGAAGGAGTTCAGGTCAAGTGTTAGACGGATGTCGATGTTATTGTAAGTACTTTTAGACCATTGGTTTATGCATGGTGCAGCTCATGGTGGTACATGCATCTTTTGCAGGCGATGGGTGAAGTTTGTAATAACTAAGTGGTAGAAAAGAGATTTTTGTGCGTACAGAGATTTGGATTTTGGCTCTGTATTTAAGTTGGTGACTGAAAGAATTATTTTTAGCCTTGGTGGTGTTGAGATTACTTTGGTGTCTGCCTTCTTTTTTATTTTGGATATTTGCAGCATTTTGTTGGCTGGCGGGGACGTAGTCTGAGCTCGTTAACGTTGTGTAATGGGGGGTAGCTTTGTTGGGACCCATCAGGCAAATATTCATTTTTGATTTCTATCTCATTGTGAGATTTTGATCGAAAGTGGAGTTCTGTTGAAGAGCTTTATGATGTGAAGAGAATTTGATTCAAGATGGGGTGTTGCAGATATGTGATTTTGCATCAAGGTGGAGTGTTAAATTTAGGTGATACAAAATCACAAATTGATTGGAACAAATTTGCAAAAAAAATAAATGGAAAGTAAATATTTTTATAATAGGAATGTATTGATTTCATTTGATGAGATGGTAGAGAAATAAATGAAGGGATTAATTTCTTCCATCTATGTAAAATAAATGGATTGATTTACTTTATATCTTTGCACATTTGTTGCTATGGTAATTTTCCTCCTTATATTATTACCATATGCTGGTTGGTAATGTAATTGATGACTCACAAGGATTTGCACCGGATATATATTGAGGGGTATACTTTAGTGTAAACCCATTCTGGCATGGAGCCAGTGATCCGCAAATGGAGTGTCTCTTCTTGTTAAGCCTATTTGAGGTTTGGACATGTAAACTATTATTTTGTAATCTCTTGTAATTCTCTCATATGTAATAAAATCTCTCTCTTTTGGACTGGGCGTACACTATCTTATGGAGGATAGTGGAACCAGTATAAATATTGTGTCTCTTTGTTTCTCTGTTATAGTTATTTACTATTTGCTTTATGTAATAAAATAATTGCTATCAGATTAGATTGATGCTCAATTGGAAAATCTAGATCCTTCTTATTGCGCTTCCGCATTTGTGCAATTTTTTGCATAACATCTACGCAAAAAGTTTTAAATTATAAAAGCTAACTACAAAACATCAAGAAATGGGATATGCACATCAGAGATTACACACTAAAGGTCAAAAAGGCAGCAGTTCAAGAAACTGAAGCACAAACATTGTCGAACAACAGAGCAGTAAACGCAATGCAAAAACAAAAAGAAATGATAATGCAAAGATAGAGAACTCACTTAATGATGGGTAGTATCCTAATTCAGGAGATACTAACCACATGACCAATAACCTGACCAATCTGAATCTTGTAAACATGGAATACAAAGGTAACAAAACTTTAATATTAGGTAATGGAAAATATGTGCACATATCTCACATTGGAAATGAAGGAGTTAATGGTACCAAAAAACTATATCTAAATAACTTACTTTGTGTACCATTAATTAGAAAAAAAATCTCTTTAATGCCTCTTAATTTTCCAAAGACAGCAAAGTATTCTTTGAGTTTTGCCTTAAATATTGCTCAGTAAAAGACTTACTGACAAAAGAAACTCTATTGCAGGGTAGAGAGTATAAGGGCCTGTACAAATTTGATGTTATCAGCTCAAGAAATTCAAGTTTTAAAGGAAGCTGCATTGATTTGCATCAAGTTAACATTGTTGAAAGTAATAGCAACTTTGATGTATGGCATAACAAACTGGATCACCCCAATATGAATATTGTAAAAAGAATACTAAGTATTAATAATATTGATGTTAGTAAAATTCCTTTACTCATATACACACTTATTGTCAAATTGGCAAGTGTCACAAACTTGCATTACTAGACTCCGAGAAAAAATAGTACTACACCCCTTAAATTAGTGGCAATAGACTTATGGGGCCCAACACCAATATGCACTGATTATGGATAGAAATATTATATATCATTCATAGATGCTTATTCTAGAGATGTATGTATATACTTGTTAAAAGCAAAGTCTGAAACCCGTAGTGTTGTACTATAATTTGCTGTTAGTGTAGAAAAGCAAACTAATTGTCAAGTTAAAACTAGTCAAACTGATGGGGGAAGGAATTTCTTCCACTTAAAAATCTTTTTCAAAAAAAAGTATATTGCATATATTTACCTATCCACACACTTCTGAACAGAATGGCCTTATTGAAAGAAAACACAAACATATATTAGAAACATGCTTAACTTTACTTTCTCAAGCATCAGTGCCTCTTAAATTTGACCTGATGCTTTCACAACTGCTGTTTATTTAATTAATAGGCTTCCAAGAAAAGTTTTAAGCTATAAAAATCCACCGGAAGTCCTTACAAAAGTTAAGCCTAACTACAAAAAAAAACTTGAAAGTGTTTGGATGTTTGTGTTTCCCTTATCTAAGGCCTTACAACACAAACAACTACAGTTTAGATCCTCTCCATGTACTTTTCTAGGCTATGCTAATGGATTTAAAGGTAATAAATGCCCCGATAAAAATGGAAGAGTTTTTATCTCAAGACATGTTGTCTTTAATGAAGATGAATGTCCTATTGGTAAGGAAAAAATAAAATCAAACAGTAAAATGTATAACCCAAAGTACTCTAAAACAAATATAAATAATGGTCCAAATATTGTTATATTGTTCAAGAGAAAGGAAGTACACATCTGCAATATGATGGAAGCCAGGGAGACTCTCAACACATAATGCCAGCATGCGGGTCAGGTCAAGAGCCAACTCAGACTACCAGTGATAACCTCAGTCAACCATGTGATGAGGATCAATCAACCTCCAGTCAACATACTAGTGGCATGAATCAAGGAAGTGTTGATGGGTTCACTGAATTAGTGTACCACAACAAACAAGTGAAAACCGAAATGACATCATATGATCACTGAGCGAAGGGAAACATCTTCAAACCAAAAGTATACAGTACCACTACTGAATCGAAATTGTATTATCAAGATATTCACAACAAAGAATGGAAAGCAACTATGTGGCCTTAAGGAAAAACAATACTTGGAACTTATCACAAAACCAAGCAATAAAAATATTATTAGCTATAAATGGACCTTTGGAGTCAAAACAAATACTAATGGAACAATTTCTAAATACAAAGAAGGACGGATAGCCAAGGGCTATTCACAAAAAGTGTGGGTTTGACTTTAAAGAAACTTGCTCACCAGTAGTAAAACCTTCATTTATCAGAATTGTTCTGACAATTGCATTCTATAGAAACTGGATCATCAAACAACTTAATGTAAACAATTCCTTTTTAAATGGTGATTTGCAGGAAGAAGTTCATATGGAAAAGCCTGAAGGATTGTAACGTCGCGTATTTTTGGTAGTCAGATATTTAATTTATTTTATTATTTTAAATATTAATTTGGAATTTTAAATGGATTTATAATATAGAATTCATTTATTAAATGAAATTTGAACGTTAATTTATATTTATTTATAAACAAGCTCGTAATCGCGTGGTAGTTCATAATATTGAGTTTTGAACTTCATTTGAATATACGTAATCCGATATAAGTCGGAATTCTGTCAAACAAGATACGTTTTAATCAATTTGCTAATAATTTTCTAATGAAAGAGAAAATTCGAGATTTCGTGTTATAGATTGTAAGTTATGGCTAATTCAAAATTTCAAATAGTCGCTGTGAAATCATTATGAACGATAACATTTATTTAATATTTTTATTAAAAGGATTTTTAATATATTAGGATATCGTGTAACACGAAAATGTTTAATGTTGAGTTTAAAATCCATATGGTTTATATTTGAAGTTGTACGATATTATATTTGGATATATGCGATAATAATAATTTATTATTATTTAATTAAATCGTTTTGGAATTTATTTATATTTTATCGATATTATATAAACTTTAAAAATAACTATTTTTCAAACGACCTCCGTTTTCGATGAACAAAAGTTATTAGAATACGTATGATCAGTTATTTCTATATTTTCAATTTGGAGCCAATCCGAGTTGTCGAAAACTAAATGTGAGCCGGAACATAAATTGAAATTAAAATACGTCGTTTTTGCAAATGGAGTCCGTTTTCAACAAAATTAGTTTCGTTGGATCTGGGATGCCAACACGTAGCGATACGTCCATTTCCGTTATATTTGGAGTTCGTGTATGTCGGTATGAAAATAGAGCATTCAATGTAAATAACGGTGATTACCGGTAAAATTTAATAACCGTGTATATAATAACCGTAACGAATAAAAATAAAAATAAAATATAAAAAATAACTTCCATATCTTTCTTCACGCGCATGGCCTGAATATTTTTTCTACTCTAAATACAACCTACTCATACTTTTGTTCCCTATGCGTACGCTCCTATCAAATAACTTTCAACTTGCCAACTATCACACATGCTTAAATATACAGCTATTGGAACATGGTTCCTATCTTTCTGCAACCTATTAATTTCCTTCCAGCTAGACAATCTAAAAAGAAATAGCCTGCTATCCAATATAAACGGCACATGCCTCTTCTACAAGCCTAAATATCCATTAACACATGCTCGCATCGCATATCAAACTGCACATGGCATCTGAATTCTCTGCCTGCCTTGTATGTTCAGTCCTATATATTCAACTGCTCATGCACACACAGGCCTTCTGTCTTATTATTATTACCCTACGCACATGCCCCATCTGACTAATGAAATAACATCGAGCTTATCTCTTAGTTTTTCTCTTCTATAAATAGGTGTCGCTTCGTCTCATCTCTTTCACACAAGCCTGAACCTCCATTACAAAAAGAAAAAAAGGAAAGCTAGGTGTTGTTATCTGAAGTAGGGTAGGAAGAGACAAATACTCCTGAACCTATATATTTGTTTTAAGTTTTTAATATATATATATATATATATATATATATAATATTTAAATGGGAATTGGAAGAAGCGGCGTTAGGCGGTTCGCCGGAGTTTCGATAGTGGATGATGACATGTAGGCGACGCTGGAGTAAAACAATGAGTGTTCGATATTGTCTTGGGCTTTGGGTTAGGATGTCTGGACATTGAGGTGGCGTGTGGCGCGAGGTCTGGTTGGTGGAAGCGGTGATGTACTATTAGCAGGGAGAAGTTGGGTGATCGGAAATGGAGGGTGGCCGACTTGTCGGTACAACCAAGGTGGGTATATGGCTCGGGAAGAAATATATGTAGGTGAGGAAGAATAATTAATGTTCCTAATCCTTTTATCATATGCCTAATCAAATTTAGTTTACATGACCAGATTTTTGAAACGTGACAAACCCTGGTATATCAGTGACCAATCACCATGTAAACGTACCTATTCTGTTTTCTATTTAACATTCCCAATGGTTTAGATATGCCTAATCAAAATTAACATATGCCTAATCATATTCATATTAGCTTAGTCATCTAATTAATATGGCATAATTTATACATATCCGTGTTCGACATATGTATAACACCATTTAGTTGATTCGCTAAGGCATATGCAAACAGCAGGAGGAAAGAAGTATATGGAGGTGGGAAGAAATGGTGTAGAATGGATTTTATTATCATGCCTAACTGAAATTAAGGTGGCCTAATTATATTATAATATACGAGTGGGCTTCGGCCCATAAAAAGGGGAAGAAGAGGAAACCCACATTTTAAAAAGGATGTAAGTACATGCACAGTGTTTTGGGTACTGGGTCTGTGAGGACTGGCAAGGTGTAAAATTTGAATGGTAAAGCAATGTTAATTGCAAGAATCAAAAGACCACATGCTGCAGTGTTTTGGGTACTACAACTAACACAGTGTTTTGGGTATTGGGTTCGCATGCAGCAGGGATGCCAAAACTTTTATTTTAAACATGCCTACTTCCCTCATTTAAATGCCTAATTGGCTATAAAATGTGAGTCGTTTTGTTAAAATCATGCACTAACGTTTTGGTATAAGGTTTATTAAATTCTAATTAAACAATAACTATGGTGTAACTCATAATTATAACATGCTTATATATTTGTTAACAAAATTGGACAAGAAACCGAGACGTAGGAATCGTCTTGACGAATGCTTCATTCTGGAATAAACTGAAACACATTTGGATGCAGTTGAAAGTTTAGTTAAATTAAACGTGTGTTTAATTTAACTGAAAACAGTCGATATCTCGACGAATGGAACTCAAGGCGAGTTTACACAC
Organism: Allium sativum; assembly: GCA_030737875.1. Taxonomy (NCBI): domain Eukaryota; kingdom Viridiplantae; phylum Streptophyta; class Magnoliopsida; order Asparagales; family Amaryllidaceae; genus Allium; species Allium sativum. The sequence continues at coordinate 683,823,583 of CM060924.1, forward strand.
TCAGTTGTCCCACTTATATTTTATATAAGTCAAGTTTAATATTTGTGTGCTATGGTTGTTTATTTTGGATGATTACTGAATGATCTATATATTGACTGAACCAATTAAATTAAACGATTTGTTTAATTTAATTAAAACCAAATTGTCATTTTAACGATTTTAACCAATTGAGGTAACTTACCTTGTTGGTTACATTTATAAAATAAACTTGTTTTAATTTAATGGAATATTTGAATTGTATTATTAGTGTTAAATAAATGGATGCTATTAAATTATTATTATTTACTGTTGTAAAAAAATTCAATAGTTAAATTGAATAATTTTATTTGGGGTAACATATTTGGATGTAGGGAATAACTGGTTGGAAAGATCCAACTAGATTCCTCACCAGTAGTTGTTAAATTTTATTATATTATAATATATGTTGAAATAACGAATTTGTGATGTAGGGATTGATAGGTTGGAGGAATCCAACTAGATCCCTCACTAATATTGATTATGTTTATCAGTATGATTGGATGTCATTTATTTGATGTGAAATTGGTTAATATTTTAAGGGTTTGGCACTATAGTAGACATTTGCCTCTTTAGTACCAACAATAAAATAAAAGATCTGGAATCGATTTTAAGCGTTATCAAAAAATATATATTTATTTATTTAATATGCAACGTTGTTTTAGAAAGTCAAAGTCAAAGTTTTATTTATTTTTTTATAACTATTTATATTATAAATAGATGGAAATCCTAAGGTAACAAATAAATAATGGTTAAGTGGTATAAATTATATGAGAATGTTGAAATGACTAAAAAATAGGGCTTAAGTGGCATAAATGGAAATTTATAAGATTTGAAATATTGAAATGGATTAATGGGATCATAAGTGTACGAGAATTTATATAAGAATTTAAAAGTGGTTTTCGAAACTAATGAACGTTTTGTAAAACATTGTGTATAAAAATACGAGATGTGATAAAAAAGATATTCGTGAATGAAATTAGAGAATAAATGGAATCACAACTGGAGTGTGAGTTTAAACTTGTAAAGTTCATATGAAACCAATATTTTGTATTGGATTCAAAGCAAAGTAATTTGCTATTTTGTAAATAAATATCGACTAGAGTTGGAAATTTATAACCTTGGTTTTTAAATGTTAATAGGATTGTGTAACAACAGAAATTCTGACAGATCGATTTTTTTTCAAAATTCTGATCTATCGAAACTCATGTTGGTTTGTCTGGTATCCTGCAGAAAAGACAGAGATAACAAACATATCAGAGCTCAGAAAACATCTCACAGCGGAATGGAATAAAATATAATATAATCAAAATATAGCCTTACTTAGATAATAATACTAGCCTAACCAGTATCCAAAGCTATCATATCTCTACCAAAAATCTAACCTGCGGGTATGTTACGAGGGGGGGGGGATCAGAACACAAGGTCTGGTGACTGGATTTAAACTACACATTTTGGATAACCCTACATATACCGTCCAGTTACATTTTCTTATTTATTAGGTTACCTGTGTTTATAGCACTCAAGACTTACACATACGTCGTACCCATCTACCCCCCAGTAGATTAACCTAATAATATATATGTAGCTATCCCCAATTATTAAGGTACACCCCATGGTTCCCCACTCGGACGGTCCCCCCCCAGAAGTATACGCAGTTCCTCTTCCTACGTCGGGCGATGTATGTATCCCAATATAACAACGCTACATTCCGCATAGACCCGCCATCACCATGCTACGTAAGCATACGGACTGCCACCTTCGAATCATTCGATCGAATTAGATTCCATAACAGAGTAATGCCCTAGAGTCTACGGTACACCACCCAGAGCAGACATGCATGTATCTAGATTTTCTCATGTACGTATCGTCAATCGTACTCGATGCCTCAACCTCGACGATACACCATCCGGAAACGGCATGAATGTATTCACACGTATTATCTACTGTGCTCCGAGTTCCGTAACAGGGCGATATCAGATACACGCAACTCAGTCAGGAGCCTGTTCAGATATCTGTATACACATATGCTATGGTCTACATTTTCACGGTGGCTATGGCCCCACCCGACCCCACCCTCAACTAGTGAAAGGCAAACAGATATGAGAACTAATGACGTGCCCCTAGCAAACAATCTACATCCAAATTGGCGTGTCCTACAACCAAAGCCTCGATAGTAAAAGGTCAATGGTCTTTTAGCTTAGCTCTCCGCCTTTTCGCATCAAGATGACTGTCGATGATCGGTACCCGACGATTACTATCAATTGGATGGTTAGACTCGCCTAAGGCAAAAATATGAGATGATTATAACCCGCCTTGTCATAAGGCAACAATTTCGTCGAATCACCCATGCCATCCTACAACCTTTTGACTGTCCACTATCGTGGCAATCAAGGTATACTCACCGGGTAGTAACACGCAGAACCAACCTTTGCGAGCACAACCTAAACGCTACCACCGTACAGAGCACTACCAAGAGTACCATCCACGTCCCAGGAAGCTACGTGCTTCCCCTTCCAGTCCTTTGGAGCCAGCAGAAAACATGCAGAATAATCAGATGGACGTGCGGTCCCCTCGTGTCTCATGACACCACGATGATCTACCCCATTGGGTTCTTCACTTTCAGATGTACGGACTAGTCCAAGCGACTCAGGTTAATGTGTTATTAGACTCTATGTCCAAACGTTTAATTACGCGCTTGCTCTACCTCATTAGATTTCTAGTTAACTTGGTTATTTCAAATTATATTAACTTCTTATTTAGGTTACCAAGTTCTTTTTGCTTATTAATTTTAGTTATATAACTTACCCCATTTAAGTTCATTAATAAGCCTTTAAATTGTTATTCTTATCAACAAATTTCAGATTCTCAGTTTTTCAGACAACATGTACGTCTTCATATCAGCAGGATTCAGATTCTCAGGTTTACAAATTACTTAATTTATAATTAAGTACAACTTATTGCATTTCATAAGTTTTCCCTTCTTCTCTCTACATATTACAAATAACAGGTTTTAGGTTTCCGGATTTACAGATTACTTAATTAAGTACAATTTATCTCATTACATAAGTTATCTCATTTTCTCTATCGTTTATTATAACCTAAGTTATAATTTCCACTTGTCCCTAGGACAAGCCTACGTATTATCTTTCCTTTTCCCCTTCAGGTTTATTCATAATAGGTTATTATCATTCCCCGTTCATTCCAATTCTTTTACTGTTGCAGGATTCATTCATTTCCACTAATTACAATTAATGCCCTTTAATTCTTTCTAGTTATATACATATAGCTTAATGCACTAGACCCCTTACATTAAGTTAACCACTTGTGGATGCTAAATTTGCCGGGCAGTTCCAGGCAGGCTTTTACCACAAGTTGAACTTAATCTCGTGTCTTAGTACCGTTATTAACAATCAGGTTTATGCACCAGACTTCTCACATTAATTTAACCACATGTGGATGTTGGATTTGTCGGGCGGTTCCGGGCAGGTTTCTACCACAAGTTGAATTTAACCTCGTTTCTGAATGCGATTACAATTTCCTATTTAATGTAAATTTTCCATACAGTTAAGGCATATTCATTCTTCCAATTTTTACTGTAATTCTATTTACAATCTTTCGGTATAATAATATTCTTAAACAAATATTCATGTTCATTGTAAATTCCATAATTACAGCATTCACAGAAATTCCCAACTCAGAAAGATGGTTAATGGAAATAGGCTTTATAGAAATGTTCTCAGTTCAGGTTTCAAGATTATACTACCGTAGAAGTTTCATCACTTATACGAAGGATACAATTCAGTTTTATTTACAACAATACTAATTTCAACAGATTTCAGCAGGTTAATCATTTCTGCAGATTAAACATTTTAGCAGGTTTACATTTCAGCAGGTTACAGCAGGTTAAAATTTCAGCAGATTACAACAGGTTGAATATTTCATCAGATTAATCACAGATATTAATGAGGAATGCCAAACGATATATACCATTATCAAAAGGTATAACTTAAATCCACTCATCTAATAGCTTTCCAATTCTTGAATTTGGTCCAGACCTAGCATTCCATGGCTCTCCTAAATGAATCTAGAATATAAATAACCATTGTAACACCCCATATTTTCTGTTAACGTAATAATAACGAATTAAACAACACTTAATTTCAAATGTGAGAATTGAGGGAAATGGGTTATTCCATTGCGTTCGTCTCAGAATTCTACTTGAGATTTTGTCCGAGTTTGCGTGAATTGGACTTCGTATGAAGAAGATATGGCCTTCAGAAGCTTCAGAAATTCAAATAAATTCAAACAGCTCGAAACCGGATTCAAAATTCAAAACTAAAGTCAGAAGCGGGCTGGCCGGGAAAATTCCCACCCAATACCCAGGTTGACCAGGGGGCGACCCTAGTGTCGACCTCCCCTCTACAGGTTGACCTGGGGGTCAACGTAGGAATCGACCTGGGGTCGACCTGCCCCCGGCCAGATCTGAATTTTGACGACTTATGACTTGTTGCTGAGTCACTAGGGTTTCTGGATAGTTCTGATCTGTTCTCTATGGTTGTGGTTAACTCTAGGTTCATCTGACGACTCTAATTAAATTGAAATTCTATATAAACAACCTAATACTCAACCTAAAATCACACAAAAATAACCTTGGAACTGTCATGCCGTCAATAGAGAACTTGGAGTAGCCATCACCGCTTTCAATTCAAAGAAGAGATAAAAGCTTACATCAAAATCAAACTAAAACTAATCTAATTCAATGATCTACATCAAAGGCGAGCATTTCAACTTTAGAATTCAGATTCCAGAAATCAAGAATTCCTTTTAGTTTGTAAGTTGGTTATTACGTAGATTTAAATGTTCTTTTAAATGAAATCACGACATGTTGTAACTCGAATATAGAATGATGCTTGTGTATAATATAAATAAAGTATGATTCTCATTTATCTCAAATTATCGTTGCGATTGATCATGCCTATATGTTTGTGGTGATGAACATACCATATTGTATGTTATTGGAATCTATTATGATTGGGTAATGAACTTATTATGCCAACTTAGTGATGAACATGTCATGTTATAATTTGGCGATTACTTGCAAGTTTATGATCTAAATCACATGCCTACATTTTAGATCAACATTAATGTATATTTAGAACTATGTTAAGTTGAACCTATTTATGTTGCTAGACTGGATTTGCATCCCTCTTATGTTTTAACACACATAAGTTATCATGCTAAGTTGTGATTTAAATATGTTCATAGTAGCTTTCTTATGTTTTCACATACATAAGTTAATATGCTAAGTTGTGGTTTAAAAAGTTATGTTTATATGATAAACCTCCATGTCAGACCTATATCAAGTTTACATGATAATTAGATCCAACTTAGTCACAAGTTCACCCTTACCTGTTTAATTAAGTTAGTGATGCTTCTATGCCAAGTTACACATGATAAGTTAAAAGTATGTTATTGTATGCTTATTTCATGTCCCTTGTTTGTTACCCTTTTTGTTTATGGGTTTGGGCTAATTTACTAGCCCAACATTTTATGTAATTTATGCGAACATACCACGGGGGTAGCGTTGGGAAAACATGAAAATTTCATGGCATGGATTGGTTCATGAAATGATATATTTGGTACACCATTTATTGTGAGTATAATCAAAAGGATAATTATGGCATGATTAAATTAAGATTAATTTACATATAAAATTAGACATATATGGAAAATATGTGAATTTAGAAAAGACGAATATGCCTAACCCGACGTTAGACTGAGTTGCAGTGTAAAACTGCCCGGAACCGACCAACACATCCAATGACCACAACAAGACTTGTCTAATGGGGTGGTTAGTGCATCAAGCCCAAAACGACCCGAGGTTAGACTGAGTTGTGGTGTAAAACTGCCCGGAACCAACCGACACATCCAGTGACCACAACAAGACCTGTCTAATGTGAGTGGTTGGTGCTTTAATGAATAAATTAAAGCTAAGTCAAGATTGATAGGGTTAAGTCAATTAAAGAAACACTTAACCGATTCAACATGTTAACTAAACTAATGGGTAGGGTTAGGTAAACTTGGACACTTAACCAAATAAACATGTTGATTAGAAAACCCTAATAATGGGGACCCATTTCAGCAGTAACCCACATAGATGTATCATGGTACCCTGAACTAGGTAGGGTGGGGCACGATTACTGGGCTGATTATAAGCGGTCAGAAATGTCGGCGGTTGGTGCGTCAGTGTAGGTTCCGATGGAGTACGGGTGTGCACATACTCCGGAGTGGAAAAAGCAGGCACTGGGCATCAGTAGCATACACTGTGCATTGTGAATCGTGTCGGGTTGCCATCAAAGGGACCGATACACCCCATGGTGGGACCAACACAGGTATCTACAGTCAAGCGGGGCCGAATAACACAGGGTATGAATGCATGCGAGTAGGAGCCGATCATTAAGGGGATCGTTCGTTAGGAACACATGAGGCTGGTTGAACCAATGGTTAGTAGGTGCAGAGACTATAGTAATGTGTGCGATCACATGTTCATCTTATCTTATATTAGGGTATTGTCCTATGTTCTGTTATTACTGTCATGATCCCTTTCCTTGTTTAAATACTAGTAATCACTGAACTTACCAGACTTATTGTCTGATCCATTTTCTTTCGTCCTCTTTTCTTCCGTTTCTCCCCTCAGGTCCACAGGGAGGGAATACTCCAGCTTAGTCAGACTCTTTGCAAGCTTCAAGAAAGTAGATGTATGATTGGGACTCTCTTACTTTGGCTATGGCTTTTGCACACTACACTTGGGGATTTATGCAGTTTTGTTAATGGTTTATGCTTCTTTATTAAATAATCAAGACAGAAATTATGATGTAATGTTTTGGAAGTTATTTTGAGACAATTTGCTGTAATGCTTTTGTATTGAACCACGTATGCAATAAATGTTTGATTTGCGCTGCTTATATTTATCAGTCTTGTAAATTTTTCCGTATCTTGTACCTATAACCCTCCACCAAAGTTAAGGAATTCCCTTTGTGAGTGACCTTAACGAAGGTGGGGTGTTTCAACCATAGATTCACAATTCTCAGACTAAAAGAAAAGGGAAAAAAGAAGAGAAATCTAAATTAACCAAATCTAAGAATTTACCTCACTTCGATCAAAATTCTGAACACCCATTTGTAAATATACATTCTTTTCCTCCATTTCTTGAATCAGAATTTCCTATGACTAATTGTTCTATTTTCTGAAGAGATTTGAGGAGGAAGAAGAATGGTAGAGTCTAGACAACCTCTCAGAAAATATGAGATTTAGGCTAGGCTCTGCTAGCCTATTTATAGGTGTTCAAGAAAGTGGATATGATCTTGTACACACAGCGCTGAGTCAACAACGAATGTGGTTTGAAAAACTATCCAGATTCGCCAAATGAATCTGCCCAAATCAAGGGTGGGTCAACCCACCTACCCCTTGGGTCGACCCAGGCCCCCTGGATCGACCCATAGGTTGACCCAGGCACAACTTTGGTCGACCCATATGGGTCTAGGTTCCTTTTTTTACTTTTCGGCTTCATTCGTTTGAATTTATGGGATTATTTAAATATTGTATTTACATATAAACTCCTTATATGTATACAAAACTTCTAATGCTCATTTTACACACACACACACACACACACACACACACACACACACACACACACATATATATATATATACACACGTACAACTTTTGTTTCATTTTCAAAATTCAAATAGCGTTATCCCATCATTTAATTCTTACCTATTTTCATTGATTGCTGTTTATTTTGAACTTCTCTTATATATATACATATATATATATATATTGCACATATATATGCATATATTTACATATGCATGTATACATATGTTTTTGTACTTCCTTATATGTACAATTTTCCTTATATGTGCGTTTATACATAATTTCCCTTTAGAACATGTATTATTTTAGTCGTTCCTCTAAAATAAAAATATGGCGCCTACGGGAATCGAACATGCATCACCCTTATAAAAGTCACATTCTCTTACCAGCTGGACTATATAGGCTTTTGTTAACAAGGATTAAAACAATGGTGGTCGTTGTTCTTTTTATTATACCTCCTTTTCATAATATTTTATTTAATTTCATCTTAAATCTTTTTTTTGCAATCCATAGATCTAAATTGACCAAAAAATCTCCAAGGACACAATGACGCTAATCCCATGACCAAATTCTGGTAGCTCTTCAATTTTTTTAATTATTTAATAAAAAATGCAGGGTGTTACAGATTGTTTTGGGGAAAATAAGATAAGAAATTATGGTATTAATTTGGAAATGAAAATAGTTTGGTAAGTCGTATTATTAAAGAAGTTAAGTGAGTTTTTGAGAAGTAAACCTAAATGGATAAGTATTTATAAACGTGAATTTTTAATAATAAAGATTTTTGTTTTCTTATATGATAAGGAATTTATGGACCATAACACTACAGCCTAGGAGATCACTTTGAAATTATTTTAGCATGGCCACCTTTGAAAACTTTGCATCTATCCTAGCTAATTTGTTTGTCTACTATTGATCAGTCTTCATCTTCATAAATGAAATCACATAGCCTATTCCCCAGTCATTCAGGCAAAGAGAAATGCTTGACATTACGCCACACACCTGAGTTGTACTGCTTGACATTACGTTTTGGTTATCTTCTCTTTCTCTTCTTCTATAAATAGATGTTTTCGTCCATTATTTCAGCAAAGAGAAATGCACCCTGTCTTCCCCAAGCGGTGAACTAAAACTCCACCCATCTTCTTACCTTCCTTTTTCTTTTCTTTTTTTCCTTCTGTGTCCTCATTAAAACTAAAAATTGAAATCAAATGTTTATTCATAAATGGTGATCAGTGTTTGGATGGAAAGGAATATAGTTCAGTGCGTTCGTGTGAGCGAAGCAGGGAAGCTCGCGTGAAACAGAGAGGGCAATGATACGTTTCGGGAGTTACGAAGATGAAGTGGGTGAGCTTTACATTTTCTGAAATGGACCATGTTGTCTTTGGCGTGAGTGAGAGGATTGAAGGAAATGGGAGTTTTCAAAGGTGGAAAGGGAATGCAAGTAGCAGGTGCGTGCATGGAGAGGAATGTCGTGTGAAATTAGACTACTAGTTTTCAGTGGATGTTGGTGATGTATGTATTGCTGTAGCATGCGGGGATTGGAGGCCGCGACTTCCTCTAGGCATGGAGTTTGTTAAGTTATGGAAGCTGGAAGGCGTGGGGTTCAAAAAGGGGAAAGGAGGAGAAATATGGTGGGAAGGCCAAGGTGGGGAACTGCAGGTGCGTGAGGAAGTTTCAGGTGTACTTGAAAATATAATGAAGGGAGCATCATGAGGGAGTGTAAAATGCAGAAGCAGGTTCGTATACTCTGTTCGAAGAAGCCTGCTGGAGTAAGCGTGATGTATTGGAAAGAAATGGAATGGGTCTATGCAGATGCACAGAACATGGTGCCAGCCTGTGTATGGATGGCCGGGTGTTTCAATATCGTGAAAGTTGACCGGAACAACAAAAAGAAGACATGCAGGGCATCAGAATGAGGCGGTTGATGACATAAAATGGAAGTGGGAGAAGAAAATTGGGAGTTGGGCCATAGAGTGCGAGCTTGGGCCATCACTTGAGAAAGCAGCAGTAACGAAAATGGGTTTAGAAGAAAGCAGAGAGGTGGGTTTCAACTTGCGTTTTGGGAAGGGGATGTAAATGTGTATGCATGGAGCGGTAAGGTATTTCTTAGGCATTGAGTCATTTAAATTTAATAAGGCCCATACCAAATTTAGTTATGTTATTTAAATAAATTAACATATAAAAACTAATTAATGTAATATCTCACTCATACTGGATCAGAATAGGACCAACCAAAGAGTGTCAGAACCGTATCGTCAAGCGTGATATGCTAGAGCAGTTTGGATGGAGCTGGAAGCAGTTGGGAATTTTAATTAAACTAAACGCATGTTTAATTTAGTTAAAACGAACCATTCAACCGTAAATTGGAACCCATGGTGAGTTTAACTCACTCAGTTTATCCCGTTTATATTTTATATAAATCGGGTTTTTATTTTGTGTGCAATGTTTGCTAATGATTGGTAATTAAATGACTGTTTGCATGGGTGCTGAATATTTTTAAATATTCATGGATTAAATTAAGCATTTGTTTAATTTAATCGAATTAAGTCGTTATTTTTAACATTAGATTCGAAAAGAGGTAAATTACCTTGTTGGTGACGTTTATAATAATATAAACGTATAATTGAATGCTTGATTGGATGTTATAAATTGTTTTTGGCTGATATTAGTTTAACTAGTTTTTATGTCTATCGGGATGGATAAACATATTGTCGTATGAATTTGAGGTAACCCAATTTGATGCAGGGAAGGACAAGTTGGAGGAATCCAACTGGATTCCTCAAATATGTTGTTTACTTATATGAACTTTTTAAATCAATTTGATTGATTGTTGATTATTGAAACCAATTTCAACAATTGTGTGACATTAACCAATGGGTGATATTGGTTAAGTAATTATCGACAGATGGCCAGTAAATGAATCATTTTATAGAGAATGATTTACCGTCTGGTAAATCAATAGAAAGTTATAAATTTTGTTTTATAACTAAAGATAGGTTTGTGAAATCTATTTTATATAGATCATTTTTAAATGAATTTATTAATGGAAATAATTAATTATTTTTATCTCGTAAATTTAAAACAAGTATATAAAGAAAGATATGTAGATTAATGAGTTTTGTAAGAAAGTGAGCAGCAATGAACAAAATGATTAAGAGTTGAAGTAACTATTTACAAAAAATAGTTAAATGAGATTATCTGATCTAATTAGATTGTTAAATCAAATGAAGCTAATTAAATTAATTCTATTTATTAATTTAAAAGAAATATCTAAGTGGAAATGGTTAACAGAATAACCTTGTTTGAGATGACCAAGTTAACTACTGCACGAAAATTGATTATTAAAAACTATTATTGGATTTAAATATCATTTTAAAAATAACCTTTTAAGAAGGATTAATTATTTTATTTATAGATGATAATGAAGTAAACTATTGGATATAAAGGAGGTTAGACAATTAACGGGGAGTTGACCTGTAAACGAGATTTTGAAAGTATAGTATGAATATGAATTCATAAAGTGACTTAATAGAAATGATATATATATATATATATATATATATATATATATATATATGTACATCGTTTTCAAATGGAAAAAAGTTGTTTTATGTATTGAGTCCAGATTTCTATAAAAGGAATAATATTAACTTTTAGAAGTGAATAATATGTGGAAATAAACATGTTGAAATGAAATTAGTCATAAAGGAAATCAAAAGGAAGTCGGTTGTACGTTGGTTGAGTTGAGTAAATTCCGAGGTGTCAATTAGGGATGGCAAAAAAATCCGTACCCGCGGTTATCCGTGGGTAAAATCCATTATGGATATGAAACGGATAGTTAAATGGGTATCCATGGGTAAAATAAACGGGTATTTTTAATATCCGTTAATTAATGGGGCGGGTACGGATAGTAAGATATCCATGTCCGCGGGTACCCGTGCCCGTATTGAATGTGATTTATTATCAATAGTCAATACAAAAAATATTGTTGTTGGCTGTTCGGTATTTGTATGCATGCTTTTACTCAACAATTTATAACTGGCTGTTGATATTTTGATGGATACTTCTGTTGTTGTCTCTTCTTTTTTTGATGCTGGTTTAAATATATATTGGTATTTTGAGGTTAGCATTTAAGAATTAGTCTAATTTGTTTTTTCTTAACTAAATGTACTTTTGAATAATTTCAATAAATGGCTAAAAAATAAATTGAATAAATATAATGGATACCCATGAATACCCGCCAATACCCGCAACCTTTTTGAAACCCGTTTAATGGATACCCGTGTGGGTATGGGGCGGGCACGGGGCAACAAATCACCCAGTGGGGCGGGTGATGGGGTGGTACTACCCGCGTCCGCCCCGCCCCATTGCCATCCCTAGTGTCAATCTAATGTTGGTTTTGGCCTTCGGGTTTGTATACTTAGAGATTTATTCGCTTACCAATTTACAATGTGGGATTAGTTAAGCAGAAGTGAAATGGAAGTTGAGTAAGTAACAGAAATGTTTTCCCAAATATTGAAGGAGTTAAGATGTAGAAGTTTTAATTAACAATAGATTAATTAAATGGCCAAATGATGTTGTATATTGAACTACTAAATCCATTTTATTTTCATGGATGTATGGATGTTTATTTTGACAGTTAAATCATCGACTATCAAAATCTGTCCAAAAGCGTTGTTGGTACGGAAAGACCGGGATCGAATATATATTCGAAAACCATTCCAACCAGCAAATACGTAAACGTTGAAGATATCAGAAGATGGTCGGGATGGAGCTTTGAAGACCATGGATCTTCAAAAGCGGAAGGATTACTTGTCGAATATTCTCTGGCTAGCTACTAGAGGCATCGTGACATGATTCGGTCGTAGTTGAGATTTTTCGAATTGCAAAGACTACTCGCTACTGATCCTTTGGATGCGTTAGAAGGGTGCCTTCGGTTCATTCTGTTCCTGCATGACTTTTATAGACAATGTGAATGGTGGCTAGATGTTCCAAAAGTCGATTATAACCTCAAGCCTCATCAACCGGGAAATGACAAAAAATTGGGCAGGCATCATGGCTATGTGGGTCGCACCCATTAGGGTGTATTGTCACCATCTAGAGAATATTCATATTTGTTACTTGTATTTGTTACTTCTTTTCATTTCTGTATCTCCCGGGAACGGTTATGTTGCTAGCAACCGTAGGCGGAAATATATTCGATACACTCAAGAGAAATGAGTGGTTGGTCATATGTAGCCGGGTTGTAAGACGTTCTTTTTGAACCCAGTGTATTCCCCTCTAGAGATACCCTATAGGCAGGTGGTTCTATACCTTGTCATAGTCGGAATCCATTCTCCAATAAGCGCCCATGGTTTTGATTATATACTATATATGTGGAGCGTGAGATGCAAGTGTTCCGCTGGATTGTTATTTATTTCTATTTAGACACTATTATAATATCAGAATAAGATATGATTTCAAAACTGTTATGGGTTATAGTAAAGTAAAAACCGTTCGTGTTTATGTGTGGCTTGGTCTTACTATTATCCTTGTCTTTCAAAAGGATATTGAAATTTAAAATCAATATGGATGTTATATAATCTTAGTGGGTTTCTCACTCTGGTTCACCAGACTGACCCGGTGTTTGTAAATGCTTAGGTTAGACCGGGTTGTACAAGTTCGGGTCATTGGATAAATATGAAGTTCAGAAGACGTGTTGGAGGAGTTCAGACATATAATTTTATCTAGTACATTCCGCTGTGTAATGTATATGAGGACAGGTTTTTATAACTGCCCAAACGTATTGATGTACTCCGATGTTGTAAGTATTTTTCAAGCTCTCAATAAATAATATTTCTATATTATATTTTATTCCGCTATGATGTGAGACTCTGTGCTGGGTTGTTTCTTCTTCTTCTTCTTCTTCTTCTTCTTCTTCTTCTTTTATTCTAATATTTCTTTCTTTCTTATCCCACCCTCTAATTTCTTTCTAATAACTATTTGGTGTTTTCAATACTTGGGTTTTGGCGATTAATACGAGTTTTATCTATTATTGTCGAAATTCAAGTTTTAAACGGGCGGGGTCATTACAGTGGTATCAGAGCTATCGGTTAAGTGGTAACCTTGGCTCTGTGTTATAACTCGGTAGAGATGGGGTTAGTAATACCGTAGATTGAGTATATATATGAGAGAGCATAATTTTAGATTTTATATAAAAATATTTTGTATTGTGTTGATTGATCGGTTCAAGTGTTGAGAAACCATATTGAACTGGAAATTGACACGATATTGTTTTATAAAGAGGGTAATGAAATAATTTTTCCCAAATTACTTTTTTTTATAGAAAATGAAATAATTTTCTATAGTATAGTAATATTGGTTGTTTTGATTGATTTGTTTGAAATTCGATTTAACGTAAGAAATGGAAATGCGACTTAACTTAGTTAAGTCAAGTTAATTTAGGAATAGGGTACAGAGTTGGAATTTGAAATCAAATGGATAATAATGGAAATCAATCGAGTATTAATCGATTGACATTAATGTATATTCAATCAAGGTGAATACAAACCAGTAAGTATCAATATTGAATATAATTCAAATGATTTGGTTACTTGTTATTTGGGTATTGGGTTTGTCGAGTGAAATTCATCAAACGGGTCAATAAAGAAGTCGAATGAATTGAAACTAGAACCTGTGTATAATGAATTGGGAATAAAATCAGTTATGAAATGAACTGAAATGTCTAACCTGGATTGTTATTTGCATTATAAGTAGAGTTAAGTGCAGAATCCTGAAGGCTGTAGAGATGATTTGGTAACATAGATTGGATGTACAGCTTGGAAAACGAAGATCAATTAGTTGATTTGCTGAAATTGGAATTGAATTGCCCGACAAATAGGTAAATCTTAATATTATTGGTTAGTGATTGATTTTATACCCCTGAGTTGGGTAGCCATTTGGATTTTGGTTTTCTTTTAGAGAAGTTGAGGCCCAGAGTGGCAGTTATAGTTGTACTGATCAAATCACGCAGAGGAGACGCTGGTGAAATTTTCGGAATTTTTTTAGAGTTGAATTTATTTTGATAATATTTCAAAGATAATTATTTGAAAATAATTTGGTTCGGAGCGTTATTCTTACCTTGTAATTTCCGGGATGAAATTCTTTTAAAGGTGAAGAATGTAACGTCCCAAAATTTTCCGCTATTTAAATTGGAATATTTAAACCTATTTATATATTATATTGGAATTATAATGGATTTTATATCGAATTTATTTTATAAAATGGAGTTCGAATATATATAATTTACTATATAATTAAAACGATCTCGAATCACCGCGGTAATTCGTAATTTTCGATTTGAACTTTAATCGAATATAACAGATCCGATATAAGTCAGAATTCGGTGAATTTAGGACCTTCTAAATCGATTTGATTATATTTCTCTAATGAAAGATAAAAATTGAGATTTTAACTTCTAAATTGTAAGATATGTCCAATTCAAATTTTCAAATGGTCGCTATGGAATTCGTAAATAAACTATAACGTTTATTTAATAAATATAAAGGATCATATATATAATTTGAATATCGTTTGACCAGAAATTATATAATATTGGATTATGAATCTATATTGGTTTATTTTGAAGTTATATAATCATATATTTTGGTATATATGATAATATTGGTTTATTTTTATTAACTGAATTGTTTTGGAATTTTTAATATATTTTATCGATATATTATAGGCCTTAAACTATTTTCTTTTCAAATGACCTCCGTTTTCGACGAAACAAATTATATTGGAATGCATACAATAAATTATTGCTAGATTTCCAGTTTGGAACCAATCGAAGTCGTTTTATTTGTAGGCTATATTTAGAGGTAAACCGATAAATTAAAATATCGCCGTTGAACAAACGGAGTTCGTTTTCAATAAAATCAATTTTCTTTGGGACCAGATCATCAAGACGTAGTGGTGCGATCAATTCCATTTTGCTTGGAGTTCGTATATGTCATTACAGATATATGACAAGTACCGACCACCAACGGTAAAAAGCGATAAAATAAAATGATCTTATAAAAATAATATTCCTTTAGAATGCTTAATGCGGGAGGAATCCAAAAACGTGCTCTCTAAAATAATATCTACCCGTTCTTTTGCACGAACATGCAATTCATACCTCCCCCCGTACAAACATATTTCATCCATACATGCCAACCCTTTCTTTTCTGTCTTTCAATATGATAAAACAACTACATGCCTGTCAACAACGCAAAGGCTAGTTTCTTCAAATACATACCCTATAACTATCACACTACAGTCTAGGAGATCAGTTTGAAATTAGTTCAGCATGGCCACCTTTAAAAACTTTGCACCTATCTTGCCTAATTTAGTAGTAGACCTTTGAAAACTTTGCACCTATCCTACCTAATTTAGCAGTCTACTATTGATTAGTCTTCATCTTCATAAATGAAATCACACAACCCATTCCCTAGTCATTCAAGCAGAAACATCGCCATTAATATACACAGTTACCCTGTACACGCTATGCCACACCCAACATTGTACTGCTTGACATTACGTTGTGGTTATATGATCTTTCTCTTCTTCTATAAATAGATGTTTTCGTCCATTCTTTCAGCAAAGAGAAATGCACCCTGTCTTCCCCAAATGGTGAACTAAAACTCCATCCATCTCCTTACCTTCCTTTTTCTTTTCCTCGTTTTCTTTCGTGTCCTCATTAATACTAAAAATCAAACTCAAATGTCTATATATAAACGGTGATCGATGCTTGAATGGAAATGAATATAGTTCAGTGGGTTCGTGTGAGTGGAGCAGGGAAGCTCGCGTGAAACAGAGAGGGCAATGCCAGGTTTCGGGAGTTACGGAGCTGAAGTGGGTAAGCTTTACATTTTCTAAAACGGACCATGTTGTCTTTGGCGTGAGTGAGAGGATTGAAGGAAATGGGAGTTTTCAAAGGTGGAAAAGGAATGCAAGTAGCAGGTGCGTGCATGTACAGGAATGTCGTGTGAAATTGGACTGCTAGTTTTCAGCGGATATTGATGATGTATATATTGTTGTAGCACGCGGGGACTTGACACGACCCGATTTCCCGTTCAGACGGAAACAAGGGTTATCTTTGGAATATAACACAGAAACAGATAATAGCAGAACAAAATTTAAATAAATACACCAGATAATGAACAATAGAATATACTGGATAAAAGTAATCATCAGAGTTACACAGTATACAGGATCTTACTTAGTACAAATACAGTTCAGCTATACATAAAAGTCTACAGCGGAAATAAACAAAATATGTACAATAGGAGCTTAACAGCATAAAAAGAAATAAATGATAGAATCCATCTTCAGCTCCAGCTATCCAGAAAGAACCAGCTAAACCTGAATACAAGGCTGCCCGTGTAGAAAAAGGGGAACCCGAGTTTGAAAGTGAAACAAACTACGAGTCAGTCATGGGACTGGTATGAGAAATCCACTCAACACATATATAATTGGCTAATCACAGGACCACGCCACTTTCATGGAACGGGTTTACTCCATTGGATTGCCAGTGCTTTAAAACAAATCTTTCTTTTAAACGTCGCTATGCTTTTTATAAAAATGAAGCCGTTATAAGACTCAGTTCCCATCACACAATGCAACGCAAACCGAAGGATAGAGTTTTTACCTTATAACGGCCAAATATGCTTGATACGAATAAAACAAAGGCATTTGATATTATTGCTAGTGTTTATATGTTTTGAAAACAATTTCAAATCATAACTATCAATCATAGACGGCATTAATGCCCCATACCACTATATCGCCATATATAGGTATACAGTCAAAACCGCACGATGTCGTATTTGGAAATTGGATTTCCGTCATGAACCAAGGCAAAAAATAGTCCTTACCGAATTCGAGACGCTCTAGCCCGCCCCTCAGGATCAGAGCTCGAGTGACCCTTGGATCGTCAGGGCCGGTCCACCGACGTAGATTAAAATTCCTGAACACTGCGTTTCCCCGCCCTTTGGGGCGTAAACGAGCCAACGAATGACTCCATCGGACTCGAATTGTCCGATCAAGCCGAGGCGCCTCGCAACAGCAACAACCACATAGGTGAAAAGTATATAAATGTCAGGGCTGGTAGGTCACTGACACCACCCTAGCTAGAAAGAAACGCAGGCCCTCCCTGATGTCCTCTCCCGTTTTAGGTTCATACCGGGGTGTGAGGCTCGCGAATTCACGTTATACACAAAGCTACGCCACATAGGCGGCGCTTTGATCATCACCACAAGACTTTGCTTTTCAACTGAAGCCCTGATCACTGCATCTTAGCATGCCACACAGGCAATTCATGCCATGCGACTGATGTCCATCGATATACAACCTCTGAGCTCGTGCGTCTCAGAGAAGGGCGTTAAGCGAAAGAATAAATTCTCCGCCGCCAAACAGATGTATACTTAATAGAGATCAATCAACACATAATAAAATCCAATGTCAGACACACAGTCCATTTACAAGTCCGTTCTGGGTCTGAACGAAACCGGAGGCACTAAATACCTCGCAAACCCATCGATCACCACGTACGTCTGGACGATCACCCCTCATTATCCATATTTCGGGATGCCTCCCAATCATGACCTCGGTTACCATCCAAACGAGTTGAAGATCTCCGGTCTTCGACCATCGTCTTCATCTTCGAATTTCAATCGTCGGTCAATTATTTGAAATGAGAATTAACTCGGCCTTTTCAAATAATTCACGTATATTAAGAATTTCAAATCAATTTATTTCAATGGTTAAATTATTTGACAACACCAATCTTGTTCTTTAAGGCAATTTTCACACCAAACACATTCAACCATCAAAAGCCACAAAAATCGAGCAAATTCAGTTTATTTCCATTCCATATCGCTTATGATATTTTATAACTATTTATCGCTATTTTTATTTATTTTAAAATAGCTAATTTATTCAAAACGACGCTTCGGGCCATAAAGCGGCCGTGGCGCTGTTTTTCTTCAGATTTGATTTACACATATCTGAAAATCTAACCGTTGGATCTTCACAAAATTTACATCATTAGAAAGGTCTTTTCAAAACGAATCCAAGGTTTCCAGTTTCGGGAAAATCCGACGGTCGGATCTCCCGGTACAGTCGTTTGAAGTTTCGATTTCAAAATACGAACTGCAGCGTCGTTATTCGATTAAATATATAATTATATATATATATAAATATAATCGCTTCTGGCGCTGTTTTTCATCAGATTTGATTTAAACATTCCAGACAATCCAACCGTTGGATTTTTACAAGGTTGGTGCCGTTGGGAAGATATTTCCAAGACGAACCCGACGGTTGAGGTTTTGGGAAAATCCAATGGTCGGATTTCCTGCACTAATCGTTTGAAATCACGGTTTCAAAATACGAACTGCACGGCTTCGTTTCGTTTTAATTTTATTTATATTTATATATTTATATAAATATAGTTTCTTCAAAAATCCCTATATCGTTTTCATTTCAAATATTTCACTAACGCCTTAAAATTTTGGAAAATTTCGCCATAACCTCCCCTGCACCGGGAGCATCGGGAAATCGCAAATAGCTTTCCCGATCCTTCTAATCTCAAAAAGAAAAAGAAAAAGCCAAGCGGCTAGCCAACAGGCTCATAAAATCATCACCCAAACAAAACAGTAAATGTGTACCTATTTGTCGGGCACAAAATTTTATTCCTCTTCTCTAGCCCCTTTGCTATAACCTGTTCAATGAATATGTATGTACATATATACACAGTTCTTATCATTTATCATTTTCTATTCAACTTCATATTTGATTTCTATTTGGTTTAAAAACACCATTCATTCTGATGTTACATAAATAGGTGCAAATCATTTCATTAGCTAATTAATGAATATTTCAACTCATATATGTTTATTTTGAACAAGTGGCTATTTTTAACACTTCACATTTCAACGATTTATGCATACAATAAAAATGTGATTTTTATTGTAAAACAATTCATTTCAAAACACTATTTTTCTATATAGTTCATATATGTGACAAAAATAGGATTTTATATATAGATAAAAGGTGATTTTTATTATCAAACAATTTATTTCAAAATATAAATACCATTCAACACATGAATTTCTAATCAACGAATGAATATCAATTCAACACATGAATGTTTTCTATAGCTTCTATATATAGATAAAAATGTGATTTTTATTTTCAAACAATTTATTTCAAAATATGAATACCATTCAACACATGAATTTCTAATCAACGAATGAATATCAATTCAACACATGAATGTTTTCTATAGTTTCTATATATAGATAAAAATGTGATTTTTATTATCAAACAATTTATTTCAAAATATGAATACCATTCAACACATGAATTTCTAATCAACGAATGAATATCAATTCAACACATGAATGTTTTCTATAGTTTCTATATATAGATAAAAATGTGATTTCTATTTTCAAACAATTTATTTCAAAATATGAATACCATTCAACACATGAATTTCTAATCAACGAATGAATATCAATTCAACACACGAATGTTTTCTATTCAATGAATAAATATAGTTTAAGCATATGAAAATAATTCAAACACACGAATATTATTCAAATTTCCGCAGCATAACGGCAGGGTAGTTAAAACCGGGACCGTCCCTAGTACGGCTCCTCGCTCTACCTTAAAACCTCGTGGTTTTTGACAATGTGGATCATGCATCTAGTTCGCACGCAGGCGGCATGTATATATTTATTTCATTTCCACAAACTAATCCTATGTGGTTTCAACCAAATATTTTTCAACCACAAGCGGGTATTTTTCAACCTCAATCAATCAATATCAACCACAAACAATCCCAAACAATCATTCGCTATCAATCAATTTTCACAACAATTTCAACCAATAAATATCGTCCATGGTTTGTGGACGAGGGGCGTATATATATATATATTTATATATAGCTATTCACTTTTATTTCAACACATATATATATATAGAAAAAGAAATTGAAGAGTGAGAAATTCTCACTAATAGCTATCCAACTTCACGACACTTCGCTTAGAGAAATCTTCGTCAATCTCGCCTTTTGTCGCTTTCGTTGCCCGTATTCTCTACATATGTAAAAATCGAATTTTTACTTCGTTATTTAATATTATAAAAATTGCATTTCAAAAATATAGATTCCGCCTTTTCAAAAATAAAGATTATATTTTTAATATTCCTATGATGTAAAAATTATATTTTTATTACTTTAAAAATATAAAAATCATATCTTACTTCTTCTACTTAATAAAAATTCCGTCTTTTCTATTTTAAAAATATGATCTTTTCTATCCAAGTTCAAATCTTTTTCTTTTTAAAGTTCAAATCTTTTTCTTTTTAAAGTTCAAATCTTTTTCTTTTTATATCTTAAAATAAAATCAGTTTTTCAACCTTTTAAAAATCAGTTTTAAACCTTTTAAAAATCAGTTTTTATAACCTTTTAAAAATCAATTTTATAACCTGTTAAAAATCAATTTTATATCCTGTTAAAAATTAGTTTTTATAACCTTTTAAAAAAAATCAGTTTTATATCCTGTTAAAAATCAATTTTTATAACCTTTTAAAAAAATCAGTTTTATATCCTGTTAAAAATCAATTTTTATAACCTTTTAAAAAAATCAGTTTTTATAACCTTAAAAAAAATCAGTATTTTCAGAATTAAAAATAAAAATAAAATAAAATAAAAACAACTTACATTGATCTGCGAAGAAGGGGGCGTTCTCGTCGAGAGGAGGGAGGTCAGCGCATCTCAACGGTCAGGGCTTCACTGTGTGACCCGAGAGGAAGGGAAGGCAGACGAAGGTGGCTCGGGGGGGTGCGGTGGCTCAGGAAGGTGCGGCAGGGGTTTGAACTCGAAGAAGGGGGGTCTTTGGGTAGCTGCGGTTCGAATGGAGGAGGGGGGTGCTGGTGAACGAGGGGTGGGGTGGCGCGACGTCTGGAGAAGATGAACGGAGGGGGGGCAGGGATGAGCGGCAGTCGATCGACGATTAAGGGGGGCGCCTGAATGAAGTCGGGTTTTTTTCTTATTTTTATTTTGAACGAGAATGAATGGGAAAGGGGGAAGATAGGGGGTTTAGTGAAATAAGGGTTGACCTTTTTATTTAATTAATATTTTATATTCCCAAAAAGCAACTTAAAATTTTGGACTCGAAATCGAACACACCGACTGTCGTCCCTAGCGTTTTATCCCCATTCCGAACACAATGGGATATGTATCGTAAGCTGATTCGATAGTTACAATCAGTTTCCGTTTGATTTACATTTAAATCATTATATTGAATTTTAAACGTACATTTCAAATTACCGGGGTCACATACTAACTAGAAAAATTCTAGAAAAATATTTTCTAGCTTCGTATTGACGATACGGTCCTAACAAAACTATTTTCGTCGAATTTTGAGACCGTTGGAAAAATGGTCAATTTCCAGTCGATTAAAATCAACTGAAACTAGTCAAACGCGTTTTCCTTTGCCACGCTCACATATTGATTCGAAAAATTATGAAATTTGAAACCTAGCAATAACTTCACATCCCGGACCCAACAAAAGTGGTTTCGTCGAAATCCGAGGCCGTTTGCAAAATGTCCATTTTTAAGGGCCTGAATTCCATAACGACTATTCAGAATTTTCAACTGGACATGTCTTTTGATTCCCGCTATCAAATTTTGATTTGTCGGATTCGTTGGAAAGGTATTCACTAACAGATTTAAATATTTTTGGTTTCACTAAAATCCGGATTGTTTTGCACCCAGTACAGTCTGACAAAGTTTGAATTCAATTTTTGAAACTGCCACGCCATTTCAGGCCTTGTTTATAATTATAATTAATTATATTCGTTTTCAATTGTCGATTCAAACTCAGTTTTCATCGTCATTATTTAAAATATTTATTTTAAATATTTAAAATCCATTATTTTAGCCAATTTAAAAATTTTAAATTGGTTCAGATTTTCTGGGTCGTTACAATCTCCCCCACTTAAAACTTTTCGTCCCCGAAAAGGAATAAAGTCGAAAGTGGTTTGATAAATCTACAATCACACAACCCAAAAACCAATCCCATTGTTTTTAACCTTCAAAAATATACTAATCAAATCCTATACCCTTTAAAGATCATTCAGACTATATAATTAAAAGTGTATATCTACGAAAAGAAAATAACAATAGAGTAGAGAATTGAATGGTAGTGCAAAGTAGGGTAAATGTACCTTGCACCGGAGTCAATCAGAGATATCTACTCGGCATCTAGGATAAGCTTTCTGAATGCTCTCCTCAGTTTCCCAAGTACAATCTCGCGGATCTCCACTCCATTGCACTTTGACTAAGTGAACCTTCTTGTTTCTCAGCTCTTTGGTTTCTTTGCCGATGATCTTTAGCGGCTCTCGCCTCACAGCTAATTCTGGAGTAATTTCAATATCCTGCTGAGCTGCTTCTTCCACGATCAAGTCTGGATCATGAACGTGCTTTCGAAGTTGAGATATATGAAATACATCATGCACTCCAGGCAACCAGTCAGGCAATTTAACTTTATATGCGAGAGTCCCAATCCGTTCCAGAAAAGGAAACAGACCAATGAATTTGGGTGCCAACTTTCCAGTTTTACCGAACCGGATAACTCCTCTCATCGGCGATACTTTCAAATATACATAGTTGCCCACTTCAAAGGATATATCTCTTCTTCTTCTATCGGCATAGCTCTTTTGTCGGCTTTGAGCGGCGAGTAATCGCTTCTTAATAAAATCAACTTTGTCAGCAGCTTCCCGAATCATATCAGGACCCAACACAAGTCTATTACCTGGCTCGACCCAACAAGCAGGAGATCGACACGGTCTACCATACAATGCTTCGAATGGAGACATTGTCAGACTTGCCTGATAGCTGTTGTTATAAGAGAATTCAGCCAAATGCAGATGGTCTTCCCATGATCCACCGAAATCTATTACACAAGCCCGCAATAGATCTTCTAAAATGCGATTCACCCTCTCAGTCTGACCGTCTGTCTGAGGATGTTAAGCGGTGCTCAAGTTCAACTTCGTTCCCAGCTCGACTTGAAATGCTTCCCAGAATTTGCTAGTGAATATTGTATCTCTATCACTTACTATACTGAGCGGCACTCCATGTAGTCTAACTATTTCCCTGAAGTAAATCTGCGCCAGACTCTGAGCGGTTCTATTTGATTTGACAGGTATAAAATGGGCGGTCTTCGTGAAGCGATCTACGATCACCCAAATACTGTCATTTCCTTTTCTTGTTCTGGGCAAACCATCAATGAAATCCATAGAAATATGTTCCCACTTCCAACCAGGAACTTCTAGTGGTTGTAACAATCCAGCCAATTTCTGTTGGTCACTCTTGACTAGCTGGCAAGTAGGGCATCGACTAACGTATATTGAAACGTCCCTTTTCATAGCCTTCCACCAGAATGTTCGTTTGAGATCGTTGTACATTTTGGCCACACCTGGATGGATACTCAGCTTGGACTTGTGACACTCGTCTAACACTTCCCTTTTGAGTTCGGGGATGTCAGGAACACAAATCCTTCCTTTCAATCTCAGGGTCTCGTCGTTATCAATTTGAAAACACGAGGGTTCGCCTTTCTGAATCCTTTTAATCATATCCTTAATAAAGTTATCCTCCTTCTGAAGAATAGATATTTTGTCAATCAAGGAAGTCGTGATAATAAAGCTGGCGATCATTACATTCTTTCGACTCAGCGCATCGGCCATGACATTGGCTTTCCCTGGAGTATATATAATTTCGAAGTCATATGCTGCAAGAAACTCTAGCCAACATTGCTGCCTCAAATTCAAGTCCTTTTGGGTGAATAGATACTTTAACGACTGGTGATCTGTAAACAGTTCAAATCTCTCACCCAGAAGATAGTGTCTCCAGATTTTCAAGGCGAATACTATAGCCAATAACTCAAGATCATGAGTTACGTAGTTTTTCTCGTGCGGCTTCAATTGACGGCTAGCATAAGCAATCACTTGGCCTCTTTGCATTAACACTGCGCCAAGGCCTTCTCTAGAAGCATCAGTCCAGACTTTTAAATCCTGGTTGCCATCAATGATGGTTAACACTGGAGCTGTCGTTAATCTTAACTTTAGCTCTTCGAAAGCCTCCTCACTTTCTGGAGTCCATTTGAACTTAGAATGCTTCTTTGTAAGCTTCGTTAAGTGGCCAGATATCTTCGAAAAGTTTTTAATGAACTTCCGGTAATAGCTAGCCAATCCGAGAAAACTACGGACTTCAGTGGGAGTACTGGGCTGTTTCCAATTCTGAATAGCTGTGATTTTGCTTGGGTCCACAGTGATTCCTTCTTTCGATACAACATGGCCCAGAAATTTCACTTCATCTTGCCAAAATATACATTTGGAAAATTTGGCTTTTAGTACATTCCGCCTGAGAATTTCTAACACTTGTTCCAGATGCTTTTCATGTTCGGCTTTTGATTTAGAGAAGATTAGAATATCGTCAATAAAAACCAGAACAAATTTATTCAATACTCCCCTGAACACTCTATTCATCAGATCGACGAAGTAAGCTGGAGCGTTACATAAGCCGAACGGCATTACTAACCACTCGTAGAATAAGTCGGGGCCTCTGAACGTTGTCATTGGAACACACTCTTCGGCAATACGAAGTTGATGGAAGCCTGTAGCTAGGTCCATTCGTGAGAATACTTGTGCTCCATTTAATCGATCCAACAAATCATCTATTCGCGGCAATGGATATTTGTTATTTATTGTCTGTTTGTTCAGATCACGATAATCCACACATAGACGTAGAGTACCGTCAGATTTTGGGATAAACACCACTGCTGCTCCCCAATCAGAGAAACTAGGCCGGATCAGACCCTTCCATACTAGCTGTCTTGTTTGATTGTCTAATTCCTCCTTCTCTTTCAAGGACATTCTTCGAATAGCGTGAACTACCGGCCTTGCATTCGGAATCAAAGCAATCTTGAAATCTATTTCTCTCTGCGGAAGTAAGCGAACGACTTCTTCAAACACATCCGCATAATTCTTGACGACAGGAATGTCTTTGATGAGGTCAGGAATATTCTCTGTGACTTCAGGAACATTTTCAATTTGGGCTGGAGAAACATTCAAAGCTGCCCAGAAGTCTTTTCTATTAGTATTCTGACCTTCACACGGTATGGTTATATAACTCCCTGATTTAATCTTAGCTTTAACCACTCTCTCGGCGCATCTAACCTCTGCTTCATATTTGGTTAACCAATCCAATCACAAAATAAGATCGAATTCATCAAAATTCATGACGACAGAGATAATAGGGAATTTATAGCAAGAAAAAGAGACGGGTACTGCACAAACCCAACTGAGATTGATGGAACCTCCAACTGGATTTCGGACAGTCATTGGCTCTTTGAGCTTCTTCAAATTCAAATCCAACTTCTTGACTGCACTCTTTGCAATAAAGCTTCGTGACGCGCCTGCGTCAAACAGTACTTTAACTGGAATGTTTTTGACATTGAGCGTGCCTTCTAAAACATCAGACCTTTCCTGAGCAGACGGGGAGGCAGGTACTTCTACCACTTCATTTACATGTACTGCTTTAGGTTTTCTGAATAGCGGGCAGGCCTTTAAAAGATGACCCGACTGATGACATCCACCACATTTCCTATTCTCTTGAAATCCCTTCTTGGGTGGGAACTTATTCTTTCTTTGTTGGTTCCAAGATTTGCAACTTATCGCCAAATGTCCTTTTCTATTGCAGCTTGAGCACGTGGCGGTCGTTATTCGTTCGTTCCCAGATTCAGCCCTTTTTCTCTTGGCACTGGGCTTCTTATTGATCTCCGACCTTGTACTGGCTTCAGGAATATCAGTTTCTGACTCTGTTTTGTCACTAGAATAGACTTCTTCTTCGTCGCGCAACATTCCTTTCTTATGGAGATCTTCATACTGATAAGCCAAGTATATCATTTCAGAAAAAGGAAGCTTCACATTCCTCATTACACTATTCTGATATCTCCTTTGCAGGCCATGAATAAATCTCAGATTTTTCCTCTTTGGATCTTGAATCAGATGAGGAGAAAAGTGAGCAAGTTCGTTGAATTTCTTATGATATTCAGGAATGGTCATATCTCCTTGTATTAGATAAGAAAATTCATCACATAATCTCTCGGTTGCTTCGGGAGGAGTAAATATTTGTAGGAAAATCACTTTGAATCTGTCCCAGGTGATATCACCTTCTGGATTATCTTTAATGATTGTTTCCCACCAGATTAAAGCTTCTTCTTTAAGTGCCCAAGATGCTACTAACCGTTTCTGGTCATCTCTCAGCTGGATATGCTCAAAGATTCTTTCGACAGAACTCATCCAAGCTTGAGTTTGAATAATAGATTCATTGCCCGAGAATTGTGCTCCACCCAGATTTCGATATCTCTTGAATAGAGCCTCTAGATCGGGTTCTGTATTCCTTCTGTTTCTGGCACTCATTTTCTAGTACCTCTGCAAATGGCAGATCAAGTGTTAGGCCACAGAAAAGAAAATTTTAAAATATAGAGACAAATACTTCAAATGTAAATGTGTCTATCGAGGTGCAATTTCATTCTGCTTTACTCATACTAGGATATCACTTATCCTATCTGTATAGAGTTACCCGTCCTAGAACATTACTGTTTCTATTTCTGACGAGTTCGTTCAAATGTTATATTCCAGAACTAAGCTTAACCAAAGCTCTGATACCACGTTGAGACGACCCGATTTCCCGTTCAGACGGAAACAAGGGTTATCTTTGGAATATAACACAGAAACAGATAATAGCAGAACAAAATTTAAATAAATACACCAGATAATGAACAATAGAATATACTGGATAAAAGTAATCATCAGAGTTACACAGTATACAGGATCTTACTTAGTACAAATACAGTTCAGCTATACATAAAAGTCTACAGCGGAAATAAACAAAATATGTACAATAGGAGCTTAACAGCATAAAAATAAATAAATGATAGAATCCATCTTCAGCTCCAGCTATCCAGAAAGAACCAGCTAAACCTGAATACAAGGCTGCCCGTGTAGAAAAAGGGGCACCCGAGTTTGAAAGTGAAACAAACTACGAGTCAGTCATGGGACTGGTATGAGAAATCCACTCAACACATATATAATTGGCTAATCACAGGACCACGCCACTTTCGTGGAACGGGTTTACTCCATTGGATTGCCAGTGCTTTAAAACAAATTTTTCTTTTAAACATCGCTATGCTTTTTATAAAAATGAAGCCGTTATAAGACTCATTTCCCATCACACAATGCAACGCAAACCGGAGGATAGAGTTTTTACCTTATAACGGCCAAATATGCTTGATACGAATAAAACAAAGGCATTTGATATTATTGCTAGTGTTTATATGTTTTGAAAACAATTTCAAATCATAACTATCAATCATAGACGGCATTAATGCCCCATACCACTATATCGCCATATATAGGTATACAATCAAAACCGCACGATGTCGTATTTGGAAATTGGATTTCCGTCATGAACCAAGGCAAAAGATAGTCCTTACCGAATTCGAGACGCTCTAGCCCGCCCCTTAGGATCAGAGCTCGAGTGACCCTTGGATCGTCAGGGCCGGTCCACCGACGTGGATTAAAATTCTTGAACACTGCGTTTCCCCGCCCTTTGGGGCGTAAACGAGCCAACGAATGACTCCATCGGACTCGAATTGTCCGATCAAACCGGGGCGCCTCGCAACAGCAACAACCACATAGGTGAAAAGTATATAAATGTCAGGGCTGGTAGGTCACTGACACCACCCTAGCTAGAAAGAAACGCAGGCCCTCCCTGATGTCCTCTCCCGTTTTAGGTTCATACCGGGGTGTGAGGCTCGCGAATTCACGTTATACACAAAGCTACGCCACACAGGCGGTGCTTTGATCATCACCAGAAGACTTTGCTTTTCAACAGAAGCCCTGATCACTGCATCTTAGCATGCCACATAGGCAATTCATGCCATGCGACTGATGTCCATCGATATACAACCTCTGAGCTCGTGCGTCTCAGAGAAGGGCGTTAAGCGAAAGAATAAATTCTCCGCCGCCAAACAGATGTATACTTAATAGAGATCAATCAACACAGAATAAAATCCAATGTCAGACACACAGTCCATTTACAAGTCCGTTCTGGGTCTGAACGAAACCGGAGGCACTAAATACCTCGCAAACCCATCGATCACCACGTACGTCTGGACGATCACCACTCATTATCCATATTTCGGGATGCCTCCCAATCAGGACCTCGGTTACCATCCAAACAAGGTGAAGATCTCCGGTCTTCGACCATCGTCTTCATCTTCGAATTTCAATCGTCGGTCAATTATTTGAAATGAGAATTAACTCGGCCCTTTCAAATAATTCACGTATATTAAGAATTTCAAATCAATTTATTTCAATGGTTAAATTATTTGACAACACCAATCTTGTTCTTTAAGGTAATTTTCACACCAAACACATTCAACCATCAAAAGCCACAAAAATCGAGCAAATTCAGTTTATTTCCATTCCATATCGCTTATGATATTTTATAACTATTTATCGCTATTTTTATTTATTTTATAATAGCTAATTTATTCAAAACGACGCTTCGGGCCATAAAGCGGTCGTGGCGCTGTTTTTCTTCAGATTTGATTTACACATATCTGAAAATCTAACCGTTGGATCTTCACAAAATTTACATCATTAGAAAGGTCTTTTCAAAACGAATCCAACGTGTAACACCCCACACCCGCTATGGACACTCACTAAGGGAATGCCATAACATCGGTGGAGTATTTTGAGTGAATATAGAACAGAAAAATTACAACAAGACAGATATAAGTAATACTTGAGAATTTAAAACATCATTTCATTCCAACCTAGAGTAAAATATGTTTGGTTACACCAAAACTATAAATAAGGGTCAAGTACATAATATCCATCCTGATAAAACAAAAGTACATAATCCCACTACATAACCTAATAGCCATAGTAGAAAAGATAAACTGAGCTTTTCATCCACGGTCCAAGCTCCAAAAGGTAGATAAAGCAGTCTGATCGAAGCCCACTAGTGCTAGGCCCACTCTGATAACCTGAGGGTTGGGAAAAAATATAAAAACAACGGGGTCAGACATAAGCCTGAGTGAGTCCTATAACCCTAACAATACAATCACCAAAGTAATTAGGGTATGATATAAGCAAGATACGGTACCTCTGGGGATAATGACTACACTAAGTAGCCAACTAAACACAGGATGTTCTAAGATAAACGAAAAGACGCATTTACCCCCCCAAGGATAATTACTAGATTGCACCACCCCAGATTCTACCCCCCAAGGGTAATTCTTACACTGCACCACACCAGTTCTACCCATCCAAGGGTAATTCCTACTTAAAGGTTGATCCCACTAAGTGTACTTAGTAATTTTACCCAGTAGTTTCTTGTACTCCTAGCTGACTACCTAGGTGCCGTCTGCCCCTATCTTCACTAGGTGTACCCACTATTCCCAAGCGATCGGCTCCCTACGTAGATATCCGTGCTGGCCCCACAATGGGGTGTATCACTCCCCAAAGTGGCTAGCCCGATACAACAAATGGTGCACGGGTTATATCTACACGATGCAACAACGTCTTACCTACCATCCCGGGTCCATACACGCAGATGAAACCCGTTGGACTCGCGTTGCCACCGCTACCCTGTTTTGGCCTCTTATAGTCAAGCCCAATATGCGTGTCCCGTCACTCGACTAGAGTCGAGCCCACTAAGATACGTTTGGGATATTGGTTGAAACGGGCCCCCACAAGCTACCACCTAAGCTTGTCATTTCTAGTGAATCCCACTTAACCCTTTAACCATGTCCACTTACATGTTATAAATTTTGGTTAAGTCACTAATCATATTTTAATTGCCATTCAAGGCACCCACTAGATTTCTACATGCCACCCAAAGCACTTACTTAACCCTTTAACCATGTTTTAATTACATGTTCCACTTTGGTTAAGTATTCTAATCGTATTTTCTATTGCCACGTAAGGCAACCCACTAGACTCCTCATGCCACCCAAGGCACCCACTTAACCCTTCATGTCCCTCTACATGCTAATATGGTTAAGTGTTTCTTAATTAATTAATTAAGATCATGACCTCATAAAGACCTCTCACATTAGACCATCTCTTATGACTGCTGGATATGCCGGTTGGGTCCGGGCAGCCTTACGTCATAAAAAGGATCTAACCTCGTGTCTTTACTTTAATCACGTATTTAATTTATGACTAAGACCTCTCACATTGGGCCAATCATTTGTAGCTGCTGGATGGCCGGTCGGTTCCGGGCAGACTTCCGCTACAAAAGGGTCCAACCTCGTGTCTTAGTTGATTAATTACACCTAATTAATCACCCCCATAATTTGTATTAATTATCCCTAATTAATTACACATTTTTTTAAGAATATGGGTAGACCTAACTCAATAGGTAAATTCCCAATTCCATAGTATGGGTAGACCCAACTTAATAGGTAAATTCCCAACTCCATAGTATGGGTAGACCTAACTTAATAGGTAAATTCCCAACTTCATAATATGGGTAGACCTAACTCAATAGGTAAATTCCCAATTATGTCCATTTAATTTTGTGGTATGCTTAATCATACCCATTCGCATCATTTTATTAACATGCATTTTAACCCCATCGTTCCCCACGTAATTCGTTCTCATAACATGACATAAAAAGGAAAGATTCATCACAAATGTCATGGGTTTAACCAACATAGCATATAGCTTTATCATGGGTTCAAAAGGTGTCAACTTGTATATATGAACATAAACCCAACTTGCATACAAAACCAACCCAAACTTGCATGAATCACATATGTCATAAGGATGGTAACATGCTTAAATGTTCATGTCATAGACCTATCATAAAGGTGTCAACTCGCATACATGTCATAGGTCTAAAAGGGATGAACTTGCTCATAGACTTGTGTCATTCATAGAGGCAAACATGCATATGAACTTGCATCATAACTTGCATATTAACTTGCATCATAACTTGCATATGAACTTGCATCATAACTTGCATATGAACTTGCATCATAACTTGCATATGAACTTGCATCATAACTTGCATATGAACTTGCATAACATGCCATACTTAGAGGCAAACTTGCATATATTATGCATATCATAAAAAGAGACAAACTTGCATAAAACCAAACACTTAATATGCATAAAACCAAGTACTTAGCATGCACAAAACCAAATACTTAGCATGCATAAAACCAAATACTTAGCATGCACAAAACCAAATGCATAACTTGCATATCATGTTACATACAACTTGCATATACTCTCACATATAGTTTGCATAACATGTTACATATGCATAAATGTTCAACATAGTGGTTTGCATCATAAAACATGGCATTAAACTTGCATATAGCATAAAACTTGCAAAACACATATCATACAAACTTGCATAAACACATTTATCCACAAACATAGCCATGTCTTATCATATCCTACCATAATCAATTTAACAATTGATTATTAAAGCTATAGGAACTCACCACTAAGCTCCCATAAGCAAACCCTTGCCACAAATTACCCAAAAACTCTAGCCTTGAACATAAAGCTTGCAACTTGATGATGAATGCAAGCTAATGATCACTTATACAACTCAAAGATGCTTGTATGCACATGAAAGCCTTCATAGAAATAGTTTAGAAATAGGGTGGAGGCTAGGGTTTTGGGTGGAGGCCATGATCATAGAAAATTTTGGCATGGTTTAGTTAGGAGATAGGATTATGATCATTTAGGGCTAGCTTAGGGTCTTATTTATAGGATTAGGCAAGTGTTTTAGGCCTTTAGATCAACCCTAGGTTAGATTAGGACCCTCAGATCTCGGAAGCTTCCAAAACCAGACCCAAAACACAGCCCAAACACTAAAATGGTGCACCAGGTTAAACCTGTCGAGCACCCCCTGTCGACACCCAAGTCGACAGGGCTGTCGACTTGGTCCTAGCCAAGTCGACTGCCCAGTCGACAGGGCTGTCGACTTGGGTAGGTAGGCAGGAATTTTTTCCCCTTCCGCCCAATGGCTCCAATTTTAAAATTTAAATCTGAGTTTTAAATCTGTTTTGAACTTTGAATTTTCTGCAAACTTCATTGGGCCATAACCGGGCCATACGAACTCCGATTCTCGAAAACTCGGACTCTATTTCGCGTATTTTTTCGAGACGAACGCAATGACGCAGCCCGTTGCCCCCAATTCCCACATCTGAGATTATTTATTCTGCAATTAGTGAATTTTAGCATTAACTAAAATTCGGGGTGTTACATTCTCCCCTCCTTAAAGGATTTCGTCCCCGAAATCTCCAAGTTAAGGAGAATGCATATCCTACCATCCAAACAACCATCTACGCAATCCATCAAACACGGGCATCCATTGTCCTTAAAACAATTTCTACTGATGTATGAGCATATGCAAAAAGTGTGTGTATATGTTCCCTATCTAATGTATGAACATATGCAAACCGTGATAGTGCCATGCATCCAATATGTATGCGAAAGATCCCTATCGACACATACTATTTCTACATGAGTGCACAATCATTCACCAAAATGCATCATCCATGTGATAACACAACCATTATACATCCATTAATATAGCTACCTACACACAATTTTATGCAATATGCAATATGAAGTGATTGAGCCGATCTAGGTTCTAGAGTGTGTGTATATGCATCCACGAGCAACCACTAGCAAACACTTGCATCCACATGCATCCATCAATCATAACATGTCTCAAACACATGTTTCAACCATAGGTTTACCCTATCTAAAGGTCAAAGGTACTAATGAGAGGACATACTAAAGATAAGATAAGCACTAGAAAAACGATAAAGGAGACGTTTAAAGGACATACCCTCAAAAAGGAATGGGTATAACGAACGCATCTTCGCTTCTATCTCCCAAGTAGCATTGCTCTCACCTTCTCCCCTTTTCATTTTGACTAGTTGAACCTCTCTGTTTCTCAACTTCCAAATCTCTGACCCAAGGATGCGGGTAGGAGCTCGTCGAATAATCACATCACGCTCTACCTTTACTTCTTTAAGCAAGCTCCGCTCTACCGCCTCTGCGGTATCATGTAGGCACTTCCTCAAATGTGATACATGGAATACGTTATGTACACCACTAAGTCTGTCGGGCAACTCCACTCTATAGGCCATCTGTCCAATCCTTTCCTTAATAGGAAATGGTCCAACTAACCTTGGTGCTAACTTCCCAACAGATCCAAAGCGAACCACATTCCGTAACGGATATACTTTTGACAAAGACCATGTCCCCAACATCAAACTCAAGATCCGTCCTCCTCTTGTCCACATAAGATTTCTGTCTGTCTTACGCCGCTTTCATCCTTCTTCGAATCAAATCAATCTTTTCCGAAGTCTCTCTAAAATACGATTCACCCTCTCGGTCTGGCCGTCCGTCTGAGGATGATATGCGGTACTCAAACACAACTGAGTCCCTACCGCCTCTTGCAAACTCTTCCAAAACTCTCTAGTGAAGATAGGATCTCGACCGCTCACTATACTGGAAGGTACACCATGCAATCTAATAATCTCTCGAATGTAAACTGAAGCTAGCCATGGAGTAGTTCTCTTACTCTCCACGGGTATAAAATGGGCGCTCTTAGTAAGTCTGTCTACCACAACCCAAATTCCCGTATTACCCTTCCTCGATCTCGGTAATCCATCGAGACACTATCCCACTTCCATAGCGGAACCTCCAATGGGTGAAGCAACCCACCGGGTTTCTTCTGCTCCGCTTTCACTTGCTAGCACACCAAGCATCTAGCGACATACTCGGCCACATCTTTCCTCATACCGGCCCAAAAGAAAACTCGCTTCATGTCTTGGTACATCTTGTCCTCCACCGGGATGAATAGTCATCTTCGACCGATGTGCATCATCAAGTATAGCCTTCCTCAAACCCTCGTCTTGCGGTACACAAAGTCTACCGTCTCTACGCAACCACCACTTACCATCTAGGGTGTACCTACTCAAATGGATGGACGACCCCCTCCTCATGAGCTTCTCTACTAACTCATCCAACTGTGGGTCGTCTCGCTGTGCCTCGCCAATTCGTCCCAAAAGAGTAGGCCTAACCTCCAAGGAGGCTAGCAAACCGGGTACAAAGTCAACGGAAGGTCTAAAGTCAAACATAGAAATAAACTCTAAGCTCCATCGTTTAACGAACCATGTACTCGAGGACAACCTTTTTCTACTTAAGGCGTTCGCTACCATGTTACCCTTGCCATGGGTATACGCTATCTCAAACTCATAGGATGCTAAGAATCCTATTCACTATTGCTGTCTTAAGACTATGCGCTTGGAGAGTCTCCAATACTTCCCTAAGATGTAGGGCATGCTCTTCTCCACTCCTAGAGAAAATCAGGATATTCTCCCATGCAAAATCGTCACAACTATCCATCTCTCACGCAGACCACCCTGGTCGAACTCGACATCCCCCAAATGCAAGCCCCAAAGGCCTAAACCAATATCAGACAAACACCCAAGGGATACCTCCTTCGAATTCAGACGACCTACGTGCGATGATACTAGTAAAAACGGCTAAATAATTAAGCCTTTGTCCAACTCTGGATGTCCTCGCCAGTCTCGCTCCAAAACCACCGTTTTCCCCATAACTGGCATTGCTCAACCTATTGAGCACATACGAAAACTTATTTCGCCCCTAGAAAAGACCAAGATGTCATTTACAAAGACCATCACGAACTTATTTAGGTACTCCCTGAACACCCTTCTCATCAAATCAACAAAGTATGCGGGGGCGTTCGTCAAACCAAATGGCATTACTAGCCACTCATAAAAACCATCCGGAGTCCTAAAGGCAGTCTTGTCTATGCTATCCTCAGCCACCCTCAACTGATGAAACCCCGTGGCTAAGTCCAACTGAGAAAATTCTGAAGCGCCAACCAACTGATCGAAAAGATCATCAATCCTCGGCAATGGGTGTCTATTCTTCTTTGTGTGTTTATTTAGTTCTCTTTAGCCTACACAAAGTCTGAGAGACCCATCCGCCCTCGTGGCAAAAACTACTGAAGCACCCCACTCCGATATCCTTCGTCTTATGAACCCCTTCCCAAGCAAATCGCCTACTTGCTTATGGAGTTCCCTGCTCTCACGAGGAGCCAAGTGGCACACTGGCCAAGATACTGGTTTGGCATTGTCTACCAGGTATATTCGGAAGTCAATCTCCCGCTCCGGAGGTAAGCCCTTCACCTCCTCAAACACATCCGAGTATTCCCGGACCACTCTAACAGTTCGCAAACCCTCGACCGACGTGTCAAGCGATTCTAGATAGCTTAGCATAACAGATTCCATGGGATTACAAGAGATTCTCGAGAGTGTTACCCAAACGGGTCATAAGCCTAACAACTCTCCCTTCAAAATCAAGAACGGCACCCCTACTGGATAACCAGTCCATGCCCAAAACTAACCCATAGCTCGTGAAGCCCAAAAGCATCACATCTAAACTTAACGCTAAGTATAGCAACTTTCAAACCCAAACACATCATGGAGCCCCAATTGGGTTTGAAACAACTAAGGGATCCTCTACTAAACTGGTGTCTAAGTGCAGTGACTCAACTAACAATGATGAGATAAACGAACTCGATGCGTCAGGATCAAATAAAGTTCGAATCGGATAATAAAGAAATCCAAATTCCAACCTAGACGGTCCTATCCCCATCTGGTACCCTAGTCGTGAGGGAATACAATCACCCTCCAGGAGATTCCGTACCTTGCCCTTGCCTCTTTGGATAATCCTAATAAGATGTCCCATTCCTTCCCAAAAGGATAACTACTCGCCTTCTCCTTCCCATTCTCCGCTCATAACCTCCCATCAAAATGAGGTTTCATCCTTCATTAATCAAACAACTATTTGAGCCTTCCTCCCATCGTCTATCCAATAGGTACCTACCAGTCCTCCTTCTTCTTGAACCAACTTCTAATCCGACTAACGTCTAAGTCCCTTGAAGTGGTTTTCCATTCTTATCTATCTTAGAAAGATCATCTATACACGGAGGGGAAACTCAAAACGAGAGAGGA
The DNA here is from genome assembly GCA_030737875.1 of Allium sativum. Lineage (NCBI taxonomy): Eukaryota > Viridiplantae > Streptophyta > Magnoliopsida > Asparagales > Amaryllidaceae > Allium > Allium sativum. The sequence continues at coordinate 683,860,440 of CM060924.1, forward strand.
AGAAATTCAAAACGGAGAATTCGAAAGATATTGATATGGCTATTGGGGATTATGCTTTTCTTTCAAAAACTTTTCTCTTAAAAGACATGTTTTTGAAAATACTCCTTTCAAACATATTCTTAGAAAATAGTTTTTCTAAAAATTTTATCTGTTCTGGTAACCTTAAGCTCTGATACCACGTGTAACACCCCACACCCGCTATGGACACTCACTAAGGGAATGCCATAACATCGGTGGAGTATTTTGAGTGAATATAGAACAGAAAAATTACAACAAGACAGATATAAGTAATACTTGAGAATTTAAAACATCATTTCATTCCAACCTAGAGTAAAACATGTTTGGTTACACCAAAACTATAAATAAGGGTCAAGTACATAATATCCATCCTGATAAAACAAAAGTACATAATCCCACTACATAACCTAATAGCCATAGTAGAAAAGATAAACTGAGCTTTTCATCCACGGTCCAAGCTCCAAAAGGTAGATAAAGCAGTCTGATCGAAGCCCACTAGTGCTAGGCCCACTCTGATAACCTGAGGGTTGGGAAAAAAGATAAAAACAACGGGGTCAGACATAAGCCTGAGTGAGTCCTATAACCCTAACAATACAATCACCAAAGTAATTAGGGTATGATATAAGCAAGATACGGTACCTCTGGGGATAATGACTACACTAAGTAGCCAACTAAACACAGGATGTTCTAAGATAAACGAAAAGACGCATTTACCCCCCCAAGGATAATTACTAGATTGCACCACCCCAGATTCTACCCCCCAAGGGTAATTCTTACACTGCACCACACCAGTTCTACCCATCCAAGGGTAATTCCTACTTAAAGGTTGATCCCACTAAGTGTACTTAGTAATTTTACCCAGTAGTTTCTTGTACTCCTAGCTGACTACCTAGGTGCCGTCTGCCCCTATCTTCACTAGGTGTACCCACTACTCCCAAGCGATCGGCTCCCTACGTAGATATCCGTGCTGGCCCCACAATGGGGTGTATCACTCCCCAAAGTGGCTAGCCCGATACAACAAATGGTGCACGGGTTATATCTACACGATGCAACAACGTCTTACCTACCATCCCGGGTCCATACACGCAGATGAAACCCGTTGGACTCGCGTTGCCACCGCTACCCTGTTTTGGCCTCTTATAGTCAAGCCCAATATGCGTGTCCCGTCACTCGACTAGAGTCGAGCCCACTAAGATACGTTTGGGATATTGGTTGAAACGGGCCCCCACAAGCTACCACCTAAGCTTGTCATTTCTAGTGAATCCCACTTAACCCTTTAACCATGTCCACTTACATGTTATAAATTTTGGTTAAGTCACTAATCATATTTTAATTGCCATTCAAGGCACCCACTAGATTTCTACATGCCACCCAAAGCACTTACTTAACCCTTTAACCATGTTTTAATTACATGTTCCACTTTGGTTAAGTATTCTAATCGTATTTTCTATTGCCACGTAAGGCAACCCACTAGACTCCTCATGCCACCCAAGGCACCCACTTAACCCTTCATGTCCCTCTACATGCTAATATGGTTAAGTGTTTCTTAATTAATTAATTAAGATCATGACCTCATAAAGACCTCTCACATTAGACCATCTCTTATGACTGCTGGATATGCCGGTTGGGTCCGGGCAGCCTTACGTCATAAAAAGGATCTAACCTCGTGTCTTTACTTTAATCACGTATTTAATTTATGACTAAGACCTCTCACATTGGGCCAATCATTTGTAGCTGCTGGATGGCCGGTCGGTTCCGGGCAGACTTCCGCTACAAAAGGGTCCAACCTCGTGTCTTAGTTGATTAATTACACCTAATTAATCACCCCCATAATTTGTATTAATTATCCCTAATTAATTACACATTTTTTTAAGAATATGGGTAGGCCTAACTCAATAGGTAAATTCCCAATTCCATAGTATGGGTAGACCTAACTTAATAGGTAAATTCCCAACTCCATAGTATGGGTAGACCTAACTTAATAGGTAAATTCCCAACTTCATAATATGGGTAGACCTAACTCAATAGGTAAATTCCAAATTATGTCCATTTAATTTTGTGGTATGCTTAATCATACCCATTCGCATCATTTTATTAACATGCATTTTAACCCCATCGTTCCCCACGTAATTCGTTCTCATAACATGACATAAAAAGGAAAGATTCATCACAAATGTCATGGGTTTAACCAACATAGCATATAGCTTTATCATGGGTTCAAAAGGTGTCAACTTGTATATATGACGATAAACCCAACTTGCATACAAAACCAACCCAAACTTGCATGAATCACATATGTCATAAGGATGGTAACTTGCTTAAATGTTCATGTCATAGACCTATCATAAAGGTGTCAACTCGCATACATGTCATAGCTCTAAAAGGGATGAACTTGCTCATAGACTTGTGTCATTCATAGAGGCAAACATGCATATGAACTTGCATCATAACTTGCATAGGAACTTGCATCATAACTTGCATATGAACTTGCATCATAACTTGCATATGAACTTGCATCATAACTTGCATATGAACTTGCATCATAACTTGCATATGAACTTGCATAACATGCCATACTTAGAGGAAAACTTGCATATATTATGCATATCATAAAAAGAGACAAACTTGCATAAAACCAAACACTTAATATGCATAAAACCAAGTACTTAGCATGCACAAAACCAAATACTTAGCATGCATAAAACCAAATATTTAGCATGCATAAAACCAAATACTTAGCATGCACAAAACCAAATGCATAACTTGCATATCATGTTACATACAACTTGCATATACTCTCACATATAGTTTGCATAACATGTTACATATGCATAAATGTTCAACATAGTGGTTTGCATCATAAAACATGGCATTAAACTTGCATATAGCATAAAACTTGCAAAACACATATCATACAAACTTGCATAAACACATTTATCCGCAAACATAGCCATGTCTTATCATATCATACCATAATCAATTTAACAATTGATTATTAAAGCTATAGGAACTCACCACTAAGCTCCCATAAGCAAACCCTTGCCACAAATTACCCAAAAACTCTAGCCTTGAACATAAAGCTTGCAACTTGATGATGAATGCAAGCTAATGATCACTTATACAACTCAAAGATGCTTGTATGCACATGAAATCCTTCATAGAAATAGTTTAGAAATAGGGTGGAGGCTAGGGTTTTGGGTGGAGGCCATGATCATAGAAAATTTTGGCATAGTTTAGTTAGGAGATAAGATTATGATCATTTAGGGCTAGCTTAGGGTCTTATTTATAGGATTAGGCAAGTGTTTTAGGCCTTTAGATCAACCCTAGGTTAGATTAGGACCCTCAGATCTCGGAAGCTTCCAGAAACCAGACCCAAAACACAGCCCAAACACTAAAATGGTGCACCAGGTTAAACCTGTCGAGCACCCCCTGTCGACACCCAAGTCGACAGGGCTGTCGACTTGGTCCTAGCCAAGTCGACAGGGCTGTCGACTTGGGTAGGTAGGCGGGAATTTTTCCCCCTTCCACCCAATGGCTCCAATTTTAAAATTTAAATCTGAATTTTAAATCTGTTTTGAACTTTGAATTTTCTACAAACTTCATTGGGCCATAACCGGGCCATACGAACTCCGATTCTCGAAAACTCGGACTCTATTTCGCGTATTTTTCCGAGACGAACGCAATGACGCAGCCCGTTGCCCCCAATTCCCACATCTGAGATTATTTATTCTGCAATTAGTGAATTTTAGCATTAACTAAAATTCGGGGTGTTACACAACGGTTCCAGTTTCGGGAAAATCCGACGGTCGGATCTCCCGGTACAATCGTTTGAAGTTTCGATTTTAAAATACGAACTGCAACGTCGTTATTCGATTAAATATATAATTATATTTATATATATATATATATAAATATAATCGCTTCTGGCGCTGTTTTTCATCAGATTTGATTTAAACATTCCAGACAATCCAACCGTTGGATTTTTACAAGGTTGGTGCCGTTGGGAAGATATTTCCAAGACGAACCCGACGGTTGAGGTTTTGGGAAAATCCAATGGTCGGATTTCCTGCACTAATCGATTGAAATCACGGTTTCAAAATACGAACTGCACGGCTTCGTTTCATTTTAATTTCATTTATATTTATATATTTATATAAATATAGTTTCTTCAAAAATCCCTATATCGTTTTCATTTCCAATATTTCACTAACGCCTTAAAATTTTGGAAAATTTCGCCATAACCTCCCCTGCACCGGGAGCATCGGGAATTCGCAAATAGCTTTCCCGGTCCTTCTAATCTCAAAAAGAAACAGCCAAGCGGCTAGCCAACAGGCTCATAAAATCATCACCCAAACAAAACAGTAAATGTGTACCTATTTGTCGGGCACAAAATTTTATTCCTCTTCTCTAGCCCCTTTGCTATAACCTGTTCAATGAATATGTATGTACATATATACACAGTTCTTATCATTTATCATTTTCTATTTGACTTCATATTTGATTTCTATTTGGTTTAAAAACACCATTCATTCTAATGTTACATAAATAGGTGCAAATCATTTCATTAGCTAATTAATGAATATTTCAACTCATATATGTTTATTTTGAACAAGTGGCTATTTTTAACACTTCACATTTCAACGATTTATGCATACAATAAAAATGTGATTTTTATTGTAAAACAATTCATTTCAAAACATTATTTTTCTATATAGTTCATATAGGTGACAAAAATAGGATTTTATATATAGATAAAAGGTGATTTTTATTATCAAACAATTTATTTCAAAATATGAATACCATTCAACACATGAATTTCTAATCAACGAATGAATATCAATTCAACACATGAATGTTTTCTATAGCTTCTATATATAGATAAAAATGTGATTTTTATTTTCAAACAATTTATTTCAAAATATGAATACCATTCAACACATGAATTTCTAATCAACGAATGAATATCAATTCAACACATGAATGTTTTCTATAGTTTCTATATATAGATAAAAATGTGATTTTTATTATCAAACAATTTATTTCAAAATATGAATACCATTCAACACATGAATTTCTAATCAACGAATGAATATCAATTCAACACATGAATGTTTTCTATAGTTTCTATATATGGATAAAAATGTGATTTCTATTTTCAAACAATTTATTTCAAAATATGAATACCATTCAACACATGAATTTCTAATCAACGAATGAATATCAATTCAACACATGAATGTTTTCTATTCAATGAATAAATATAGTTTAAGCATATGAAAATAATTCAAATACACGAATATTATTCAAAATTTCGACAGCATAACGGCAGGGTAGTTAAAACCGGGACCGTCCCTAGTACGGCTCCTCGCTCTACCTTAAAACCTCGCGGTTTTTGACAATGGGGATCATGCATCTAGTTCGCATGCAGGCGGCATGTATATATTTATTTCATTTCCACAAACTAATCCTATGTGGTTTCAACCAAATATTTTTCAACCACAAGCGGGTATTTTTCAACCTCAATCAATCAATATCAACCACAAACAATCATTCGCTATCAATCAATTTTCACAACAATTTCAACCAATAAATATCGTCCATGGTTTGTGGACGAGGGGCGTATATATATATATATATATATATATATATTTATATATAGCTATTCACTTTTATTTCAACACATATATATATATATATATATATAGAAAAAGAAATTGAAGAGTGAGAAATTCTCACTAATAGCTATCCAACTTCACGACACTTTGCTTAGAGAAATCTTCGTCAATCTCGCCTTTTGTCACTTTCGTTGCCCGTATTCTCTACATATTTAATATTCCTATGATGTAAAAATTATATTTTTATTACTTTAAAAATATAAAAATCATATCTTACTTCTTCTACTTAATAAAAATTCCGTCTTTTCTATTTTAAAAATATGATCTTTTCTATCCAAGTTCAAATCTTTTTCTTTTTAAAGTTCAAATCTTTTTCTTTTTAAAGTTCAAATCTTTTTCTTTTTAAAGTTCAAATCTTTTTCTTTTTATATCTTAAAATAAAATCAGTTTTTCAACCTTTTAAAAATCAGTTTTAAACCTTTTAAAAATCAGTTTTTATAACCTTTTAAAAATCAATTTTATAACCTGTTAAAAATCAATTTTATATCCTGTTAAAAATCAGTTTTTATAACCTTTTAAAAAAATCAGTTTTATATCCTGTTAAAAATCAATTTTTATAACCTTTAAAAAAAATCAGTTGTATATCCTGTTAAAAATCAATTTTTATAACCTTTTAAAAAAAATCAGTTTTTATAACCTTAAAAAAAATCAGTATTTTCAGAATTAAAAATAAAAATAAAATAAAATAAAAACAACTTACATTGATCTGCAAAGAAGGGGGCGTTCTCGTCGAGAGGAGGGAGGTCAGCGCATCTCAGCGGTCAGGGCTTCACTGTGGGACCCGAGAGGAAGGGAAGGCAGACGAAGGTGGCTCAGGGGGGGGGGGGGTGCGGTGGCTCAGGGAGGTGCGGCAGGGGTTTGAACTCGAAGAAGGGGGGTCTTTGGGTAGCTGCGGTTCGAATGGAGGAGGGGGGTGCTGGTGAACAAGGGGTGGGGTGGCGCGACGTCTGGAGAAGATGAACGGAGGGGGGGGGTCGGGATGAGCGGCAGTCGATCGACGATTAAGGGGGGGGGCCTGAATGAAGTCGTTTTTTTTTTTTTGAACGAGAATGAATGGGAAAGGGGGAAGATAGGGGGTTTAGTGAAATAAGGGTTGACCTTTTTATTTAATTAATATTTTATATTCCCAAAAAGCAACTTAAAATTTTGGACTCGAAATCGAACACACCGACTGTCGTCCCTAGCATTTTATCCCCATTCCGAACACAATGGGATATGTATCGTAAGCTGATTCGATAGTTACAATCAGTTTTCGTTTGATTTACATTTAAATCATTATATTGAATTTTAAACGTACATTTCAAATTACCGGGGTCACATACTAACTAGAAAAATTCCAGAAAAATATTTTCTAGCTTCGTATTGACGATACGGTCCTAACAAAACTATTTTCGTCGAATTCTGAGACCGTTGGAAAAATGGTCAATTTCCAGTCGATTAAAATCAACTGAAACTGGTCAAACGCGTTTTCCTTTTCCACGCTCACATATTGATTCGAAAAATTATGAAATTTGAAACCTAGCAATAACTTCACATCCCGAACGCAACAAAAGTGGTTTCGTCGAAATCCGAGGCCGTTTGCAAAATGTCCATTTTTAAGGGCCTGAATTCCATAGCGACTATTCAGAATTTTCAACTGGACATGTCTTTTGATTCCCGCTATCAAATTTCGATTTGTCGGATTCGTTGGAAAGGTATTCACTAACAGATTTAAATATTTTTGGTTTCACTAAAATCCGGATTGTTTTGCACCCGGTACAGTCTGACAAAGTTTGAATTCAATTTTTGAAACTGCCACGCCATTTTAGGCCTTGTTTATAATTATAATTAATTATATTCGTTTTCAATTGTCGATTCAAACTCAGTTTTCATCGTCATTATTTAAAATATTTATTTTAAATATTTAAAATCCATTATTTAAGCCAATTTAAAATTTTTAAATTGGTTCAGATTTTCTGGGTCGTTACAGGACTAGAGGCCGCGACTTCCTCTGGGCATGGAGTGTGTGAAGTGATGGAAGATAGAAGGCGTGGAGTTCAAAAGGGGATAGGAGGATAAATACGGTTGGAAGGCCAAGGTGGAGAACTGCAGGTGCATAAGGAAGTTTCGGGTGTACGTGAAAATAGAATGAAGGGAGCATCACGAGGGAGTGTAAAATGCAGAAGCAGGTTCGTATACTCTGTTTGAAGAAGCCTACTGGAGTAAGCGTGATGTATACTGGAGTAAGCGTGATGTATTGGAAAGGAATGGAAGGGGCCTATGCAGATGCACAAAACGTGGTGTCAGCCTGTGTATGGATGGCCAGGTGTTTCAATTTGGTGAAAGTTGATCGGAACAACAAAAAGAAGATATGCAGGGTGTCAGAATGAGGCGGTTGATGGTGGAACCACATAAAACGGAAGTGGGAGAAGAAAATGGGGGGTTGCGCTATGGAGTGCGGGCTTGGTCCATCACTTGAGAAAGCAGCAGTAACGAAAATGGGTTTAGAAGAAAGCAGGGAGGTGGCTTTCAACTTGCGTTTCAGGAAGGGGATGTAAATGTCTATGCATGGAGTGGTAAGGTATTTCGTAGGCACTGGGCCGTTTAAATTTACTAAGACCCATAATAAATTTAGTTAAGTTATTTAAATAAATTACCATATACAAACTAATTAATGTAATATCTCACTCATACTGGAACAAAATAGGACCAACCGAAGAGCGTCGGAACCGTGTCGACAAGCGTGATATGCTGGAGCAGTTAGACGGAGCTAGAAGTAGTTGGGAATTTTAATTAAATTAAATGCATGTTTAATTTAGTTAAAACGAACCATTCAACCATAGATTGGAACCCAAGGTGAGTTTAACTCACTTAGTTTATCCCGTTTATATTTTATTTTTATTTTGTGTGCAATGTTTGCTAAAGATTGATAATTGAATGACTATTTTCATGGGTGCTGAATATTTTAAATACTCATGGATTAAATTAAGCATTTGTTTAATTTAATCGATTAAATCGTTATTTTTAATGATTAGATTCCAAACGAGGTAACTTACCTAATTGGTGATGTTTATAACAATATAAACGTATAATTGAATGCCTGATTGGATGTTATAAATAGTTTGTTTGCCGATATTAGTTGAACTATTTATTTCTGTCTATCGTGATGGATGAATATATTGTCGTATTGAATTTGAGGTAACTCATTTTGATGTAGGGATTGACAGGTTGGAGGAATCCAACCAGATTCCTCAAATATGTTGTTTGCTTATATGAACTGTTTAAATCAATTTGATTGATTGTTGATTGTTGAAACCAATTTCATCAATTGTGTGACATTAACCAATGGGTGATATTGGTTAAGTAATTATCGGCTGATGGCCTGTAAATGAATCGTTTTATAGAGATTGATTTACCGTTTGGTAAATCAATAGAAAGAAAGTTATAAATTTTGTTTTGTAACTAAAAACAGGTTTGTGAAATCTATTTTATATAGATCATTTTTAAATGAAATTATTAATGGAAATTAATAAATATTTTTATCTCGTAAATTTAAAACAAGTATATAAAGCAAGATGTGTAGATTAATGAGTTTTGTAACCAAGTGAGCAGCAATGAACAAAATGATTAAGAATTGAAGTAATTATTTTCAATAAACAGATAATGAGATTATCTAATCTAATTAGATTGTTAAATCAAATGAAGCTAATTAAATTAATTCTATTTATTAATTTAAAAGAAATATCTGATGGAAATGGTTAACAAAATAACCTTGATTGAGATGACCAAGTCAACTACTGCACGAGAATTGATTATTAAAAACTATTATTGGATTTAAATATCATTTTAAAAATAACCTTTTAAGAAGGATTTATTATTTTATTTATAGATGATAATGAAGTAAACTATTGGATATAAAGGAGGTTAGACAATTAACGAGGAGTTGACCTATAAACGAGATTTTGAAAGTATAGTAAAAATATGAATTCATAAAGTGACTTGATAAACAAGATATATATATATATATATAACAGTGTTTTCAAATGGAATCAAGTTGTTTTATATATTGAGTCCAGATTTCTATAAAAGGAATAATATTAACTTTTAAAAGTGAATAATGTGTGGAAATAAACATGTTGAAATGAAATTAGTCATAAAGGAAATTGAAAGGAAACTGGTTGTACATTGGTAGAGTCGAGTAAATTTCGTGGTGTCAATCTGATGTTGGTTTCGGCCTTCGGAGTTGTATACTTAGAGATTTATTCGTTTACCAATTTACAATGCGGGATTAGTTAAGCAGAAGTGAAATGGAAGTTGAGTAAGTAACGGAAACGTTTTCCCAAATATTGAAAGGATTTAAGATGTAGAAGTTTCAATTAATAGCTGATTAATTAAATGGGCAAATTATGTTGTATACTGAACTAGTAAATCCATTTTATTTTCATGGATGTGTGGATGTTTATTTTGATAGTTAAATCACCGACCATCAAAATCTAGCCGAAAGCGATGTTAGTACGGAAAGACCGGGATCAGATATATATTCGAAAACCATTCTAACCTGCAAATACGTAAACATTGAAGTTATTAGAAGATGGTCGGGATGGAGCTTTGAAGAGTGTGGATCTTCATAAGCGGAAGGATTACTTGTCGAATATTCTCTGGCTAGCTACCAGAGGTATCGTGACGTGATTCGGTCGTGGTTGAGATTTTTCGGATTACAAGGACTACTCGCTACTGATCCTTTGGATGCAGTAGAAGGGTGCCTTCGGTTCATCCTGTTCCTGGATGACTTGTATAGACAATGTTAATGGTCAATGGTGGCCAGATGTTCCAAAAGTCGATTTAAACCTCAAGCCTCGTCAACCGGGAAATGACAAAAAATCGGGCAAGCAGCATGGCTATGTGGATCGCACCCATTAGGGTGTATTGTCACCATCTATAGAATATTCGTATTTGTTACTTCTTTTCATTTCTATATCTCTCGGGAACGGTTATGTTGCTAGCAACCGTAGGTGGCAATATATTCGATACACTCAAGAGAAATGAGTGGTCAGTTATGTGTGGCCGGGTTGCAAGACGTTCTTGTTGAACCTAGTGTATTCCCCTCTGGAGATAAACTATCGGCAGGTGGTTCCATGCCTTGCCATTGTCGGAATCCATTCTCCAATAAGCGCCCATGGTTTTGATTATAAACTATATATGTGGTGCGCGAGATGTAAGCGTTCCGTTAGATTGTTATTTATTTGTATTTAGAAACTACTATAATATCAGAATAAGATATGATTTTGAAACTGTTTTGGGTTATAGTAAGGTAAAAACCGTCCGTGTTTATGTATGGGTTGGTCTTACTATTTTCTTTTTCTTTCAAAAGGATGTTGAACTTTAAAATCAATATTGATGTTATATAAACTTAGTGGATTTCTCACTCTAATTCACCAGACTGACCCGGTGCTTCTAAATATTTGGGTTATACCCAGGTTGTACATGTTCAGGTCATTGGATAAATACCAAGTTCAGAAGACGTGCTGGAGGAGTTCAGACGTATGATTTTATCTAGTATATTCCACTGTGTAATGTATATGAGGACAGGTTGTTACAACTGTCCAAGCGTACTGATGTACACTGATGTTGTAAGTATTTTTCAAGCTCTCAATAAATAATATTTATGTATTATATTTTGTTCTGTTGTGATGTGAGACTCTTTGCTAGGTTGTTTCTTCTTCTTCTTTTATTATAATATTTCTTTCTTTCTTATCCCACCCTCTAATTTTTTTTCTAATAACTATTTATTGTTTTTGATACTTGGGTTTTGGCGAATAACACGAGTTTTATGTATTATTGTCTAAATTTAGGCGTCGAATGCGCTGGGTCGTTACACCCAGCGTCTACTATGCTCGATTCAGACCAAGTTTTACAGGTTCAGGTTGTCGGATGTTGTGAAGTTCAGACGATAAGCTGGAAAAATCTAGACGTATGATAACATATAGTTAATATTCCGTTGTGTGATTGTATATGAGGATAGGTCATTATAGTTTTTCATATGTATTGATGTACTCTAATGATTATAAGTATTTTTCAAAGCTCTCAATAAAGATTTATTTCTATATTATATTTTGTTCCGCTGCGATGTGTGACTCTATGGAGTGTCTGTTCTTCTTTTTCTATTCTGATATTTCTTTCTTTCTTATCTCACCTTCTAATTTCTCTCTATTAACTATCTGTGGTTTTTGATCCTTGGGTTTTGGCAAGTAATATAGGTTTATGTATTATTGTCGAAATTCGGACGTCAAATTCCTCGGGTCGTTACAGTGGTATCTGAGCGTAAGGTTTAGTAATAACCTTGCCTCTGTGGCGTTACTAGTTAGAGATGAGGTCAGTAATACCCTAGATTGAGTCTGAGTGTATATATATGAGAGCGTGCATTTGTATATTTTATATACAAATGTTTTGTATTGTCTTATTTGATCGGTTCAAGTCTTATATTTGAACTAGCAAGTGACAGATATTGTTTTGTAAAGAGGATAAATGAAATAATTTTACATGAAATATATATTTTTGTATAAAAAAGTAATAATTTTATCAAATTATTGAGATATAGATATGTTTAGTTGATTTGAATGAAATTAAAATTGGATTAAAAATTTGATATGGTTTAATATAACCAGAAGAAATTTCAGATATAGAGTTTGTGAATAAGAATTTTAATATGAGATTGAATGAATTAGAATTTGGTTAGAAATTTCAATTAGATAATTGGATTTGGGAATGGAACTCAACTTGGTTAAGTGAAGTTAAGAATGATATTGAAATTAAATAAAATTGATTTGGAAGTTGAATGAATATATAATTAAATAGAAATCAAGCGGATATTAATCAATTGATGTTCAAATATGTTATACCAAAGTAAATATTAATATTGAATTAAATTCAATTGATTTCGTTATGTTGATTGTAACTCGTTTGTTATTGGGTGATAGATGGTTTAAATAGAAATAGTCAACATTTTAATGGAGTTGAATGAATTAAAACTAAATTCCAGTATTATAAATTGAATGAAACCGCATATGAATTAAAGCTGAATGATTTAGCCTAGTATTCACGTATACCTTTTAAAATGAATTGATTCTTCATGTTTGATTTTGGGAATTTGTGTAGTTATACTTATATCATTTAAAAATTTAATGTAATCGTTACTTATATGTTGAATTGAGTTTAGTACAAGTGCTAGAAGGCTATGAGGATAGATTTTGGTTGCTTAGATCAAAATAAATTGAGCAAGTATGCTCAATAGCGCTCGTAAAAGGTACCCCTACGCGAAAATATTAAATTTTTGGATTTTGAATTTTGTTACCCGACCGTATGGGTCGATGTATTTATATTTATTTAATCCTATGATATCGCATAAGTCCCTCCGTACATGGGAGAATCAACCGAATTTTTCCGAGAATTTAATGTGTTAGAATTTTTTTGATATTTTTGAAAAGTTTTATATTCAATAATGAATTGGTTTCCATTTTAAAATAAATCTGATTTTTGAAAAATTAAGGGCTTATAACATCTTTGCTACCTTAGTAATTTCGGGGACGAAATTCTTTTAAGGGAGGAGGAAAGTAATGTCCCATATTTTTGGTATTCAGATATTTAATTTATTTTATTATTTTAAATATTGATTTGGATTTTTAAATGGAATTATAATATATAATTTGCATATCAAATGAAGTTTGAGAATTAAGTTATATTTAACTATAAACGAGCTCGTAATAGCACGGTAGTTCGTAATATTGAGTTTTGAACTTCAATTTGATATACGGGATCCGATATAAGTCGGAATTCGGTCTAACAAGAGATGTTTGAATCAATTTGGCAATAATTTTCTAATGAAAGAAAAAATCGAGATTTTGTGTTATAGATTATTAGTTATGGCTAATTCAAATTTTTGAATAGTTAATGTGAAATCGTTATAAAATGATGATATTTATTTAATATTTTTATTAAAAGGATTTTTAATATATTAGGATGTCGAGTAACTCGAAAATGTTTAATGTTGAGTTTAAAATCCATATTAGTTTATAATCAAAGCTATATTATATTATATTAGGGTACATACGATACTAATAATTTATTATTATTTAATTTAATCGTTTTGGAATTTATTTATATTTTATCGATATTATATAAACTTTAAGAATAGTTGTTTTTCAAACGACCTCTGTTTTCAATGAAATAAATTTTATTAGAACACATATGGTCAGTTATTTCTAGATTTCCAGTTTGGAGCCAATCTGAGTTGTCTATGGGCATGTAAAAATTAAATGTGAACCAGAACATAAATTGAAATTAAAATATGTAGTTTTTGCAAACGGAGTCGTTTTCAATAGAATTAGTTTCGTTGTATCCAGGACGCCAAGATGTAGCGATACGTCCATTTCCGTCATATTTGGAGTTCGGTATGTCGGTACGAAAATAGAGCGTTTAATGTAAATAACGGTGAATACCAGTAAAATTTAATAACTGCGCATATAATAACCGTACCGAATAAAAATAAAATATAAAAATATACTTGCTATATTATTTTTCACGCGCATGGCCTGAATATTTTGCCTACTCTGAATACAACCTGCCCATCTTTTTGTTCCCTATGCGTACTCCCTATCAAATATCTTTTAGCTTGCCAACTATCACACATGCTTAAATATACAACTATTCGAACATGGTTCCTATCCTTCTGCAACCTATTAATTCTTTCTAGCTAGGAAATCAAAAAATAAATAGCCTGCTATCCAATATAAACGACACATGCCTCTTCTACAAGCCTAAATATCTATTAACACATGCTCTCGTATCAAATTGCACATGACATATAAAATCACAGCCTGCCTTGTTTGTTAGGTCCTATATGTTCAACTGGTCATGCATGCACAGGCCTTCTGTCCTGCTATTGTTGGGCTATGCACATGTGCCATCTGACCAATGAAATAACATCGAGCTTATCTCTTAGTTTTTCTCTTCTATAAATAGCTGTCGCTTCATCCCGTCTCTTTCACACAAGGCTGAACCTCCATTACAGAAAGAAAAGAAAAAAAAGTAAAGATGGTTGGCTTTTTGCGTTGGTATATGAAGTAGGGTAGGACGAGACGAATACCTCTGAACACATCTATATGTTTTTGGTTTCTAAAAAATAATAATTATTATTAAATGAGAACTAGAAGAAGCAGCGTTAGGCAGTTCCCTGGAGTTCCAATAGTTGATGATGACGTGCACGTGACGCTGGAGTAATATAGTGAGTGTTCAATATTGTCGTTGGATTTGGGTTCGGAAGTCTGGACATTGTGGTGGCGGGTGGGGCGAGGTCTGGCTGGTTGATGCGGTAATGTGCTTCTAGCGGGGAGAAGTTAGGTGATCAGAAATGGAGGGTGGCTGGCTTGTCGGTACAGGCAAGGTGGGTATATGGCTCGGGAAGAAATACATGCAGGTGAGGAAGAATAATTAATGTTCCCGATCCTTTTATCAAATGCCTAATCAAAGTTAGTTTACACGACCAGACTTTTGAAACATGACTAATCCAAGTATATCAGTGACCAATCATCATGTAAACATGCCTATTCTATTTTCTATTTAATGTGCCCAATGGTTTCGATATGCCTAATCAAAATTAACACGAGCCTAGTCATATTTATATTAGCTCAATCATCTAATTAATATGGCATAATCTAAACATATACGTGTTCGACATATGTATAACACCGTTTAGTTTATTCACTAAGGCATATGCATAACAACAGGAGGAAAGAAGTATCTGGAGGTGGGAATAATGGTGTGGATTGGATTTTATTAGCATGCCTAACTGAAATTAAGGTGGTCTAATTATAATATAATATACGAGTATGATTCGACTCATAAAAAAAGAGGGAAGATGAAGAAACCCACATTTTAAAGAGGATGCAAGTACATGCACAGTATTTTGGGTACTGGGTTTGTGAGGACTGAGGAGGTGTAAAATTTGATTGGTAAAGAAATATTAATTACAAGAATCGATAGACCGCATGCTGTAGGTTTTTGGGTACTACAACTAACACAGTGTTTTGGGCATTGGGTTCGCATGCAGCGAAGATGCCAAATCTTTTATTTAAAACGTGCCTACTCCCACCATTTAAATACCTAATTGATTATAAAATGTGACCTGTTTTGATAAAATCACGCACTGAAGTTTTTGGTGTATGGTTTATTAAATTTTAAATAAACAATAAATATGGTGTAACTCATAATTATAACATGCTTATATATTTGTTAACAGAATTGGACAAGATTACCAAGACGTCAGAATCGTCTTAACAAGCGCTTCATTCTGGAACAAATTGAAACACATTTGGATGCAGTTGAAAGTTTCAGTTAAATTAAACGTGTGTTTAAACGTGTGTTTAATTTAACTGAAAACATTCGATATCTGGACGAATGGAACTCAAGTTTAGTTTACTCACTCAGTTATCCCACTTATATTTTATATAAGCCAGGTTTAATATTTGTGTGATATGGTTATTTATTTTGGATGATTATTGAATGATATCTATATATTGACTGAACCAATTAAATTAAACAATTTGTTTAGTTAATTAAAACCAAATCACCATTTTAAATATTTTAACCAATTGAGGTAATTTACCATGTTGGTTACGTTTATAAAATAAATGTGTTTTAGTTTAATGGAATATTTGAATTGTACTGTTAGTGTTAAATAATTGGATGCTATTTAATTATTGTTATTTGCTGTTGTAAAAAATTCATTAGTTAAATTGAATTGAATAATTTTGGTTGAGGTAAAATATTTGGATGCAGGGAATAACATATTGGAGGGATCCAACAGGATTCCTCACCAGTAGTTGTTAAATTTTATTATATTATAATAATGTTGAAATAATGAATTTGTGATGCATGGATTGACAGATTGGAGGAATCCAACTGGATTCCTCACTAATATAGATTATGTTTATAAATATGATTGGATGTGGTTTATTTGATGTGAAATTGGTTAGTATTTTATGGATTTGGTACTACAGTAGACATTTGGCTCTTTAGTACCGACGATAAAATAAAAGTTTTTGGAATCGATTTTAAGCGTTTTCAAAATTTTATTTGTTTATTTATTTAAAATACGACGTTTTTTTAGAAAGTAAAAGTCAAAATTTTATTTATGTTTTATAACTATTTAAATTATAAATAGATAGAAATCCCGTGATATTAAATAAATACTGGTTAAGTGGTGTAAACTAAATGAGAATGTTAAAATGATTGAAAAGCAGGGCTTAAGTGGCGTAAATGGAAATTTATAAGATTTAAAATATTGAAATGGATTAGTGGGATCGTAAGTATACAAGAATTGAAATAAGAATTTAAAGTGGTTTTCGTAACTTATGAACGTTTTGTATAAAAATACGAAATGTGGTAAAAAGAAATTCGTGAATGAAATTAGCGAATAAATAGAATTAGAACTGGAATGTGAGTTTAAACTTGTAAAGTTCATGTGAAACCAATATTTAGTATTGGATTCAAAGCAAAGTAATATGCTGTTTTGTAAACAAATATCAACTAGAGTTGGAAATTTATAACCTTGGTTTTTAAATGTTAAGAGGATTGTTTTTGGGAAAATCAGATAGGAAATTATGGTATTAATTTGGAAATGAAAATAGTTTGGTAAGTCATATTATTAAAGAAGCTAAGTGAGTTTTTGAGAAATAAAGCTAAATGGATAAGTATTTATAAACATGAATTTTTAATAATAAAGTTTTTTCTTTTCGTATATGATAAGGAAATTATGGACCATAACACAATTGTTATGAGAAATGCTTTTCAAAGAAATATGAGGTGGTTTTTAAGAAATGAGAATCTGTTGTTCGTTGGTTCAGTAAATTAAGTTTCGAGGTGTAAATCTGATGTTGGTTTCGGCCTTCGGGGTTGTATACTTAGAGATTTATTCATTTACCATTTTACAATGGGAAGCTAATGAAGTAGAAGTGTAATGATAACGGGATATTCATATATTAAATAAAAAAAGGGAAATGTTTTCTGAATATAGCAAGAATTATAAGTTTTAGTATTTGACTAAAGACTGGTTAACTAAAGCGGCTAAATGATGCTAGGTATTGAATCAGTGAATTCATTTTCTTTTTATGGATGAATGGTTGTTTATTTGATTGTTAAATAATCGACTGTTAAATCTGGCTTATACGATCGTTGGTACGGAAAGACCGGGATGGAATTTATATTTGAAAACCATTCCAACCAGCGAATATGTGAAAGATGCTGACTGAAGATGGAGCCGTTGAAGACCGTGGATCTTCATGAGCGGAAGAGACACTTGTTGAATTTTTATTCTTTGCTACCAGAGATATTTTGGAAGTGATTCTGTTGTGAATTAAATCGGTGGATTGCAAGGACTACTCGCTAACGATCCATAGGGTGATTCCTAAGATGTGCTAGAAGGGTGCCTTGGGTTCATCCTGTACCTGGATGACTTGTATGGACGGATGTCTGACACAACATTTCCAAAGGGGTCACGTACGTTGATTTCTTCAAACGTAATAAGTTGGTGGCAAAGACGGAAAGTTATTTCGCTTAATACCCAATATATTTATGTGGAAATCAATTAATGATTTCTGGCGGAACTGACGATGTGGCATTCAAAATGAATGGTGGTCAGATGTTCTAAAAAAGTAATTATGTAACGACCCATATTTTTCTGGCCGAATTATTTAATTTATTTTATTATTTAAAAGGACAGTTTGAATTTAAATAATCGAATTTAATTATTTTCAATATTTAATTAATAATATAAATAGAATAAAATAATATTTTAATTCCAAAATATCTGGAAATGTTGAATCTGCCGTATAATGTGAATTAGCAAAAAATAAAGGGTTAATATCGTCTATGTTGAAAATATATCGACGATATCGCTTATTTAACGACCGTCGAGCGTATGGTTTATAATTTAATTATATAACGAGCTGTAGCGGCGCGATAGTTCGAAATTTGGCGGTTTGAACTTTAAACGACCATACCGGGCCTAAAATAAGTCGGATTTTCTCAAAACAAGAAACATCCGGACCAGTTAGACAATATCTTTCTAGTGGAAGAGAAAATTCAAGTTTTTGTATTATAGATTTTTTTTTATGTCCAAATCAAATTTTAAAATAGTCGCTGTGGAATTTCCTTTATAATTTTATTGTTATTTATATTAAATAAAGGAGTTTTAAAATATTTTGAATATCGATTTCGCTTGAAATTTAACCCAGGATATTTTATCTTGGTAGTGTATACAATTCTGTTCATATAAGGCCAATTTCAATATTTTATTAATATTATATTGAGATATTTTAAAATTGGTTTATTTTCTTTGAATTGGGCAGTTTTAAAAAGGACTTTATTCAAACAACCTCAGTTTTCGACGAAACAAATTTTATTGAGACCGCAACAACAAATTATTGCTAGATTTCAAGTGGCGCGTCAATCGGGGTTATTTGGTGAGCGTGGCAAAATAAAATGCAAATAAAAACGACCATTTGAACGTGAACGAGCGCTATTCGAGCTAATGAACTCGGAATTCAACAAAACAAGATTCGTTGGGACCGTATCATCAAATTATACTATGCCGTCCATTCGCGTCTCGAACGGGGTTTGTATGTGAGCACAGAAGCGAATAACAACGTTCAAAAATTGCGATAAGCATAAAATAAAAATCGTCAGTCATTGTCAAACATCACACCAGCTTAAAATATAATAAATCCCACTTATAAATACCCTCCCAACTCAGATTTTTTCAGCCAAACTTTATTTCCATCCATACATTTTGCAAAAAAGCCCCTAATTACAAAAACAATTATTTCTCTCAATCCGGGATGAAATCGCTAGGGGGACCTGAAGTTAAGTTGTAGATCGGGAGGAGGGGAAGCTTCATTCAAAAGTTGGGGAGGTATCGTTGAGTGTGGTGGTCGGAAATCGCGAGGGAAGCTGGAAATCTGTTTTCATTCTTTGGCAAAACTGGAGAGTTGTGGTCGATTTTAGATGCTCAGACCTTGAGGGAATCGAAAAGGAGAGTCTCAGCTTTGATTTGGCACCGGTCTCACGGCGTACGATGGACTGTGGTGGCCGTGGTTGCAAGTCGAACGGAGGTATTCTGTTTTGGGGTTTTTAGTTGAAGTGGCAGACGGATTCTCCGAATTTCTGGTGGCTGGAGTCATTGTGGGTGTCGGAGGTCAATAGAGGGGGGTCGGCGGTAGGAAGGCAGTCAGAACTGAGGAGGTTCGGTGGGGTCCAGGCTGTTGTGGCGGCGGGAATCTGGAGTTCAACAGAATTGGGGTTTGCCCGAATTCTAGGCGGTCGAGGCACGGTGGGAGGATGACGATGGGGGAAATCGGCGTTGGACGTTGAGGGGAGCTTTCAGGCGAGGTCAGGTGGGGTTCCAGGTCAACGGCGGTGGCGATTGAAGGCTTGGACGAAGGTGAAGTTGGGTTTTCCGTGGCATCGAATTAGGATCATCGGATTTTCTTTTGGGGGAGGAAGAAAAATGCGTGACGCGGAGACCAGAAATTGCTGACGTGGACGGGGCTTAATGAAGATAATTAAGGTAATTATAATTTAATTAATAGTTAATTAATTCTCTTTAAAACCCTATAAACTTCAAATTGCAATAACTCTTACATACGTTAACGAAATCTGACGAAACTGGAGCTGTTGGGATCGCAGGGACGAGACCTAGACGATGGCACTAACTAGGCACTGATCTGACGCCGTTGAAATTTCAGCAAATTTTGAACGTTTGTTGCAAATTAAAAAGAAAAAAACACGTCCACCGTCAACCGTAATCGCTGGTGAGTTAATTCTCACACTTCTCTGGGCTGCTATGATGTGATAAATCCATATTATTTAACTTATCAGTTATATTGGTTGATTAGATGCTATGGTTGTTATTGGTTGTTGCTGTTTGATTGGTTGACCTTATTTATTCGCCATTTTAATGTGTTATATTAATGAAATCATTTCGTGTGTGATGTAGAGAAGAACATGTAGGAGGAATCGAACTGAATTCCTCAAATTTATTTTACGTTATTTATTGATCGTATTCCTCATATATATGGATTGATACACCAAAACAAAATTAAACCTGTTCAAAGGGAATAGATGTTAATCGTATGTGATTTTCAATCAATCGACAATGTTGGTTGAGCGTTTGGCAATGATGGTGTAAAATCCATCAGTTATGGCGTCGTTTTGTCGCTAGGTGAACTGACGAAGATTAAAGTTATAAATTTATTTTTATAACTGAAATGGAATTTAAACTGATTTATACAAGTTAATTAAATAGAAATTTATAAATATATTTATAATCATGTTATCTAGGATTTAATTAAATATTTTATATAATAAAATATTTTGTCAGGAGGGCGGAAACCAATATATGTATTGGTAAAATTAAATAATTGTTTTCATGAAACAATTAAACGATTGTTTTGAGAAAAGGGGAAACGGTGAATTTATATTAGTTAAGAATCAACTGATGTTGACGGTCGACGAAGGAGACTATTTGAATCAAAGCTGACAATTAGGTTGATTTGGTTTTAATTAATCAAATCGATTATTTTCAATGTTCGTTAATTTAACGAGAATTGTTTAAATTAGTTAATCTTTGATTAACTATGATTATCAGGTTAATTATCGTTAATGAAGTCAATTTTGATTTAACAATATTTTAAAATGATTAATAATTTATTTCTAGCTAATTAAAGGTGTAACAACCCGGAAATGCGAGCCAATTTAAAATTTTTATTTTGGCAATTTTAGCGAATTTTGATTATTTAAAATGAATAATTTTAAATAATATTGACGAGAAATTTATTTTGAATGGAATTTGAACGTATATATTATATATGTCGTCGTTAGAATATAAATAATTATATATAATTATAAATAGAATTGAAAATGGCACGGTAGTTCGATAATTCGATTTCAAACTTCAATTGAATGTACCGGGTGCAAAACAATCCGGATTTTAGTGAAACAAAAATCATTAGGATCTAATTGATAATATCTTTCCAACGAATCCGAAAGATTGAATTTCATAGCGGGAATCAAAAGTTATGTCCAGTTGAAAATTCTGAATAGTCGCTATGGAATTCAAGCCCTTAAAAATAGCCATTTTGCAAACGACCTCGGATTTCGACGAAACCACTTTTGTTGGATCCATGATGTCAAGTTATTACTAGATTCCAAATTTCATAATTTTTCGAATCAATATGTGAGCGTAGCAAAGGAAAACGCGTTTGACCAGTTTTAGTTGATTTTGATCGACTGGAAAATGGCCATTTTTCAAACAGTCTCAGAATTCGACGAAACTAGTTTTGTTAGGACCGTATCGTCAATACGAAGCTAGAAAATATTTTGTTGGAATTTTTTGAGTTAGTATGTGACCCCAGTGAATTGAAATGCGCGTTCAAATTCAATATATAGAGTTATATGTTGATTTTGGCGGAAACCGATAGAAACGATCGAATCAGCTTGCAATACATATCCTATTGTGTTCGGAATAGGGGTAATTAGCTATGGACGACAGGCGGTGGGCCTCGTTTAGAGGTCAAATGAAAAAGTCAACTTTTTGAAATTAAAAAAAAACTTCATCGCGGGAAACCGCGATCCGCCACCGCCGCTGCCCCATCGGCGGAGCGCCACCGACCACCACTAAACCCCCCTCTTCTTCTCGTCCCGGTCTCCTCCTCCTCTTCCTCCTTTCTCCTTCTTCCCCGCCTGCTCCTTTTCCCCCCATCGACCATCGCGACCCCATCACGACGCCGCCCCGCTGGAGAGCCGCCCCCCTCCAATCGCCTCCCCCTCTCTCCTCCGTCCTTCCCCTTCTCTCTCTCCTCCAATTCCGTGCCCAAACCCCCCTACAGCCAACGACCGCCGCTCCCTCCTCTTCACCTTTTCCCTTCTGAAACTCGCGTCGTCCACCCCCTGCCGCCTAGCTCCGCCAATGGTGAAACCCCGCCTCCGCTCCTCCTTAAAGCAATGTAAGGCCTTTATTTATTTTATTTTGTTTTGTTTAATTAATTTTTACAATGAAAAATATAATCTTTTATATTGTAGAAGATGAAAAATATAATCTTTTATATTGTAGAAGATGAAGAATATAATCTTTTATGTCGTAGAAGTATAAAAATATAATTTTTATATAGGTAAGATAGTAAAAATATCATCTTTATAGATATAGCGAAATAAAAATGTGATTTTTATAGTGGTGAAAGAAAAGGCGAAATCTTTATATTAGAAAAGGCGAAATTCTTATATAGAGAATAACGATGTAAAAATAGAATTTTTATCTATATAATAACGATGTAAAAATAGAATTTTTATCTATATAGTAGCGATGTAAAAATAGAATTTTTATCTATATAATAGCGATGTAAAAATAGAATTTTTATCTATATAGTAGCGGGGTAAAAATAGAATTTTTATCCATATGGAGTAATTATAAAAATATGATTTTTATATACATAGCAACAATATAAAAATGTGACTTTTATATATGTAGTGGCTACGGGCAACGAAAGTGACAAAAGGCGAGAATAGTGAATATGTTCTACATAAGAAGAGTCGTGATATTAGATTAGCTATTGGTGTGAACTTCTCACTCTAAATTTCTTTTTCTAGTTATATATATATACTAGGATGCAGACGGTGCTTAGCAGCACCCGACACCCGTCGTCCACAGACCATGGACGGCTTGTATGCTTGTTTGATGTGTTGTGAAAATTGTTTGTGATGTTGATGTGAAATCGATAATAAATGTAGATGGTTGAAATAAATTAATTATCGTTAAAAATATAATTTTTAACGTGAATGTGAATGAATATTTATAAACAAATTGGCCGATTTGTTTATATACACTGATTTGACTGATATTGATTGGGTCATAATGTAACGACCCAAGAGATTTCGGCCCGAAAATCAACATAAATACCTTTACCGTAACTCATGCCAATCCTTCAAACACCGAAAACACTGGATAGTTATTAGAAAGAATTTAGAGGGTGAGATAAGAAAGAAAGAAATATTAGAATAGAAGAAGAAGAAGAACCAACACAGAGTCTCATATCGCAGCGGAACAAAATATAATACAGAAATAAAACTTTATTGAGAGCTTTAAAAATACTTACAACATCAGAGTACATCACACATCTGGACAATTATAATAACCTGTCCTCATCTACAACACACATAGCGGAATAGTAGCTATATAATATCACACGTTTGGACTCTTACAGCTCGTCTCTTCACATCATTCGATAACCTGAACCTGTACACCCCGGGCTAACCCGAGGATTTACAAAATACCGGGTTAGTTTGGTGAACCAGAGTGAGAAAAACTCGCACAGTATTAAGGGTAATCATCCAACTTGCTTTTAAATTTCAAAATCTTTTCGAAAGAAAAGGATAATCGTAAGACCAAATCCACACATAAACACGGACGGTTTTTACCTTACGATAACCCAAAATGTTTTTTGAAATCAATATCTTTTCTGATATTATAATAGTGTCTAAATTCAAGTAGATAACAATCTAGCAGAACGCTTGCATCTCACGCTCTGCGTATATAGTATACAATCAAAACTGTTGGCACTTATTGGAGATTGGATTCCGATCTTGACAAGGTATGGGACCACCTGCCGATAGTGTATCTCTAGAGGCGAATACACTGGGTTCAACAAGAACGTCTTGCAACCCGACCCTCACATGACCGACCACTCATTTCGCTTGAGTGTATCGAATGTATATCACCAACGGTTGGCCTCAAACCACCGTTTCCCGATAAGGGACAGCATCGAAATAAATTAAAGAAGGAAATAGATTTTCTCTAGATAGGTGATTATACACCCTAATGGGAGCGACCCACATAGCCATGCTGCCTGCCCGATTTTTTCCATTTCCCGGTTGATGAGGCTTGAGTTTACTCTTTATCAGCACATCACATTACTTCGAATGCCACATCGTCAGATCCATCAACAATCACTAATTGACGTCCACAACAATACATTACGTGTTGGTTAAAAGAAGTTTCCTTCTCCACCTTCACTGTTGGTACGGTTGAAGAAATCAATATACGTGACCTTTCTGGAAATACTCTGTCAGACATTCATCCATTCAAGTCACCCAGGAACAGGATGAACCGAAGGCACCCTCCTACTGCATTCTAGGAATCACCCTGAGAATCAGTAGCGAGAAGTCCTTGCAATCCGTAGATTTCAACCACGACAGAATCATAGTTTATCTCTGCTTGCAATCAGAGATTTTAAGTAATCTTTCCGCTTACGAAAATCAACGGTCTTCAATAGCTCCGTCTTGAATTAGCATCTTTAACGTATTCGTATTTGCTGGACGGAATGGTTTTCGAATATATATTCGATCCCGGTCTTTCCGTACCAACAATCGTATGGGCCAATTTTGATAGTTGGTTATTTAACTATCAAATAAACAAACATTCATCCATAAAAGAAAATGGATTCACTGATTCCATACTCAGTATCATTTAGCCTCTTTAACGAACCGTCCGTTAATTATATTTTCCAAATTTTTCAATATTTGAAACATCGCTTTTACTTCTTATAAAATAAGAATATCCTCCAAACTTATTTTATTCAACTTATAAACTTTTCGAAAATAGTTTATAATATCATCTACGGGAATCATAACTTATGTTTCCCTCAACTCTCTCGTTTATAAACTAATACCGTTCTTGGATAATCCTGGAGTCATTCAAGTTGGGGTATTTCATTTACCTCTCAGACCTTGACCAACAACATTCATACCTTCAGAACAAATAGAAGTTTATTAACCACACGTTTTTCCTTTGGAAACCTATTTAATTCTCGACCACGTTTACTTAACTAATTATTAAGTAAACTCTTATAAATCTCTTTCGATTTATATTATATACGAGCTTCGATTTCATTAGAATAGAACCTTTATAAAAGTTACTTAATATCCCTTTTATTATCACAAATCATTTCCAATAACTTAATTTCCATTTGTTTTAAAAAAACAAAGCTTTTATAATCTTATATCAATACCATTACTATGTTGAATCCTTTTTTTCAATTCCTTATATTGATATTTGTCAGAATAATTCAATTTATCATCTGTAACAATCGTTTACAGATTTCATTTCAAACCCATTTTACTTGTCACATCCTCTTTAACTCATGCTCGACCACTTGGTCGTTGATTAAAACATGATAATCCTTTATAAAATGTCATGTCTAAATAGTTCATCTCATTTGTAATAAATGTTACAAATCGCATTTACAAATCCTTAATTTTATTCACTACTTCGATTTCATTTCCAAAAACTATAAATTTCTATTTACAAAATCTTTGTAAACAGCTACAACCCCTTACCATTCCTTTTTATTTTCACATTGTTAACTGCATTCAAAAATCCCATTTCAATTCATTATTGACAATTCATATTCGCTGTCATTATTCAAATCTTTAACTTTATTCGTACTCCTACCTTTAGTAAACATATTGAACCTCAGAACATCACATTCCGACCCTCGGAATAAAACTCCCTTCCATTTATTTACCTAAATCCCATTTATAAATTTCATTTATAAATTCATATTTATAATTTCAACCTCGATTTCATTTAAAATATGGAATCCCATTTCCAAATCACCACTCATTTCAAATCTGTCGATTTGTTAACTTTGTTCACGAAATGATATTAAATCACATTTCGTACCATTTAAACACCATTCGTTAAAACAATCATTTATCACAAAAATATCACTCTTTAAATCCCCTTATAAATTCTAGTACATCCATAATTCGCTTATTCCGTTTTGATATTCTGAAATCGATTTAGACTTCCTTCACGTCCATTAAGGGTTTTACAAAATCATTTCAACATTTTAGAAGCCACCACGATAAATTTATATCGTTTTAAAATGTTTCTTTAATAATATCTTACATCCCTTATTGGTTATATTTTATATAGTTAAAAATTTGCAAACGTCAATTTGATATTATCTTACCATAAAAACGCATTTCAATTTCATATAAAAATATATGTATAACTTTGGAGCTGCTCGAAATCCAATTTATATTGATTTTGAAAAATCATTTCTTTTAATTGACGGTACTAAAGAGGCTAACGGTTACTATAGTACCCAACCGTGAAATATAAACCAATTTCACATTCCATACAAACAACATGATCATATTGATAACGTTATTCAGTTCAAAAGGTGAACAGTTTACTAATGACGGTCGATAATAAGTGTAACAGTCTATACTGTGCTAGTAATAGAAATGCAGGCATTATAACGTTTATAGTGTTACAAACGTAACCATTGAGGTAAGTTACATCAATTGAATATAATCATTAGAAATAACGATTTGTTCGAATAAAATTTAACTTTTTGGTCAACATATGAATATAAAATTTAACGACAAACAAACAAACAAACAAACTATCCATAGTACACAAATATAAACCCCGACTTATATAAAATATAAGAGGGGAGAACTGAGTGAGTTTAACTCACCTGTGTTTGATTTTGTCGATTAGACGACCTGTTTTAATTAAATTAAACTGACGTTTAATTTAATTAAGGATCCCAGTTGCTTCCTGTGCTGACCAAACCTGCCGTCTTCGTCGATCCGGTTCCGACGCTCATTGTTGAGTCCAATTCTAGCGCTGTATGAACGGATTATCATTTTATTTAGTTAATGGTGAAATTCAAATTCGCTAATCCTAAATCAAACTAATTAAACTAATCAAGCTAACTTAGATTCCTAGTTTAGAATATAAAATAGGTCGCTTACATTTATATTCACCATCGGCCCAACATTCTTTTTGACGGATCCCTTCCTTTCTCTTTGCTTTTGCTTTATGTTTCTTTCCACTGTTGTGCACCGAACCACCATAGCCTGCGTAAAAACCCCTTCCTCGCATGCATGCTTTTCCATGCGTGGATCCCATATGCTGCAGCATTTCATGACCGTTTTTTTCCTCAACTACTTTCTGTCCAAACCAAAAGGCACCACTTTGTGCATGAATGAAACATGCAACGCCACTTTCAAAACATACCCATACGTTATCAGCTGCTCCCCCTTTTACTTCACTTGAGTCCTCAAATTCCTTCCCCCACCTTTTTTTTAATACTTCCTTGCGCAGGCCGAAGTAACCCAATCCAAGAAATGCTTCCTGTTCCCCACACCACCTGCTATTCTCTCCAAAGCAAGACCAATCCCCATGCCAAACCGTAAACTTCACCACCCAAATCCATGCTCGCGGCTTGACAGACCACCGCCCCCAACTCCAGTTACAGACCACGCTGCTTACCTCAGATCTACGTCGAACACCTTCCCGACTATCCATGTTTTCTTTTGAGGAAGTGCGGTTTTTAAATTAAGGGTGGAGCTCGCATTTTTATTGGAAGACTCTGTTTTACTTTGTTAAATACCTCGCAAGAAAAGGAGAAAGCCTGGCTGTATATTTATATGTGAGAATTGGCGTGGGGGGCACGGTGTCTAGGCATGTAGAGTTGCAGAGGAAAGTAGGGTGGGTGCGAGTTTTAAAACCATATGTGATTGCCACAGTGTTCATTGATTGGCTGGCAAGAAATGGTTTGGGACGCAAGGAACAATTTGGTTTGGGGCGCAAGTTTTTTTTTTTTTTTTTTTTTTTTTATGAATTGGGATGCCAGGCAATTAGATTTTGCACGTTTGGATTTGCAAAAAATAACACGTTTGGGTGCAAGTCAAAGAAGTAAGGGTACGCATGCAAGAAGAAAGGTTGGACACAAGAGACCACTTACGTAACTAAAGAAGAAAGCAAAATACAAGGTTACTTTTAATGGGATGGATTTAATAATATTTTAATGCACTAAACTTCGTCGTAGAGAAATCGTGCTAAAAATCACCATAAATGCTTTCTGTCTACTAATAAAAAGGCTAATCTTAATGTAAAAAGGTATTCCAGATCCAATGGGACAAGTTTCGTCGAAATCTGAGGTCGTATGAAAAAATTTCCCTTATAAAACCAGAAATGAACATGCATTTAATTTTTTCACGATCACCAGATAAATCAAATCAACTCGAAACTTTGATATCCTACAATAACTTTTCAATACGAACCCAACGACACCAGCTTCGTCGCATTCTGAGACTGTTTCCCCGGTAGGCTATTTTTACCGCGCACCGCAATACCCTTTTTAACGCCAAATTATCCGGTCTACAAAAACAACAAACTATATATCTATCGTAACTCTAATCGATGATACTAACTCAACGGAACTGGTTTCGTGGCTTAATTCGATCGTCTTCTCAAGTAATACCCAAATATCCCTTTATTAAATTAATTACGCGCTATAGAAATTGAACGGGCGTTTATGGCTACCGTGGTCACATACGACATCGGTTTGCCACGCTATTCAACACCGTACAATAATTTAACGATACGGTTCCAATGAAATTGATTTCGTCGAAATCTGAGTCCGTTTGCAAAATGGCTATTTTAACGGCCAATAACGATTTTCACAGCGACTATTTTAAATTTTGATTTGGCCATAACTTTAAATCTATAACACGAAATCTGGATTTTTCTCTTCCATATGAAAATTATCATTAATACGGTTCTAACGTTTCTCGTTTCACAGAAATCCGACTTATATCGAATCCTGTATATCAAACTGAAGTTCAAAACTCCATTTTACGAACTGCATGCCATATTCAAGCTCGATTTATATTATATATAAATATATATAACGTTCAAACTACATTTTAAATAATGAATTAAATATTATCCATTAATATTCCAAATAAAATATTTAAAATAATAAATTAAATAAAATATATGGCTGCCAAAAACACGGGACGTTACAGATAAATTTTACACATCGCCCAACTGCACAAATAAAAATATGTGTTTGTTGATTTGAAACTCCGCACAGGTTTTGGGATGGAATTTGGCGTACACTAATCCCAATTATTTAATTGTATGTCGATCGATTGGTCGACAAGCTGTGTAAGCGTTAATTATTTATATTTGATGCTTATGCAGTTGTGTGGTCCACTTTGGATGATTGTTGATTATTTATTGTTGTTATTTATATACATGTGTTGTATGGAATCCATATAATTAACATTATATGGTGATTGATTGGGCCTCATTCCAATCGGGAAATTAATGAATATTATAAAAGAAAATTCATGTGTTGAATATAAAAATAGTCATGTGTTGACGATGTGCATGTGTTGAAACTATTTATGTGTTGAGTGAAATATTTTAATAATAAAATTTACATCTTTATCATATTTACAATTAGAACTACTTCACGGTGGAGTCTGATTAAAAATCAAACAATAGATACCAAAATTTTATAAAATATTTTACATAATAAAAATAGTTGTGTGTTGATAGTACTCATGTGTTGAGATTGGTCGTGTGTTGGAAGAAATATAGATTCATGTGTTGAATAGAATAAATTTTCATTTGTTGAATAGAATAACGAATTTATTGAAATATATAAAGCCGTGTTGATTAGAGTTGCGCCATTTTGACGTGAACGATATTTATATCGATTATATTCGTTTTTATAATGAATATTGAAAAGGAAGTGATTTCAAAATATAACATTTTGAAAATATTATCATTTATATAGTAATGATATGAAATATTCAATTTTGATTTGAAATTGAAATAGTGTTGAAATGGTTTTGAAAACGAATTTAAAACGATTTATAAAATACGTTTTAAAAAGGAAACCGATGAAATATATATAATATATATATACTATATATAATGGCCTGAATAGAACGCGCCGCACCGCGGTAGTTCGTGAATTTCGACCGTTGACTTCGAATTGACGTTGCGGGAGATCCGACCGTCGGATTCTCCTAAAACCAGAACCGTTGGGTTCGTATCGAAAAGAGCTTTCCAATGAATATTAGAAATTTGAAATCTAACGGTTGGGTTTGGAATTATGTCTAAATCAAATTTGGAAAAGGTCGCTGTAAGTGCAGTCTGATGGCCGTTGATGGAAATCGACTGTACGGGCCTTGATAAAATTATTTAAAATATCAATAATTTGTGTAAAATCAAAATATGAGAATTGGAAAGATCTGGGATGAAAAATTCCACATTTGAAAGGATGAAAATATATTTTTGTCGGAATGAACTAGTTTTAACTAGAATTAAAATCAATTTATTTTTGAAATAAATAAATTGAATAGATTTTAAAAATAATCAATATTCCCAATACGTGAATTTGAATGGAGTTGAATCGAAATTATCTTCGGAATATTTCGATGTTGGATTTCGTGACCATACAGATATTGTTATCAGAATTTGAAAGATATATTTTATATCGTTATTTCCAATACGATATTTGTTGGTTTCAGGATTCGATATTGAATATAAGCTGGTATATTTTCTATTCAGAGCCTTGTATTTAATATCAAATGTGATTTGGGTTTGTCGTGAATGGTGTCTTCATTAACACTGTTCTTAAGCCCAACAGAGAAAAAGATTAAATCTTTCTATTTAGATTTAATGAAGTGTATCAATTAAATAATATTTAATTGGAATTGAATTTGAATTGTTTTTGGGTTTGTCGTGAGCGGTGTTTTGAACAACACCTGTTCTTTACCCGATTAACAATAGAGTGTGATTTTAGGGTTTATCGTGAATCGTGTTTTAGATGACATTGGTTCTTTAACCCAGTTAAAGACAGGAAATTGATTTTTGAAAGATTAAAACTAAGTGGAGTTTTAATGAATCTTTAATTAGATTGAAATGTGAATTGATAATTTAAATTATCAAATCTGAAGGGTGATCGAGAATGGAGTACCACCAGTTTTGCTCCAAAACGATAGTTAAATCTTTAATTAGATTTGAACGTGAAATGGTAATTAATTTTACCGATAACACTGTGGTGTTAGATATGGAGTACCACCAGTTTTCTCCATGGGATATATAGGTTGGGATTGGGAAATAAAATAAATAATTACTTCGGTGTGGTTCGCTAATCCCGACTAGTTTGAAATGATATCCAAAGGAAGATTAAAGAATAAATTTAGAAGAATTTATCTTGGATAAAATTAATGGGAACCTTTCCCTAAGAATGTGATTTTGTGAATAAAAGAACATTCTGAATTGGAATGAGGCGTTTGTTGTGTTTGTGTAACACGTGTTTATTATATACGCGGGTTATTCAGAAAGGCCGGGTTTTATCCCATTCTGAATAACCGATTCAACGAGATGTCGAAGATGAAGACGGTGGTTGAAGACCGGAAGTCTTCACATCGTTTGGGTGATTACTGATGATATCGATTGGGCTGTACACCCAAGATGAGGGAAACAATTTGAAACAACCCGTATTTTTAATAACATGTTATAATGTAAATCAAGGCAGAATTAAATTCTAAAATATGAATCAAGGGAAACGGGCTGTGCCATTGCGTTCGTCTCGGAAAAATACGCGAAATAGAGTCCGAGTTTTCGAAAAACGGAGTCCGTATGACCAAGTTATGGCCCAATGAAGTTTTCAGAAAATTCTAAGCCCGAAAATATTTCAAATTCGAATTCAGAATCGAATTTCAGCCAAAACAGACTGGGCAGGAATTTTCCCGCCCAGGCAGGGTCGACATAGGTGTCGACACCAGTGTCGACCCCCCCAATGGGTCGACACCCATGTCGACCCAGGGGTCGACCCCCCCCCCCCCCCCGGTCGGACCAATTTTTCTGGTGCACCATTTTGGCATGTTGGGTCCTCTTTTGTTGGTTTCTAATGGGAGTTAATGGTTCAGATTCGTTTTAGGGTTAATCCTATGGTCTAAACTACCCCTAATCTCTATAAAAAGACCCCTAGACCTAGCCTAAACCTTCATTAATCATTCCTACCACTAAATGCTGCCCAAATGTTCACTAATCATGGCCTCCACCTTCTTAATGAGAGCATGAGTGTCTCAAATCAATCTATGTCATAAAGGAGCCATCTTTCTTAAGTAAAAGAGCCATCTTTCTTTGTCTTTGGGGTTATTCCTTCTTGTTCTCAAGTCTTGAAGTGGAGTTTATCGTCTTTGGTTGCGGATTTGCTAGTGTGGCTTCGTCTCAATCTTATTTTATATTTATTCTAGTCTTCATAGCATTGTAAGCCCTATACTACTCTTAGATTCTGACTATGAAGTTAAATATGACATGTTTCAAGTTGAGTTTGGGCCTAAGTATGATATGTGCTTTGATCCTATCATGTCATGCATAAATATATTCTATGCATGTTTGTAAAGCTATCACCTTTGCCTTATGCATAGAAAGCTATGAGCTTTGATTGGAAATGTTGCATAAAGCAACCTAGAAACTCTCATAAACCTTGTGTTATCTTGCATATGATGTTATATGCAAATCACTAGCCATCATCCTATGTCATTTATGATCATGTTTCACCTATTTGCTTAAGTTTGATATCATGCATATTTTGAGGCCTATGATGTAATATGCAAGTTTATGAACATATTTATGCCTTATATGCCACCATGTTTAACTAGTGGCCAACCTTATTACCTTATGCCCTTTTTGTCATGTTTTGCCAAGT
The DNA here is from genome assembly GCA_030737875.1 of Allium sativum. Lineage (NCBI taxonomy): Eukaryota > Viridiplantae > Streptophyta > Magnoliopsida > Asparagales > Amaryllidaceae > Allium > Allium sativum. The sequence continues at coordinate 683,893,756 of CM060924.1, forward strand.
TCCCTCTTTTGATCTATTTTATGTTATGCGAAACGTACATGCGAGGGGAATACGTGGGGTTTGGGTAATATTAATGACGTGAAACATGATTTTAAAATATGACATGAACATTGACTTGTGATTATGTTTGTAAACATGAATTTGGACATGACTACTAGAGAACATGAGAATGGCCAACTCGAGGTTGGGTTGAGTTTGTAGCATAAATCTACCCGGAACCGACCGGCTTAACTAGTGGCTACAAGCAAAAGGACCCAATGTGAGTAATTGGTCATGTCACACTTGAAACCCGAGGTTAGACTAAGTTGTGGTGTAAAGCTACCCGGACCCGCCCGACTTAACTAGTAACCACAACAAGGTCTAATGTGAGAGGTTGGGTGCATTAAATTAATTAATGCCACATGGTAGGGTTAAGTTATGGACCACTTGAATACTTAACCAATTAAACATGATGGGTTGACGCGGTTAAGTCATGAACCTTGGGTACACTTAACCAACTTGATACTTGATTGGATAGGGTTAACCACATTTAACCCGCTAGAAACCCTAGTTACGTGGTCCTTTTCACCAGTAACCCTCTCGATTGTATCATGATACCCTAGGGACTAGGCTAGGGTGGGGCACGATTACTGGGTTGACATGTAAGCGACCAAAACGACGGCTGAGTAGGTGCGCTGGTGTAGGTTCAGGCGGACTATGGTCGTGCACATGGTCTGGAGTTGAAAAAGCAGACACGGGCACCCGTAGGTTTAGACTGTGCGTGCTTGATTTGTGTCCGTGGTTGGCACCCTAGGGCTTGATACACCCTAGGGTGGACCTAGCACAGTTTGACTACACTTCGTGATTGGGCCGTATGACACCGACACTTGACGAGTTAGGCTTTTAGGGAGCCGATCGACTAGAACGTGTTGTTGGACCTTGATCTAGGGCATCTCTGGATGTTGGGCCAAGATTGGGCCAAGGGATCATTTCTTGTTTATACCTGACATGGATTGGAATACTAGTACACACCTGGTGCAACTTAACCTTGTATATGTGATGCCACACTTGATCTATCTTGTTAACTTTTCACCATGCCAGTTATCACCCTGTGTTTCATCTCTGCTTTACATGTCCAGTTAAATTTATTAGTTTTTATACTAATAGTAGATAGGACTTACCAGTCTTTTTGACTGACCCGTTTTCTTTCGCCTCTTTTCTTCCGTTCCCCCCCCAAGGTTTGCAGGGTGGGAACACTGTTACCTAGCTGGATCTTTAGCTGCTTTTCTGGATAGCTCACGTATGGTTTGAGCGTGCTATGGCTTTATGCTACTTTGGGGATAGTTACTTTATGTTTTTTTCCAGTTTTCAGTTTATGTTCTAGACTTTGTTTTATGGAAAATAATGACCAAGTACTTTGATGTAACTTGACTATGGTTTTGAAATGCTAGTTTTATCCGTTGCTTTACTACTATGTTTTACTTATATGTTCTGTCTTGTGATATCTACATGCATGTTTACCTCGCTTAACGCCCCTCCAAAGCCAGTGTACTTGCAAGAGTTACCCTGGCGGAGGTGGGGTGTTACATTTGGTATCAGAGCATAAGGTTTACAAGATTTGAGCAAAAGTGTTTTTAAAACTTACCTTTTTGGAAAACTATTTTCAAAACCAATTAAGTATTTTCCAAGAAAAGTCTAGTTATTTTAAAAGGCTATTCCCCAAAAGCCATTAGCACTATCCTTCGTTTCCTCGTTCTAAATCTATCTTTTCCTTTTTCAGCATGGCCGACCTTAACCTTCCCGAGAGAGTGACCATTCCCGGATGGTTCCGGAGGTAATTGGAAGCTAGGGCCAACGATCCAGGCCCAGCAAATACCCCCACCGTAACTGAGGTTCCTCCTCCTCCTCCCCCTCCTCAGAATCCACAAGCGGATTTCGCAAAGGTTTGCAAGGACTTTAAGGCGATGGGTGGCAAGAATTTCATTGGGACAGAGACTTTTGTGGAGGCGCGAAATTGGTTGAAAGAAACTGAAGATCTTTTCGCTATCTTTGATGTGGAAGACCATAGAAGGGTTTTATTGGTAGCATGGCTATTAAAAGAAGAAGCTGCTTATTGGTGGAGGTCACCAATGCTACTAGACCTACAGAGACTTGGGCCGACTTTAGGACGAGGTTTGGGCTTAAGTTTCTATCATCAGCTGAGGCGAATCTGCAATTGGAGAAGTTTATATCTTTGAAGCAAGGGGACATGACAGTGAGGGAGTATGTGAATAAGTTTAACCAGCCCGCTCGATTCGGTTTGGACATGGTTAATACTCCCCAGAAGAAGGCTTTACGCTTTGCACGAGGGTTGAATGAGCCATTACAAGGTTTAGCCCTATCTCATATACCCATGGGGGGCACTTTTGAAGGCCTAGTAGACATGGCATTGCTTCAAGGAGACGATAAGAATGGCAAGAAGGAAGTCAAGACTAATGAGACTCAAACCAAGAAGACGGACTCCAAGTGGGGAGGATATCAGAGCAATCAGAACAACAAGAACAACAAGGGCAACAAGGCCAAGGCAAAGGACCGAAGAAAATGCAACTTCTGTGGGATTGTTGGGCACATAGCCAAGGATTGCAGAAAGAAGAAGAGGAAGTTGGGCGAATGCTTTCATTGTGGAGAGACTGGACACTTTAGCAAGGATTGCCCTAAGAAGCAAGGACAAGGGCAGAATCAGCGTGCAGGACCTTCTGGAGGACAAGTGCATGCTCTCAACACTGCTCCAGTTCAGGACCGAGGTAGTATTTCTGTAGAAAGTCTTGTTTATATTTCTGACTTTCCTGTTCGCACTTTATTTGATTCTGGCGCATCGCATGCCTTTATTTCTTCTGACATTGTTGAAAGTTTGCACCTAAGTACTAGTCTAGTTGAGGATCCCGTCAGTGTTTCAAATCCAATTGGGGTTCCGCCCATTTATCTATGATTTGTGTGGATTTGAAGATTTCTATCTTGACCGTAGAATTCACGTGTAATGCTTATGTTCTCGGGTTCACGGGATACGGGTTGATTTTGGGCATGGATTGGTTGTCCAGTTATGGAGCCATCCTCGATTGTGAGCATAGGGTGGTGAGGCTCATAACTCGCCTCGGTAATACCCTAGAGATTTCTTGCAACCCGCTACATCCCGTCATGCTATGTTATCTTGAATCTCTTGACTCGTCCATTAATGATCTGCAATCCGTAAGGGTGGTTCGAGAATATCCTGATGTCTTTGAAGAGGTTAAGGGGTTACCCCCTAAATGAGAGATAGATTTTCGCATTTATCTTGTTGATAATGCCAAGCCAGTATCATTTCCCGTTAGGCACATGGCCCCACGAGAAAGAAGAGAGCTCAGTAAGCAAATCAAGGAGCTGCTTGAGAAAATTTTTATTAGGCGAAGCATTTCTGAATGGGGTGCTCCGGTGGTATTCGCTACTAAGGCGGATGGTTCGCTTCGTCTATGTGTTGATTATCGAGAGTTGAACAAGCTGACAAAGAAGAATAGGCACCCGTTACCGAGGATTGATGATCTCTTTGACCAGCTTGTTGGTGCTTCTGTTTTCTCTCAGCTCGATCTAGCCACCGGATTCCATTAGCTTAGAGTAGCTGAGGATAGTATTGATAAGACTGCGTTTAGGACTTCAGATGGATTCTTTGAATGGCTTGTCATGCCATTCGGTTTGACTAATGCACCCGCCTACTTCGTAGACTTGATGAGTAGGGTGTTCAGGGAGTTCCTTAACAAGCTTTTGTTGTCTTCGTGGATGATATTCCGATCTTCTCAAAGGATGACGAAGAGCATGCTAGGCATCTCAAGGAAGTGATGGATACGCTTAGAGCGCATCAGTTGAAAGCCAAGTTCTCCAAATGTCATTTTTGGAGAAGGGATGTCCGGTTTCTTGGACATATAGTTTCTAAGCAAGGCATAGCGGTGGATCCCGCGAAAGTGGTTGTGGTTCAAGACTGGAAGACTCCTAGGAATGCAACCGAAGTAAGAAGCTTTCTCGGTCTGGCGGGCTACTATAGGAAGTTCATCAGGGACTTCGCTAAGATTTCGGCCCCTCTTACTAAGTTGACGAAGAAGAACTTAGTCTTTGCATGGGACTTGGAGTGTGAGCTTGCTTTTCAAAGGCTCAAGAGAGCCCTTACCACAACTCCAGTTTTGGCATTACCCGATAGTGGTAAGATGTTTACCGTGTACACAGATGCATGTGGCACGGGGTTAGGTACTGTTCTGATGCAAGAGGGAAGGGTGATATGTTATGGGGGTAGGCAACTTAAAGTTCATGAGAAGAACTATCCCACTCATGATTTGGAGTTGGCGGAGATCGTCTTTGCACTCAAATCCTGGCGCCACTATCTTCTAGGCGAAAGGTTTGAGTTGTATACTGATCACAAGTCACTCAAGTACCTCTTCTCGTAGAAAGATCTGAATCTAAGGCAGCAAAGGTGGATGGAATTCTTGGCATCATATGACTTCGAGATAGCTTACACCCCTGGCAAGGGTAATGTTGTGGCAGATGCACTAAGCAGAAGGAGGTTGACTTTGAGTCCCTTGTTTATCGAGATGAAGAACTTAGAGTTATTGGCAACCTTTGATTTCACGACGACTGTTGAGTCGATGACGGGTTCATTAGCATTCCTTGAGCTTAGACCCACACTTCTTGATCAAGTTGGGGCTTCCCAGAAAGGAGACCTGCAGATAGTCGAGGTCATGGACAAGTTGATTCGTGGTGAGACGTCTAGTCACCTTGCTAGATATACTATTGATGACAAGGGTTGGCTAAGGCATGATGGAAGGCTATGCGTTCCACAAGTAGGAGACTCGGTGCATAAAGTTATCGAAGAAGCACATCACTCGAAGATGACTATACATTCTGGAGGAGATAAGATGTATAGAGATATGAAGCGCATTTTCTTTTGGGCCGGGATGAAGAAAGATATGGCAGAGTATGTTTCAAAGTGCATGGTGTGCCAACAAGTGAAGGTCGAGTCAAAGAAACCCGGTGGGCTATTACATCCATTGGAGGTCCCGCAATGGAAGTGGGAAAGTATCTCTATGGATTTTGTGGATGGACTGCCGAGGTCAAGAAAAGGGAATACGAGCATATGGGTCATAGTTGATAGACTTACGAAGAGTGCTCATTTCATCCCAGTGAAGAGCGAGAGGACCACATCATGGCTAGCATCTATTTATCTTCGAGAGATAGTGCGGTTGCATGGAGTTCCTTCTAGCATAGTTAGCGATCGTGACCCAATTTTCACTAGCCAGTTCTGGAATAGTTTGCAAGAAGCGATGGGTACGCGATTGAATCTGAGTACAGCCTATCACCCCCAGACGGATGGCCAAAACGAAAGAGTGAATAGAGTGCTAGAAGATCTTTTGAGGCTTTGTGTTCTTGACTTTGGTGGTACTTGGGAAGACCACCTTCCTCTTGTAGAGCTTGCTTATAATAATAGCTATCAAGCCAGCATAGGGATGGCACCATTTGAAGCTTTGTATGGGAGGCCGTGTAGGTCACCATCTTGTTGGTGGGAGACAACATATAGGCTTATACTTGGGCCCGATATGATACGGGACACAGCCGAGAAAGTTCAATTGGTGAGAAGACGGATGAAAGCGGCCCAAGACAGACAGAAATCCTATGCTGACAAACGAAGGGTAGATTTGGAATTCGAAGTGGGAGACATGGTTTTCGTGAAGGTTTCCCCTTTGCGTAAAGTGGTACGTTTTGGAGCAGTTGGGAAGCTGGCACCAAGGTTCGTAGGACCCTTCCCTATCATAGAGAGAATTGGAAAAATGGCCTATAAGGGGGAATTGCCCGAGAAGCTAGTCGGAGTGCATAATGTCTTTCATGTCTCGCATCTCCGAAAGTGCCTACATGAGTCCGCTGAGGTGGTTGAACCAAGCATTCTTGAAGACGTGGAGGTAAAGAAAGAGGCAAAATTGAGGAGAGCTCCGATTCGTATCTTGGGAACAGAGATCAAGAAGTTAAGGAATCGAGAAGTCAAATTGGTGAAAGTTCAGTAGAGTGAAGCCGATGAAGATGCAACTTGGGAAACCGAGGAGAAGATGCGTGGGCTTTATCCATTCCTTTTTGAGGGTACATTCTCAATCTCCTTTCCTAATCAGCATATCTTTCTTTTTGCTATCCATGTTTATCCCGTTTATCTTGTTAACCTTGTCATGAGAACCTTAAGTAGAAACCCTTTGGATGAAACATGTATTTGAAACATGTTATGCTTGATGTTTGCAAGTGGTTGCAAGTGTTTGCAAGTGGATACTCGTGGATGCATGACACACATTAGGCACTAAGATCAGCACACACACTTTCATATCGCATATGCATGAGTGCTGATACTTATTCATGGATGAAACTTGTTGTGCTATCACGTGGATGTTGCATATGAATGAATGTTATGTGCACTCATGTAGAGATTATAAATTATGTTAGGAATTTGCATACATATGGACTCATTTCACTAACATACTTTGCATTAAGGAGGTTTACTGAATCAGTAACCGCCTGATTTTTGCATTAGATAAGTACATATACACACACCTTTTGCATATGTTCATACAGCATTTAGAATCTTTTTAAGGACAATGGTTAATTGTGGATGATGTTTCGAGTAGATGGATGATGGATGGTAGGATACGTTCTTCCTAACTTGGAGATTTCGGGGACGAAATCCTTTAAGGAGGGGAGAATGTAACAACCCGTATTTTTAATAACATGTTATAATGTAAATCAAGGCAGAATTAAATTCTAAAATCTGAATCAAGGGAAACGGGCTGTTCCATTGCGTTCGTATCGGAAAAATACGCGAAATAGAGTCCGAGTTTTCGAAAAACGGAGTCCGTATGGCCAAGTTATGGCCCAATGAAGTTTTCAGAAAATTCTAAGCCCGAAAATAGTTCAAATTCGAATTCAGAATCGAATTTTAGCCAAAACAGACTGGGCGGGAATTTTCCCGCCCAGGCAGGGTCGACATAGGTGTCGACACCAGTGTCGACCCCCCTCTAATGGGTCGACACCCATGTCGACCCGGGGGTCGACACCCATGTCGACCCGGGGGTCGACACCCATGTCGACCCAGGGGTCGACCCCCCCCTCGGTCGGACCAATTTTTCTGGTGCACCATTTTGGCATGTTGGGTCCTCTTTTGTTGGTTTCTGACGGGAGTTAATGGTTCAGATTCGTTTTAGAGTTAATCCTATGGTCTAAACTACCCCTAATCTCTATAAAAAGACCCCTAGACCTAGCCTAAACCTTCACTAATCATTCCTACCACTAAATGATGCCCAAATGTTCACTAATCATGGCCTCCACCTTCTTTATGAGAGCATGAGTGTCTCAAATCAATCTATGTCATAAAGGAGCCATCTTTCTTAAGTAAAAGAGCCATCTTTCTTTGTCTTTGGGGTTATTCCTTCTTGTTCTCAAGTCTTGAAGTGGAGTTTATCGTCTTTGGTTGCGGATTTGCTAGTGTGGCTTCGTCTCAATCTTATTTTATATTTATTCTAGTCTTCATAGCATTGTAAGCCCTATACTACTCTTAGATTCTGACTATGAAGTTAAATATGACATGTTGCAAGTTGAGTTTGGGCCTAAGTATGATATGTGCTTTGATCCAATCATGTTATGCATAAATATCTTCTATGCATGTTTGTAAAGCTATCACCTTTGCCTTATGCATAGAAAGCTATGAGCTTTGATTGGAAATGTTGCATAAAGCAACCTAGAAACTCTCATAAACCTTGTGTTATCTTGCATATGATGTTATATGCAAATCACTAGCCATCATCCTATGTCATTTATGATCATGTTTCACCTATTTGCTTAAGTTTGATATCATGCATATTTTGAGGCCTATGATGTAATATGCAAGTTTATGAACATATTTATGCCTCATATGCCACCATGTTTAACTAGTGGCCAACCTTATTACCTTATGCCCTTTTTGTCATGTTTTGCCAAGTTCCCTCTTTTGATCTATGTTATGTTATGCGAAACGTACATGCGAGGGGAATACGTGGGGTTTGGGTAATATTAATGACGTGAAACATGATTTTAAAATATGACATGAACATTGACTTGTGATTATGTTTGTAAACATGAATTTGGACATGACTTCTAGAGAACATGAGAATGGCCAACTCGAGGTTGGGTTGAGTTTGTAGCATAAATCTACCCGGAACCGACCGGCTTAACTAGTGGCTACAAGCAAAAGGACCCAATGTGAGTAGTTGGTCATGTCGCACTTGAAACCCGAGGTTAGACTAAGTTGTGGTGTAAAGCAACCCGGACCCGCCCGGCTTAACTAGTAACCACAACAAGGTCTAATGTGAGAGGTTGGGTGCATTAAATTAATTAATGCCACATGGTTGGGTTAAGTTATGGACCACTTGAATACTTAACCAATTAAACATGATGGGTTGACGCGGTTAAGTCATGAACCTTGGGTACACTTAACCAACTTGATACTTGATTGGATAGGGTTAACCACATTTAACCCGCTAGAAACCCTAGTTACGTGGTCCTTTTCACCAGTAACCCTCTCGATTGTATCATGATACCCTAGCGACTAGGCTAGGGTGGGGCACGATTACTGGGTTGACATGTAAGCGACCAAAACAATGGCTGAGTAGGTGCGCCGGTGTAGGTTCAGGCGGACTATGGTCGTGCACATGGTCCGGAGTTGAAAAAGCAGACACGGGCACCCGTAGGTTTAGACTGTGCGTGCTTGATTTGTGTCCGTGGTTGGCACCCTAGGGCTTGATACACCCTAGGGTGGACCTAGCACAGTTTGACTACACTTCGTGATTGGGCCGTATGACACCGACACTTGACGAGTTAGGCTTTTAGGGAGCCGATCGACTAGACTGTGTTGTTGGACCTTGATCTAGGGCATCTCTGGATGTTGGGCCAAGATTGGGCCAAGGGATCATTTCTTGTTTATACCTGACATGGATTGGAATACTAGTACACACCTGGTGCAACTTAACCTTGTATATGCGATGCCACACTTGATCTATCTTGTTAACTTTTCACTATGCCAGTTATCACCCTGTGTTTCATCTCTGCTTTACATGTCCAGTTAAATTTATTAGTTTTTATACTAATAGTAGATAGGACTTACCAGTCTTTTTGACTGACCCGTTTTCTTTCGCCTCTTTTCTTCCGTTCCCCCCCCCCCGGTTTGCAGGGTGGGAACACTGGTACCTAGCTGGATCTGTAGCTGCTTTTCTGGATAGCTCATGTATGGTTTGAGCATGCTATGGCTTTATGCTACTTTGGGGATAGTTACTTTATGTTTTTTTTTGCAGTTTTCAGTTTATGTTCTAGACTTTGTTTTATGGAAAATAATTACCAAGTACTTTGATGTAAATTGACTATGGTTTTGAAATGCTAGTTTTATCCGCTACTTTACTACTCTGTTTTACTTATATGTTCTGTCTTGTGATATCTGCATGCATGTTTACCTCGCTTAACGCCCCTTCAAAGCCAGTGTACTTGCAAGAGTTACCCTGGAGGAGGTGGGGTGTTACACAATTGGTGATCGTCCAGACGTACTTGGAGATGGATGGATATGCGAGGAAAGTGCCTCCGGTTTCGTTCAGACCCAGGACGAACTTGTAAATGGATTATGTGTCTGACATTGGATTTTAATCTATGTTGATTGATCTCTATTAAATATACATCTGTTTGGCGGCGGAGAATTTATTCTCTTGCTTAACGCCCTTCTCTGAGACGTACGAGCTCAGAGGTTGTATATCGATGGACATCAGTCGCATGGAGTGAATTGCCAGTGTGGCACGCGTAAGTGGTAATTGATCAAGGCTTCTGTTGCAAAGCAAAGTCTTGTGGTTGATGATCAAAGCATGGTCTGTGTGGCGTAGCTTTGTGTATAACGTGAATTCGCGAGCCTCACACCTCGGTATGAGACAAAAACGGGATACGGACCCATGGAGTGCACGGCGTTTCTTTCTAGCTATGGTGGTGTCAGTGACCTACCAGCCCTGACATTTATATACTTTTCACCTGTGTGGTTGTTGGATACGAGGCACCTCGGATATAGGTCTGTAAGGACCGGGAAACGTGTGTTCAAGAATAACCAATCCTCAAAAGTAAGAGAGGACCGACCTTGGAGGTTCCAAAGGATCATAGTGGGGTCCTGAGGCATTTGCTAGAGTGTCTCGAACGCGGAGAGGAGCTTGCCCCTTGCCTCGACTCATGACGGAAATCCAATTTCGAATACGTGATATTGCGGTTTTAATTGTAGAACTAGTACAGAGACATGATAAATGGTACCCATGCCGCCTATGATTGATATTTATGATTTGAATTGTTTTGACACTATACACTGATAATAGTATCAAGTGATTTGTTTTAAACGTACCAAGCATGTTTGGCTATTATAAGGGAAAACCCTATCCTCTGGCTTGCATTGCATTGCGTGATGGGACCTGGGTCTTATAATAGCTTCATTTTTTCAAAGAGCATTGCGCTGTTTTGTTATATGCACTAGTATTCTTGGGAGGAAACACGTTCCGTGTTATACGGCGTGGTCCCTTGAATTACTCTCTTTTAAAGTAAAGTTTTAAATAATTGTTTTAGTTCTCACACCAGTCATATGACTGACCTGGAGTTTATTGTTTTAACCTAAACTCTGGGCGCCCCTATTTTCGACACGGGCAGCTAGTAGTTTTGGTTTTGTAGATTTATATTCACAGGATCCTGAATTACAGCTGGAACGATGCTCGGAAAGCTCTGTATCCGTGTATCACTTTCAGTTGTGTTTTGTATATTTTTCCGCTGCTATGTAATTTATTGTAATCTCTAATATTTATCGAATGTAATTTATTCATTTATACTCCGTATATTCTTGTATCTGATGGAATTGTTGTAATAACAATGAAATGTTCTTCCGTTTGCGTTCTGATTGGTCTTGTCCTCAAAAGTATCCGCGCTTTCCTTCACGGGGAAGTTATGGGTCCTTACAAAAGGTTTATTTATCTTATTTCTAATTTAAATGGAATTAACTACGATTTAAGTGGTTAATGGTTAAGTAGATTATCATTTTAAATAATGATAATCGAAGAGATTATTTTCAATGATGAATTAAAGTAATAGGTGATCAAAAAGGATATAAGATTGACTAAGATTTGGTTAGAGTTTTATAAAAGGATTTTAAATCCGGCTTGCAACCATAGTTTGTAAAAATGACTCGAAAGTTAATTCGAGAGTTTAAATAAGCATTTACTTAATTAACCAAAATGAATTTGATTGGGATAAGGCTAAAAGAAAATAGTGTATTTACTTAATAAATTAAGTAAAGAGGCTCCAAGGAAACTACCGATGCAAGAAATAAGGGTGTAGTACCATGTTAGGGTCTTGGCAATAATATTTTATCGAGGGAGTTGCTTAATTAAGGGTTCGAAATTTGAATGTAAGGTGGATTTTCAAATCAAGGGAAATGATGTTAAAATCATAATGGAATAAAGGTGGAAATGGTATATTGGTTTTTGAGTTGTAAACTTTCATCGTCTGGAGATAAGAATGGGGTCGACCAAGGTCTGAGAGGTAATTAAAATACCCCAACTTGGGCGATTTCACTATTATCAAAGGATGGTATTAGTTTGAAATGGTAGAGAATATTTTGAATGATTTATTTAGATAATATCGCAAATGGTAGTTTGTAAGTATTTAGAAATATAAATAAAACCATGTGACTTAAATTAAGCGATGTATTATTTGGATCAGGTTTATGAAATATGATTGGACTTATATAATGTAATTAAAAGTATAACTCTATTTCATATGGAAATAGAAAGGAAATAGGGGATTATGGAACTATAACAACGTTTGCAAAAACAAGAAAATACAAAACGATGGTTTGAAATTAGGAACGATGTTTTCCAAGATAAAGAGAAAATAAAGTTGGTTTATGTAATATATAAGGATATTTCTGAACAAAGGAAATAAAAACCAGGTTGATAAAGAAGATACTCGAAAGTGAATATTGATTATATTTTCAAAGCAAATGAACCAAAAGGAGTTTGTCGAGAACAGATTTATGAAATCGATCAATGAAGTGTTTAAATATAAACCACTGAGCTGCCAATGGACTTAACATTTTTGTTATGATTTGATAGTTAAACAACCGACTATCAAATGAAATATTCTATTTACCTTTTAACGAGTTGTTTTTGAAGAGACCGGGATGGGAGCTAAACCCAAAACCACTTCGAATCAACTGTGCGATCACGTCTAACGTGCAAGTGATAAAGATGGAGCATTGAAGACCATAGATCTTCATAAATGGAAGAACCACTAACAATCTCTGAGTCGACGCAGAGGTATACTAGGGTTCTATCATGGTTGAAATCTGTGGATTGCAAGGACTTCTCGCTACTGATCCTTGGCGTGATTCCTATATTGAATGCAGTAGGAGGGTACCTTCGGTTCATCCTATTCCTGGATGACTTGTATGGACAAGTGTCTGACAGAGTATTTCCATACGTTCACGTATATTGATTTCTGCAACTGTACCAAGAGTGGAAGCGAAGAAGGAAACTTCTTTTAGCTAACACATAATGTATTGTTGTAGACGTCAACCAGTGATTTGATGGATTTGACAATGTGACATTCAAAATGAATCCGATGTGATGATAAAGCGTAGCCTCATCAACCGGGAAATGACAAAAATCGGGCAGGCAGCATGGCTATGTAGGTCGCTCCCATTAGGATGTATAATCACCTATCTAGAGAAATTCCTTTTGCTTCTTAAATCTATCAATGTTGTCCCTTTTCGTGGAAACGGTGGGTCTCTCCCAACCGTTGGTGATATACATTCGATACACTCAAGTGAAATGAGTGGTCTGTCATGTGAGGGCCGGGTTGCAAGACGTTCTTGTGGAACCCAGTGTATTCGCCTCTAGAGATACACTACCGGTAGGTGGTCCCATACCTTGTCATAGTCGGAATCCAATTTCCAATAAGCGCCCATGGTTTTTGATTGTATACTATATATGTAGAGCGTGAGATGCAAGCTAATTTGTTATTTATTTGTGGTTTGATAGACACTATTATAATATCAGATAAGATATGGTTTCAAAAATGGTTTGGGTTATAGTAAGGTAAAAACCGTCCGTGTTTATGTGTGGACTGGTCTTACTATTATCCTTTTATTTCAAAAGGATTTCCAAAGTTAAACAAGTTGTTTTTATTATGAATTTATCGCTGATATTATTCCAGACTGACCCGGTGAATTTTGTTTTAAATCAAATGTGCTCGGGTCTGACCGAGTATATTACAAGTTAGTTTCGCTTGGAGTTCCAGGAGGTGGAAGCAGGAGGCTTCACCGTTAGTTATTCAAAGTGTATTTCCACTGTGTCTGATATATGATGTACTCTTATGATTGATATGTATATATATATATATACCGTTTTCTTTTTGTAAAGAGGTTTGATATATTATATTTACTCGTTCTGCTGTGAGATTCTGATGTGTTCTTCTTCTTTCTTCTATTCTAACATTTCTTTCTTTCTTTTCTCACCCTCTAACTTCTTTCTATTAACAGTCAAGGGTTCGATACTTGGATTTTTGGCAAGTGATACGGGATTGTGTATCATTGTTAAAAATTCAAGCGTCGAATTTTTCCCGGGCCGTTACAAATTATAACCTCAAGCCTTACAATTGGAAAATGACGAAAATCGGGCAGGCAGCATGACTAAGTGGGTCACTCCCAATTAGAGTGTGTTGTCACCATCTAAAAAAATTTCATTATTGTTCTTCTTTTCTCTTCTATATCTCCCGAGAACCGTTATGTTGCTAGTAACCGTAAGGTGACAATTTTTTTTGGCAAAGCCGACGGGGGTTGAATGACCCCCTACCATTTTATTGATATACCATAGACAGTACAAAGGGATACATAGGTAGAGTAAAAATAAAAAGGAAAACAAAGAACACATGGCATACCAATGCCTTAAGAAGTTAACAAAAAACACAAATATACGGTTGCAAGCAAAAACTCTAACCAAAAATACCAGGGTCATATGTAAAATTAAAATATTTAAGTTCGTCCCTAATGTCACGCCAGACCGTTTGCTTCCATATTGCTTGGTTCAGCACTTAATTAGGTTCAAAGACGTTGTTGTTGCATTGCCTCCATATGCCGTTAATTTTTTTCTTAAGAACAAAGAAGACAATCCTTGCTCGCATACTCTTTCCTCTAGTACATGTGTGAATTCTATTCTATTCAGCTGAGCTCGGACTAAGACAATGCATTTCATGAAGACGTTGCAAGGCTTCATTCCATATTGTCATAGTTTCTGTACACCCAAACAAAAGGTGGTGCATACTTTCCATTTGCGTATTACATAGTAGACAATTAGGATTCACATCCATACCAAAACCAACTAGCCTATCCTTAGTTAAGAGAGCTCCAGCAGTCACCTTCCGAAGCAATACATTTCTTTAGCATTGTTATCCTTTAGTCATACTGGCTTGTGCCACTTGGAATTAACCATAGATGAAGTACCACACAGTAAGTTGTACATGCTATTAATTTGGATTTTCTCACCTTTACATTTCCACACTATAGAACCAACGACAATGCCATGAGCCTCAGCAGCTTTAATTCTAGTCCATAGCGCATTGACGTTTTGAAATGCAATGGAAGGCAAAACAAAACAATTTTCAGAGATGGTGTCACTTATTTTGCTAGCTGTTGGGATACCTGAGAGTTCAAGCTCCATGTTGGAGATAATTCGACAGTTAATGATTCCAAAATCCACCCAGGGATCAGTCCAAAACCGAGCTTGTTGAAAACCCGCAGCACCATATTTGAAGTATGGAAGAATTTTCGGTCTCAAGTTGAGGATACTCTTCCAAGTCCAACTATATTCCGGCAAGATATTCATGTCCCAGAAACAGTTTTGCTTGATTATATTCTCGTGAGACCATTGGACCCAAATACTTTTTTTCATGCTTAGTGAATTATCAATAAGTAGAACAAAAGCTGCCTGATTCCAAACAGTTGTATTAATAATACCAATCCCCTTTTTTTATAGGTTTTTCAAGCTCGTTAAAAGCTATAGGCGCCAAAAATTTATTGTGAATGTTTCCTTTCCATATAAATCTCATGAAGGTAGTTTTAATCATATTAAGGAGTTTATGAGGGAGAACGAAAGTTCTAGCCCAATAAACTTGCATAGAGATTATGACTGACTTCACAAGTGTTATAGCCCCGCTTAACTAAGTAATTTCGTGGACCAGCACTCAAGTTTAGCGGTGATTTTATCAAATAAAGGCATGCATTGCGTAGTGGTAATTCTAGAAGTTGCCAGCGGCAATTTCAGGTATGAGGAGTTATTGTTGCTACTATTCAGCCCTGTTAAAGTGTGAATTTACTGCATTCACATTTGGCTAACTCCCGCCACCATTATTTCAGACTTATTAAAGTTTATTTTTAGCCCAGTCATTAAATAGAATTGGTCTAGAACAACCATGATATTTATGAGAGCTTTGTCATTCAGTTTGCAAAAGATGACCAAATCATCAGCAAACATTAGCACTGTCACACGTGGGTTTTTGCATTTGGGGTGTAAAGCGAACTTATTATTGTCGATTAGGTTATTAAGCATGCCCGTTAGCAGTTTCATGACCGTTATAAAGAGGTTGGCGGAGATCGGGTCCCCTTGATATATACCTTGTTTGCTATCGAAAAAACCAACAGAATTACCATTGACATTCACATAGTAATGCACGGAGCTAATACATTTATAGACCCAAGCATTAAACTTGTGTGGAAAGTTCATATAGCTCAAGATCCTAATGATATAATTCCATTGGAGGGAGTCAAACGCTTTCTTAATACCAAGTTTTAACAAAGCACGCGGCGAAATATTTTTGTTATTATAACCTTTAATGAGTTCATGCGCCAACAAAATATTGTCAATAATGTTACGTTTCCAATTGATTATAAGATATTACAAGCAGCAAAACAACTTTTGATCCAGTCGCTAAAACTTTTGTAATGCACTTATAATATTATTGCAACAAGAGATTGGCCTATATTCGGTAACAAGACTTGCATTGCGGTTTTTCAGAATTAGCACAATGGTAGTGTTATTGAATGCAGGAAGCATGCTTGATCTAGTGAAAAATTGTTTGACTGCCTTCGTAACGTCTTTACTCACAATATTCCAATTTTGTTGAAAGAAAGTTGCATTGTAACCATCTGGTCCCCCGCTAGAATTCGCACTAAGAGAAAAAATAACATCTTTGATTTCATTTTTAGTTATAGAAGTATCCAATGTCAGGCATTGCGCATCATTTATTTAGGCAACATGTACGGGTTAACTTCATCAAGAGTGGGCATAAAGCTATTGCAATTCCCAAACAGAGAAGTAAAATATTCTATAAAAGCAGTTTGAATGCCTAACTCAGTGAAATGTACCTGGCCATGCTGGTCCATGACTCAATGAAATGTAAGGTGACAATTTATTCGATACACTCAAGATAAATGAGTGGTCGGTCATGTGTGACCTGTTGCTAGATGTTCTTGTAGAACCCAGTGTATTCCTCTCTAGAGATACACTACAGGAAGGTGGTTCCATATGTTGTCTTAGTTGGAAATCCACTTTAACAATCCGAAATCCCCCGGTCTCCGAGGAGACAGGAAATACCGGATTTCTTTGAGAACACGACGATTGGAACACAAACACTAGAACGATTCATTGCTATTACAACAATTTTCATCAGAGTACAAGATATTAAAGTACGAATAAATATTACACAGTAGAAATAAAATAATATCAAAGATTAAAATACAAAGCATCGAAAATTTAAATGTGTAAATACAATGTATAGCGGAAAATACATCAAAAACACAACTGAAAGAAATACATAGATACAAAGCTTTTTGAATATAGCTCCAGCTGTAATCTAGAATCCTGGGAAAAGAAATATCTGCAAAAACCAAAACTATTAGCTGCCCGTGTGGAAAATATAGGCACCTAGAGTTTGAGTGAAAACAATAAACTCCGAGTCAGTCATGAGACTGGTGTGAGAACATAAAGCAGTTATTAAAATTTTACTTTAAAATAGGGTAATTCATGGGACCACGCCGTATGTCACGGAACGGGTTTACTCCCATGAATACCAAAGCTTGAAATAAAACGATTTATAAACAACGCATTGCTTTTTGGAAAAATGAAGCTATTATAAGACTTAGGTCCCATCACATAATGCAACGCAAGCCAAAGGATAGAGTTTTACCTTATAATAGCCAAACATGCTTGGTACGTTTTAAAATAAATCAATTTGATATTACTATAAGAGCATAGTGTCAAAACAACTTCAAATATAAATGTATCAATCATAGAAGGCTTAGTACCCATCCTACTATGTCGCCATATAGGTTTACAACTAAAACCGAAGAGTCGCATATTGGAAATTGGATTCCATCTATGAGTCGAGGCAAGGGATGGATCCTCTCCGATTCGATACACTCTAGTAAATGCCTTAGGATTTGAACACTGGAGAACCCTTGGATCTTCAGGGCCAGTCCACGCTTACTTTAGTGGATTAATTATTCCTGAACACACGTTTCCCGATCCTATCGGACCTATCTCTGAGCCCCAAAAAGACTCAATATCTGAGGCACCTCATTCCATCATCCATATAAGTAAAAATTTATGGGCTCTATACCATGACACCACTCCTAGCTAGAAATAAACGTCGTGTACTCCCTGGAGTCAGTATCCCGTTTTTGACTCATACCGGATGTGAGGCTCGCAAATTAACGCTGTACACAAAGCTATGCTATTTAAAGTCGTGCTTTGATCATCATCTACAAGACTCTTCTTTTCAACAAAAGCCTTGATCATTGCATCTTAGCATGCCACATTGTCAATCCATACCATACCATTGATTTCCGTCAATATATAACCTCTAAGCTCATACGTCTCAGAGAAGGGTGTTAAGCAAAATAAAAAAAATCTCTGCCACCAAAAAAAAATAAAATTTAGTAGAGATCAACGAATACAGCACACAATACGTGTTAGGCATACAATCCATTTACAAGTCCGTTCTGGGTCTGAACGAAACTGGAGGCACCTTATTTCTCATCACGTATGAGGAGAGAGACCCTCGCATATTCGAATAATCAAAAAGTGCGTCCGGACAACTACGACAGTAACCCTTTCAAGGTAGCAACTCCAATCAAAGGCATCAGTAGAAATCCATTCGATATGATGATTGTCGGTCTTGCACTGTCTTCATCGTCGACTTTTAATCGTCATAACAGTTATTCAGAATGGGTTAAACCCGATCTTTTCGAATAACTCGCATATTTTATAGTCAAGTGATATATAAACACATTACATGCCTTATTCCAATCCAGAATATTCTTTTATTCAAATATTCATACCTTTAGGGAAAGGTTCCCATTAATTTTATCAAGGATAAATTCTTTTAAACTTATCATTTAATCTTCCTTTAAAAACTATTGCGAAAGATTTATTTTATGCTTTAACAATTCTAAACTAAATTAAGGTTTATAAAACTAGTCTGGATTGATGTGCATGTAAAAATGCACATTTATATTCACATATTTATTCTTGTTTAGTGATAATAAATGTCATATGTTGTACTTTATCATGTTTAAACCATAATTCAATTGATTTCAAAATATCATACATTCATCGTCATACAAAGGAAAAATGGTCATTTTTGTGCTTAAGTTATTTTGAGAATTTTTACTTGGACAGTTTTCATTGTTTTTGTAGAATTTGGTGCGTTTGGAAGAGAGCTTCATAAAGATTTATATGCATACAAAATTAGTGAAGAGGAAATGACTCTCATACATAATCATGGAGGACCCCACTTACTACACTTAAAAGCTAATGGGAAAATTAGTGAATGATAAAGCTTCAGGCAAATTTGATGATGGAGTAATTGAAGCGTGATGATTAATTGGTAGCTACACTTCCTAAAGGGTAATCTTGGTTGCACGCTAAAATTGAATTAGTGTTTTTCACATGTATAAATAACCCATGTATGTTGATGTAAGAAGGATCTTGGATTTTATTTCAGTTTAGAGTGGCTGAAATCAAAACCTCTGTTTTTATTCCATGCTTTCTTAGCCATTTCTTTTTTGTAATCTCTCGTTTAAATGCAATCTTAATTTGTTGCTTTTTATTTACATGTAATTTTCTTTTCTGCATGTAATGTAACTTTATTTTATGCCATTAGTTAGTTAATATCTTTTCTTCATTACTTACTCGTTAAATCTATTTGTGTTGAAATAATAACACAAATGAGGAGCTAAACCCCTACAATTTAGGGGTGATGAAGCTTTTCCTCTCATTAATGTAGATTCAACATGAATATGTATGAATGATCTCTTTGGGTTTAATAGGAATGGATGTTTTTGTATATTTGTGCTTCATATTGAATTTAATAGCCTCTTTTGTTAATTTCATAACATTGATGCTATGTTTATGACATAAACAACAAATTTCCTCTTCATCTAAAATTTTGATTATGGCAATGAAATGAGGATTAAGTTGAAATTTGATGATCTTTATTACTAACCAATATTAAATAGATAATACTAAATTAGATTTTAGTTTCATTTAGATGGCTTGTTTCATAAAAGTTAAAAAGTTAGATTAATTGTGTATTATAGCTTGATGACTTATTTTGTGTTAATTATCAGCGGAAATAATTTATGCTTATGATAATTACATAACTAATCTTACTTAGGTTATTGAGAGATCTTCATACTATTTTATGTTGAACATTGTTGAAAGAGAGAAAAGTGAAGTTTCCCCTAAATTGGTTTTAATCTCATAGTTTTAATATATATTTTAGTTTACTTTTTTCTAGTACTTAATCACAATTCGAATTTTGGTTTAATTTGATTGAATAAGATTGAGATTACTTCTTTCCTTGTGGATCGACTCATATTCGCCATGTACTAACAATTGTACGCCGTGCGAGATATTTCGTATGACGGAATTTTAATTCATAGAATATTCACCGTCGAGCAAGTTTTTGGTGCCATTGCCGGGGAACGTTAATTAATTTTTATTTTATTCTTCGGATTAATTTTGTTATTCTTTTAAGAAAAAAAAGATAAATTTGTGTATTTTGTGTGCTTGTTTTGTCTTAGTTTAGTTGTGTTTATTTTGCTTTAGTCTTCATAAAAAAAAAACCTGTTGTGTTTTTTTTATTTTCTTGTGTTTGTGTGTATATTGAATTGTGCATTGCTTGTTTTTGGTATGCGTATTTGTGTTTCTGTTCTTTAAAAAAAAACAGTACTTGCCTTTTGTTTTCAATTTCTTTCCTGTTTTCAATACAATTTGTCCCTTTCTTTCATTTATTTCTTTCCTTTCTGTCATCTATTTCTTTCCACCTTAAATTCATTTTCAATTTTTACAAATACAATTTTCTGTCCATTTTCCTCTTTTATTTCCTTCATTTCTTTGATTTCTTTCCAAATTTTCTCCAAATTTCTTTCATTTTTGCAATTATTTCGGAAAATAAACCCAAAAATTATTATTTTCCTTTTCCTCTCTCTATAATTCTCTTTCTCTTTTCTTTTAATTCTTTTCCACTTACATTTTCTATTTCTTTCCATTTGTCTTTCCAATCCTTCCTTCTTTTACAAGTTTCCAAAAAAAAAAAAAAATTCTGGCTAATTTTTTTTTTTTTTGCAATTTCTTCTCCTTTCTGCCATTTATTTCTTTCCCTTCTTTGTACAAATTCCTTCTTTCTTCATGATAAAAATAAAAAAAACAAATTCCCTTTTTCTAATCTTTCTCCCTTGCCACTTTTCTTTCAATTTATTTTCTTTTTACAATTTCTATTTCTTTCTATTTTTCAATTTCTTTCCCATTACATCTTCTTTCCACTTTTTGTTGCCAATTCTTTTCAAAATTTCTTTCCAACATCTAGTATTTCTTCTTTTACAAAAAGAAAACAATCTTCCCAATTTTTTCTCCTTGCTTTATATTTCTTCTGCCATCATTCATAACTGAAGATCCAGTACCATCTTCTCACAAACGCTACCACAATCCTACTTCTCCAAACACTTCATCACTTTTACACCTGACCGCACACCAGACTTCTTCAACCTGAATACCGCCATTACCCCCAACCACTTCAATATACCATTACACCATCCACTTACAACACTGACAAATAGCTGCTTTCATAATCTCCTCCACTTTCCAATGCCAGTATAAT
This sequence comes from Allium sativum, assembly GCA_030737875.1. Classification (NCBI taxonomy): domain Eukaryota; kingdom Viridiplantae; phylum Streptophyta; class Magnoliopsida; order Asparagales; family Amaryllidaceae; genus Allium; species Allium sativum. The sequence goes on from CM060924.1 coordinate 683,915,023, forward strand.
ACATCATACTAACATCTCCACATTCACATCGATCATATCTTCTCATTCATCAACACTTACCATAAAACCATAACCTCTTATCTTAGTCTCCAACCCAACAACACACATCCCTGTTTCAACACTACAAGCACAAAACCCTTCCGATCAATTCACTTACACAACAGTGCAATACATTGCCAACCACCGAACTGTCAGGAACTCTTCTACCCAAACCCAATTTCGACTGCAAATTCAACCACCTAGTTTCACGATCCACTACACCTCGCCAACAAATCAGTAGCTACTTCCCACAAAATCCATGCAATACCCTCTACAACTTGCACTTCAATTCATCTGTACCCAATTTACGTCCTTCCCCAAATCCAAAATCGCATCAGTAAACCCAACAGCCTGGACTACCAATTTTAATTGTGAACCTTATCCCATAGCAACCGGCATCTCCTACTACAATCAATCCAATTCGCGACTTATCTATCTGATTCAACTTCGGAATTAAAACTTGCGATTTCTAGTTTTCAAAATATTTGAATTTGCAGAATTGAATTTTGAGTGTAATCGACTGACAAATTTCAGAATGATTGAATCATGGTTTCTATTTTGAATTGCTTTGTTATTGATATTCCAAGATTTGATCTTCTGAGTAGAAATTAAAAAAAAGATAAGAAAATAAAGAAAGGTGTGCGAATTGGTGATAAGGTTAGTTTTGTTAACCGCATTTAATTTTATATAGGAGCTGGGCTTGTTTTCTCGTGTGGGCTGGCTTAGTAATTGGGTTTCGGGTTTAGTGTTTTATTTAGTTCTAAAAATAAAATTGTTGATTTTCTAACTTCATTTGGACTTTGATTTGTTTTGGGTTTAGTGTTTTATTTAGTTCTAAAAATAAAGTTGTCGATTTTCTAACTTCATTTGGACTTTGATTTGTTTCGGGTTTAGTATTTTATTTAGTTATAAAAATAAAGTTGTCGATTCTAAAAAAAAAGAAGACGAATATATATTGTGTTCCAATATTATTCAGGTTGCTAGGGAAGAGAATAGGAATAACTTGCTTGGAACTGCTTTAGCTTGCTTTACCGCGCTTACTAATAAATAAAATTGTCGCTTAAAAAAATTGCTAATAAATTCAGTCGCTCTGGTATTCTTCTCTTCTCCCTTGTTTTTATTCCATTGCATTGTTGTTTGCTTGCATTTGCATAAAAAAAAATCCAAAAACAAAATGAGATTCATTTGTAGTGCATTGTTAATTCGCGTTTAACTTCTGTTTTGCATTCATCTTATTTTGTTTTTTGTTTTTCTAAGGACACTGTTATATTTTGACAACTTGATTTCTTTCTAACGATTTATTTCTCGGTGTCTAAACTATGGCAGAGTAATAACTGTTTATAAATATTACCGTTATTTGTAAATATTATATCGGTTCTTCCTCTTAAGGTACTTAAACCTTCGGCTGCATTGCTAGGGCGATTCCTGGTGCACTGATAACTACTGTCCGTTAACAGGATGAAAATATTTTTGTTGAAATTAATCTAACCATCATTATATAATTTTAGAAAATTGTAAATAAGCAATTTGCATTCATATAATTGCATTTGGTTCATGCATACATAAAAAAAATATTCTCTTATGGATATTTTTTTCTCTTAAAAAAATTCAAAAAAGGAAAAAGAAAAAGGAAAACAAGCTTTCTTGAAAATGTCCCCATTTCCTTATTCCTACGGATTTTATGATAGTTGTGAAAGTCAATATAATCCATATAATTTTACACCAAATTCATATGGATATTTTAATGACAACTATTGTACAAACAATGTGGATTTTGCACCACCAACTTTTCAAAATTTTCAAAATAATCTTGATTTTGCACCACAAAATTTTCAAAATAATGATCAACCTCAACTCTTGAAACAAAAATTGAATCTTTACTTGAAATGAGCACACAACAAAATGAATGAATAAATGAATGGTGTGATTCATATTTGTGCAACAATTCAAGTCAAAGTAATCAAAATAATCAAAATCCAAATTCAACTTCAAATTCAAATGATTTTGATTATAACCCTTGTCAATCCAATTTCGAACTCCAAAATGAATTGCAAATTCAAAATTGAAATGTGAATAACTTTTCAAATGGTTTTGGCAATGGGAATAATTTCAATTGTGGTGCATCAGAAAATTTTTGTTCTCAGCAATTTCAAATTGAAAATTCTCATGTAAATAATTATGAATATTTTGCTGAGCAAATAAATAAAATCACGATAATCACACGAATTTTCTGTTTCAAGACTACTTGAATTTTCGTGAAAAACAAAATAATCAAAACCGAACGTGTGACGATTCAAATGATAATCCATCTTTTACCAAAATCGACAATTTTCAAATAACAACTTTTGGAACTAAAAATAACAATCTTGTCGAAGTTGTTGAAAATACGGTAATTAAGTTAGATTTCAATTCTTTTGAGAAGGTGGAAACGAATCTCAAATTCGATATTCCTTTTTCTGAAAATAACGACTTTCAAACAACAACTTTGGATTTTGAAAATGATATATGCAATGAGGTTGTTGAAAATTCACCAAAGTAAGATGAATTTAATGAATACGATTTTTTTGAACTTTCCGAAAGTGAGTTGGATTTTAAAGTGGTAGATTTGAATCAACATTTTGATTTTGAAATCGATAATTCAAAAGAATTTTTCATTGCTAATTTGGAACTCAATTTGGTGGAAATAAGCATGAAATTCAATCCCTTATTCAATCTACCCCAAAAATCATCAAAATTAAAACAACTCATTCATTTTTTAATAAAGCGACATTTGTTTTTCCAAATCTACACTCACCTTTAAAATCTTTTACGATTTGGTTTTTCGGCCTTCAGTAGTGTCTTATACTTGAAGAGACAAATGAATTGGTCCTTTGAAGGCCGTTTCATTTACTTCTTATCAATATTCTTTTTTGAATTGTTGTAAATAATTTTTTTTTTCTTGTAAATATATGGCATATTTTCAATTTTTTCTTTACATTTTCTCCTTTCACTTGACTGTGGGGACACGGTCGAAATCAAGTACGAGGGGAGTCTCATTTTCATTTTTGTATAGTTTAAGTTTGATATATTTTTTCCCTTTTCTTAAAAAAAAAATCAAAGCCAAAAGAAAAGAAAATGATTTGCATTTTTATTTACTTCTAAATAAGACATGATGGAGTTAAGCATACAATTTTGATCGTTCGATTAAAATGTTTGGAAATTTCTCTTAGCGGATACCGAAAGGAAATTTTAAATTATGAGAAAATTTGGTGTAACCGGTATATAGGGAGATTCGTAGGTGATGAGGATGAAATCTTTTCTGAATTGTAATTCGGTTAAATGAATGGTTGATTTAACTACTTGTGATAACATTTTAGATCTTTTAAGTGAATTTGTGCTAAGATATTCTAGCTTAACTCTCTCTCTTATGCAAAAAAGAAAAAAAAGAAGTGTATATATATATAATCCAAGGGTATTCAACATTGCTAGTACATCTAATGTTGGTGTGCAAACCCTCCAAGCTCTGTCCGACACCTTGTTGACAAAGTCAATGTCGGTATACCTTTGTCTAATTTTATGAGTTGGACACCTTGGGATTACCGACCCTCACGTAAGTTGTAATGCAGTGTAGGGGTGGTATACCAAAGTATTTGTAAATAACAATAATGTTAATATTTTGTAATAAAGAGAGAGTTAGCACTTAAAATCCAAGCAAACTCTTCACTTATTCGACCTAACTTGTTAACAAAAAGGAAGTTGAGATGCCGTTTTATGATTGTTCATATCGATTATAGAATTCATTTCATATTTGCACTATATTTCTACCAAAACAATTGGCCAAGCTGGAGGAGATTGTGACGATAACATGATTTTTGTTTGAAGTTTTGATTAGTAACGGACTCAAATTTCATAGCGACGACCAAAATGCATGTTAACTCATTCGTGTAATATTTAAAAGTAAATTGTCCATTTATAAATATTCCTTTAGAAACATGCATTCATATTGTAAATATTTTTGAATTTTGCATTTTGCATTTTGTACATACTTTTTGTTTTTGGATTTTGTGGGTAGAATCCGCTGAAAACCCTCACGAGACAACACTCGTCCTACTGGGGACACCTAGGGGTTTAACGGCTTGTTGCATACGCTCAATGCAATCGTGCTCCCTATGAAAACAGATTTAGCTTAGTTTTTCAATTTATTCGAGGACGAATAAAAAGATAAGTTTGGGGGTATTTGGTGTGCATGTAAAAATGCACATTTATATTCATATATTTATTCTTGTTTAGTGCTAATAAATGTCATATGTGGTACTTTATCATGTTTAAACCATAATTCAATTGATTTTAAAATATCATGCATTCGTCGTCATACAAAGTAAAAATGGTCATTTTTGTGCTTAAGTTATTTTGAGAATTTTTACTTGGACATTTTTCATTGTTTTTGTAGATATTTGGTGTGTTTGGAAGAGAGCTTCATAAAGATTTATAACATACAAAAGGAATGAAAAGGAAATGATTTTCATACATAATCATGGAGGACCCCACTTACTACACTTAAAAGCTAATGGGCAAATTAGTGGATGATAAAACTACAGGAAAATTTGATGATGGAGTAATTAAAGCTTGATGATTAATTGGTAGCCACACTTCCTAAAGGGCATTCCTGGTAGCATGCTAAAATTGAATTAGGTTTTTTTACATGTATAAATAACCCATGTATGTTGATGTAGAAAGGATCTTGGATTTTATTTTAGTTTAGAGTGGATGAAATCAAAACCTCTATTTTTCTTCCATGGCTTCTTAGCCATTTCTTTTTTTGTAATCTCTCGTTTTAAAGCAATCTTAATGTTTTTTATTTACATGTTATTTTCTTTTCTACAAGTAGTGTAGCTTTATTTAATGCCATCAGTTAGTATCTTCTCTTCATTACTTACTCGTTGTTCTTCAATGTTGAAATCTATTTATGTTGAAATAATAAAACAAATGAGGAGCTAAACCCTACAATTTAGGGGTGATGAAGCTTTTCCTCTCATTAATGTAGATTCAACATGAATTTATATGAATGATCTCTTTGGGTTTAATGGGAATGTAGTTTTTGTGTATTTGTGTTTCATATTGAATTTAATAGCCTCTTTTGTTCATTTCGTAACATTGAGGCTATGTTTATGACATAAACAACAAATTGCCTTTTCATATAAAATTGTGATTATGGCAATGAAATGAGGTTTAAGTTGAAATTTGATGATCTATATTACTAACCAATAGTAAATTGATAATACCTAAATTAGATTTTAGTTTCATTTCAATGGCATGTTTCATAAAAGTTAGATTAATTGCGTATTATAGCTTGATGACTTATTTTGTGTTAATTATTAGCGCAAATAAGTTATGCTTATGATAATTACATAATTAATATCACTTAGGTCATTGAGGGATCTCCATACTATTTTATTTTGAATAATGTTGAAAAGGAGAAAAGTTAAGTTGCCCCTAAATTGGTTTTAATCTCATAGTTTCAATACATATTTTAGTTTACTTTTTTTCTAGTACTTAATCACAATACAAATTTTGGTTTAATTTGATTGAATAAGATTGAGATTACTTCTTTCCCTGCGGATCGACTCGTATTCGCCACGTACTAACAGTTGTACGCTGTGCGCTTGCGGTTTATTTTCATGATATTTCATATGATGGAATTTTAATTCTTAGAATATTCATCGTCGAACAGGGATTATCGAGCCTTACCGAAGTAATCATTTATTATTTCAATCCCAATCCCAACCTATTCATCCCATGGAGCAAAACTGGTAGTACTCCATATTTAACAACCCCTGGGTTATCGGTGAATTTAATTACCATTTCACGTTCAAATCTAATTAAAGAATTAGCTATCGCCTGGAGCAAAACTGGTGGTACTCCATTCTTGATACATTTCTTGAATTTGGTAAATTTAATTACCATATAACTTTCAATCTATTTAAAGATTCATTAAAACTCCGTTTAGTTTTATTCGTCCAAAAATCATTATTTAATGATTATTCAACTTTTGGAAATTTTCTTGTCTTTAATTGGGTTAAAGAACGAATGTCATTTAAAACACAGTTCACCATAAACCCAAATCATCTTGTATTAACTATGGAATCTTCGCGGAAAACAGATCAATATATAGTCGATATAAATTTCCGTATCAAATCAATACTATAAATGGAATAACGACAAAGCCTTCTAAAATCCATATATAGTAATGGTCTTCCTTTACAGAAGCTCATCCCGATTATTACCAAGTCGAATTCCATTCAATTCCACTTAAATATTTTAAATTGGAAAACTATACTCTGGAAATTTTCCATTAAATCTTAGAATAAAGATTTATAAATTCCAAATCTTAACTTCACTGTTAATCAGGTTAAAGAACAAATGTTATTTAAAACATTGTTCACAACAAACCCAAATTCTCCAATTAGATTAAATAATTGATAAGCTTCTCTAAATCCTAATTAAAAGATTATATTCTATTCTCAACTGGGTTTAAGAACAGTGTTATTAAAGAAACCATTCGCGACAAGACCGAAACTCCAATTTGATATTTAAATACAAGGCTCTAAATAGAAATTATATCGGCTTATATTCAATACCAAATTCTGAAACCAACAAATATCGTATTAGGAATAACAATGTTTATATCTTCCAAATTCCTCAACAATATCCGTATAACCATGGAATCCAGTATCGAAATATTCAGAAGATTATTTCTATTCAAATCCATTCAAGTTCATTCATTGGGAAATTCTGGTTATATCAAAACCCATTTACAAATCCAATTTATTTATTTAAAAACATTGGATTATTATTCTAGTTAATAACTAGTTTATTTCGATAAAAGTATATTTTTATCTTTTCAAATGTGGATTTTTTCATCCAAAATATTTCCAAATCATTTATTATGATTTTACACAATTTTTCCATATTTTTAATAATTTTAATATCGCCATTTCAGTCGGTGTTCAATAACGACCACCGAACTACACGCATAGCGGCCTTTTCTAACAATGATTTGGACATAATTTAAAATCCAACCATTCAAATTTAGATCTCTTATATTCATTGGAAAGATCTTTTCATTACGAACCCAATGGTTCTGGTTTTAGGAGAATCCGACGGCCGGATCTCCCGTTACATCAATTTGAAGTTATTGGTTGAAATTCGTGAACGGTTGCTGCGCGGTGCGTTCTATTCAAACAAATATATATATATATATATATATATATATATATATATATATATAATATCATCGATTTCCATTTAAAATGTATTTTATAAAACATTTTAAATTTGTTTTTAAAACGATTTCAACTTCCTTTTCAATTTTAAATCAAAATTGAATATTCCATATCGTTATAATTTTAAAATGATAATATTTTCAAAATATCTGATTTTGAAATCCATTTCATTTTCGATATTCATTATTAATGAATAAAATCGATTTACATACCCATTCGAGTGAAAATGGCATTTAACTATTTAAATCGGCTTCACATTTCTATATTTTTATGTCCATCCAAAATCGGACATCAAAATCATATTTTAATCCTTTACTGAATATTATTTTAAAATATTCGTTATTTTAAAATATTCATTATTTTAAATTGTTCGTTATTTCTGAATCGGAATGTGACTCAATCAATTACCATATAATTTCAGTTATATGGATTTCATACATTGCATGTATTCAGCAGTAATGCTAAACAACCATTCAACATTCAAACATCATCCAGAGTGCATTCTACAACTATATAAGCATGAAAATAAATAAATAACGCTTATCACAGCCTGTCAACCAATCGATTGACATACAATTAAATATTGGGATTAATGTATTTCAAATATCATCCCAATACTCGTGTGGGGTTTTCAAACAACAACAGTCTATTTAAATAAATCATTGGTTAATAAATTTAACCAATTCTAATTTGGTTTGAATTATTTTCTAATTAACAAATTTTCACTGTTCAAATAATAAATGGATATTTAAATCACATTTCAGCAACCCCAATGTGTTTCCATATTGTTTGAAATACAAGTGTCGTATATTCAAACAACACTTCATGTGTAGATGAGTCGTGAATAGTTCATGTGTTGAACTCAAGCAATGTCACATGCAACAGATAAAAATCAACACTGGCAATTTCTATATATTTACAGTTATAAAACAAATTAAATAACCATACTAAAATTTTACTGAGAGCATTCTCACATTTGTTTCCACTCCTGTAGTCTTTATTTGAAGATTGTATTTTTTAACTAAATTAAACGCACATTTAATTTAGCTGAAAATCCAATTTGCTACATCTCCACTCTGATTAGTTCAATGTTGTAGAGTTCATTCACGCGATCCCAACGCAACTGAGTTTGAATCTTTCTGATGTTGTATGAGAAAGATATGACATTATATATTAATTACATTAATTAATTAATAAATAAAATTAACACTAATTACATTTATAATCCTCATCCTCTACCAGGTCAAATACGAACAGCGAAACCCATCGCTCACCGCCAAACCTTCACGTCGCAAGTCCATCGGAGCCACCTGACCTCAATCCAACATCACCCTGTTGTCGAGCATGAGGCTTCCCACCTCCTTCGTGAATAGCGCCACCTCCGGTGGGGCCAGTATCATGCAATTTGTAACAATTCGTATTTTTGGAACCAATTTAAATTTTATTTTTGACTGATTTTCATAGAAATTAAACATTTTAGATGAGTTATTTTGAGAATAAACGATTTAAAATTTATTTTAGTCGAAGTTAGAACAAATAAATTTAAAATTTAATTTAAACGAACTCGAAATGGCGCGATAGTTTGAAATTTTGATTTTAAACTTTGAATGAATATAGAGAATTCAATATAAATCAGAATTTGATAAAACAAGAAACGTTAGGATATTTTGAATTGTAACCACACGCATTCTACGTATCGAAGGATCGTAGAATATTTATTTCTTTTTCATATGAGGTCGTATGGTTGTGTAACTTTGGGGAACGACTATTGGGGTCATTTCCCATGTTCACGATTTTTGCCAATTTTAAAAAAACCATTTTTCCCATAGAAAATATTGTTTTGCCCAAAACTTTTGATTGGTAAGAACTTTTGACCTGAAACCACTTCCACTGGATTCATATTATGGCTAATTAGGGGTTATTAGTGTTAATTAGCGAAATTATGCATGTTAAAATTCTTGAAAAATATGTAAAAATTCTTAAATATTATTTTAGGGCTCTGATAGAAATTTGGGTTAATTTAGATATGTTTTGCTAATTGTATGCTTAAATCATGATTAAGGGGATTAAGGGGAAAAACCATAGGTTTGGGCATGTTTGATCCAAAATAACTCATATGATTGATGTTTGGATGTTTATGGCTGATTCCATTTGTTGTTATTACTGTTTGGAATGTTAAGTAATCTTGCAGAAAAGTTAGAATGGTTGAAAACATCGTCGTATGGCGAGAATGGACGAAAATTTGTTCGTTGGAAAATGTGTAGGGTTTCGGATCGGATCAGATATGGGGCTCAGATCAGATAAGAGAACTGGGCAAGGGGATTCGATTCGGATCGGAACTCGGCATTTTTGGGAACGTGCAAATGAAGGAGGCAACAAGGAAGGCCAGATCGGATCGGGTTGGAGTAGGGTTGGAGTTTGAATGGAGCATTGAACTAGAGTAGCACCGAACGGAACCGCCTTAGAAGCACCGAACCGAGGCAGAAGGGGATCACCGAACCGAACTACGCCACAAAGCTTCACGACCGAACCGAGGCGATGATCAAGGACCCGAATCGAACCGAGGAGGTGACCCAATGATGATCCGAACTGAACCAGGGTGACAACCCGAACCAAACCGGATGTGTACTTCTGCTTATACACGACGACTCTTCTGAAGACCAACTCCAATTCGACCAAAATCCGAGATGCATAGGAGGTCCAAATAGGAAGTAGAACTCAAGATCCAGATGGGAACCAACGAGTTAACTTCATGAATTGGACTTTGCTGCTGGACGTGTGCATAGGGATTATCGATGTCTATAGCTTTGACTCACCATTGAGGAACAAATTATTGGCTATGGATCAATGCAGTGAAGTTGTCATGACTTCATGGGGCAGAGTGATCGTACAAGGGCTATGAGCCGGTGCAGTGGAGTTTTCATGACTCCATGGGGCAGAGTGGACATAGCAAAGTACTAATGGTTACGAATCAGTGTTGTGGTGCCGTTATGACTCCATGGGGCAGAGTGATCATAACAAAGGATTGGGTGATCAAAGTGGTATATATCATACACTTTGCGCACTGAGTGAGAGATGTGAGGATGATTGCTATGTTTGATGTTTGCTATCACCATGACATGCATAACCCCTCCCTATTATTTTCACACCATGTGTTAGTGTCACCTTAGGGTATTGTACATCATGTTGTGCTAACTCTTTAGTTGCAGGCCCCGGTTCAGGTATGGTATGTATACCTGTTATTGTTCTGTTTTTTGCTGCTTATCGCTTATACCAGACTTTTGTCTGACCCAAAGTTTTATGTCTCTTCTTATTACTATGGGTGCTCCTAAACGAGCAGACAAGAGACAGGTTAGGTGATTATGCACGAGTAACTGTACCGGAGACGAGCAAGAGGCTTTCACGTATGATATATATATATATATATATATATTCTCTCTGTGTTGTTGCTGGTCACTACTTTGGGCATTAGTAGTGTACCTCTTTCTTTTCTTTATAGATAGTATTTCAAAGTTGTAATAATAATGGTTTAGAACATAAGCTGTATTTTGAATCTTTCCACTGCTATGATGGTTTAGTTTGCAGCTTATGCACCGTCTCGCCTGTTTTATGTCAAGTTATGTTATTATTAATTTTATCCCATGCGCTGTGAGACATTCTACGGGTTCCTTCTTAGTTCAAATTCCTTTCTTTTCCTTTCTTTGGCGAACGTCTCATGCTAGTTGGGCATTGGCACAACGCACTTTCATTGGAAATGTCGGCTGGTGCGGGGTGGGCCGTCACACTTGGTATTAGAGCTCTAGGTTGCATAGTTAACCTAGGGAAAGACACCAGGGAGAGATAATACGTATATGAGAGCGCGTAATTGTTATATTTTGGGTTTTCAAAAGTCATATATATACATACTATTAGTATATCTAGGGTTGAAGTCGCACTGCACTGGCACCGCTGAAGGGATGGTTAATCGTTTTCTCCTTACAGATAGAACGATGAGCCAATATACGAGGAATACTGGTTCAGGAGCCAATAATAGGAATGCTCCTGATATGAGGACGATGTTCACTGACTTCATGAGAGAGATGCTTATGGATGTTCAGAGGGCAGCTCCTAATGCTACAAATGGTGGTGATGCGGCGGTGCAGGCACCTAGGGCCGATTTCGCCAAGCTCAGTAAGGACTATACTAGTCTCGGTGGGAAGCCGTTCCACGGAACAGAATCGGCTACAGAAGTTCAGGATTGGCTCGATAGTTATGAGCGCATCTTCGAGGACTTAGGGATCAATGATGCGATGAAGAGGAAGCTAACATCTCGTCAGCTGCAAGGACGAGCTATGAGTTGGTGGAAGTTATTAAGGCAGCTACTCCTGAGGATCAAGTTACTTGGGATCAGTTTAAGGCCCAATTCAGTGATAAGTTTATCCCAGTTCTCAGAAATCAGAATCGTTTAGGAAGTTCTTGGAGCTTAAATATAATGGTAGGGCAGTCTCGGAGTATATTGCTAAGTTCGATACTTTATCGAAGTATGGATTATCTCTTATCGACACTCCTGAGAAGAAGAATGAGAAGTTTATAAGAGGCTTAGATCAGTACTTGGGGGAAAGGCTTATAAACCATATTGATGAGACTTTTGAATCAATTATTGGGAAAACATTGAGATTAGAAAGCCTTTATCCTAAGCCCAAGACTAAAGTCGTTGTTGCATCTGCAGATAGGCCAAAGCCGTAGGCAAGCTGTGGAGGCAAGAATAATTCTCAGAATAAAAGGAAGCAAAGTCAGACCAAGGATGGTCAGAAAAAGAAAGACAGGGAAGATGTTGAGTGCTTTAGTTATGGCAAGAAGGGCCATTATGCTAAAGAATGTCGAGCAAAGCCAGCGGAAAGAAAATGCTTCAACTGCGGCCAAGTGGGACATCACAAGGATAAATGTTCACAACCCCCTAAAGAGAAGCAGATTGTGAAAGCATATGCTATTAGTGTTGTTCCTTCTTCGTCGAATGCCCCAAATGCAGTGGAGAAATGAAAGAATGTCATCATTCAAGGTATGCTTTCTGTTTATGATGTTCCTGTTCTAGTATTGTTTGATATTGGGGTTTTCCGTTCCTTCATATCTAGTGACCTGGTAGATAGGTTGGGATTGAAACCCGAGATAGTTGATAAACCTTTAGCGGTGACAAACCCGATTGGTGGTTCGACTAGCTTTAGTATGATTTGTTGTAATGTGGTCTTATCGAGTCATGGATGTATGTTTGCTTGTGATTGCTTTGTTTTGGGCTTTACTGGGTATGACATTATTTTAGGAATCGATTGGCTCCAAAGGTACGGGGTGGTGGTAGACTGTGAGGGATTTTCGGTGACTATTAGGGCGGATGATGGACGGAGTGTAGTGTTTAGTGGCCTATCTAGTGATGAGGTGATGGCTAGTTTTCTAAATTCCCTCGACATTCCGCAAAACGAGTTATCAGGGGTTCCCATTGTTGGCCAGTATCCGGATATCTTCGAGGAAGTGACCGAACTCCCACCACACTGAGAAATTGAGTTCCGTATTGATTTAGTGAAAGATGCCAGACCTATAGTAATGCCACTTCTGTTGGATCTAGAATAACCCTAGAGGGGGGGGGGGGTGAATAGGGTTTTTCACAGTTTTTAAATAGAATTGAAAAAACTGACAGGATATTAAAATAATAAACAGATCACAGAACATAGCAGAAACAGAAATGCAGAAAAAAAATCACACACAAATATACCCAGCTTCGGCAAAAACCTGCCTACTGCTGCATTTCTAACGTTTCTACTAGGTGATAGAACAGATCCCGCATACAAGACCATGTACACTCGCAAACCCTACTCCTATTCTAACCCTACGCTCAAAACCCTAGACTGAACGATGTCCCCTCGATCAGATTCCCGAATTACAACCCTGTAATCCAAAACCAGATTTTACAGACTCTGAAACTGACAGCCAACTCCCTGACTGATCTCCCCTAGATTTTTACAGAATCTAGAACTGATTCAGACGATTTACAACACAATTTAAAAAACAACAGAATGTAAAACATAAATGTAAACCCTAGTTCTTAAAATAAAAATAAAAGAGGAGTTTATATTAAAGGGGTCATCCCCTTTTCCCATTAAAAACCGGCCGGCCCATTCTCCTTTTGTTTGCACCCGATCCCTTTACTTTCTCTTTTGCTCTGGGAAACAAAAATGGCGGCTGCGATAACTAGGGTTTCACTGAATCTTCCCCAAATCGATCGTTTGCTTGATGAATTGGCTATCTCTTTGGTGCTCGAATTGTTTGGCTCTATGATGCTTCGATTTTGGGGTTGCTCCTTTTCTCGATCGAAACCTATGTGAGTATTTTTGAGTTTGATTTGTGCTCTTTGAAATTGCGAGTTTTTGGTTTTCAATTTTCTCTGTTCTGTGGTTTCGATCTATATTTGCCGATGATGAAATGGTGTGATAAAATAGGATTTGAAATCCTCAATCAACTCTGATTTCGCTGTAATTGACTTTGACTGATTTCATGCGTGTGAATTTCCCTTTTTGAAAAATCTCGGCTTTAATTGTGATTGAGTAATTCTGGAAAATATATCCTTGAATTTCCTTGCATGATTCTCTGCCTTGATTGAATCCTAAAGGAATTGCCATTTTCGATTTAAAACCTGTCTTGAATTGATGCTCTGTAAATTGCTTGCCTTACTTTGTTACCATAGATTGAATTCAATCTGCATTTATTTGAGTAAAACAGACAGATAATATCTGTGGCCCCTTTTGATCCTTGTGTGATATCTGAATAATATGAAAACTAGTTTCTTGCCAAAAAGTGATTGTGATATTTGTTCTTGCCAAGTATGTTTCCTGATTGCATTTTGAAAAAATGCTTGCCAAATATGAATTGAGACGGTTTTGAAAAATTTGCGTGTGCCATATCTGGAATTTAAATACTTGCCAAATAAAAGATTGATTCCTGCGAATTGATTTCTGCCCTGAATAGCAAAAACACTTGCCACATTTAACTCTTGCTGAATTATGAAATGGTGGATGAGAAAACTGGAACCTTTGTGACTTTCTCGAAATGATTTTGTATTGCAAAAAAAACTGATTATCAAAACAATGTTTCTTGACCAATCATTTGATTCACTGTTTCATTTCATTTTTGGAAGCAAATCAATGCGAGAATAAATTGTTTTTGGACATTTCTGCATTGTAAAATTGGAAAGAAATTTCCCATTTGAAACTGATGCCTTGATAGTTGCCAAATATTGATATTCTTGAAATTTCTTGTTGCCATGAAACCAAACTTTGATTAAATGAATCTAAGCCGTGTCATTGTGAATTGCTATTTGCTTAAACATGATCATGTACCTGACATGTAGTTCCCCCATGCTTTGTTTCTATATATATATATATATATATATGCATTATATACATATATGTTTAACAAGTTTGTTGGTCTGCATGATCAATTGATCAGTCATGTATCCTGACCATATATACTTGTGCCACTTTGGTCACTTGTCTTGCTGGACCATGCAATTTCTGTTTCTCCATTACTGCTTTGGCCATTTCACCATGATCTTGTGAACCCACTTGTGTATATGTTGCTGATTTCTGAACTATGCTAAACTATGTCATGTAGCTTTGAACTGCCTTGACCAATGCACAGAAATGTTTTGACCATATTAGTGCGGACTTGTGCATTTTTGAGTTTGAGTTGAACACTTCCATATTGCCTGTGATACTTAAGATACTTGCTGCATTGTTGAATAAACACTTGAGCATGAAACTGCACTTGTAAATTTGTTGTACCATTGTACACTTGCACCATTTATATTTCACTTGTTCATGTGTGCTTCTGTCCTATCTTGGCACACCATATTTGTTTCTGCTTCACCTTATGCTTCATCATGTACACATCATATGTAAATGCTGCTGCATACATGCCATTCTTGAAATCAATTTGACATTTGTTTGCACTTATGTAGTCACTGTATACGCTCCATTCTATGCTGCTGTCTTCATGTGAATACTTGCTGTTTGTACCATCCATGCTTCACCATACTGACACGCACATGTCAGTGCTACACTACACTATTGCTGTGTCATCTTGAAAAGAGCTCGACCACAATGAATTGATTCATTTGATTTGTTGTATTTCTGAAATTTTTGAACCCTATTGCTTTCATACATGTTTGTCCATTGTATTGATGTCTTTGCTGCATCGACAATGTTCATGATGCACCATTCACTTGCTCGACTACTTGTTGCATGTATATATTGTGCAAAATTGTGGCTGACTTTATATTGAGTTGTTTTTATGTGTCCACTGAGTCGAGCAGGTCCATGTGGCTACTCCTCAGATGCTATACTGCATGGCGAGGCAGTGCACACGTGTATGCATATACACGTGTGTATATGCAGCCATCAGAGAATTTTTCTATCCCTGTACTATATATATATACTGTCTAGACACGGTCGGATTAACAAATCAGATCAAGTCAGAAAAATGATGAGAAACACACCAGAAAACTGAGGAAAATAAAAATTTTAAAATTAAAATTATATTTGCATATATTCAGTATTATTTCTATTGCAGTATACTGTGTGTGTGTTTCATATGTGACAGGTAAGCAAGGATGTCTGGATTGACTGTGATGACTGGACTGGACAGAGAGCAGTGAAGACAGAAGACTGAATATAAAAAGACAGTGTGTAGTGTCAGTAAATGTGTCAAAGTGCATGTATGTAAATATGAGTGTTGAGACTGAAAGTATGTACAAAAAGTGTGACCGACTTAATCTGTAATGAGGAGCTGTATATATGAAATCTGATATGGCATGAAGTGTAATACAGAGATAAACAAATAGTGGAGTATAAAATTTGTACTGTTTGATATTGAAATAAAATATTCTATTCAAATAAAATACTGTGAATATTTAAATTTCTGTACAGTTATATTTTATTTAAATATAAATATTATATTCCTGTCTGTAATGTGATATAACAGTACAATTTCAAACACATTTATAATGAATATTTATTTGGTTGTTATCATCAAACAAAAATCATATAATAGTGTATACGACTACGTCATATACAACAATCTCCCCCTTTTGATGATGACAAACAAATAAAAGATTTTGATCGTAATAAATGTGTTTGACAGTGAATATTGAACTCCCCCTATTTATTAGCTCCCCCTACAACAGAAACTGCCCCTATAACTGTGCATGAGTGAAAAGAATGTAAAAAGATTCAGAATTCTCAAAATTAGAATATTTATAGAATATTCACTCATAAATCAAAATCCAGTCCATTCTCCCCCTTTTGTTATCATCAAAAGGATACAGATTTTAAAACACCGATGAAAATTGACTAAAAATATAATTTCAGCTGAAAA
The DNA here is from genome assembly GCA_030737875.1 of Allium sativum. Classification (NCBI taxonomy): domain Eukaryota; kingdom Viridiplantae; phylum Streptophyta; class Magnoliopsida; order Asparagales; family Amaryllidaceae; genus Allium; species Allium sativum. The sequence goes on from CM060924.1 coordinate 683,931,723, forward strand.
GGAAGAATGGTCATCATAAATTTCAATCAGTCAAACAAAAATCATAATATTCTAAGAACAGGTAGCATATTTCACATTGTAGAAAATGACGGATATACGATGAATTTTATAAAAATGAGGAGAGTTATAAAAATATGAATATTTCCCAATTATTTTCAAAAGAATTTTATAAAATTAAAGCACCAAAAACGGTGATGGATTTGGATTATAATTAAAAATTCAATTTAAGTGAGAAAATCGAATAATCTCAAATTTCAATATCTATCAATCAACAAATCATAATACGTCATAATATTTTCAACACATTTCACAGATTAGAGAGATGGATTGATAGGTTGATTTTTACACACCAAGGAGAATTTCAATTTTATTTCAGTTTTTAGCACATTTTTTTTATTTATTTATTTAAGAGCACACTGACCATGCATAACCAGAGCTTGGATTTTTAAATGAGGCCAGTCGCAGCTTAAATTATAAGTTGTCTCTTAACCATGCATGACCAGAGCTTGGATTTTTAAATGAGGTTAGAGACACACTTATATATTTATTATATATATTTATCATTTCAGCTTTTAAAAAAGAAAAACTCCTTGGTATAAAACCAATATATGGATGATAGAAAATGTGGTAGGTACAGAAATGGACTGTGAAATAAATTTCTAAATTAATTATATTATGAGATATGACCAACTGTACCTGGATTATTGAAAATTTTCAATTATCACTAATTCTGAATAATAATATAACCACAATTCCATCACAAATATTTTCACTGTTTATTTAAAATGATTTTAAGAAAAATTAAACTCTCCACATTTATATAAAATCATAACGGATGGCAGAAGGATGATAAGTAATGAAGATTGCCGTGAAATAATTGCCAGTTCAAAGATATTATAATAAATATTTAACCATCATGAAAATCTAAATAAAATTCTCCTCTTGTTGTGAAATATACTGCAGTCACAATTCATCACAATTTCTAAATCTGATTATAATTTTGATGAATTATAAATACAGTTTAATTTAGATATTGATTTCAATTTCTGAAAGAATAATCAATAAATAATTTTAAAATTGAAAATCAATTACAAGAGTAATATGCTGATCTATACATGACAAGAGGGAAAAAATATATATATATACAGCAAAAAAAATATGCAGCACTTTTAAACTGATACCACATGGTGTCTCTACAAAGTGAAAAATCAGAACAGATGGATGAGACAAATATAAGGCTCTTCTGATACCAAATGTTCTCGCTTTCTCGAGGATTTTAATGACACCCCGGTGGCAAACAAATGGTACCTCAGTCAACAGAAAATACTTAATTACAAAGCAAGCAACTCATGCACACAAATTTTATTTATCAAAGCACGATAAACCTTTGATACCAAATCAAGCAGTCCTCAAAAAAAAATTTACAAATCAATTTCTTATAATCAGAGCAGCATGATTCCAAAACAAACATTTTTCAAAAACAGTATCAGAGCAGCACAGAGAAATCAGTTTCACAACAGACTTGTCAAGATGTTGGTCACATAAGGTGGTTCATGATCCAAGATTTGCAAATATACTCTATTTTAAATCATTTGAAGAAATGTAAAAGTATTAGGATTTAATGAATCAATCACACCAGGTTATATTTCAGATTCAAGATATGTGTGAGATCCAATAAATCAATAATTTCAAATGATTTTAAACAAACATATATTCAAATCAAATAATCATGAAATAACAATGATTTTCAAAGACCATTTAAAAAAAAAACATTTTCAAGAATTTCTCAAAACTATTTCCGACAAGCCCAAGAGAAATTTCAGGTCATTTACATCAAATTTGAAAATATTCATGATCGGGATAATTTATTTGAAATCACATGAATCAATGTAAAGTTTTGGGATATAATGAATCAGTCACACGAGATTGACAATTTCAACAATAAGAGGTGTGTGATATTCAAAATATCTAGAATTTCAGATGATTTCAAACAAACATATTTCAATATAATGATCATGAATAAAGATGAATTCCAAGATGTATCACTGATACAAGCTAATCTGAAAATCAATGAAATTACCACAACTGATAAATAACAGAGTGTTGTAATGAGTATAATATTTTGAGCTTTTCTAAAATGAATTAGGATAAACTCAGAACAACAAAGGTGTGTGACATTTCATTAAATATTCAGATCTTCAAACAAAATTTAGAATTCAAATTAACAGTGTTCAAGATATGATAAGAATACATCAACACTATTATGAATTCAGAAATAAAAAAAATCTCAAAAACAATTGCAGATATTTACAAGATTAAATTCAGGATATGGGAATGATTAACACCTCAGAATTCTATTCAAATAAAGAAAGTTTCCAGAAGATCATGATTACTGTAATTAGAAGTTAAGGAAGCCCAAGAAGTTAAAATGATATGACAGTGACAAATCAAACAGAAAAAGAAAATAAACAGAAGAGAGATAGAAGAAGAAATAAACAAGAGATTAAAAAAACGAGAATATTTACAAGGACAAGTTCAGAGATCATACCTGAAATCAGTGTAAACCAGAATCTCTGACTCATCAGTCTTGGCTGAGGTACTGTAAAGAATACAGAAATATAGAGCAACTTGAAATCAATCTCTTTTCAGCATAGCAGTTCCTCAGCCTCCTTTGGTACCTAACAGTTTAAAGGATCGAGTGGTCTAACAAAATTTGTAAAACCACTCTGATATGTGTTTACCACTTTTGGTACCCAAACCTGTCTATATAACAAACCATCTAAATTTACCTTTGTACCTTTTGGAACCCAAATCTGTTTGAATTTAGTTGAAGTCGTTTTATTTTTATTTGGGATCCAAGATTGTTTAATTGGTTTGTTATAAAACAAATTCACATCATGTTTTTGATTCAAAAATTCTTTGGGAATGTTAGAGTTCAAATTTTCAAAACAACCATTTCCAAAATGATTTGAAGGATTTTTAAAAACAATTGAATTCCGTTTCTCAAATTCATTTGTTTTTCCAAGAACATCATTTTTTCCGAAGCCAAGACCCGATTTATTTCCAATAGAAACTTGGTTTTGTAACAACATATTCAATGATTTTTCCCCATTGGAAAATTTATCCAAAGTGGATTCTAATCGTTGAATTTTAGATTTTAGATCGCCATTTTCTTTTAATAAATTTGAGCAATTATTTATAGCGATCATCTGTTCAGCATTGGTCTGTTGTAAAACCAGATTCTCATTTTCAAGCAATCTAATTTTGGCTTGAGATTCCGAGATTTCAAATTCAAATCGTTTTTGTTTTTCAGACTCAAAAATCTTGGATTTTTCAATCTCATTTTCAAGTTCTTTCAAAATCAAATCACTTCTCACCAAATTTTCATTTTCAGCAATCTCAAATTTGGAACTTATATCAGTCTTAAAAACTTCAAATTCCTTTTGTAGAAGATTGTTCAAATTTGATAACTCAATCTTGTTTTCTTTTAAGATCAAAATTTCCTTTTCAAACTTTTGAATATTTTTATTGAGATGAACAAGATTGGTTTTCAATTTTAAACAATTTTTGCAATTAGAATTTGAAGAATTCTTAACGTTTTTGAGTTTTGATTCCAAAACATTATTTTTGCAGATCAACTCAAGCTTCTCAGATTTCAGAAGTTTATTTTTAGATTTTAACTTCTCAACAAATTCAGTTAAACCATTTAAACGGTGAATATTAGAAATATTTCCTGTTGAGTCTCCATCTGGATTTCCATCTGTACAACTTGTCAAGCACAAATCTGAAGCCGAGTTATCTTTCTGGGATTTTGAGCATTTGTCAATTTTTCCATATAGCGCGTTGAGAGTCTGCCAGATTTCCTGCGCAGTCAAACAATGAGAAATAAGGCTATATTGAATATCATCAATATACGAATATAAAATATGAGTAGCATGTAAATTAAATTCAATATCAACCCTACTTACAATATCATACCCATTTTTAATACTATTCCAACATTTCATATCAACAGATTTTAAATAAGATTTCATTTCTGATTTCCAATTTAAAAAATCTGTACCATTGAAAATAGATGGAATATGACTGGACTGACTCTCTATGGACTGACAACTAGGATTCACCATTTCTCTAGAGTTAAAGAAAACCTTGCTCTGATACCACTTGTTGGATCTAGAATAACCCTAGAGGGGGGTGAATAGGGTTTTTCACAGTTTTTAAATAGAATTGAAAAAACTGACAGGATATTAAAATAATAAACAGATCACAGAACATAGCAGAAACAGAAATGCAGAAAAAAAAATCACACACAAATATACCCAGCTTCGGCAAAAACCTGCCTACTGCTGCATTTCTAAGGTTTCTACTAGGTGATAGAACAGATCCCGCATACAAGACCATGTACACTCGCAAACCCTGCTCCTATTCTAACCCTACGCTCAAAACCCTAGACTGAACGATGTCCCCTCGATCAGATTCCCGAATTACAACCCTGTAATCCAAAACCAGATTTTACAGACTCTGAAACTGACAGCCAACTCCCTGACTGATCTCCCCTAGATTTTTACAGAATCTAGAACTGATTCAGACGATTTACAACACAATTTAAAAAACAACAGAATGTAAAACATAAATGTAAACCCTAGTTCTTAAAATAAAAATAAAAGAGGAGTTTATATTAAAGGGGTCATCCCCTTTTCCCATTAAAAACCGGCCGGCCCATTCTCCTTTTGTTTGCACCCGATCCCTTTACTTTCTCTTTTGCTCTGGGAAACAAAAATGGCGGCTGCGATAACTAGGGTTTCACTGAATCTTCCCCAAATCGATCGTTTGCTTGATGAATTGGCTATCTCTTTGGTGCTCGAATTGTTTGGCTCTATGATGCTTCGATTTTGGGGTTGCTCCTTTTCTCGATCGAAACCTATGTGAGTATTTTTGAGTTTGATTTGTGCTCTTTGAAATTGCGAGTTTTTGGTTTTCAATTTTCTCTGTTCTGTGGTTTCGATCTATATTTGCCGATGATGAAATGGTGTGATAAAATAGGATTTGAAATCCTCAATCAACTCTGATTTCGCTGTAATTGACTTTGACTGATTTCATGCGTGTGAATTTCCCTTTTTGAAAAATCTCGGCTTTAATTGTGATTGAGTAATTCTGGAAAATATATCCTTGAATTTCCTTGCATGATTCTCTGCCTTGATTGAATCCTAAAGGAATTGCCATTTTCGATTTAAAACCTGTCTTGAATTGATGCTCTGTAAATTGCTTGCCTTACTTTGTTACCATAGATTGAATTCAATCTGCATTTATTTGAGTAAAACAGACAGATAATATCTGTGGCCCCTTTTGATCCTTGTGTGATATCTGAATAATATGAAAACTAGTTTCTTGCCAAAAAGTGATTGTGAGATTTGTTCTTGCCAAGTATGTTCCCTGATTGCATTTTGAAAAAATGCTTGCCAAATATGAATTGAGACGGTTTTGAAAAATTTGCGTGTGCCATATCTGGAATTTAAATACTTGCCAAATAAAAGATTGATTCCTGCGAATTGATTTCTGCCCTGAATAGCAAAAACACTTGCCACATTTAACTCTTGCTGAATTATGAAATGGTGGATGAGAAAACTGGAACCTTTGTGACTTTCTCGAAATGATTTTGTATTGCAAAAAAAACTGATTATCAAAACAATGTTTCTTGACCAATCATTTGATTCACTGTTTCATTTCATTTCTGGAAGCAAATCAATGCGAGAATAAATTGTTTTTGGACATTTCTGCATTGTAAAATTGGAAAGAAATTTCCCATTTGAAACTGATGCCTTGATAGTTGCCAAATATTGATATTCTTGAAATTTCTTGTTGCCATGAAACCAAACTTTGATTAAATGAATTTAAGCCGTGTCATTGTGAATTGCTATTTGCTTAAACATGATCATGTACCTGACATGTAGTTCCCCCATGCTTTGTTTCTATATATATATATATATATATATATATATATATATATATATGCATTATATACATATATGTTTAACAAGTTTGTTGGTCTGCATGATCAATTGATCAGTCATGTATCCTGACCATATATACTTGTGCAACTTTGGTCACTTGTCTTGTTGGACCATGCAATTTCTGTTTCTCCATTACTGCTTTGGCCATTTCACCATGATCTTGTGAACCCACTTGTGTATATGTTGCTGATTTCTGAACTATGCTAAACTATGTCATGTAGCTTTGAACTGCCTTGACCAATGCACAGAAATGTTTTGACCATATTAGTGCGGACTTGTGCATTTTTGAGTTTGAGTTGAACACTTCCATATTGCCTGTGATACTTAAGATACTTGCTGCATTGTTGAATAAACACTTGAGCATGAAACTGCACTTGTAAATTTGTTGTACCATTGTACACTTGCACCATTTATATTTCACTTGTTCATGTGTGCTTCTGTCCTATCTTGGCACACCATATTTGTTTCTGCTTCACCTTATGCTTCATCATGTACACATCATATGTAAATGCTGCTGCATACATGCCATTCTTGAAATCAATTTGACATTTGTTTGCACTTGTGTAGTCACTGTATACGCTCCATTCTATGCTGTTGTCTTCATGTGAATACTTGCTGTTTGTACCATCCATGCTTCACCATACTGACACGCACATGTCAGTGCTACACTACACTATTGCTGTGTCATCTTGAAAAGAGCTCGACCACAATGAATTGATTCATTTGATTTGTTGTATTTCTGAAATTTTTGAACCCTATTGCTTTCATACATGTTTGTCCATTGTATTGATGTCTTTGCTGCATCGACAATGTTCATGATGCACCATTCACTTGCTCAACTACTTGTTGCATGTATATATTGTGCAAAATTGTGGCTGACTTTATATTGAGTTGTTTTTATGTGTCCACTGAGTCGAGCAGGTCCATGTGGCTACTCCTCAGATGCTATACTGCATGGCGAGGCAGTGCACACGTGTATGCATATACACGTGTGTATATGCAGCCATCAGAGAATTTTTCTGTCCCTGTACTATATATATATACTGTCTAGACACGGTCGGATTAACAAATCAGATCAAGTCAGAAAAATGATGAGAAACACACCAGAAAACTGAGGCAAATAAAAATTTTAAAATTAAAATTATATTTGCATATATTCAGTATTATTTCTATTGCAGTATACTGTGTGTGTGTTTCATATGTGACAGGTAAGCAAGGATGTCTGGACTGACTGTGATGACTGGACTGGACAGAGAGCAGTGAAGACAGAATACTGAATATAAAAAGACAGTGTGTAGTGTCAGTAAATGTGTCAAAGTGCATGTATGTAAATATGAGTGTTGAGACTGAAAGTATGTACAAAAAGAGTGACCGACTTAATCTGTAATGAGGAGCTGTATATATGAAATCTGATATGGCATGAAGTGTAATACAGAGATAAACAAATAGTGGAGTATAAAATTTGTACTGTTTGATATTGAAATAAAATATTCTATTCAAATAAAATACTGTGAATATTTAAATTTCTGTACAGTTATATTTTATTTAAATATAAATATTATATTCCTGTCTGTAATGTGATATAACAGTACAATTTCAAACACATTTATAATGAATATTTATTTGGTTGTTATCATCAAACAAAAATCATATAATAGTGTATACGACTACGTCATATACAACAACTTCGTCGTATGGCACCAAGGGAGCAGAGAGAGAGATCGGGGTACAAGTAAGCAATCTTTTGAAGAAGAGATTTATCAGAAGAAGTGTCTCCGAGTGGGGAGCACCAGTTGTATTTGCTATCAAGGCAGATGGTTCCCTTCGTTTATGTGTGGACTATCGCGAGTTGAATAAAGTGACTAGGAAGAATAAGTATCCTCTTTCGTGGAAAGATGATTTGTTTGACCAACTGGAGGGAGCAAGAGTGTTCTCCGAATTAAACCTCGCGATAGGATTTCATCAACTCCGAGTAGCAGCTGAGAGTGTTCCTAAAACGGCATTTCAGACGCCGTATGGATTCTATGAGTGGTTGGTCATGCCATTCGGGTCGACCAATGAACCAGCATATTTTTTGGATCTTATGGATAGGGTATTCAGGGATCAATTGAATAAGTTTGTTCTTGTATTTGTAGACGATATCTTGGTTTACTCGAGGGCACAGGAAGAACACAAGGAACATTTGAGAATAGTGATGAAGGTATTGAGGAAACACCAATTGAAAGCGAAGTTTTTTAAGTGTCACTTCTGGAAAAGGGAAGTGAGATTCTTGGGCCATGTTGTTTCAGGGAATGGCAACTGTAAGAACCCGTAACTTCCCCGTGAAGGAAAGAGCGGATACTTTGAGAACAACACACAAATGAACGCAGACGGAAGAACATTTCATTGCTATTACAACAATTCCATCAGATACAAGAATATACAGAGTATAATTGAATAAATTACATTTGATAAATATCAGAGATTATAGTAAATTACATAGCAGCGGAAAATAATACAAAGCACAACTGAAGGTGATATACGGATATAGAGCTTTCCGGAAACCATTCCAGCTGTAAACCAGGATCCTGTGAATATAAATCTGCAAAAGCAAAACTACTAGCTGCCCATGCGGAAAATAAAGGCACCCACAGTTTAGGTTAAAACAATAAACTCCAGGTCAGTCATGTGACTGGTGTGAGAACTAAAACAGTTATTTAAAACTTTATTTTAGAAGAGAGTAATTCAAGGGACCACGCCGTATAACACGGAACGGGTTTCCTCCCAAGAATACTTGTGCATAGAATAAACAGCGCAATGCTTTTTCGAAAAATGAAGCTATTATAAGACCCAGGTCCCATCACACAATGCAACGCAAGCTGGAGGATAGAGTTTTACCTTATAACAACCAAACATGCTTAGTACGTTTAAAACAAATCATTTGATACTATAATATGTGTATAGTGTCAAAACAATTTCAATCATAAATATAAATCATAGACGGCATAGCATCCCATGCTACTATGTCGCCATACTAGGCTCTACAAATAAAGCCGAAATATCTCGTATTGGAAATTGGATTTCCGTCATGAGTCGAGGCAAGGGGCAAGCTCCTCTCCGCGTTCGAGACACTCTAGCAAATGTCTCAGGACTACACACTCTGGGCAATCCTGGGATCCTCCAAGGCCGGTCCTCACTTACGTTAGAGGATTAGTTATTCCTGAACACACGTTTCCCGGTCCTTGCAGACATGTAATCGAGGCGCCTCGCATTCCAACAACCACATAGGTGAAAAGTATATAAATGTCAGGGCTGGTAAGTCACTGACACCACCATAGCTAGAAAGAAACGTCATGCACTCCTTTGGTCCTCATCCCTTTTTGACTCATACCGAGGTGTGAGGCTCGCGAATTCACGTTATACACAAAGCTACGTCACAAAGGCCGTGCTTTGATCATCAACCACAAGACTTTTCTTTTCAACAGAAGCCTTGATCATTGCATCTTAGCGTGCCACACAGACAATTCATGCCATGCGACTGATGTCCATCGATATACAACCTCTGAGCTCGTACGTCTCAGAGAAGGGCGTTAAGCAAAAGAATAAATTCTCCACCGCCAAACAGATGTATATTTAATAGAAATCAATCAACACAGAATAAAATCCAATGTCGGACAAACAATCCATTTACAAGTTCATTCTGGGTCTGAACGAAACCGGAGGCACTTTCCTCGCATGTCCATCGATCTCCAGGTACGTCTGGACGACCACCAACTATTTCCATCCTCTTGGGTGTACTGCCCAATCAGGATCGTCAGTAATTATCCAAACGATGTGAAGACTTCCGGTCTTCGACCACCGTCTTCATCTTCGACTTATCATCGAATCGGTTATTCAGAATGGGTATAAACCCGGACTTTCCGAACAACCCGCGTGTATTAAAAACAAATGTTACACAAACACAACATACGCCTCATTCCAATTCATATTCTCAGGGAAAGGTTCCCATTAATTTTATCAAAGATAAATTCTTTAATTTTATTCTTTAATCTTCCTTTGAATGTCGTTTCAAACCAAAATATGCTTTTCTAAACTAGTCGAGATTAGCGAATCACAACGAAGTAATTATTTATTTTATTTCCCAATCCCAACCTATTCATCCCATGAAGCAAAACTGGTAATACTCCATATTTAACACCGTGGTGTTATCGGTAAAATTAATTACCATTTCACGTTCAAATCTAATTAAAGATTTAACTATCGCTTTGGAGCAAAACTGGTAATACTCCATTCTCGCTCATTTTCTAAATTTGATAATTTAGATTACAAATTTACATTTCAATCTAATTGCAGATTCTTTAAAACTCCTTTTATTGGGTTAAAGAACTAATGTCATTTAAAACACAGCTCATGACAAACCCAAACCACATTCTATTTATCGTCGGGTTAAAGAACTAGTGTTATTTAAAACACAGTTCACGATAAACCCACAAATCAATTCTAGTTCAATTTAATTCAAATATATTAGGAATTCCGATTATTTAAAACCCCTTTTTAAATCTAATTTATTTATTTAAAAACAAATCGGGTTTTAAATTTAGTTCAAACTAGTTCATTTTGATAAAAATCGATTTTTATCTTCAAATATGGAGTTTTTCATCCCAAATTTTCCCAAATCATTTCTTATGATTTTACACAAATTATTGATATTTTAAATAATTTTATCAAGGCCCGTACAGTCGATTTCCATCAACGGCCATCGAACTGCACTTACAGCGACCTTTTTCTAATTTGATTTGGACGTATCTCCAAATCCAACCGTTAGATTTTGAATTTCAAATATTCGTTAGAAAGCTCTTTTCGATACGAACCCAACGGTTCCGGTTTTAGGAGGATCCGACGGTCGGATCTCCCGTAATGTCCATTTGAAATAAATGGTCGAAATTTACGAACTGCCGCGGCGCGGCGCGTTCTATTCAGGCCATTATATTATATATATATAATATATAATATATATTTCGTCGATTACTATTCAAAACGAATTTTATAAATAAAATGATATTTTTAATATTCCTATCATGTAAAAATTATATTTTCAATTCTCTACCTAAACAAAAATCATATTTTTACATCTTTTACTTAATAAAGATTATATTTTTAACACTTTAAAAATATAAAAATCATATTTTGATTATCTTCCTTATATAAAAATTATATCTTTATTCTTTCCACGATATAAAAACTATATTTTTAATCTTCACTTACAATAAAAATTATATTTTTAATCGATTAAAAATCAGATCTTTTATCATATTAAAAATATATATAAAAACTGAATCTTTTTATGCACAAACATCTATTCTTTTCTATGAACTACTCTAGGAACAAAATCTATTCTTTTTATAAATAAAAACCAAAGTTTTCCTATAAAATAAAATCAGTTTTCCATATGTAAAAATCTAAACTTTATTTTCAGATTTATATAAAAGTAATAATTAAAAGAAACTGAAATAAATAAACTAAAATAAATAAACTTTACCTTTGTTTCGAAGGGGGAAAGGGTTTCGCAGTTCGTCGGAGGGGTGGTGAAAAGTCTGACGCGGCGGTGGGCCAATGGAGGGGCGGCGGCGGCCTTTACTGGCGGAGGAGGGTTTGGGTGGGTGCCTGGAAGGGAGGAGAGGCCAGGGGGAGGGGTGCGCAGTCCTTTCAGGCGGCGGCGAACGGGGAGGAAGGGGGGGGTCTGGTGGGGCTTCAGGCGTCGATCGAAGAGGGGGGGTGGGCTGTCGCACTTCGATGGACGGGGGTGGGGGGGGGGGGTTTCAAGAGGAGGTTGGCGCCCTCCTTTAAGGCGGCGGCGGCACCATCGGAGGAGCGGCGGCGGCACCATCGGAGGAGCGGCGGCTCCTCCGCCTCTTTTACTCCTTTTTATTTTTTTTATTTTTTTTATTTTCTCTGGAATGAAAACGAGAAGGGGGAGGGGGGGCAGAACGATTTTAAGGAGGAGGGAGAGGTTTTTTTTAATTTTTTTTAATTATTTTAATTTCTAAAGAGTTGACTTTTACGTACGACCTCTAAACGAGGTTCACCGCCTGTCGTCCATAGCGTTTTACCCCCATTCCGAACACAATGGGATAAGCATCGTAAGCTGATTCGATCGTTTCGATCTGTTTTCTTCAAAATCAACATATAACTCTATATATTGAATTTGAACGCGCATTTCAATTTACCGGGGTCACATACGAATTCTATAAATTGCAGAAAAATATTTTCTAGCTTCGTGTTGACGATACGGTCCTAATAAAACTAGTTTCGTCGAATTCTGAGACCGTTAGAAAAATGGCCAATTTCCAGTCGATTAAAATCAACTAAAACTGGTCAAACGCGTTTTCCTTTGCCACGCTCACATATTGATTCGAAAAATTATGAAATTTGAAATCTAGCAATAATTTGACATCACGGACCCAACAAAAGTGGTTTTGTCGAAATCCGAGGTCGTTTGCAAAATTCCCATTTTTAAGGGCCTGAATTCCATAGCGACTATTCAGAATTTTCAACTGGACATATCTTTTGATTCCCGTTATGAAATTTTGATTTTTCGGATTCGTTGGAAAGATATCACCAATTTGATCCTAATGTTTTTGATTTCACTAAAATCCGGATTGTTTTGCACCCGGTACATTCAATTGAAGTTTGAAATCGAATTATCGAACTACCGCGCCATTTTCAATCCCTTTTATAATTATATATAAATATTTATATTCTAACGACGACGCGTATAATATATACGCTCGAATTCCTATTCATAATAAATTTATCGTCGATATTATTCAAAATAATCTATTTTAAATGTTCAAAATTCGCTAAAATTGCCAAAATAAAAATTTTAAACTGGCTCAGATTTTCCGGGTTATTACAATCTTCCCCACTTAAAACTTTTCGTCCCTGAAAAGGAACAAAGTCGAAAGTGGTTTGATTAATCGGCTCTACGTTCGATTTGGCTTCCATTCTCTAACTTTTCAGTTTCTGAGAATTTTCAAATTTTCAAAAATTTGGCTAACACCCTAAATTTTCGAAAAATTTCGCCATAACCTCCCCTGCACCGGGAGCCACGGGAAAATCCCGTGCCATATATGCCTTCTGATCTCAAAAAGAAAAAGAAAAAGCCAAGCGGCTAGCCAATAGGCTCATAAAATCATCATCACCCAAACAAAACAGTAAATTATGTAGTAAACATGTACCTATTTGTCGGGTAAACAAATTTTATTCTCCGGCTCTAGCCTCCTTGCTATGACCTGTTCAATGTAAGTATATGTATATGCAAGCAAATGCGACCAATTTTCAATACAGTTCAATATTTGGTTCAATTAGGCATAACAGTTCAAAATTAGCAAATAAATAAACAAACAACACAAACATCAATCAATTAGTGAATTAGAGTTTCAAATTCATAATTTTGATACATATACAAAAAATCATGTTTTTGATGCCAATCATAACAATGTGTTCTAGCTATATAAGTTTTGGTTCTCACACCAGTCTAATGGAAATATATAGAAAATCACACCTTCGAAACTCGAACACACACTACTGATGCTATATAGTCATCAGTAGAATCATCTCCGGGCGACTAGAGTGTGACTCTATATCTATCTAATATATTAAAACTTCGAATATACGTTCATGACGCGTATATGCAAAACCTTTTATATACTGGATTGTCCAAAATCAAAATAAATAAATAATCAAATACATATAAAACGATTTAAATTTTCAAAACAAAATTGTTTTCATTTGGAAAATATACTCTTCACACTCGTTCTAGGATACTACTGATCCTATCTCTAACGAGTCATTCCAATTGGATATTACTAATCCAACATCTGATGAATCCTTTCGTATGGTTCTAATGTGTCTTGTTCTCGAGCTCTGTAAACCAAAGCTCTGATACCACTGTAAGAACCCGTAACTTCTCCGTGAAGGAAAGAGCGGATACTTTGAGAACAACACACAAATGAACGCGGACGGAAGAACATTTCATTGCTATTACAAAAATTCCATCAGATACAAGAATATACAGAGTATAATTGAATAAATTACATTTGATAAATATCAGAGATTACAGTAAATTACATAGCAGCGGAAAATAATACAAAGCACAACTGAAGGTGATATACGGATACAGAGCTTTCCGGATACCATTCCAGCTGTAAACCAGGATCCTATGAATATAAATCTGCAAAACCAAAACTACTAGCTGCCCGTGCGGAAAATAGGGGCACCCAGAGTTTAGGTTAAAAAAATAAACTCCAGGTCAGTCATGTGACTGGTGTGAGAACTAAAACAGTTATTTAAAACTTTATTTTAGAAGAGAGTAATTCAAGGGACCACGCCGTATAACACGGAACGGGTTTCCTCCCAAGATTACCTGTGCATAGAATAAACAGCGCAATGCTTTTTCGAAAAATGAAGCTATTATAAGACCCAGGTCCCTTCACACAATGCAACGCAAGCCGGAGGATAGGGTTTTACCTTATAACAGCCAAACATGCTTAGTACGTTTAAAACAAATCATTTGATACTATAATATGTGTATAGTGTCAAAACAATTTCAATCATAAATATAAATCATAGACGGCATAGCATCCCATGCTACTATGTCGCCATACTAGGCTCTACAAATAAAGCCGAAATATCTCGTATTGGAAATTGGATTTCCGTCATGAGTCGAGGCAAGGGGCAAGCTCCTCTCCGCGTTCGAGACACTCTAGAAAATGTCTCAGGACTACACACTCTGGGCAATCCTGGGATCCTCCAAGGCCGGTCCTCACTTACGTTAGAGGATTAGTTATTCCTGAACACACGTTTCCCGGTCCTTACAGACCTGTAATTGAGGCGCCTCGCATTCCAACAACCACATAGGTGAAAAGTATATAAATGTCAGGACTGGTAAGTCACTGACACCACCATAGCTAGAAAGAAACGTCATGCACTCCTTGGGTCCTCATCCCGTTTTTGACTCATACCGAGGTGTGAGGCTCGCGAATTCACGTTATACACAAAGCTACGCCACAAAGACCGTGCTTTGATCATCAACCACAAGACTTTTCTTTTCAACAGAAGCCTTGATCATTGCATCTTAGCGTGCCACACAGACAATTCATGCCATGCGACTGATGTCCATCGATATACAACCTCTGAGCTCGTACGTCTCAGAGAAGGGCGTTAAGCAAAAGAATAAATTCTCTGCCGCCAAACAGATGTATATTTAATAGAAATCAATCAACACAGAATAAAATCCAATGTCGGACACACAATCCATTTACAAGTTTGTTCTGGGTCTGAACGAAACCGGAGGCACTTTCCTCGCATGTCCATCGATCTCCAGGTACGTCTGGACGACCACCAACTATTTCCATCCTCTTGGGTGTACTGCCCAATCAGGATCGTCAGTAATTATCCAAACGATGTGAAGACTTCCGGTCTTCGACCACCGTCTTCATCTTCGACTTATCATCGAATCGGTTATTCAGAATGGGTATAAACCCGGACTTTCCGAACAACCCGCGTGTATTAAAAACAAATGTTACACAAACACAACATACGCCTCATTCCAATTCATATTCTCAGGGAAAAGTTCCCATTAATTTTATCAAAGATAAATTCTTTAAATTTATTCTTTAATCTTCCTTTGGATGTCGTTTCAAACCAAAATATGGTTTTCTAAACTAGTCGAGATTAGCGAACCACAACGAAGTAATTATTTATTTTATTTCCCAATCCCAACCTATTCATCCCATGAAGCAAAACTGGTAATACTCCATATTTAACACCGTGGTATTATCGATAAAATTAATTACCATTTCACGTTCAAATCTAATTAAAGATTTAACTATCGCTTTGGAGCAAAACTGGTAATACTCCATTCTCGCTCATTTTCTAAATTTGATAATTTAGATTACAAATTTACAATTCAATCTAATTGCAGATTCGTTAAAACTCCTTTTATTGGGTTAAAGAACTAATGTCATTTAAAACACAGCTCATGACAAACCCAAACCACATTCTATTTATCGTCGGGTTAAAGAACTAGTGTTATTTAAAACACAGTTCACGATAAACCCACAAATCAATTCTAGTTCAATTTAATTCAAATATATTAGGAATTCCGATTATTTAAAACCCCTTTTTAAATCTAATTTATTTATTTAAAAACAAATCGGGTTTTAAATTTAGTTCAAACTAGTTCATTTTGATAAAAATCTATTTTTATCTTCAAATATGGAGTTTTTCATCCCAAATTTTCCCAAATCATTTCTTATGATTTTACACAAATTATTGATATTTTTAATAATTTTATAAAGGCCCGTACAGTCGATTTCCATCAATGGTCATCGAACTGCACTTACAGCGACCTTTTTCTAATTTGATTTGGACGTATCTCCAAATCCAACCGTTAGATTTTGAATTTCAAATATTCGTTAGAAAGCTCTTTTCGATACGAACCCAACGGTTCTGGTTTTAGGAGGATCCGACGGTCGGATCTCCCTTATATATATAATATAATGGCCTAAATAGAACGCGCCGCGCCGCGGTAGTTCATGAATTTCGACCATTTATTTCAAACTGACTTTACGGGAGATTCGACCGTCGGATTCTCCTAAAACCGGAACCGTTGGGTTTGTATCGAAAAGAGCTTTCTAACGAATATTAGAAATTTGAAATCTAACGGTTGGATTTGGAGATACATCCAAATCAAATTTGAAAAAGGTCGCTGTAAGTGCTGTTCGATGGCCATTGTTGGAAATCGATTGCACGGGCCTTAATAAAATTATTAAAAATAGTAATAATTTGTGTAAAATCATAAGAAATGATTTGGGAAAATTTGGGATGAAAAACATTAGGATCTAATTGATGATATCTTTCCAACGAATCCGAAAAATCAAAATTTCATAACGGGAATCAAAAGATATGTCCATTTGAAAATTCTGAATAGTCGCTATGGAATTCGGGCCCTTAAAAATGAAAATTTTGCAATCGACCTCGGATTTCGACGAAACCACTTTTGTTGGATCCGTGATGTCAAATTATTGGTAGGTTTTAAATTTCATAATTTTTCGAATTAATATGTGAGCGTGGCAAAGGAAAACGTGTTTGACCACTTTCAGTTGATTTTAATCGACTGGAAATGGCCATTTTTCGAATGGTCTAGATCGGTTTAACGACTGATTCGGATCGAGCGAAATTTCGTGTCGTCACATTTGGCTGTAAGAACCCGTAACTTCCCAGTGAAGGAAAGAGCGGATACTTTGAGAACAACACACAAATGAACGCAGACAGAAGAACATTTCATTGTTATTACCACAATTCCATCAGATACAAGAATATACAGAGTATAAATGAATAAATTACATTTGATACATATCAGAGATTATAATAAATTACATAGCAGCGGAAAATAATTCAAAGCACAACTGAAGGTGATTTACGGATACAGAGCTTTCTGGATATCATTCCAGCTGCAAATCAGGATCCTGTGAATATAAATCTGCAAAACCAAAACTACTAGCTGCCCGTGCGGAAAATAGGGGCACCCAGAGTTTTGGTTAAAACAATAAACTCCAGGCCAGTCATGTGACTGGTGTGAGAACTAAAACAGTTATTTAAAACTTTACTTTAAAAGAGAGTGATTCAAGGGACCACGCCGTATAACACGGAACGGGTTTCCTCCCAAGAACACCAGTGCATAGAATAAACAACGCAATGCTTTTTCGAAAAATGAAGCTATTATAAGACCCAGGTCCCATCACACAATGCAACGCAAGCCGGAGGATAGGGTTTTCCCTTATAATAGCCAAACATGCTTGGTACGTTTTAAAACAAATCATTTGATACTATAATAAGTGTATAGTGTCAAAACAATTTCAATCATAAATATAGATCATAGACGGCATAGCATCCCATACTACTATGTCGCCATACTAGTTCTACAATTAGAATCGAATTACACGTATTGGAAATTGGATTTCCGTCATGAGTCGAGGCAAGGGGCAAGCTCCTCTCCGCGTTCGAGACACTCTAGCAAATGTCCCAGGGCTACGCACTCTGGGCAACCCCTGGGATCCTCCAAGGCCGGTCCTCACTTACGTTAGAGGATTGGCAATTCCTGAACACACGTTTCCCGGTCCTTACAGACCTATAATCAAGGCGCCTTATCCAACAACCACATAGGTGAAAAGTATATAAATGTCAGGGCTGGTAAGTCACTGACACCACCATAGCTAGAAAGAAACGTCGTGCACTCCTTGGGTCCTCATCCCGTTTTTGACTCATACCGAGGTGTGAGGCTCGCGAATTCACGCTATACACAAAGCTGCCACGTAGGCCGTGCTTTGATCATCAACCACAAGACTTTGCTTTTCAACAGAAGCCTTGATCATTACATCTTAGCGTGCCACACAGGCAATTCATGCCATGCGACTGATGTCCATCGATATACAACCTCTGAGCTCGTACGTCTCATAGAAGGGCGTTAAGCAAAAGAATAAATTCTCCGCTGCCAAACAGATGTATATTTAATAGAAATCAATCAACACGGAATAAAATCCAATGCCAGACACACAATCCATTTACAAGTTCGTTCTGGGTCTGAACGAAACCGGAGGCACTTTCCTCGCACATCCATCCATCTCCAAGTACGTCTGGACGACCACCAACTATTTCCATCCTCTTGGGTGTACAGCCCAATCAGGATCGTCAGTAATTATCCAAACGATGTGAAGACTTCCGGTCTTCGACCACCGTCTTCATCTTCGACATATCGTCGAATCGGTTATTCAGAATGGGTATAAACCCGGACTTTCCGAACAACCCGCGTATATTAAAAACGAATGTTACACAAACACAACATACGCCTCATTCCAATTCATATTCTCAGGGAAAGGTTCTCATTAATTTTATCAAAGATAAATTCTTTAAATTTATTCTTTAATCCTCCTTTGGATGTCGTTTCAAACCAAATTATGGTTTTCTAAACTAGTCGAGATTAGCGAACCACACCGAAGTAATTATTTATTTTATTTCCCAATCCCAACCTATTCATCCCATGAAGAAAAACTGGTAATACTCCATATCTAACACCGTGGTGTTATGTAACACCCCACCTCCGCCAATGCCACTCTTGCAAGGACATTAGCTTTGGAGGGGCGTTAAACAAGGTAAACATGCATGCAGATATCACAAGACATAACATATAAGTAAAACAGAGTAGTAAAGCAGCGGATAAAACTTAGCATTTCAAAACCATAGTCATGTTACAACAAAGTACTTGGTCATTATTTTCCAACAACAAAGTCTAGATAAAAGCATAAACTGAAAAACTGAAATACATAAAGTACTATCCCCAAAATGAAGTGATAAACCATAGCTAGCTCAATGTCCAAAACCGTACATGAGCAAATCCAGTAAGCAAGCTGTAAAGATCCAAGCTAAGCTCCAATGTTCCCACCCTGAGAACCTGAGGGGGGGGGGGAACGGAAGAAAAGAGGCGAAAGAAAACAGGTCAGTCAAAAAGACTGGTAAGCCCTACTACTATCTGTCTATGAACTAGTAAAGTTAACTGGCATGAGAAGCTGAGATGAACATAAGGATAACAACATACTGGCATGATGATTAACTAACAAGATAGATAAAGGTGTCATCGCATAATCAAGGTTAAGTTTTGCACCACGGGTGTACTAGCATTCTAACATGTCAAGTAAAAACAAGAATTGATCCCTTGGCCCAAGCTTGGTCCAATATAATGAGGTGACCTAAATCAAGGTCCAACTACACAGTCTAGTCGATCGGCTCCCTATAAGCCTAACTCGTCAAGTGACGGTGTCATGCGGCATAATCATGTAATGTAGTTGACTGTGCAGGGTCCACCCTAGGGTATATCAGGCCCTATGGTGTAACCCTCTGACACCATTCCATGATGCACAATCCAAACCTACCGTAGCCCGTGTTCAACTCCGGACTTGATGTGCACGACCATGGTCCGCCTGAACAACCGGGGCATCATTCGGCCGTCTCTTACAATCAGCCCAGTAATCGTGCCCCACCCTAGCCTAGTCCTAGGGTCTTATGATACTACCAAGAAGGTTACTGCTGAAAAGGACCACGCAACTGGGGTTTCTTAACGGGTTAAATGTGGTTAACCCGATCCACACGTGGATTAAATCGGTTAAGGGTACCCAAGGCTCCCGACTTAACCTCGATTAATCCATCAAGCCCAAATTGGTTAAGTATTAAGTGGACCATGACTTAACCCTAATCAGGAGGCATTAATTAACTTAATGCGCTTTAACCTCTCACATTAGACTTTGTTGTGGTTACTAGTTAAGCCGGGCGGGTCCGGGTAGCTTTATACCACAACTAGGTCTAACCTCGGGTTCGAGCACAACATGACCAACTTCTCACATTGGGTCCTATTGTTTGTAGCCACTAGTTAAGCCGGGCGGGTCCGGGTAGATTTATGCTACAAACTCAACCCAACCTCGAGTTGGCCACACTCATATTTTCTAAGTGTCATGTCCATTATGTTTCCAAAACATAATTACAAGTTAACATATCACGTCATGTTACAAAAATCATGTTCATGTCATTATGTTAACCAACCCCAACGTAATCCCATCGTTTACATAATCGCAACAACGCATAAAGGATAAAACAGGGAACTTGGCATAACCATGACATAAAGGTGTTGAAGCCACAAGTTTAACATGGTGGCATATGAAATGTACATATGTTAATATACTTGCATATTGCATTATTAGGCTTCAAAAGCATGCATAAAACCAAACTTAGCATATGAGTGATACATGGTGATAAATGACATGTAGAAGTTGCTAGAAGTTCGCATTTTGCCTCACATGCAAGTTATCATAAGGGATATGATAACTTTCATTTTGCCAAAATGCAACCTTTAATATAAAGCTTGGAGCTTTATGCTCAAAACCTCAAGTTTAACTTGCATAACATGATAACATGATCAACCCAAACTTGCATAACATAGCAACATGTGTCATACATAATGATTAAACCAACTTGCATAATGATCATCCAAACTTGCATATAATGATCAACCAAACTTGCATATAATGATCAACCAAACTTGCATATAATGACCAACCAAACTTGCATATAATGATCAACCAAACTTGCATATAATGATCAACCAAACTTGCATATAATGACCAACCAAACTTGCATATAATGATCAACCAAACTTGCATATAATGATCAACCCCAAACTTGCATCATTCATTTAACTTTAGAGTTCAAAGAAAGAAAGTAGAAAAGGGCTTACAATGCTATGAAGACACAAATTAATATTTATTATAAAGATTGAGACAAAGCCCTTATGCAAGCACCAAAAACCCAAATATGCAAGCTCCAAATGAAAACCCTTGAGCCAATTCAATAAAAACCCTTGCTTTGAAATAGAAATGTTGCAACTTGACTTGAATGCAAGCTAAGAACACTCATACAAGTTTGAAAACACTTGTATGAACTCAAAATCTCTCATAGAAATTAACTTAGAAATTTTAGCATGAGAGTGGAGGCCATGAGAGGAACAAATTTGACATAGTTTAGTTGTAGGATTGAATAATGGTGATTTAGGCTAGGTTTGGGGTCTTTTAATAGAGGATTAGGATAGTATTAGCCATAGGATTAACCCTAGATTCAATCCAAGCCATCAAAGCATGTCTTGGGGAAGAAGTCAAGTGTAGGAACCATCTAGGGCCTTTAGATTAAAGCTGAACCATGAGAACCATTCAAATGCAAAATCCGCATTTGAGCGAATCGGCCCACGGTTTGACAGCCAAACACCCTGGATTAACCCCTAGTCGACCCAGCAAGCTCGGGTCGACCTCAAAAATCGGCCGGTTCGGTTATTCCCCTCTCCCAATTCGCTGTTTTGAACATTTTTGCATATTTATTTATTTAATTTTCAATTATATATATATATATTTCTCTGCGCAACCCATTTCACTTAATTAAGTATACTTTAATTTGTGAATTTTTCGTGAAACTTCGCGAGGCCATATCTTGGTCATACAGACTCCGATTTTCGAAAACTCGGACTCTATTTCGCGTATTTTTCCGAGACGAACGCAATGGCATAGCCCGTTTCCCTTGATTCAGATTTTACAGTTTAATTCTGCCTCCATTTATGTTATAACATGTTATTCAAAAATACGGGTTGTTACATTCTCCCCTCCTTAAAGGATTTCGTCCCCGAAATCTCCAAGTTAGGAAGAACGTGTCCTACCATCCATCATCCATCTACTCAAAACATCATCCACGAGCAATCATTGTCCTTAAAAGGTTCTAAATGTTGTATGATCATATGCAAAGGTGTGTATATGTACTTATCTAATGCGAAAATCAGGAGGTTACTGATTCAGTAAACCCCCTTAATGCAAAATATGTTAGTGAAATGAGTCCATATGTATGCAAATTCCTAACATAATTTATAATATCTACATGAGTGCACATAACATTCATCCATATGCAACATCCACGTGATAGCATAACAAGTTTTCATCCATGAATAAGCATAAACACTCATGCATATGCGGTATGAAAGTGTGTGAGCCGATCTTAGTGCCTAACGTGTATTATGCATCCACGAGTATCCACTTGCAAACACTTGCAACCACTTGCAAACATCAAACATAACATGTTTCAAATACATGTTTCAACCAAGGGTTTCTACCTAAGGTTCTCATGACAAGATTTACGAAACAAGATAAACTAGATAAGCATGGATAGCAAAGGGAAGATATACCAATCTAGGAAAAGAGATTGAAAATGTATCCTCCAAGAGAAATGGATAAAGCACGCGCCTCTTCTCCTTGGTTTCCCAAGTTGCGTCTCCCTCTGTTTCACTCCATTGCGCCTTAACAAGCTTAACTTCTTTGCTTCTTAGCTTCTTTGTCTTCATTTCCATGATACGAATCAGAGCTCGTCTCAGGGTTGCTTCATCCTCTACCTCCATGTCTTCAAGAATACTTGGTTCAACCACTTTGGCGGGTCTGTGCAAACACTTCCGGAGATGCGAGACATGAAAGACATTATGCACTCCGGCCAGCTTCTCGGCAATTCCACCTTATAAGTCATCTTCCCGACTCTTTCTATAGTAGGGAAGGGTCCTACGATCCTTGGTGTCAGCGAACCATATTTCGCAAAGGAGAAATCTTCACAAAGACCATATCTCCAAATTTTAAATTCCAAGTCTGTCCTTCGCTTGTCTGCATAGGATTTCTGTCTGTCTTGGGCCGTTCTTATCCGTCTTCGAATCAATTCAACCCTCTCAGATGTGTCCCTTATCATGTCGGGCTCAATTATAAGCTTATCCGTCGTCTTCCCACCAACATGTTGGTGGCTTGCACGGCCTCCCATACGAAGCTTCAAATGGTGCCATCCCTATGCTGGCTTGATAGTTATTATTATAAGCAAACTCTACAAGAGGAAGGTGGTCTTCCCAAGTACCACCGAAGTCGAGAACAAAAAACCTCAAAAGATCTTCTAGCACTCTATTCACCCTTTCGGTTTGGCCATCCGTCCAGGGGTGATAGGCTGTACTCAGATTCAATCGCGTACCCATTGCTTCTTGCAAACTGTTCCAGAACTGGCTAGTGAAAATTGCGTCACGATCGCTAACTATGCTAGAAGAAACTCCATGCAGCCGCACTATCTTTTGAAGATAAACAGATGCTAGCCGCGATACGGTCCTCTTGCTTTTCACCGGAATAAAATGGGCTCTCTTTGTAAATCTATCAATTATTACCCATATCCATAAAGCCCAAATAGTTTGGTGGCGAACTTCTTCACCCCAACCATATATCACAAATACGCTAGCCATACTCCTTAGGGGGTTTGTAACAGAACTAAGATTGAGGATAGGACTGATAGGATATACTTAAAAGGTAACATGCGAGTAAGCTCTACGGAACAATAGGGATCAAGGATATACTCTTAAAAAGAGATTAAATGCGCGTATCTAGACTTCAATCTTCTAAGCCGCATTTTCTTGTGCTTAATCCCATCGTGCCCTGACCGTCTTTTAACTTCATAATTCCGTAGTTCTTAATCCTTATTTCCAAAATATGAGTTAGAACTCATTTCACCGTTGCCTCTCATTCCCCTTCCACTTATCCCTTGCCTAAAATACTTGGCTTAAACATAACTGCGTGCTCATGGTTCATGCAACCTTTCCAAAATTCGTTAGTGAATCTTGGATCTCGTTTACATATTATACGGTATCCCACGCAGAAAACTATCTCTTGAAAACAAGTGCCAATCCATGTTGCCAAAACTGGAGCTGAGGTAAGGGCTCTCTTGAGCCTTTGAAAAGCAAGCTCACAGTCCAAGTCCCATGCAAAGACTAAGTCCTTCTTTGTTAACTTAGTAAGAGGGGCCGAAATCTTAGCGAAGTCCCTGATGAACTTCCTATAGTAGCCCGCCAAACCGAGAAAGATTCTTACTTCGGTTGCACTCCTAGGAGTCTTCCATAACCACTTTCGCGGGATCCACCGCTATGCCTTGCTTAGAAACTATATGTCCAAGAAACCGAACTTCCCTTCTCCAGAAATGACATTTGGAGAACTTGGCTTTCAACTGATGCGCTCTAAGCGTATCCATCATTTCCTTGAGATGTCTGGCATGTTCTTCCTCATCCTTTGAGAAGATCAGAATATCATCCACGAAGACAACAACAAACTTGTTAAGGAACTCCCTGAACACCCTACTCATCAAGTCTACGAAGTATGCGGGTGCATTAGTCAAACCGAATGGCATGACAAGCCATTCAAAGAATCCATCTGGAGTCCTAAACGCAGTTTTATCAATACTATCCTCAGCTACTCTAAGCTGATGGAATCCGGTAGCTAGATCGAGCTGAGAGAAAACAGAAGCACCAATCAAACTGGTCAAAGAGATCATCAATCCTCGGTAACGGGTGCCTATTCTTCTTTGTCAGCTTGTTCAATTCTCGATAATCAACACATAGATGAAGCGAACCATCCGCCTTAGTAGCGAATACCACCGGAGCACCCCATTCAGAAATGCTTCGTCTAATAAAATTCTTCTCAAGCAACTCCTTGATTTGCTTACTGAGCTCCCTTCTTTCATGAGGGGCCATGTGCCTAACAGGCAATGATACTGGCTTGGCATTATCTACTAGATAAATGCGAAAATCTATCTCTCGTTTAGGGGGTAACCCCTTAACTTCTTCAAAGACATCGGGATAGTCTCGGACCACCCTTACAGATTGCAGATCATCGATGGACGAGTCGAGAGGTTCAAGATAACATAACATGACGGGACCTCTAGGGTTACAAGAAATTTCTAGGGTATTACCGAGGCGAGTCATGAGCCTCTCCACCCTATGCTCACAATCGAGGATGGCTCCATAACTGGACAACCAATCCATGCCCAAGACCAACCCATATCCCGTGACCCCGAGAACATAAGCACTACACGTGAATTCTACGGCCAAAATAGAAATTTTCAAATCCACCCAAATCATAGACAGATGGGCGGAACCCCCAATTGGATTTGAAACACAAATGGGATCCTCAACTAGGCTAGTACTTAGGTGCAAACCTTCAACAAAATCAGAAATAAAACTATGCGATGCGCCAGAATCAAACAAGGTACGAACAGGGAAATCAGAAATGTAAACAAGGTTTTCTACAGAAATACTACCTCGGTCCTGAACTGGAGCAGTGTTGAGAGCATGCACTTGCCCTCCAGAAGGTCCTGCATGCTGATTCTGCCCTTGCCCTTGTCCTTGCTTCTTGGGGCAATCCTTGCTAAGATGTCCAGGCTCTCCACAGTGAAAGCATTCGCCCAACTTCCTCTTCTTCTTCCTACAGTCTTTGGCTATGTGCCCAGTAATCCCACAGAAGTTGCACTTTCTTGTCTTTCTTGGCTTGTTGTTGTTCTTATCTCTTTTCTCGGTATCTTCCTTCTTGCCTTGGGACTCATTTGCCTTGACCTCCTTCTTGCCACTCTTATCTTCCTCTTGGAGTAGGGCCATATTCGCCAAACTCTCGAAAGTCGCCCCCATGGGTATATGAGACACGGCCAAACCGCGCAATGGCTCGTTCAATCCTAGAGCAAAGTGTAGGGCCTTCTTCCGAGCTGTGTTTACCAATTCTAGACCGAACCGAGCAAGTTGATTAAACTTATCCACGTATTCCCTAACTGTCATGTCCCCTTGCCTTAGTGATAGGAACCTCTCTAGCTGAAGGTTCTCTTCCGTCGATGATAGAAACTTTAGTCCAAACCTTCTCCTAAAGTCATCCCAAGTCTCGATGGGTCTAGTAGTGGTGGTGACTACCCACCAATAAGCAGCTTCCCCTTTCAATAGCCATACCGCCAACAGAACTTTCCTACGATCTTCCACATCAAAGATAGCAAAGAGGTCTTCAGTTTCCTTTAACCAGTTTCTTGCCTCCACAGAAGTCTCCGTTCCGACAAAATTCTTGCAACCCATCGCCTTAAAGTCTTTGCAAAGCTTCGCGAAATCTGCTTGCGGATTCTGAGGAGGGGGAGGAGGAACCTCAGTTACGGGAGGAGAAGAGATGTTAGCGACGGGGGAAGGAGGAGGAATGTTCGCGGGGCCGGCTTCATTCGCCCTTGCCTCCATAAATCTCCAGAACCAGACGGGTACTTGTACGCCTTCCGGGATGTTAAAGCGATCGGCCATACTAAAACGAAGAAAAAGATAGATTCAGAACGAAGAAACGAAGGATAGTGCTATGGCTTTTGGGGAATAGCCTTTTTAAAATAACTAGACTTTTCTTGGAAAATACTTAATTGGTTTTGAAAATAGTTTTTCAAAAGGTAAGTTTCAAAAACACTTTTGCTCATATCTTGTAAACCATATGCTCTGATACCAAATGTAACACCCCACCTCCGCCAATGCCACTCTTGCAAGGACATTAGCTTTGGAGGGGCGTTAAACAAGGTAAACATGCATGCAGATATCACAAGACAGAACATATAAGTAAAACAGAGTAGTAAAGCAGCGGATAAAACTTAGCATTTCAAAACCATAGTCATATTACAACAAAGTACTTGGTCATTATTTTCCAACAACAAAGTCTAGATAAAAGCATAAACTGAAAAACTGAAATACATAAAGTACTATCCCCAAAATGAAGTGATAAACCATAGCTAGCTCAATGTCCAAAACCGTACATGAGCAAATCCAGTAAGCAAGTTGTAAAGATCCAAGCTAAGCTCCAATGTTCCCACCCTGAGAACCTGAGGGGGGGGGGGGGGAAACGGAAGAAAAGAGGCGAAAGAAAACAGGTCAGTCAAAAAGACTGGTAAGCCCTACTACTATCTGTTTATGAACTAGTAAAGTTAACTGGCATGAGAAGCTGAGATGAACATAAGGATAACAACATACTGGCATGATGATTAACTAACAAGATAGATAAAGGTGTCATCGCATAATCAAGGTTAAGTTTTGCACCACGGGTGTACTAGCATTCTAACATGTCAAGTAAAAACAAGAATTGATCCCTTGGCCCAAGCTTGGCCCAATGTAATGAGGTGACCTAAATCAAGGTCCAACTACACAGTCTAGTCGATCGGCTCCCTATAAGCCTAACTCGTCAAGTGTCGGTGTCATGCGGCATAATCATGTAATGTAGTTGACTGTGCAGGGTCCACCCTAGGGTGTATCAGGCCCTATGGTGTAACCCTCTGACACCATTCCATGATGCACAGTCCAAACCTACCGTAGCCCGTGTTCAACTCCGGACTTGATGTGCACGACCATGGTCCGCCTGAACAACCGGGGCATCATTCGGCCGTCTCTTTTGGTCTCTTACAATCAGCCCAGTAATCGTGCCCCACCCTAGCCTAGTCCTAGGGTCTTATGATACTACCAAGAAGGTTACTGCTGAAAAGGACCACGCAACTAGGGTTTCTTAACGGGTTAAATGTGGTTAACCCGATCCACACGTGGATTAAATCGGTTAAGGGTACCCAAGGCTCCCGACTTAACCTCGATTAATCCATCAAGCCCAAATTGGTTAAGTATTAAGTGGACCATGACTTAACCCTAATCAGGAGGCATTAATTAACTTAATGCGCTTTAACCTCTCACATTAGACTTTTTTGTGGTTACTAGTTAAGCCGGGCGGGTCCGGGTAGCTTTACACCACAACTAGGTCTAACCTCGGGTTCGAGCACAACATGACCAACTTCTCACATTGGGTCCTATTGTTTGTAGCCACTAGTTAAGCCGGGCGGGTCCGGGTAGATTTATGCTACAAACTCAACCCAACCTCGAGTTGGCCACACTCATATTTTCTAAGTGTCATGTCCATTATGTTTCCAAAACATAATTACAAGTTAACATATCACGTCATGTTACAAAAATCATGTTCATGTCATTATGTTAACCAACCCCAACGTAATCCCATCGTTTACATAATCGCAACAACGCATAAAGGATAAAACAGGGAACTTGGCATAACCATGACATAAAGGTGTTGAAGCCACAAGTTTAACATGGTGGTATATGAAATGTACATATGTTAATATACTTGCATATTGCATTATTAGGCTTCAAAAGCATGCATAAAACCAAACTTAGCATATGAGTGATACATGGTGATAAATGACATGTATAAGTTGCTAGAAGTTCGCATTTTGCCTCACATGCAAGTTATCATAAGGGATATGATAACTTTCATTTTGCCAAAATGCAACCTTTAATATAAAGCTTGGAGCTTTATGCTCAAAACCTCAAGTTTAACTTGCATAACATGATAACATGATCAACCCAAATTTGCATAACATAGCAACATGTGTCATACATAATGATTAAACCAACTTGCATAATGATCATCCAAACTTGCATATAATGATCAACCAAACTTGCATATAATGATCAACCAAACTTGCATATAATGACCAACCAAACTTGCATATAATGATCAACCAAACTTGCATATAATGATCAACCAAACTTGCATATAATGACCAACCAAACTTGCATATAATGATCAACCAAACTTGCATATAATGATCAACCCCAAACTTGCATCATTCATTTAACTTTAGAGTTCAAAGAAAGAAAGTAGAAAAGGGCTTACAATGCTATGAAGACACAAATTAATATTTATTATAAAGATTGAGACGAAGCCCTTATGCAAGCACCAAAAACCCAAATATGCAAGCTCCAAATGAAAACCCTTGAGCCAATTCAATAAAAACCCTTGCTTTGAAATAGAAATGTTGCAACTTGACTTGAATGCAAGCTAAGAACACTCATACAAGTTTGAAAACACTTGTATGAACTCAAAATCTCTCATAGAAATTAACTTAGAAATTTTAGCATGAGAGTGGAGGCCGTGAGAGGAACAAATTTGACATAGTTTAGTTGTAGGATTGAATAATGGTGATTTAGGCTAGGTTTGGGGTCTTTTTATAGAGGATTAGGATAGTATTAGCCATAGGATTAACCCTAGATTCAATCCAAGCCATCAAAGCATGTCTTGGGGAAGAAGTCAAGTGTAGGAACCATCTAGGGCCTTTAGATTAAAGATGAACCATGAGAACCATTCAAATACAAAATCTGCATTTGAGCGAATCGGCCCACGGGTTGACAGCCAAACACCCTGGATTAACCCCTAGTCGACCCAGCGAGCTCGGGTCGACCTCAAAAATCGGCCGTTTATTCCCCTCTCCCGATTCGCTGTTTTGAACATTTTTGCATATTTATTTATTTAATTTTCAATTATATATATATATATATATATATATATATATCAATATATATATATTTCTCTGCGCAACCCATTTCACTTAATTAAGTATACTTTAATTTGTGAATTTTTCGTGAAACTTCGCGAGGCCATATCTTGGTCATACGGACTCCGATTTTCGAAAACTCGGACTCTATTTCGCGTATTTTTCCGAGACGAACGCAATGGCACAGCCCATTTCCCTTGATTCAGATTATACAGTTTAATTCTGCCTCCATTTATGTTATAACATGTTATTCAAAAATACGGGTTGTTACATGTTATCGGTAAAATATATTACCATTTCACGTTCAAATCTAATTAAAGATTTAACTATCGCTTCGGAGCAAAACTGGTAATACTCCATTCTCGCTCATTTTCTAAATTTGATAATTTAGATTATCAATTCACATTTCAATCTAATTGCAGGTTCATTTAAAACTCCTTTTATTGGGTTAAAGAACTAATGTCATTTAAACACCGTTCACGACAAACCCAAATTACATTCTATTTATCATCGGGTTAAAGAACTAGTGTTGTTTAAAACATAGTTCACGATAAACCAACAACTCAATTCTAGTTCAATTTAAATCAAATATATTAGGAATTCCGATTATTTAAAACCCCTTTTTAAATCTAATTTATTTATTTAAAAAAAAATCGGGTTTTAAATTTAGTTCAAACTAGTTCATTTTGATAAAAATCCATTTTTATCTTTTCAAATATGGAGTTTTTTACCCCAATTTTTCCCAAATCATTTCTTATGATTTTACATAAATTATTACTATTTTTAATAATTTTATCAAGGCCCGTACAGTCGATTTCCATCAACGGCCATCGAATTGCACTTACAGCGACCTTTTTTGAATTTGATTTGGACGTATCTCCAAATCCAACTGTTAGATTTTGAATTTCAAATATTCATTAGAAAGCTCTTTTCGATACGAACCCAATGGTTCCGGTTTTAGGAGAATCCGACGGTCGGATCTCCCGTTATGTCCGTTTGAAATAAATGGTCGAAATTCACGAACTGCCGCGGCGCGGCGCGTTCTATTCAGGCCATTATATTAAATATATAAAATATATAATATATATTTCGTCGATTTCTATTTAAAACGAATTATATAAATAGTTTTGAATTCGTTTCAAAAACAATTTCAACCTTTATTTCAAACTCAAATCAAAATTGAATCTTTCCTTATAAATTCGTTTTAAAATTCATTCCTATTCAATTCAAATTTCAATTCAATTTGAATTCATTTCTATTCGTTTTCAATTCAATTTGAATTCGTTTTCAATTCAATTCAATTTCAAAGTCGTTTTCTATTCGATTCAATTCAAATTGGTTTTCTATTCGATTCAATTCAAATTGGTTTTCTATTCGATTCAATTCAAATTGGTTTTCTATTCGATTCAATTCAAATTGGTTTTCTATTCGATTCATTTCGAAATCGTTTTAGATTCAATTCATTTCGAAATCGTTTTATATTCAATTCATTTCGAAATCGTTTTATATTCAATTCATTTCGAAATCGTTTTATATTCAATTCATTTCGAAATCGTTTTACATTCAATTCATTTCGAATAAAATCGATATAAATATTGTTCACGTCAAAATGGCGTCAATCCAATCAACAGGGCTTCATATATTCCTTTATTCTATTCAACAAATGAATATTTATTTTTGTCAACACACGACTAATCTCAACGAACGAGTACTGTCCACGTGTGACTATTTTTGCTAAAATATTTCGTTCAACACATGACTAATCTCAACAGATGAGTACAGTCAACACATGAACCTTTATATTATAATATTGTGAAAGATGTAAATTTTATTATTAAAATATTTCGTTCAACACATGACTAATCTCAACGGATGAGTACAGTCAACACATGAACCTTTATATTATAATATTCTTTATTTTCTAAATTGGAATGAGGCTCAATCAATCACCATATAACGTCAATTATATGGATTTTCAAACATCACACATATATAATAGCATTGAAAATGATCAACCATCAACCAAAGTGCACTACACTGTATAAGCATCAAATATAGATATCTAACGCTTATAGCAGCCTGTCAATCAATCGATCGACATATTCAATCTATCAGGATGAGTGAATCTCAAATTTCATCCCAACACCCGTGTGGGGTTTCAAACAATCAAACACATATTTTATTTGTGCAGTTGGGCGATGTGTAAAATTTATCGACCCAATCAATGTCCTTCAAATAGGTGTACATAAACGAACCGTCCGGTTTGTAAATGAATATTTATTTATTCTCATTCACGTTAAAAATTATATTTTTAACGATAAAATATTTTATTCAACCAATGTATATTCTATTCAGTTCATTTATTCAATAAAATGATATTTTCATTTTTTCTAACATATTTTAGAAAATTTCGGCAGCATAACGGCACGATACTAGAGACGGGACGAGGCCTAGCCTTATCCCCGGTCTAGTGAAGGCCCACGCCATTCACACATCAATCAAACCAATTTCATTTCACCAAACAATTCCAATTCAAACCAAATAATCTAACTAATTTTTGCATTCAAACAAACAAGTCCATGGTCTGTGGACGATTGTGTCGGGTGCTACTAAACACCGTCTGCATCCTAGTATATATATATAACTAGAAAAAGAAATTGAAAGGTGAGAAGTTCTCACCGATAGCTATCCTAACTTCACGGCACTTCATTGATAGAAATCTTCAACGTTCTCGGCTTTTTGTCATCTTTGTTGCCCGTAGCCACTACATATATAAAAATCACACATTTTTATATTTTGATGTCTTTAAAATAAAAATCATATTTTTTATTTATTCACTTTCAATTAAAAATCATATTTTTATAATCGCTTCATACATTTAAAAATCGAATTTTCACTCCGCTATTCAATATATAAAAATGGAATTTTTACTTTGCTATTCAATATATAAAAATCGAATTTTTATTATACTATTCAATATTTGGTTCAATTAGGCATAATGGTTAAAAATTGTCAAACAAATAAACACACAACACAAACATCAATCAATTAGTGAATTAACGTTTCAAATTCATAAATTTGATATATATACAAAAATCATGTTTTTGATGCCAATTCACAACAATGTGTTCTAGCTATATAAGTTTTGGTTCTCACACCAGTCTAATGGAAGTATATAGAAAATCACACCTTCGAAACTCGAACACACACTACTGATGCTATATAGTCACCAGTAGAATCATCTCCGGGCGACTAGAGTGTGACTCTATATCTATCTAATATATTAAAACTTCGAATATACGTTCATGACGCGTATATGCAAAACCTTTATATACTAGATTGTCCATATTCAAAATAAATAAATAATCAAATACGTATAAAACGATTTAAATTTCAAGACAAAATTGTTTTCATTTGAAAAATATACTCTTCACACTCGTTCTAGGATACTACTGATCCTATCTCTAACGAGTCATTCTAATTGGATTTTACTAATCCAATATCTGATGAATTCTTTCCTATGGTTCCAATGTGTCTTG
This sequence comes from Allium sativum, assembly GCA_030737875.1. Lineage (NCBI taxonomy): Eukaryota > Viridiplantae > Streptophyta > Magnoliopsida > Asparagales > Amaryllidaceae > Allium > Allium sativum. The sequence continues at coordinate 683,965,075 of CM060924.1, forward strand.
TTCTCGAGCTCTGTAAACCAAAGCTCTAATACCACTGTAAGAACTCGTAACTTCCCCGTGAAGGAAAGAGCGGATACTTTGAGAACAACACACAAATGAACGCAGACGGAAGAACATTTCATTGTTATTACCACAATTCCATCAAATACAAGAATATGCAGAGTATAAATGAATAAATTACATTCGATACATATCAGAGATTACAATAAATTACATAGCAGCGGAAAATAATTCAAGGTACAACTGAAGGTGATATATGGATACAGAGCTTTCCGGATATCATTCCAGCTGCAAATCAGGATCCTGTGAATATAAATCTGCAAAACCAAAACTACTAGCTGCCCGTGCGGAAAATAGGGGCACCCAGAGTTTTGGTTAAAACAATAAACTCCAGGTCAGTCATGTGACTGGTGTGAGAACTAAAACAGTTATTTAAAACTTTACTTTAAAAGAGAGTGATTCAAGGGACCACGCCGTATAACACGGAACGGGTTTCCTCCCAAGAACACCAGTGCATAGAATAAACAACGCAATACTTTTTCGAAAAATGAAGCTATTATAAGACCCAGGTCCCATCACACAATGCAACGCAAGCCGGAGGATAGGGTTTTCCCTTATAATAGCCAAACATGCTTGGTACGTTTTAAAACAAATCATTTGATACTATAATAAGTGTATAGTGTCAAAACAATTTCAATCAAAAATATAGATCATAGACGACATAGCATCCCATGCTACTATGTCGCCATACTAGTTCTACAATTAGAATCGAATTACACGTATTGGAAATTGGATTTCCGTCATGAGTCGAGGCAAGGGGCAAGCTCCTCTCCGCGTTCGAGACACTCTAGCAAATGTCCCAGGGCTACGCACCCTGGGCAACCCCTGGGATCCTCCAAGGCCGGTCCTCACTTACGTTAGAGGATTGGCAATTCCTGAACACACGTTTCCCGGTCCTTACAGACCTATAATCGAGGCGCCTCATCCAACAACCACATAGGTGAAAAGTATATAAATATCAGGGCTGGTAAGTCACTGACACCACCATAGCTAGAAAGAAACGTCGTGCACTCCTTGGGTCCTCATCCCGTTTTTGACTCATACCGAGGTGTGAGGCTCGCGAATTCACGCTATACACAAAGCTGCCACGTAGGCTGTGCTTTGATCATCAACCACAAGACTTTGCTTTTCAATAGAAGCCTTGATCATTGCATCTTAGCGTGCCACACAGGCAATTCATGCCATGCGACTGATGTCCATCAATATACAACCTCTGAGCTCGTACGTCTCAGAGAAGGGCGTTAAGCAAAAGAATAAATTCTCCGCTGCCAAACAGATGTATATTTAATAGAAATCAATCAACACGGAATAAAATCCAATGTCAGACACACAATCCATTTACAAGTTCATTCTGGGTCTGAACGAAACCGGAGGCACTTTCCTCGCACATCCATCCATCTCCAAGTACGTCTGGACGACCACCAACTATTTCCATCCTCTTAGGTGTACAACCCAATCAGGATCGTCAGTAATTATCCAAACGATGTGAAGACTTCCGGTCTTCGACCACCGTCTTCATCTTAGACATATCGTCGAATCGGTTATTCAGAATGGGTATAAACCCGGACTTTCCGAACAACCCGCGTATATTAAAAACGAATGTTACACAAACACAACATACGCCTCATTCCAATTCATATTCTCAGGGAAAGGTTCCCATTAATTTTATCAAAGATAAATTCTTTAAATTTATTCTTTAATCCTCCTTTGGATGTCGTTTCAAACCAAATTATGGTTTTATAAACTAGTCGAGATTAGCGAACCACACCGAAGTAATTATTTATTTTATTTCCCAATCCCAACCTATTCATCCCATGAAGAAATACTGGTAATACTCCATATCTAACACCGTGGTGTTATCGGTAAAATATATTACCATTTCACGTTCAAATCTAATTAAAGATTTAACTATCGCTTCGGAGCAAAACTGGTAATACTCCATTCTCGCTCATTTTCTAAATTTGATAATTTAGATTATCAATTCACATTTCAATCTAATTGCAGGTTCATTTAAAACTCCTTTTATTGGGTTAAAGAACTAATGTCATTTAAACACCGTTCACGACAAACCCAAATTACATTCTATTTATCATCGGGTTAAAGAACTAGTGTTGTTTAAAACACAATTCACGATAAACCCACAACTCAATTCTAGTTCAATTTAAATTAAATATATTAGGAATTCCGATTATTTAAAACCCCTTTTTAAATCTAATTTATTTATTTAAAAACAAATCGGGTTTTAAATTTAGTTCAAACTAGTTCATTTCGATAAAAATCCATTTTTATCTTTTCAAATATGGAGTTTTTTACCCCAATTTTTCCCAAATCATTTCTTATGATTTTACATAAATTATTACTATTTTTAATAATTTTATCAAGGCACGTACAGTCGATTTCCATCAACGGCCATCGAATTGCACTTATAGCGACCTTTTTTGAATTTGATTTGGACGTATCTCCAAATCCAACTGTTAGATTTTGAATTTCAAGTATTCGTTAGAAAGCTCTTTTCGATACGAACCCAACGGTTCCAGTTTTAGGAGAATCCGACGGTCGGATCTCCCGTAATGTCCGTTTGAAATAAATGGTCGAAATTCACGAACTGCCGCGGCGCGGCGTCTTCTATTCAGACCATTATATTAAATATATAATATATATTTCATCGATTTCTATTTAAAATGAATTATATAAATAGTTTTGAATTCGTTTCAAAAACAATTTCAACCTTTATTTCAAATTCAAATCAAAATTGAATCTTTCCTTATAAATTCGTTTAAAAATTCATTCCTATTCAATTCAAATTTCAATTCAATTTGAATTCATTTCTATTCATTTTCAATTCAATTTGAATTCGTTTTCAATTCAATTCAATTTCAAAATCGTTTTCTATTCGATTCAATTCAAATTGGTTTTCTATTCGATTCAATTCAAATTGGTTTTCTATTCGATTCAATTCAAATTGGTTTTCTATTCGATTCAATTCAAATTGGTTTTCTATTCGATTCATTTCGAAATCGTATTAGATTCAATTCATTTCGAAATCGTTTTATATTCAATTCATTTCGAAATCGTTTTATATTCAATTCATTTCGAAATCGTTTTATATTCAATTCATTTCGAAATCGTTTTACATTCAATTCATTTCGAATAAAATCGATATAAATATCGTTCACGTCAAAATGGCGTCAATCCAATCAACAGGGCTTCATATATTCCTTTATTCTATTCAACAAATGAATATTTATTTTTGTCAACACACGACTAATCTCAACGAATGAGTACTGTCCACGTGTGACTATTTTCGCTAAAATATTTCGTTCAACACATGACTAATCTCAACGGATGAGTACAGTCAACACATGAACCTTTATATTATAATATTGTGAAAGATGTAAATTTTATTATTAAAATATTTCGTTCAACACATGACTAATCTCAACGGATGAGTACAGTCAACACATGAACCTTTATATTATAATATTCTTTATTTTCTAAATTGGAATGAGGCTCAGTCAATCACCATATAACGTCAATTATATGGATTTTCATACATCACACATATATAATAGCATTGAAAATAATCAACCATCAACCAAAGTGCACTACACTGTATAAGCATCAAATATAGATATCTAACGCTTATAGCAGCCTGTCAATCAATCGATCGACATATTCAATCTATCAGGATGAGTGAATCTCAAATTTCATCCCAACACCCGTGTGGGGTTTCAAACAATCAAACACATATTTTATTTGTGCAGTTGGGCGATGTGTAAAATTTATCGACCCAATCAATGTCCTTCAAATAGGTGTACATAAACGAACCGTCCGGTTTGTAAATGAATATTTATTTATTCTCATTCACGTTAAAAATTATATTTTTAACGATAAAATATTTTATTCAACCAATGTATATTCTATTCAGTTCATTTATTCAATAAAATGATATTTTCATTTTTTCTAACATATTTTAGAAAATTTCGGCAGCATAACGGCACGATACTAGAAACGGGACGAGGCCTAGCCTTATCCCCGGTCTAGTGAAGGCCCACGCCATTCACACATCAATCAAACCAATTTCATTTCACCAAACAATTCCAATTCAAACCAAATAATCTAACTAATTTTTGCATTCAAACAAACAAGTCCATGGTCTGTGGACGATTGTGTCGGGTGCTACTAAACACCGTCTGCATCCTAGTATATATATATAACTAGAAAAAGAAATTGAAAGGTGAGAAGTTCTCACCGATAGCTATCCTAACTTCACGGCACTTCATTGATAGAAATCTTCAACGTTCTCGGCTTTTTGTCATCTTTGTTGCCCGTAGCCACTACATATATAAAAATCACACATTTTTATATTTTGATGTCTTTAAAATAAAAATCATATTTTTTATTTATTCACTTTCAATTAAAAATCATATTTTTATAATCGCTTCATACATTTAAAAATCGAATTTTCACTCCGCTATTCAATATATAAAAATGGAATTTTTACTTTGCTATTCAATATATAAAAATCGAATTTTTATTATACTATTCAATATTTGGTTCAATTAGGCATAATGGTTAAAAATTGTCAAACAAATAAACACACAACACAAACATCAATCAATTAGTGAATTAACGTTTCAAATTCATAAATTTGATATATATACAAAAATCATGTTTTTGATGCCAATTCACAACAATGTGTTCTAGCTATATAAGTTTTGGTTCTCACACCAGTCTAATGGAAGTATATAGAAAATCACACCTTCGAAACTCGAACACACACTACTGATGCTATATAGTCACCAGTAGAATCATCTCCGGGCGACTAGAGTGTGACTCTATATCTATCTAATATATTAAAACTTCGAATATACGTTCATGACGCGTATATGCAAAACCTTTATATACTAGATTGTCCATATTCAAAATAAATAAATAATCAAATACGTATAAAACGATTTAAATTTCAAGACAAAATTGTTTTCATTTGAAAAATATACTCTTCACACTCGTTCTAGGATACTACTGATCCTATCTCTAACGAGTCATTCTAATTGGATTTTACTAATCCAATATCTGATGAATTCTTTCCTATGGTTCCAATGTGTCTTGTTCTCGAGCTCTGTAAACCAAAGCTCTAATACCACTGTAAGAACTCGTAACTTCCCCGTGAAGGAAAGAGCGGATACTTTGAGAACAACACACAAATGAACGCAGACGGAAGAACATTTCATTGTTATTACCACAATTCCATCAAATACAAGAATATGCAGAGTATAAATGAATAAATTACATTCGATACATATCAGAGATTACAATAAATTACATAGCAGCGGAAAATAATTCAAGGTACAACTGAAGGTGATATATGGATACAGAGCTTTCCGGATATCATTCCAGCTGCAAATCAGGATCCTGTGAATATAAATCTGCAAAACCAAAACTACTAGCTGCCCGTGCGGAAAATAGGGGCACCCAGAGTTTTGGTTAAAACAATAAACTCCAGGTCAGTCATGTGACTGGTGTGAGAACTAAAACAGTTATTTAAAACTTTACTTTAAAAGAGAGTGATTCAAGGGACCACGCCGTATAACACGGAACGGGTTTCCTCCCAAGAACACCAGTGCATAGAATAAACAACGCAATACTTTTTCGAAAAATGAAGCTATTATAAGACCCAGGTCCCATCACACAATGCAACGCAAGCCGGAGGATAGGGTTTTCCCTTATAATAGCCAAACATGCTTGGTACGTTTTAAAACAAATCATTTGATACTATAATAAGTGTATAGTGTCAAAACAATTTCAATCAAAAATATAGATCATAGACGACATAGCATCCCATGCTACTATGTCGCCATACTAGTTCTACAATTAGAATCGAATTACACGTATTGGAAATTGGATTTCCGTCATGAGTCGAGGCAAGGGGCAAGCTCCTCTCCGCGTTCGAGACACTCTAGCAAATGTCCCAGGGCTACGCACCCTGGGCAACCCCTGGGATCCTCCAAGGCCGGTCCTCACTTACGTTAGAGGATTGGCAATTCCTGAACACACGTTTCCCGGTCCTTACAGACCTATAATCGAGGCGCCTCATCCAACAACCACATAGGTGAAAAGTATATAAATATCAGGGCTGGTAAGTCACTGACACCGCCATAGCTAGAAAGAAACGTCGTGCACTCCTTGCGTCCTCATCCCGTTTTTGACTCATACCGAGGTGTGAGGCTCGCGAATTCACGCTATACACAAAGCTTCCACGTAGGCTGTGCTTTGATCATCAACCACAAGACTTTGCTTTTCAATAGAAGCCTTGATCATTGCATCTTAGCGTGCCACACAGGCAATTCATGCCATGCGACTGATGTCCATCAATATACAACCTCTGAGCTCGTACGTCTCAGAGAAGGGCGTTAAGCAAAAGAACAAATTCTCCACCGCCAAACAGATGTATATTTAATAGAAATCAATCAACACGGAATAAAATCCAATGTCAGACACACAATCCATTTACAAGTTCATTCTGGGTCTGAACGAAACCGGAGGCACTTTCCTCGCACATCCATCCATCTCCAAGTACGTCTGGACGACCACCAACTATTTCCATCCTCTTAGGTGTACAACCCAATCAGGATCGTCAGTAATTATCCAAACGATGTGAAGACTTCCGGTCTTCGACCACCGTCTTCATCTTAGACATATCGTCGAATCGGTTATTCAGAATGGGTATAAACCCGGACTTTCCGAACAACCCGCGTATATTAAAAACGAATGTTACACAAACACAACATACGCCTCATTCCAATTCATATTCTCAGGGAAAGGTTCCCATTAATTTTATCAAAGATAAATTCTTTAAATTTATTCTTTAATCCTCCTTTGGATGTCGTTTCAAACCAAATTATGGTTTTATAAACTAGTCGAGATTAGCGAACCACACCGAAGTAATTATTTATTTTATTTCCCAATCCCAACCTATTCATCCCATGAAGAAATACTGGTAATACTCCATATCTAACACCGTGGTGTTATCGGTAAAATATATTACCATTTCACGTTCAAATCTAATTAAAGATTTAACTATCGCTTCGGAGCAAAACTGGTAATACTCCATTCTCGCTCATTTTCTAAATTTGATAATTTAGATTATCAATTCACATTTCAATCTAATTGCAGGTTCATTTAAAACTCCTTTTATTGGGTTAAAGAACTAATGTCATTTAAACACCGTTCACGACAAACCCAAATTACATTCTATTTATCATCGGGTTAAAGAACTAGTGTTGTTTAAAACACAATTCACGATAAACCCACAACTCAATTCTAGTTCAATTTAAATTAAATATATTAGGAATTCCGATTATTTAAAACCCCTTTTTAAATCTAATTTATTTATTTAAAAACAAATCGGGTTTTAAATTTAGTTCAAACTAGTTCATTTCGATAAAAATCCATTTTTATCTTTTCAAATATGGAGTTTTTTACCCCAATTTTTCCCAAATCATTTCTTATGATTTTACATAAATTATTACTATTTTTAATAATTTTATCAAGGCACGTACAGTCGATTTCCATCAACGGCCATCGAATTGCACTTATAGCGACCTTTTTTGAATTTGATTTGGACGTATCTCCAAATCCAACTGTTAGATTTTGAATTTCAAGTATTCGTTAGAAAGCTCTTTTCGATACGAACCCAACGGTTCCAGTTTTAGGAGAATCCGACGGTCGGATCTCCCGTAATGTCCGTTTGAAATAAATGGTCGAAATTCACGAACTGCCGCGGCGCGGCGTGTTCTATTCAGGCCATTATATTAAATATATAATATATATAATATATATTTCATCGATTTCTATTTAAAATGAATAATATAAATAGTTTTGAATTCGTTTCAAAAACAATTTCAACCTTTATTTCAAATTCAAATCAAAATTGAATCTTTCCTTATAAATTCGTTTAAAAATTCATTCCTATTCAATTCAAATTTCAATTCAATTTGAATTCATTTCTATTCATTTTCAATTCAATTTGAATTCGTTTTCAATTCAATTCAATTTCAAAATCGTTTTCTATTCGATTCAATTCAAATTGGTTTTCTATTCGATTCAATTCAAATTGGTTTTCTATTCGATTCAATTCAAATTGGTTTTCTATTCGATTCAATTCAAATTGGTTTTCTATTCGATTCATTTCGAAATCGTATTAGATTCAATTCATTTCGAAATCGTTTTATATTCAATTCATTTCGAAATCGTTTTATATTCAATTCATTTCGAAATCGTTTTATATTCAATTCATTTCGAAATCGTTTTACATTCAATTCATTTCGAATAAAATCGATATAAATATCGTTCACGTCAAAATGGCGTCAATCCAATCAACAGGGCTTCATATATTCCTTTATTCTATTCAACAAATGAATATTTATTTTTGTCAACACACGACTAATCTCAACGAATGAGTACTGTCCACGTGTGACTATTTTCGCTAAAATATTTCGTTCAACACATGACTAATCTCAACGGATGAGTACAGTCAACACATGAACCTTTATATTATAATATTGTGAAAGATGTAAATTTTATTATTAAAATATTTCGTTCAACACATGACTAATCTCAACTGTTGAGTACAGTCAACACATGAACCTTTATATTATAATATTCTTTATTTTCTAAATTGGAATGAGGCTCAGTCAATCACCATATAACGTCAATTATATGGATTTTCATACATCACACATATATAATAGCATTGAAAATAATCAACCATCAACCAAAGTGCACTACACTGTATAAGCATCAAATATAGATATCTAACGCTTATAGCAGCCTGTCAATCAATCGATCGACATATTCAATCTATCAGGATGAGTGAATCTCAAATTTCATCCCAACACCCGTGTGGGGTTTCAAACAATCAAACACAGATTTTATTCAGTTAAAGGAAAATCTGAGCCAGTTTAAAATTTTTATTTTGGCAATTTTAGCGAATTTTGAACATTTAAAATAGATTATTTTGAATAATATCGACGATAAATTTATTATGAATAGGAATTCGAGCGTATATATTATACGCGTCGTCGTTAGAATATAAATATTTATATATAATTATAAAAGGGATTGAAAATGGCGCGGTAGTTCGATAATTCGATTTCAAACTTCAATTGAATGTACCGGGTGCAAAACAATCCGAATTTTAGTGAAACCAAAAACATTAGGATCTAATTGGTGATATCTTTCCAACGAATCCGAAAAATCAAAATTTCATAACGGGAATCAAAAGATATGTCCAATTGAAAATTCTGAATAGTCGCTATGGAATTCAGGCCCTTAAAAATGGGAATTTTGCAAACGACCTCGGATTTCGACGAAACCACTTTTATTGGGTCCGTGATGTCAAATTATTACTAGGTTTCAAATTTCATAATTTTTCGAATCAATATGTGAGCGTGGCAAAGGAAAACGCGTTTGACCAGTTTTAGTTGATTTTAATCGACTGGAAATTGGCCATTTTTCTAACGGTCTCAGAATTCAACGAAACTAGTTTTATTAGGACCGTATCGTCAATACGAAGCTAGAAAATATTTTTCTGCAATTTATAGAGTTCGTATGTGACCCCGGTAAATTGAAATGCGCGTTCAAATTCAATATATAGAGTTATATGTTGATTTTGAAGAAAACAGATCGAAACGATCGAATCAGCTTACGATGCTTATCCCATTGTGTTCGGAATAGGGGTAAAACGCTATGGACGACAGGCGGTGGACCTCGTTTAGAGGTCGTATGTAAAAGTCAACTCTTTAGAAATTAAAATAATTAAATAAAAAAAATTAAAAAAAACCTCTCCCTCCTCCTTAAAATCGTTCTGCCCCCCCCCCCCTTCTCGTTTTCATTCCAGAGAAGAAAAAAAAAGAGTAAAAGAGGCGGAGGAGCCGCCGCTCCTCCGATGGTGCCGCCGCCGCCATAAAGGAGGGCGCCAACCTCCTCTTGAAACCCCCCCCCTCCGTCCATCGAAGTGCGACAGCCCACCCCCCCCTCTTCGATCGACGCCTGAAGTCCCACCAGACCTCCCCCCCCTTCGTCCCCGTTCGCCGCCGCCTGGAAGGACTGCGCACCCCTCCCCCTGGCCTCTCCTCCCTTCCAGGCACCCACCCAAACCCTCCTCAGCCAGGAAAGGCCGCCGCCGCCCCTCCATTGGCCCACCGCCGCGTCAGACTTTTCACCACCCCTCCGACGAACTGCGAAACCCTTTCCCCTTCGAAACAAAGGTAAAGTTTATTTATTTCAGTTTCTTTTAATTATTACTTTTATATAAATCTGAAAATAAAGTTTAGATTTTTACATATGGAAAACTGATTTTATTTTATAGGAAAACTTTGGTTTTTATTTATAAAAAGAATAGATTTTGTTCATAGAGTTGTTCATAGAAAAGAATAGATGTTTGTGCATAAAAATATTCAGTTTTTATATATATTTTAAATATGATAAAAGATCTGATTTTTAATCGATTAAAAATATAATTTTTATTGTAAGTGAAGATTAAAAATATAATTTATATATCGTGGAAAGAATAAAGATATAATTTTTATATAAGGAAGATAATCAAAATATGATTTTTTATATTTTTAAAGTGTTAAAAATACAATCTTTATTAAGTAGAAGATGTAAAAATATGATTTTTGTTTAGGTAGAGAATTGAAAATATAATTTTTACATGATAGGAATATTAAAAATATCATCTTTATATGTGTAGAAAACTAAAAATATGATTTTTATAATGATATATTTGAAAAGGCGAAATCTTTATAAGAAGAGTAGCGTAGTAAAAATATAATTTTTATCTATATAGCAGCATAGTAAAAATTCGATTTTTATATATTGAATAGCGGAGTGAAAATTCGATTTTTAAATGTATGAAGCGATTATAAAAAATATGATTTTTAAATTGAAAGTGAATAAATAAAAATATGATTTTTATTTTAAAGACATCAAAATATAAAAATGTGTGATTTTTATATATGTAGTGGCTACGGGCAACAAAGATGACAAAAAGGCGAGAACTTTGAAGATTTCTATCAATGAAGTGCCATGAAGTTAGGATAGCTATCAGTGAGAATTTCTCACCTTTCAATTTCATTTTCTAGTTATATATATATACTAGGATGCAGACGGTGCTTAGTAGCACCCGACACCCGTCATCCACAGACCATGGATGGCTTGTTTGTTAAATTGTTTGGTTGTGTAGTTGGTTAGATTATTTGATTGGAATTTGATTGTTTGGCGAAATGAATGAATTTGATTGATGTGTGAATGGCGTGGGCCTTCCCTAGACCGGGGATAAGGCTAGGCCTTGTCCTGTTTCTAGTATCGTGTCGTTATGCCGCCGAAATTTTCTAAAATAAGTTAGAAAAATAAAAATATCATTTTATTTAAAGAATGAACCGAATAGAATATTTTCATAGGTTGAATAAAATATTTTATCGTTAAAAATATAATTTTTAACGTGAAGTGAATAAAATATTCATTTACAAACCCGACGGTTTGTTTATGTACACCTATTTGAAGGACATTGATTGGTTCGATAAATTTTACACATCGCCCAACTGCACAAATAAAATCTGTGTTTGATTGTTTAAAACCCCACACGGGTGTTGGGATGAAGTTTGAAGTTCACTCATCCTGATTGATTAAATATGTCGATCGATTGATTGACAGGCTGTTATAAGCGTTAGATATCTATGTTTGATGCTTATACAGTGTAGTGCACTTTGGTTGATGGTTGATTATTTTTCAATGCTATTATATACGTGTGATGTATGAAAATCCATATAATTAACAGTATATGGTGATTGATTGGGCCTCATTCCAATTTAGAAAATAAAGAATAATATAATATAAAGTTCATGCATTGACTGTACTCATCCGTTGAGATTAGTCATGTGTTGAACGAAATATTTTTATAATAAAAATTACATCTTTATAATATAATATAAATTTTCATATGTTGACTGTACTCATCCGTTGAGATTAGTCATGTGTTGAACGAAATATTTTTATAATAAAAATTACATCTTTATCAATATAATATAAAGGTTCATGTGTTGACTGTACTCATCCGTTGAGATTAGTCATGTGTTGAACGAAATAATTTAACAAAAATAGTCACACGTGGACAGTACTCATTCGTTGAGATTAGTCGTGTGTTGACAAAAATAAATATTCATTTGTTGAATAGAATAAAGGAATATATAAAGCCGTGTTGATTAGAGATGCGCCATTTTGACGTGAACGATATTTATATCGATTTTATTCATTTTAAAATGAATATTGAAAAGTAATTTTGAAATCGAATATTTCGAAATGAAATGAATTGAAAACGATTTCGAAATGAAATGAATTGAAAACGATTTCGAATTGAAATGAATTGAAAACGATTTCGAAATGAAATGAATTGAAATGGAAGTCGAAATGAATTTTGAAACAAATTTCAAAACTATTTATAAAATTCGTTTTGAATAGTAATCGACGAAATATATATTATATATATTATATATATATATATAATATAATGGCCTGAATAGAACGCGCCGCGCCGCGGCAGTTCGTAAATTTCGACCATTTATTTCAAACGGACATTACGGGAGATCCGACCGTCGGATCCTCCTAAATCCAGAACCATTGGGTTCGTATCGAAAAGAGCTTTCTAACGAGTATTTGAAATTCAAAATCTAACGGTTGGATTTGGAGATACGTCCAAATCAAATTAGAAAAAGGTCGCTGTAAGTGCAGTTCGATGGCCGTTGATGGAAATCGACTGTACGGGCCTTGATAAAATTATTAAAAATATCAATAATTTGTGTAAAATCATAAGAAATGATTTGGGAAAATTTGGGATGAAAAACTCCATATTTGAAGATAAAAATAGATTTTTATCAAAATGAACTAGTTTGAACTAAATTTAAAACCCGATTTGTTTTTAAATAAATAAATTAGATTTAAAAAGGGGTTTTAAATAATCGGAATTCCTAATATATTTGAATTAAATTGAACTAGAATTGATTTGTGGGTTTATCGTGAACTGTGTTTTAAATAACACTAGTTCTTTAACCCGACGATAAATAGAATGTGGTTTGGGTTTGTCATGAGCTGTGTTTTAAATGACATTAGTTCTTTAACCCAATAAAAGGAGTTTTAACGAATCTGCAATTAGATTGAAATGTAAATTTATAATCTAAATTATCAAATTTAGAAAATGAGCGAGAATGGAGTATTACCAGTTTTGCTCCAAAGCGATAGTTAAATCTTTAATTAGATTTGAACGTGAAATGGTAATTAATTTTACCGATAACACCACGGTGTTAAATATGGAGTATTACCAGTTTTGCTTCATGGGATGAATAGGTTGCGATTGGGAAATAAAATAAATAATTACTTCGTTGTGGTTCGCTAATCTCGACTAGTTTATAAAACCATATTTTGGTTTGAAACGACATCCAAAGGAAGATTAAAGAATAAATTTAAAGAATTTATCTTTGATAAAATTAATGGGAACCTTTCCCTGAGAATGTGAATTGGAATGAGGCGTATGTTGTGTTTGTGTAACATTTGTTTTTAATACACGCGGGTTGTTCGGAAAGTCCGGGTTCATACCCATTCTGAATAACCGATTCGTTGATAAGTCGAAGATGAAGACGGTGGTCGAAGACCGGAAGTCTTCACATCGTTTGGATAATTACTAACGATCCTGATTGGGCAGTACACCCAAGAGGATGGAAATAGTTGGTGGTCGTCCAGATGTACCTGGAGATCGATGGACATGCGAGGAAAGTGCCTCCGGTTTCGTTCAGACCCAGAACGAACTTGTAAATGGATTGTGTGTCCGACATTGGATTTTATTCTGTGTTGATTGATTTCTATTAAATATACATCTGTTTGGCGGCGGAGAATTTATTCTTTTGCTTAACGCCCTTCTCTGAGACGTACGAGCTCATAGGTTGTATATCGATGGACATCAGTCGCATGGCATGAATTGTCTGTGTGGCACGCTAAGATGCAATGATCAAGGCTTCTGTTGAAAAGCAAAGTCTGGTGGTTGATGATCAAAGCACGGCCTTTGTGGCGTAGCTTTGTGTATAACGTGAATTCGTGAGCCTCACACCTCGGTATGAGTCAAAAACGGGATGAGGATCCAAGGAGTGCATGACGCTTCTTTCTAGCTATGGTGGTGTCAGTGACTTACCAGCCCTGACATTTATATACTTTTCACCTATGTGGTTGTTGGAATGCGAGGCGCCTCGATTACAGGTCTGTAAGAACCGGGAAACGTGTGTTCAGGAATAACTAATCCTCTAACGTATGTGAGGACCGGCCTTGGAGGATCCCAGGATTGCCCAGAGTGTGTAGTCCTGAGACATTTGCTAGAGTGTCTCGAACGCGGAGAGGAGCTTTCCCCTTGCCTCGACTCATGACGGAAATCCAATTTCCAATACGAAATATTTCGGCTTTATTTGTAGAGCCTAGAATGGCGACATAGTAGCATGGGATGCTATGCCGTCTATGATTTATATTTATGATTGAAATTGTTTTGACACTATACACATATTATAGTATCAAATGATTTGTTTTAAACGTACTAAGCATGTTTGGCTGTTATAAGGTAAAACCCTATCCTCCGGCTTGCGTTGCATTGTGTGATGGGACCTGGGTCTTATAATAGCTTCATTTTTCGAAAAAGCATTGCGCTGTTTATTCTATGCACAGGTATTCTTGGGAGGAAACTCGTTCCGTGTCATACGGCGTGGTCCCTTGAATTACTCTCTTCTAAAATAAAGTTTTAAATAACTGTTTTAGTTCTCACACCAGTCACATGACTGACCTGGAGTTTATTGTTTTAACCTAAACTCTGGGTGCCTCTATTTTCCGCACGGGCAGCTATTAGTTTTGGTTTTGCAGATTTATATTTACAGGATCCTGGTTTACAGCTGGAATGGTATCCAGAAAGCTCTGTATCCGTATATCACCTTCAGTTGTGCTTTGTATTATTTTCCGCTGCTATGTAATTTACTGTAATCTCTGATATTTATCAAATGTAATTTATTCAATTATACTCTATATATTCTTGTATCTGATGGAATTGTTGTAATAGCAATGAAATGTTCTTCCGTCTGCGTTCATTTGTGTGTTGTTCTCAAAGTATCCGCTCTTTCCTTCACGGGGAAGTTAAGGGTTCTTACAGTGGTATCAGAGCTTTGGTTTACAGAGCTCGAGAACAAGACACATTAGAACCATACGAAAGGATTCATCAGATATTGAATTAGTAATATCCAATTAGAACGACTCGTTAGAGATAGGATCAGTAGTATCCTAGAACGAGTGTGAAGAGTATATTTTCCAAATGAAAACAATTTTGTTTTGAAAATTTAAATCGTTTTATACGTATTTGATTATTTATTTATTTTGATTTTGGACAATCCAGTATATAAAAGGTTTTGCATATACGCATCATGAACGTATATTCGAAGTTTTAATATATTAGATAGATATAGAGTCACACTCTAGTCGCCCGGAGATGATTCTACTGATGACTATATAGCATCAGTAGTGTGTGTTCGAGTTTCGAAGGTGTGATTTTCTATATATTTCCATTAGACTAGTGTGAGAACCAAAACTTATATAGCTATAACACATTGTTGTGATTGGCATCAAAAACAAGATTTTCAGTATATATATCAAAATTATGAATTTGAAACGTTAAATCCACTAATTGATTGATGTTTGTGTTGTTTGTTTATTTGTTTGATAATTTTGAACCATTACGCCTAATTTAGTCAAATATTGAACTGTATTGAAAATTGGTCGCATTTGCTTGCATATACATATACTTACATTGAACAGGTCATAGCAAGGAGGCTAGAGCCGAAGAATAAAATTTGTTTGCCCGACAAATATGTACATGTTTACTACATAATTTACTGTTTTGTTTGGGTGATGATGATTTTATGAGCCTATTGCCTAGCCGCTTGGCTTTTTCTTTTTCTTTTTGAGATCATAAGGCCTATATGGAAATTTCGGGATTTTCCCGTGGCTCCCGGTGCAGGGGAGGTTATGGCGAAATTTTTCGAAAATTTAGGGTGTTAGCCAAATTTTTGAAAATTTGAAAATTCTCAGAAACTGAAAAGTTAGAGAATGGAAGCCAGATCGAACGTAGAGCAGATTAATCAAACCACTTTCGACTTTGTTCCTTTTTGGGGACGAAAAGTTTTAAGTGGGGGAGATTGTAATAACCCGGAAAATCTGAGCCAGTTTAAAATTTTTATTTTGGCAATTTTAGCGAATTTTGAACATTTAAAATAGATTATTTTGAATAATATCGACGATAAATTTATTATGAATAGGAATTCGAGCGTATATATTATACGCGTCGTCGTTAGAATATAAATATTTATATATAATTATAAAAGGGATTGAAAATGGCGCGGTAGTTCGATAATTCGATTTCAAACTTCAATTGAATGTACCGGGTGCAAAACAATCCGGATTTTAGTGAAACCAAAAACATTAGGATCTAATTGGTGATATCTTTCCAACGAATCCGAAAAATAAAAATTTCATAACGGGAATCAAAAGATATGTCCAGTTGAAAATTCTGAATAGTCGCTATGGAATTCGGGCCCTTAAAAATGGGAATTTTGCAAACGACCTCGGATTTCGACGAAACCACTTTTGTTGGGTCCGTGATGTCAAACTATTGCTAGGTTTCAAATTTCATAATTTTTCGAATCAATATGTGAGCATGGCAAAGGAAAACGCGTTTGACCAGTTTTAGTTGATTTTAATCGACTGGAAATTGGCCATTTTTCTAACGGTCTCAGAATTCGACGAAACTAGTTTTATTAGGACCGTATCGTCAATACGAAGCTAGAAAATATTTTTCTGCAATTTATAGAGTTCGTATGTGACCCCGGTAAATTGAAATGCGCGCTCAAATTCAATATATAGAGTTATATGTTGATTTTGAAGAAAACAGATCGAAACGATCGAATCAGCTTATGATGCTTATCCCATTGTGTTCGGAATGGGGGTAAAACGCTATGGACGACAGGCGGTGGACCTCGTTTAGAGGTCGTATTTAAAAGTCAACTCTTTAGAAATTAAAATAATTAAATAAAAAAAATTAAAAAAACCTCTCCCTCCTCCTTAAAATCGTTCTGGCCCCCCCTTCTCGTTTTCATTCCAGAGAAAAAAAAGGAGTAAAAGAGGCGGAGGAGCTGCCGCTCCTCCGATGGTGCCGCCGCCGCCTTAAAGGAGGGCACCAACCTCCTCTTGAACCCCTCCCCCCCCCCCATCCATCGAAGTGCGACAGCCCACCCCCCCTCTTCGATCGACGCCTGAAGCCCCACCAGACCCCCCCCCCCTTCCTCCCCGTTCGCCGCCGCCTGGAAGGACTGCGCACCCCTCCCCCTGGCCTCTCCTCCCTTCCAGGCACCCACCCAAACCCTCCTCCGCCAGTAAAGGCCGCCGCCGCCCCTCCATTGGCCCACCGCCGCGTCAGACTTTTCACCACCCCTCCGACGAACTGCGAAACCCTTTCCCCTTCGAAACAAAGGTAAAGTTTATTTATTTCAGTTTCTTTTAATTATTACTTTTATATAAATCTGAAAATAAAGTTTAGATTTTTATATATGGAAAACTGATTTTATTTTATAGGAAAACTTTGGTTTTTATTTATAAAAAGAATAGATTTTGTTCATAGAGTTGTTCATAGAAAAGAATAGATTTTGTGCATAAAAAGATTCAGTTTTTATATATATTTTAAATATGATAAAAGATCTGATTTTTAATCGATTAAAAATATAATTTTTATTGTAAGTGAAGATTAAAAATATAATTTTTATATCGTGGAAAGAATAAAGATATAATTTTTATATAAGGAAGATAATCAAAATATGATTTTTATATTTTTAAAGTGTTAAAAATATAATCTTTATTAAGTAGAAGATGTAAAAATATGATTTTTGTTTAGGTAGAGAATTGAAAATATAATTTTTACATGATAGGAATATTAAAAATATCATCTTTATATGAGTAGAAAACTAAAAATGTGATTTTTATAATGATATATTTGAAAAGGCGAAATCTTTATAAGAAGAGTAGCGTAGTAAAAATATAATTTTTATCTATATAGCAGCATAGTAAAAATTCGATTTTTATATATTGAATAGCATAGTAAAAATTCGATTTTTATATATTGAATAGCATAGTAAAAATTCGATTTTTATATATTGAATAGCGGAGTGAAAATTCGATTTTTAAATGTATGAAGCGATTATAAAAAATATGATTTTTAAATTGAAAGTGAATAAATAAAAATATGATTTTTATTTTAAAGACATCAAAATATAAAAATGTGTGATTTTTATATATGTAGTGGCTACGGGCAACAAAGATGACAAAAAGGCGAGAACGTTGAAGATTTCTATCAATGAAGTGCCGTGAAGTTAGGATAGCTATCGGTGAGAATTTCTCACTTTCAATTTCATTTTCTAGTTATATATATATACTAGGATGCAGACGGTGCTTAGTAGCACCCGACACCCGTCATCCACAGACCATGGATGGCTTGTTTGTTAAATTGTTTGGTTGTGTAGTTGGTTAGATTATTTGATTGGAATTTGATTGTTTGGCGAAATGAATGAATTTGATTGATGTGTGAATGGCGTGGGCCTTCCCTAGACCGGGGATAAGGCTAGGCCTTGTCCTGTTTCTAGTATCGTGTCGTTATGCCGCCGAAATTTTCTAAAATAAGTTAGAAAAATAAAAATATCATTTTATTTAAAGAATGAACTGAATAGAATATTTTCATAGGTTGAATAAAATATTTTATCGTTAAAAATATAATTTTTAACGTGAAGTGAATAAAATATTCATTTACAAACCCGACGGTTTGTTTATGTACACCTATTTGAAGGACATTGATTGGGTCGATAAATTTTACACATCGCCCAACTGCACAAATAAAATCTGTGTTTGATTGTTTAAAACCCCACACGGGTGTTGGGATGAAGTTTGAAGTTCACTCATCCTGATTGATTAAATATGTCGATCGATTGATTGACAGGCTGTTATAAGCGTTAGATATCTATATTTGATGCTTATACAGTGTAGTGCACTTTGGTTGATGGTTGATTATTTTTCAATGCTATTATATACGTGTGATGTATGAAAATCCATATAATTAACATTATATGGTGATTGATTGGGCCTCATTCCAATTTAGAAAATAAAGAATAATATAATATAAAGTTCATGCGTTGACTGTACTCATCCGTTGAGATTACTCATGTGTTGAACGAAATATTTTTATAATAAAAATTACATCTTTATAATATAATATAAATGTTCATATGTTGACTGTACTCATCCGTTGAGATTAGTCATGTATTGAACGAAATATTTTTATAATAAAAATTACATCTTTATCAATATAATATAAAGGTTCATATGTTGACTGTACTCATCCGTTGAGATTAGTCATGTGTTGAACGAAATAATTTAACAAAAATAGTCACACGTGGACAGTACTCATTCGTTGAGATTAGTCGTGTGTTGACAAAAATAAATATTCATTTGTTGAATAGAATAAAGGAATATATAAAGCCGTGTTGATTAGAGATGCGCCATTTTGACGTGAACGATATTTATACCGATTTTATTCATTTTAAAATGACTATTGAAAAGTAATTTTGAAATCGAATATTTCGAAATGAAATGAATTGAAAACGATTTCTAAATGAAATGAATTGAAAACGATTTCGAAATGAAATGAATTGAAAACGATTTCGAAATGAAATGAATTGAAAACGATTTCGAAATGAAATGAATTGAAAACGATTTTGAAATGAAATGAATTGAAAACGATTTCAAAATGAAATGAATTGAAATGGAAGTTGAAATGAATTTTGAAACGAATTTCAAAACTATTTATAAAATTCGTTTTGAATAGTAATCGACGAAATATATATTATATATATATATATATATATAATGGCCTGAATAGAACGCGCCGCGCCGCGGCAGTTCGTAAATTTCGACCATTTATTTCAAACGGACATTACGGGAGATCCAACCGTCGGATCCTCCTAAAACCAGAACCGTTGGGTTTGTATCGAAAAGAGCTTTCTAACGAATATTTGAAATTCAAAATCTAACGGTTGGATTTGGAGATACGTCCAAATCAAATTAGAAAAAGGTCGTTGTAAGTGCAGTTCGATGGCCGTTGATGGAAATCGACTGTACGGGCCTTGATAAAATTATTAAAAATATCAATAATTTGTGTAAAATCATAAGAAATGATTTGGGAAAATTTGGGATGAAAAACTCCATATTTGAAGATAAAAATAGATTTTTATCAAAATGAACTAGTTTGAACTAAATTTAAAACCCGATTTGTTTTTAAATAAATACATTAGATTTAAAAAGGAGTTTTAAATAATCGGAATTCCTAATATATTTGAATTAAATTGAACTAGAATTGATTTGTGGGTTTATCGTGAACTGTGTTTTAAATAACACTAGTTCTTTAACCCGACGATAAATAGAATGTGGTTTGGGTTTGTCATGAGCTGTGTTTTAAATGACATTAGTTCTTTAACCCAATAAAAGGAGTTTTAACGAATCTGCAATTAGATTGAAATGTAAATTTATAATCTAAATTATCAAATTTAGAAAATGAGCGAGAATGGAGTATTACCAGTTTTGCTCCAAAGCGATAGTTAAATCTTTAATTAGATTTGAACATGAAATGGTAATTAATTTTACCGATAACACCACGGTGTTAAATATGGAGTATTACCAGTTTTGCTTCATGGGATGAATAGGTTGCGATTGGGAAATAAAATAAATAATTACTTCGTTGTGGTTCGCTAATCTCGACTAGTTTATAAAACCATATTTTGGTTTGAAACGACATCCAAAGGAAGATTAAAGAATAAATTTAAAGAATTTATCTTTGATAAAATTAATGGGAACCTTTCCCTGAGAATATGAATTGGAATGAGGCGTATGTTGTGTTTGTGTAACATTTGTTTTTAATACACGCGGGTTGTTCGGAAAGTCCGGGTTTATACCCATTCTGAATAACCGATTCGATGATAAGTCGAAGATGAAGACGGTGGTCGAAGACCGGAAGTCTTCACATCGTTTGGATAATTACTGACGATCCTGATTGGGCAGTACACCCAAGAGGATGGAAATAGTTGGTGGTCGTCCAGACGTACCGGAGATCGATGGACATGCGAGGAAAGTGCCTCCGGTTTCGTTCAGACCCAGAACGAACTTGTAAATGGATTGTGTGTCCGACATTGGATTTTATTCTGTGTTGATTGATTTCTATTAAATATACATCTGTTTGGCGGCGGAGAATTTATTCTTTTGCTTAACGCCCTTCTCTGAGACGTACGAGCTCAGAGGTTGTATATCGATGGACATCAGTCGCATGGCATGAATTGTCTGTGTGGCACGCTAAGATGCAATGATCAAGGCTTCTGTTGAAAAGCAAAGTCTTGTGGTTGATGATCAAAGCACGGCCTTTTGTGACGTAGCTTTGTGTATAACGTGAATTCGCGAGCCTCACACCTCGGTATGAGTCAAAAACGGGATGAGGACCCAAGGAGTGCATGACGTTTCTTTCTAGCTATGGTGCTGTCAGTGACTTACCAGCCCTGACATTTATATACTTTTCACCTATGTGGTTGTTTGAATGCGAGGCGCCTCGATTACAGGTCTGTAAGGACCGGGAAACGTGTGTTCAGGAATAACTAATCCTCTAACGTAAGTGAGGACCGGCCTTGGAGGATCCTAGGATTGCCCAGAGTGTGTAGTCATGAGACATTTGCTAGAGTGTCTCGAACGCGGAGAGGAGCTTGCCCCTTGCCTCGACTCATGACGGAAATCCAATTTCCAATACGAGATATTTCGACTTTATTTGTGGAGCCTAGTATGGCGACATAGTAGCATGGGATGCTATGCCATCTATGATTTATATTTATGATTGAAATTGTTTTGACACTATACACATATTATAGTATCAATTGATTTGTTTTAAACGTACTAAGCATGTTTGGCTGTTATAAGGTAAAACCCTATCCTCCGGCTTGCGTTGCATTGTGTGATGGGACCTGGGTCTTATAATAGCTTCATTTTTCGAAAAAGCATTGCGCTGTTTATTCTATGCACAGGTATTCTTGGGAGGAAACCCGTTCCGTGTTATACGGCGTGGTCCCTTGAATTACTCTCTTCTAAAATAAAGTTTTAAATAACTGTTTTAGTTCTCACACCAGTCACATGACTGACCTGGAGTTTATATTTTTAACCTAAACTCTGGGTGCCCGTATTTTCCGCACGGGCAGCTAGTAGTTTTGGTTTTGCAGATTTATATTTATAGGATCCTGGTTTACAGCTGGAATGGTATCCGGAAAGCTCTGTATCCGTATATCACCTTCAGTTGTGCTTTGTATTATTTTCCGCTGCTATGTAATTTACTGTAATCTCTGATATTTATTAAATGTAATTTATTCAATTATACTCTGTATATTCTTGTATCTGATGGAATTGTTGTAATAGCAATGAAATGTTCTTCCGTCTGCGTTCATTTGTGTGTTGTTCTCAAAGTATCCGCTCTTTCCTTCACGGGGAAGTTACGGGTTCTTACAGTGGTATCAGAGCTTTGGTTTACAGAGCTCGAGAACAAGACACATTAGAACCATACGAAAGGATTCATCAAATATTGGATTAGTAATATTCAATTAGAATGACTCGTTAGAGATAGGATCAGTAGTATCCTAGAACGAGTGTGAAGAGTATATTTTCCAAATGAAAACAATTTTGTTTTGAAAATTTAAATCGTTTTATACGTATTTGATTATTTATTTATTTTGATTTTGGACAATCCAGTATATAAAAGGCTTTGCATATACGCGTCATGAACGTATATTCGAAGTTTTAATATATTAGATAGATATAGAGTCACACTCTAGTCGCCCGGAGATGATTCTACTGATGACTATATAGCATCAGTAGTGTGTGTTCGAGTTTCGAAGGTGTGATTTTCTATATATTTCCATTAGACTGGTGTGAGAACCAAAACTCATATAGCTAGAACACATTGTTGTGAATTGGCATCAAAAACAAGATTTTCAGTATAAATGAATTTTAACGGCAAGGAATTTTGTTTAAACTGGACCAGATTTCCGGGTTATTACAATCTCCCCCACTTAAAACTTTTCGTCCCCGAAAAGGAACAAAGTCGAAAGTGGTTTGATTAATCAGCTCTACGTTCGATCTGGCTTCCATTCTCCAACTTTTCAGTTTATGAGAATTTTCAAATTTTCAAAAATTTGGCTAACACCCTAAATTTTCGAAAAATTTCGCCATTACCTCCCCTGCACTGGGAGCCACGGGAAAATCTCGAAATTGCCATACAGGCCTTCTGATCTCAAAAAGAAAAAGCCAAGCGGCTAGCCAATAGGCTCATAAAATCATCATCACCCAATCCATTTACAAGTCCGTTCTGGGTCTGAACGAAACCGGAGGCACTTTCCTCGCATATCCATCCATCTTCAAGTACATCTGGACGACCACCAACTATTTCCATCCTCTTGGGTGTACAGCCCAATCAGGATCGTCAGTAATAATCCAAACGATGTGAAGACTTCCGGTCTTCAACCACCGTCTTCATCTTCGACATATCGTCGAATCGGTTATTCAGAATGGGTATAAACCCGGCCTTTCCGAACAACCCGCGTATATTAAAAACAAATGTTACACAAACACAACATACGCCTCATTCCAATTCTGAATATTCTGTTATTTAAATATTCACATCTTTTGGGAAAGGTTCCCATTAATTTTATCCAAGATAAATCCTTTAAATTTTATCCTTTAATCTTCCTTTGGATGTCATTTCAAACCAAATTATGGTTTTCCAAACTAGTCGAGATTAGCGAACCACAACGAAGTAATTATTTATTTTATTTCCCAATCCTAACCTATTCATCCCATGAAGCAAAACTGGTAATACTCCATATCTAACACCACGGTGTTATCGGTAAAATTAATTACCATTTCACGTTCAAATCTAATTAAAGATTTAACTATCGCTTTGGAGCAAAACTGGTAATACTCCATTCTCGCTCATTTTCTAAATTTGATAATTTAGATTACAAACTTACATTTCAATCTAATTGCGGATTCATCAAAACTCCTTTTTCTGGATTAAAGAACTAATGTTATTTAAAGCACAGTTCACGATAAACCCAAATCACATTCTATTTACTATCGGGTTAAAGAACAAATGTTATTTATAACATTGTTCACGATAAACCCATAAATCAATTTTATTTAAAACCAATTTCAAATCTAATTTATTTGTTTAAAAATAAATGGGTTGTTAGTTTAGTTCTAAACTAGTCCATTTCGATAAAAATCTATTTTTATCTTTTCAAATATGGAGTTTTTCATCCCAATTTTTCCCAAATCATTTCTTATGATTCTACACAAATTATTACTATTTTTAATAATTTTATCAAGGCCCGTACAGTCGATTTCCAACAACGGCCATCGAACTTCACCTATAGCGACCTTTTTCGAATTTGATTTGGACGTATCTCCAAATCCAACCGTTAGATTTCAAATTTCCAATATTCGTTAGAAAGCTCTTTTCGATACGAACCCAACGGTTCTCGTCTTAGGAGAATCCGACGGTCGGATCTCCCGTAATTTTCGTTTGAAATAAATGGTCAAAATTTACGAACTGCCGCGGCGCGGCGCGTTCTATTCAGGCCATTATATTATATATAGAATATATATAATATATATTTCGTCGATTACTATTCAAAACGAATTTTATAAATAGTTTTGAATTCGTTTCAAAAACATTTCAACCTTTATTTCAATTCAAATCAAAATTGAATTCTTCCTTATAAATTCGTTTTAAAATTCATTTCTATTCAATTCAAATTTCAATTCAATTTGAATTCAATTCAATTCGAATTCGTTTTCAATTCGATTCAATTCAAATTGGTTTTCTATTCGATTCAATTCAAATTGGTTTCCTATTCGATTCAATTCAAATTGGTTTCCTATTCGATTCAATTCAAATTGGTTTCCTATTCGATTCAATTCAAATTGGTTTCCTATTCGATTCAATTCAAATTGGTTTCCTATTCGATTCAAAATCATTTTCTGTTCAAATCAAATTCATTTCGTTTTCTATTTGAATCAAATTCATTTCATTTTCTATTTGAATCAAATTCATTTCATTTTCTATTTGAATCAAATTCATTTCGTTTTCTATTTGAATCAAATTCATTTCATTTTCTATTCAATTGAAATCAAATTCGTTTTATATTCAATTCAATTCTAAATTGGTTTTCTATTCAATTCAATTCGAATTCGTTTTAATTCAAATCAAATTCGTTATATATTTAATTGAAATCAAATTTGTTTTCTTTTCAATTCAATTCGAATTTCATTTCAAAATATTCGATTTCGAAATCACTTCTCAATATTCATTTTAAAATGAATAAAATCGATATAAATATCGTTCACGTCAAAATGGCGTCAATCTAATCAACACGGCTTCATATATTTCTATTTTCAAATATTCTATTTCAAATATTTCTTTTTCAAATATTTCGTTCAACACATGACTAATCTCAACGGATGAGTATAGTCAACACATGAACCTTTATATTATATTGATAAAGATGTAAATTTTATTATTAAAATATTTCGTTCAACACATGACTAATCTCAACGGATGAGTACAGTCAACACATGAACTTTTATATTATAATATTCTTTATTTTCTAAATTGGAATGAGGCCCAATCAATCACCATATAATATTAATTATATGGATTTTCATACATCACACGTATATAATAGCATTGAAAAATAATCAACCATCAACCAAAGTGCACTACACTGTATAAGCATCAAATATAGATATCTAACGCTTATAACAGCCTGTCAATCAATCGATCGACATATTTAATCAATCAGGATGAGTGAACTCCAAATTTCATCCCAACACCCGTGTGGGGTTTCAAACGATCAAACACAAATTTTAGTTGTGCAGTTGGGCGATGTGTAAAATTTATCGACCCAATCAATATCAGTCAAATAGGTGTACATAAACAAACCGTCCGGTTTGTAAATGAATAGTTATTTATTCACATTCACTGTATTCGTATTCACGTTAAAAATTATATTTTTAATGATTTAAACATTTTATTTTAACACATGGATTTTTATTCAGTTCATTTATGCAATAAAAATGATATTTTTATTTTTCTAACATTTTTTAGAAAATTTCGGCGGCATAACGACACGATACTAGAAACGGGACGAGGCCTATCCTTATCCCCGGTCTAGTGAAGGCCCACGCCATTCACACATCAATCAAATCCATTCATTTCACCAAACAATTCAATTTCAATCAAGTAATCTAACTAATTTTTGCAATCAAACAAACAAGTCCATGGTCTGTGGACGATTGTGTCGGGTGCTACTAAGCACCGTCTGCATCCTAGTATATATATATATATATAACTAGAAAAGAAATTGAAGAGTGAGAAATTCTCACCGATAGCTATCCAATACCACGACTCTTCACTGATAGAAATCTTTGTCGTTCTCGCCCTTTTGTCGCTTTCGTTGCCCGTATTCACTACATATGTAAAAATCGAATTTTCACTTCACTATTCTATATATAAAAATCAAATTTTTACCTTGTTATTCAATATATAAAAATCAAAATTGTACCTTGTTATTCAATATATAAAAATCAATTTTTTACTATGCTATTCAATATATAAAAATCTCGCCTTTTAAATATAAAGATTTCGCCTTTTCAAATATATCATTATAAAAATCACATTTTTATTTTTCTACACTTATAAAGATGATATTTTTAATATTTCTATCATGTAAAAATTATATTTTTAATTCTCTACCTAAACAAAAGTCATATTTTTACCTCTTCTACTTAAAAAAGATTATATTTTTAATACTTTAAAAATATAAAAATCATATTTTTATTACTTTAAAAATATAAAAATCATATTTTTATTACTTTAAAAATATAAAAATCATATTTTTAAAGAAATCTTCAAAATCGAACCTTTTCGTATATAAAAATTATATCTTTTTATATTTACAAATCATGTCCGTTCTTATTTAAAAATCATAACTTTTCAACTCAAAATAAATATGGTTTCAGTTTTTAAAATAAATCAAAATTTATTTCTAACAAAAAGGAAAAGAAGAAAGAGGAAAAAAAGAAAAGAATAGAACAAGAAAACTTACAGCGTTCGAGGGGCTCGCTGGTCCGGCGAAGTGGCGTCGGAGGTAGAGTATCGCGGCGGAGCTGGTGGGGTGCTTCAGTCTCGAATTGGGCGTGGGGTTTTAACAGGGGGTTGCGGGGTTGGTCAGGGAGGCGGAGGGGAGCGGTGGTCACTGGGATGGTGGGCTAGGTCAACTCGAAGGGGGGGGGTCTCGAGGTAATGCGTCGGAGATGGACGGGGGAGGGGACTCGGCAAGGTCAGCGCGACCAAAAAGGGGGGAAGAACGGTCGTGGGTGGCGATGGCGAAGGGTGGAGGCGGCGGGAGGAATCGAACGAAGTATTTTTTTCCTTTCTGTTTTGAAATGAAACGAACAGGGGGGGGGGGCAGAGAGAAATAAGGGGAGGGAGAGAGAATATTTTTTTTTATTATTTAATTTTTTTAATTCAAAAAGTTTACTTTTACATACGACCTCTAAACGAGGCCCACCGCCTGTAGTCCATAGTGTTTTACCTCCATTCCGAACACAATGGGATATGTATCGGAAGCTGATTCGGCTGTTACAATCAGTTTCCGTTAAATTTACATTTAAATCACTATATTGAATTTTAAACGTACATTTCAAATTACCGGGGTCACATACTAACTCTATAAATCCCACAAAAATATTTTCTAGCTTCGTATTGACGATACGGTCCTAACAAAACTAGTTTCATCGAATTCTGAGACCGTTGGAAAAATGGCCATTTTCCAGTCGATTAAAATCAACTAAAACTGGTCAAACGCATTTTCCTTTGCCACGCTCGCATATTGATTCGAAAAATTACGAAATTTGGAATCTAGCAATAATTTAACATCACGGATCCAACAAAAGTGGTTTCGTCGAGATCCGAGGTCGTTTGCAAAATGTCTATTTTTAAGGGCCTAAATTCCATAGCGACTATTCAGAATTTTCAACTGGACATATCTTTTGATTCCCGCTATGAAATTTCGATTTTCCGGATTCGTTGGAAAGATATCATCAATTAGATCCTAATGTTTTTGGTTTCACAAAAATCCGGATTGTTTTGCACCCGGTACATTCAATTGAAGTTTGAAATCGAATTATCGAACTACCACGCCATTTTCATTTCTATTTATAATTATATATAAATATTTATATTCTAACGACGACGTATATAATATATACATTCTAAATATATTCAAAATAAATTTCTCATCGTTTTTATTTAAAATAATCTGTTTTAAATATTCAAAATTCGCTAAAATTGCAAAAATAAAAATTTTAAACTGGCCCAGATTTTTCGGGTTGTTACAATCTCCCCCACTTAAAACTTTTCGTCCCCGAAAAGGAACAAAGTCAAAAGTGGTTTGATTAATCAGCTCTACGTTCGATTTGGCTTCCATTCTCCAACTTTTCAGTTTATGAGAATTTTCAAATTTTCAAAAATTTGGCTAACACCCTAAATTTTCGAAAAATTTCACCATAACCTCCCCTGCACCGGGAGCCACGGGAAAATCCCGAAATTGCCATATAGGCCTTCTGATCTCAAAAAGAAAAAGAAAAAGCCAAGCGGCTAGCCAATAGGCTCATAAAATCATCATCACCCAAACAAAACAGTAATTTATAGTTAACATGTACCTATTTGTCGGGCAAACAAATTTTATTCTCTGCTCTAGCCTCCTTGCTATGACCTGTTCAATGTAAGTATATGTATATGCAAGCAATTGCAACCAATTCTCAATATCGTTCAATATTCGATATAATTAAGCTAAATGGTTCAAAATTATCAAACAAATAAACAAACAACACAAACATCAATCAATTAGTGGATTAGAGTTTCAAATTCATAATTTTGATATATAGTCGAAAATCGTGTATTTGATGCCAATTCACAACAATGTGTTCTATCTATATAAGTTTTGGTTTTGCAGTTTTATATTCACAGGATCCTGGTTTACAGCTGGAATGATATCCAGAAAGCTCTCAGTTGTGCTTTGTATTATTTTCCGCTGCTATGTAATTTATTGTAATATCTGATATTTATCGAATGTAATTTATTCATTTATACTCTGTATATTCTTGTATCTGATGGAATTGTTGTAATAGCAATGAAATGTTCTTCTGTTTGTGTTCTGATTTGTCCTGTTCTCAAACGATCAGGGGTTTCGAACGGTTTAGATCGGTTTAACGACTGATTCGGATCGAGAGAAATTCCTTGCCGTTACATTTGGTATCAGAGCGAGGGAAGGAGAGAAGGGGGTGGCGGCAAGGAATTTCTAACCAAATTCCTATCAGATACTGATACCTGGAGTCTATAGAAAACCAATTTATTTGTATAAACTGTAAAAATGAAGAACATTTCATTGCTATTACAACAATTCCATCAGATACAAGAATATACAGAGTATAAATGAATAAATTACATTCGATAAATATCAGAGATTACAATAAATTACATAGCAGCGGAAAATAATACAAAGCACAACTGAAGGTGATATACGGATACAGAGCTTTCCGGATATCATTCCAGCTGTAAACCAGGATCCTGTGAATATAAATCTGCAAAACCAAAACTACTAGCTGCCCGTGTGGAAAATAGGGCCCCCCAGAGTTTAGGTTAAAACAATAAACTCCAGGTCAGTCATGTGACTGGTGTGAGAACTAAAACAGTTATTAATCCTTATTTTCAAAGTTAGGCAAATCAAGGGACCACGCCGTATAACACGGAACGGGTTTCCTCCCAAGAATACCAGTGCATAAAACAACAGCGCAACACTAAATAAAGAAAAATGAAGCTGTTATAAGACCCAGGTCCTATCACACAATGCAACGCAAGCCGGGGGATAGGGTTTTCCCTTATAACAGCCAAAGCATGCTTGATACGTTTAAAACAAATCATTTGATACTATAATAAGGGTATAGTGTCAAAACATTTCAATCATAAATATCAATCATAGGCGGCATGAGTGCCCCATCCCACTATGTCGCCATACTAGGCTCTACAAATAAAACCGAAATACACGTATTGGAAATTGGATTCCATCATGAGTCGAGGCAAGGGGCAAGCTCCTCTCCGCGTTCGAGACACTCTAGCAAATGCCTTAGGACTACACACTCTGGGCAACCCTGGGATCCTCCAAGACCGGTCCTCACTTACGTTAGAGGATTAGTTATTCCTGAACACACGTTTCCCGACCCTAAAGGACCTATAATCGAGGCGCCTCACATCCAAACCACAAAGGTGAAAAGTATATAAATATCAGGGCTGGTAGGTCACTGACACCACCCATAGCTAGAAAGAAACGTCGTGCACTCCTTGGGTCCTCATCCCGTTTTTGACTCATACCGAGGTGTGAGGCTCGCGAATCCACGCTATACACAAAGCTACGCCACAAAGGCCGTGCTTTGATCATCAACCACAAGACATTGCTTTTCAACATAAGCCTTGATCATTGCATCTTAGCGTGCCACACAGGCAATTCATGCCATGCGACTGATGTCCATCGATATATAACCTCTAAGCTCGTACGTCTCAGAGAAGGGCGTTAAGCAAAAGAATAAATTCTCCGCCGCCAAACAGATGTATATTTAATAGAGATCAATCAACACAGAATGAAATCCAATGTCAGACACACAATCTATTTACAAGTTCGTTCTGGGTCTGAACGAAACCGGAGGCACTTTCCTCGCATATCCATCCATCTCCAGGTACGTCTGGACGACCACCAACTATTTCCATCCTCTTGGGTGTACAGCCCAATCAGGATCGTCAGTAATAATCCAAACGATGTGAAGACTTCCGGACTTCGACCACCGTCTTCATCTTTGACTTATCGTCGAATCGGTTATTCAGAATGGGTATAAACCCGGCCTTTCCGAACAACCCGCGTATATTAAAAACAAATGTTAAACAAACACAACATACGCCTCATTCCAATTCATATTCTCAGGGAAAGGTTCCCATTAATTTTATCAAAGATAAATTCTTTAAATTTATTCTTTAATCTTCCTTTGGATGTCGTTTCAAACCAAATTATAGATTTCTGAACTAGTCGAGATTAGCGAACCGTACCGAAGTAATTATTTATTTTATTTCCCAATCCCAACCTATTCATCCCATGAAGCAAAACTGGCAATACTCCATATCTAACACCACGGTATTGTCGGTAAAATTAATTACCATTTCACGTTCACATCTAATTAAAGATTTAACTATCGCTTTGGAGCAAAACTGGTGATACTCCATTCTCGCTCAGTTCTAAATTTGATAATTTAAATTATCAATTCACATTTCAATTTAATTGTAGATTCATTAAAACTCCTTTTACTGGGTCAAAGAACTAGGTGTTATTTAAAACACAGTTCACGACAAACCCAAATCACATCCTATTTATTATCGGGTTAAAGAACTAGTGTTATTTAAACCACCGTTCACGATAAACCCATTTCAAATCCAATCAAATATATTAGAAATTCTGATTATTTAAAACCCCTTTTTAAATCTAATTTATTTATTTAAAAAGTAATTGGGTTTTAAATTTAGTTCAAACTAGTACATTTCGATAAAAATCTATTTTTATCTTTTCAAATATGGAGTTTTTCACCCCAATTTTTCCCAAATCATTTCTTATGATTTCACACAAATTATTGATATTTTTAATAAATTTATCAAGGCCCGTACAGTCGATTTCCATCAACGGCCATCGAACTGCACTTACAGCGACCTTTTTCAAATTTGATTTGGACGTATCTCCAAATCCAACCGTTAGATTTCAAATTTCTAATATTCGTTAGAAAGCTCTTTTCGATACGAACCCAACGGTTTCGGTTTTAGGAAAATCCGACGGTCGGATCTCCCGTAATGTTCGTTTGAAATAAATGGTCGAAATTTACGAACTGCCGCGGCGCGGCGCGTTCCATTCAGGCCATTATATTATATATATATACCAAATGTGATTTGGGTTTGTCGTGAACTGTGTTTTAAATAACACCTAGTTCTTTAACCCAGTAAAAGGAGTTTTAACCAATCTGCAATTAGGTTGAAATGTAAATCTGTAATCTAAATTATCAAATTTAGAAATGAGCGAGAATGAAGTATCACCAGTTTTGCTTCAAAGCGATAGTTAAATCTTTAATTAGATTTGAACGTGAAAAGGTAATTAATTTTACCGATAACACCATGGTGTTAGATATGGAGTATTA
This sequence comes from Allium sativum, assembly GCA_030737875.1. NCBI lineage: Eukaryota > Viridiplantae > Streptophyta > Magnoliopsida > Asparagales > Amaryllidaceae > Allium > Allium sativum. Next base: position 683,997,685 of record CM060924.1, read on the forward strand.
CCAGTTTTGCTTCATGGGATGAATAGGTTGGGATTGGGAAATAAAATAAATAATTACTTCGTTGTGGTTCGCTAATCTCGACTAGTTTAGAAAACCATAATTTGGTTTGATAGATCATCCAAAGGAAGATTAAAGGATAAATTCTAAAGAATTTATCTTAGATAAAATTAATGGGAACCTTTCCCTAAGAATGTGATTTGGTGAATAAAAGAATATTCTGAATTGGAATGAGGCGTATGTTGAGTTTGTGTAACATTTGTTTTTAATATACGCGGGTTGTTCGGAAAATCCGGGTTTATACCCATTCTGAATAACCGATTCGACGATATGTCGAAGATGAAGACGGTGGTCGAAGACCGGAAGTTTTCACATCGTTTGAATAATTACTTACGATCCTGATTGGGCTGTACACCCAAGAGGATGGAAATAGTTGGTGGTCGTTCAGACGTACTTGGAGATGGATGGATATGCGAGGAAAGTGCCTCCGGTTTCGTTCAGACCCAGAACGGACTTGAAAATGGATTGTGTGTCTGACATTGGATTTTATTTTGTGTTGATTGATTTCTATTAAATATACATCTGTTTGGCGGCGGAGAATTTATTCTTTTTCTTAACGCCCTTCTCTGAGACGTACGAGCTCAGAGGTTGTATATCGATGGACATCAGTTGCATGGCATGAATTGCCTGTGTGGCACGCTAAGAAGCAATGATCAAGGCTTCTGTTGAAAAGCAAAGTCTTGTGGTTGATGATCAAAGCACGGCCTCTGTGGCGTAGCTTTGTGTATAACGTGAATTCGCGAGCCTCACACCTCGGTATGAGTTAAAAACGGGATGAGGACCCAAGGAGTGCACGACGTTTCTTTCTAGATTTGGTGGTGTCAGTGACTTACCAGCCCTGACATTTATTTACTTTTCACCTATGTGGTTGTTGGATGAGGCGCCTCGATTATAGGTCTGTAAGGACCGGGAAACGTGTGTTCAGGAATAACTAATCCTCTAACGTAAGTGAGGACCGGCCTTGGAGGATCCGGGGTTGCCCAGAGTGCGTAACCCTGAGACATTTGCTAGAGTGTCTCGAACGCGGAGAGGAGCTTGCCCCTTGCCTCGACTCATGACGGAAATCCAATTTCCAATACGAGATATTTCGGCTTTATTTGTAGAGCCTAGTATGGCGACATAGTAGCATGGGATGCTATGCCGTCTATGATTTATATTTATGATTGAAATTGTTTTGACACTATACACTTATTATAGTATCAAATGATTTGTTTTAAACGTACCAAGCTTGTTTGGCTATTATAAGGGAAAATCCTATCGTCCGGCTTGCGTTGCATTGTGTGATGGGACCTGGGTCTTATAATAGCTTCATTTTTTGAAAAAGCATTGCGCTGTTTATTCTATGCACTGGTATTCTTGGGAGGAAACCCGTTCCGTGTTATATGGCGTGGTCCCTTGAATTACTCTCTTTTAAAGTAAAGTTTTAAATAACTGTTTTAGTTCTCACACCAGTCACATGACTGACCTGGAGTTTATTGTTTTAACCTAAACTCTGGGTGCCCATATTTTCTGCACGGGCAGCTAGTAGTTTTTGTTTTGCAGATTTATATTCACAGGATCCTGGTTTACAGCTGGAATGATATCCGGAAAGCTCTGTATCCGTATATCACCTTCTGTTGTGCTTTGTATTATTTTCCGCTGCTATGTAATTTATTGTAATCTCTGATATTTATCGAATGTAATTTATTCAGTTATACTCTGTATATTCTTGTATCTGATGAGATTGTTGTAATAGCAATGAAATGTTCTTCCGTTTGTGTTATGTTTTGTCCTGTTCTCAAACGATCAGGGGTTTCGAACGGTCTAGATCGGTTTAACGACTGATTCGGATCGAGCGAAATTTCATGTCGTCACATTTGGTATCAGAGCTTTGGTTTATAGAGCTCGAGAACAAGACACATTAGAACCATACGAAAGAATTCATCAGATATTGGATTAGTAATATCCAATTAGAATGACTCGTTAGAGATAGGATCAGTAGTATCCTAGGACGAGTGTGAAGAGTATATTTTTCAAATGAAAACAATTTTGTTTTGAAAATTTAAAATCACTTTATACGTATTTGAATATTTATTTACTTTGAATTTGGACAATCCAGTATATAAAGATTTTGCATATACGCGTCATGAACGTATATTCGAAGTTTTAATATATTGGATAAATATAGAATCGCATTCTAGTCGCCCGGAGATGGTACTGATAATTGTCATGACATCATCAATATTTATGTTCGTGTTTCGAAGATGTGATATCTATATATTTCCATTAGACTGGTGTGAGAACCAAAACCAATATAGCTAGAATACATTGTTGTGAATTGGCACCAAAAACAAGATTTTCTGTATATATATCAAAGTTATGAATTTGAAACTCTAATTCACTAATTGATTGATGTTTGTGATGTTTGTTTATTTGTTTGATAATTTTTGAACCATTATACCTAATTGAACCAAATATTGAATTGTATTGAAATTGATTTAATTGATGTGTGAATGGCGTGGGCCTTCACTAGACCGGGGATAAGGCTAGGCCTTGTCCTGTTTCTAGTATCGTGCCGTTATGCCGCCGAAATTTTCTAAAAAAAGTTCGAAAAATAAAAATATCATTTTATTGAATAAATGAACTGAATAGAAATTCATGTGTTAAAATAAAATGTTTTATCGTTAAAAATATAATTTTTAACGTGAAAGTGAATAAATAGATATTTATAAACAAATCGGCCGATTTGTTTATATACACTGATTTGACTGATATTGATTGGGTCGATAAATCTTACACATCGCCCAACTGCACAAATAAAATCTGTGTTTGATTGTTTTAAACCCCACACGGGTGTTGGGATGAAATTTGAAGTTCACTCATCCTGATTGATTAAATATGTCGATCGATTGATTGACAGGCTGTTATAAGCGTTAGATATCTATATTTGATGCTTATACAGTGTAGTGCACTTTGGTTGATGGTTGATTATTTTTCAATGCTATTATATACGTGTGATGTATGAAAATCCATATAATTAATATTATATGGTGATTGATTGGGCCTCATTCCAATTTAGAAAATAAAGAATATTATAAAATAAAGGTTCATGTGTTGACAGTACTCATCCGTTGAGATTAGTCATGTGTTGAACGAAATATTTTAATATTAAAATTTGCATCTTTATCAATATAAAATAAAGGTTCATGTGTTGACAGTACTCATCCGTTGAGATTAGTCATGTGTTGAACGAATAATATTTGAAATAGAATATTTGAAATAGAATATTTGAAAATAGAAATATATGAAGCCGTGTTGATTAAATTGACGCCATTTTGACGTAAACGATATTTATATCGATTTTATTCATTTTAAAATGAATATTGAAAAGTGATTTCGAAATGAAATGAATATTGAAAAGTGATTTCGAAATGAAATGAATATTGAAAAGTGATTTCGAAATGAAATGAATATTGAAAAGTGATTTCGAAATGAAATGAATATTGAAAAATGATTTCGAAATGAATTGAATATAAAACAATTTTGAATCGAATAGAAAACGAATTTGATTTCAATTGAATATATAACGAATTTGATTTGAATAGGAAACGAATTTGATTTCAATTGAATATATAATGAATTTGATTCGAATTGAATATAAATCGAATTCGAATTGAATTGAAGACGAATTCAAATTGAATGGAAAACGATTTGAAGAGAATTCATAATGAATTGAAATTTGAATTGAATAGAAATGAATTTTAAAACGAATTTATCATAGAAAATTCAATTTTGATTTGAATTGAAATGAAAGTTGAAATTGTTTTTAAAACGAATTCAAAACTATTTTATAATTCGTTTTAAATAGAAATCGACGAAATATATATTATATATATTATATATATAATATAATGGCCTGAATAGAACGCGCCGCGCCGCGGCAGTTCGTGAATTTCGACCATTTATTTCAAACGGACTTTACGGGAGATCCGACCGTCGGATTCTCCTAAAACCGGAACCGTTGGGTTTGTATCGAAAAGAGCTTTCTAACGAATATTAGGAATTTGAAATCTAACGGTTGGATTTGGAGATACGTCCAAATCAAATTTGAAAAAGGTCGCTGTGTTGTTCGATGGCCATTGTTGGAAATCGATTGTACCGGCCTTAATAAAATTATTAAAAATAGTAATAATTTGTGTAAAATCATAAGAAATGATTTGGGAAAATTTGGGATGAAAAACTCCATATTTGAAAAGATAAAAATAGATTTTATCAAAATGAACTAGTTTGAACTAAATTTAAAACCCGATTTGTTTTTAAATAAATAAATTAGATTTAAAAAGGGGTTTTAAATAATCGGAATTCCTAATATATTTGATTTAAATTGAACTAGAATTGATTTGTAGGTTCATTGTGAATGGTGTTTTAAATAACACTAGTTCTGTAAACCGATAATAAATATAATGTGATTTGTGTTTTTCGTGAACTGTGTTTTAAATAACACCTAGTTCTTTAACCCAGTAAAAGGAGTTTTAACGAATCTGCTATTAGGTTGAAATGTAAATCTGTAATCTAAATTATCAAATTTAGAAATGAGCGAGAATGGAGTATCACCAGTTTTGCTCCAAAGCGATAGTTAAATCTTTAATTAGATTTGAACGTGAAATGGTAATTAATTTTACCGATAACACCATGGTGTTAGATATGGAGTATTACCAGTTTTTCTTCATGGGATGAATAGGTTGGGATTGGGAAATAAAATAAATAATTACTTCGTTGTGGTTCGCTAATCTCGACTAGTTTAGAAAACCATAATTTGGTTTGATAGATCATCCAAAAGGAAGATTAAAGGATAAATTCTAAAGAATTTATCTTGGATAAAATTAATGGGAACCTTTCCCTAAGAATGTGATTTGGTGAATAAAAGAATATTATGAATTGGAATGAGGCGTATGTTGAGTTTGTGTAACATTTGTTTTTAATATACGCGGGTTGTTCGGAAAATCCGGGTTTATACCCATTCTGAATAACCGATTCGACGATATATCGAAGATGAAGACGGTGGTCGAAGACCGGAAGTTTTCACATCGTTTGAATAATTACTGACGATCCTGATTGGGCTGTACACCCAAGAGGATGGAAATAGTTGGTGGTCGTCCAGACGTACTTGGAGATGGATGGATATGTGAGGAAAGTGCCTCCGGTTTCGTTCAGACCCAGAACGGACTTGAAAATGGATTGTGTGTCTGACATTGGATTTTATTCTGTGTTGATTGATTTCTATTAAATATACATCTGTTTGGCGGCGGAGAATTTATTCTTTTGCTTAACGCCCTTCTCTGAGACGTACGAGCTCAGAGGTTGTATATCGATGGACATCAGTCGCATGGCATGAATTGCCTGTGTGGCACGCTAAGATGCAATGATCAAGGCTTCTGTTGAAAAGCAAAGTCTTGTGGTTGATGATCAAAGCACGGCCTCTGTGGCGTAGCTTTGTGTATAACGTGAATTCGCGAGCCTCACACCTCGGTATGAGTTAAAAACGGGATGAGGACCTAAGGAGTGCACGACGTTTCTTTCTAGCTTTAGTGGTGTCAGTGACTTACCAGCCCTGACATTTATATACTTTTCACCTATGTGGTTGTTGGATGAGGCGCCTCGATTATAGGTCTGTAAGGACCGGGAAACGTGTGTTCAGGAATAACTAATCCTCTAACGTAAGTGAGGACCGGCCTTGGAGGATTCAGGGTTGCCCAGAGTGCGTAACCCTGAGACATTTGCTAGAGTGTCTCAAACGTGGAGAGGAGCTTTCCCCTTGCCTCGACTCATGACGGAAATCCAATTTCCAATACGAAATATTTCGGCTTTATTTGTAGAGCCTAGTATGGCGACATAGTAGCATGGGATGCTATGCTGTCTATGATTTATATTTATGATTGAAATTGTTTTGACACTATACACTTATTATAGTATCAAATGATTTGTTTTAAACGTACCAAGCATGTTTGGCTATTATAAGGGAAAATCCTATCCTTCGGCTTGCGTTGCATTATGTGATGGGACCTGGGTCTTATAATAGCTTCATTTTTTGAAAAAGCATTGCGCTGTTTATTCTATGCACTGGTATTCTTGGGAGGAAACCCGTTCCGTGTTATACGGCGTGGTCCCTTGAATTACTCTCTTTTAAAGTAAAGTTTTAAATAACTGTTTTAGTTCTCACACCAGTCACATGACTGACCTGGAGTTTATTGTTTTAACCTAAACTCTGGGTGCCCATATTTTCCGCATGGGCAGCTAGTAGTTTTGGTTTTGCAGATTTATATTCACAGGATCCTGGTTTACAGCTGGAATGATATCCGGAAAGCTCTGTATCCGTATATCACCTTCAGTTGTGCTTTGTATTATTTTCCGCTGCTATGTAATTTATTGTAATCTCTGATATTTATCGAATGTAATTTATTCAGTTATACTGTGTATATTCTTGTATCATATTTTTATATATTTTAATTTATATACTAGAAATTACATTTTTATATACTGTAAGGGGCGCAGCGGAAGCCAGATCGAACGTAGAGTTGATTAATCAAACCACTTTCAACATTGTTCCTTTTCGGGGACGAAAAGTTTTAAGTGGGGGAGATTGTAATAACCCGGAAATTCTGAACCTGTTTAAAATTTTTAGTTTGGCAATTTTAGCGAATTTTGAATATTTAAAATAGATTATTTTAAATAAAATCGACGAGAAATTTATTTTTGAAATGGAATTTTTATCTATATGACATCGAAGTAAAAATTCGATTTTTATATATTGAATAGTATAATAAAAATTCGATTTATATATATTGAATAGTATAATAAAAATTTGATTCCTATATATTGAATAGCATAGTAAAAATTCGATTTTTACATATGTAGTGGCTACAGCAACGAAGATGACAAATAAGCGAGAATGGAGTATCGCCAGTTTTGCTCCAAAGCGATAGTTAAATCTTTAATTAGATTTGAACGTGAAATGGTAATTAATTTTACCAATAACACCGTGGTGTTAGATATAGAGTATTACCAGTTTTTCTTCATGGGATGAATAGGTTGGGATTGGGAAATAAAATAAATAATTACTTCGATGTGGTTCGCTAATCTCGACTAGTTTAGAAAAACCATAATTTGGTTTGAAACGTCATCCAAAGGAAGATTAAAGGATAAATTTGAAAGAATTTCTCTTTGATAAAATTAATGGAAACCTTTCCCTAAAAAAATATGATTTCTATATTTTTAAAGTATTAAAAATATAATCTTTACTATATAGAAGATGTAAAAATATGATTTTTGGTTAGGTAGAGAATTAAAAATATAATTTTTACATGATAGGAATATTTAAAAAATATATCATCTTTATATGTGTAGAAAAATAAAGATGTGATTTTTATAATGATATTTTTATAAAGGCGAAATCTTTATTTTTATAAAGGCGAAATCTTTATTTTTATAAAGGCGATTTTTTTATATTATAGGAAGGCTAAAAATATAATTTTTATATGGTATCAGAGCTTTGGTTTACAGAGCTCGAGAACAAGACACATTAGAACCATACGAAAGAATTCATCAGATATTGGATTAGTAAAATCCAATTAGAATGACTCGTTAGAGATAGGATCAGTAGTATCCTAGAACGAGTGTGAAGAGTATATTTTTCAAATGAAAACAATTTTGTTTTGAAAATTTAAATCACTTCTACGTATTTGAATATTTATTTATTTTGAATATGGACAATCTAGTATATAAAGGTTTTGCATATACACGTCATGAACGTATATTCGAAGTTTTAATATATTAGATAGATATAGAATTACACTCTAGTCGCCTGGAGATGATGTTGATAATGACCATGGCATCATCAATATTTGTGTTCGAGTTTCGAAGGTGTGATTTTCTATATGTTAACATCGACTGGTGTGAGAACCGAACCTTATGTAGTTAGAACACATTGTTGTGAATTGGCATCAAAAACATGATTTTCTGTATATATATCAAAGTTATGAATTTGAAACTCTAATTCACTGATTTGATTGATGTGTGAATGGCGTGGGCCTTCACTAGACCGGGGATAAGGCTAGGCCTTGTCCGGTTTCTAGTATCGTGCCGTTATGCCGCCGAATTTTTTTAAAATAAGTTAGAAAAATAAAAATATCATTTTATTGAATAAATGAACTGAATAGAAATTCATGTGTTAAAATAAAATGTTTTATCGTTAAAAATATATTTTTTAACGTGATGTGAAAATAAAATAAAATATTCATTTACAAACCGGACGGTTTGTTTATGTACACCTAGTTGAATGATATTGATTGGGTCGATAAATCTTACACATCGCCCAACTGCACAAATAAAATCTGTGTTTGATTGTTTGAAACCCCACACGGGTGTTGGGATGAAATTTGAAGTTCACTCATCCTGATTGATTAAATATGCCGATCGATTGATTGACAGGCTGTTATAAGCGTTAGATATCTATATTTGATGCTTATACAGTGTAGTGCACTTTGGTTGATGGTTGATTATTTTTCAATGCTATTGTATACGTGTGATGTATGAAAATCCATATAATTAATATTATATGGTGATTGATTGGGCCTCATTCCAATTTAGAAAATAAAGAATATTATAAAATAAAGGTTCATGTGTTGACTGTAATCATCCGTTGAGATTAGTCATGTGTTGAACGAAATGTTTTAATAATAAAATTTATATCTTTATTAATATAAAATAAAGGTTCATGTGTTGACTGTACTCATCCGTTGAGATTAGTCATGTGTTGAACGAAATAATTTAACAAAAATAGTCACACGTGGACAGTACTCATTCATTGAGATTAGTCGTGTGTTAACAAAAATAAATATTCATTTGTTGAATAGAATAAAGGAATATATAAAGCCGTGTTGATTAGATTGACGCCATTTTGACGTAAACGATATTTATATCGATTTTATTCATTTCGAAATGAATTGAATATAAAACGATTTCGAAATGAATTGAATATAAAACGATTTCGAAATGAATTTGATTCAAATTGGTTTCGTTTTCTATTTGAGTCAAATTAAAATTGAATCTTTTTTATGATTTTACACAATTTATTGATATTTTTAATAATTTTATCAAGGCCCGTACAGTCGATTTCTATCAACGGCCATCGAACTGCACTTACAGCGACCTTTTTCGAATTTGATTTGGACGTATCTCCAAATCCAACCGTTAGATTTCGAATTTCTAATATTCGTTAGAAAGCTCTTTTCGATACGAACCCAACGGTTCCGGTTTTAGGAGAATCCGACGGTCGGATCTTCCATCTGCGTTCTGTTGTGTGTTGTTCTCAAAGTATCCGCTCTTTCCTTCACGGGGAAGAAACGGGTCCTTACAGTGGTATCAGAGCTTTGGTTTACAGAGCTCGAGAACAAGACACATTAGAACCATACGAAAGAATTCATCAGATATTGGATTAGTAATATCCAATTAGAATGACTCGTTAGAGATAGGATCAGTAGTATCCTAGAACGAGTGTGAAGAGTATATTTTTCAAATGAAAACAATTTTGTTTTGAAAATTTAAATCAATTCTACGTATTTGATTATTTATTTATTTTAAATTTGGACAATCTAGTATATAAAGGTTTTGCATATACGCGTCATGAACGTATATTCGAAGTTTTAATATACTGGATAGATATAGAATCACATTCTAGTCGCCCGGAGATGATGTTGATAATGACCATGGCATCATCAATATTTATGTTCGTGTTTCGAAGGTGTGATTTCTATATATTTCCATTAGACTGGTGTGAGAACCAAAACTTATATAGCTAGAAAACATTGTTGTGAATTGGCATCAAAAACAAGATTTTCAGTATATATATCAAAATTATGAATTTGAAACGTTAAATCCACTAATTGAATTGTTTGGTGAAATGAATTGATTGATGTGTGAATGGCGTGGGCCTTCACTAGACCGGGGATAAGGCTAGTCCTTGTCCCGTTTCTAGTATCGTGCCGTTATGCTGCCGAAATTTTCTAAAATATGTTAGAAAAATAAAAATATTCAGTTCATTCTTTAAATAAAATGATATTTTTAATATTTCTATCATGTAAAAATTATATTTTTAATTCTCTACCTAAACAAAAGTCATATTTTTACCTCTTATACTTAAAAAAGATTATATTTTTAATACTTTAAAAATATAAAAATCATATTCTTATTACTTTAAAAATATAAAAATCATATTTTTAAAGAAATCTTCAAAATCGAACCTTTTCGTATATAAAAATTATATCTTTTTATATTTACAAATCATGTCCGTTCTTATTTAAAAATCATAACTTTTCAACTCAAAATAAATATGGTTTCAGTTTTTAAAATAAATCAGTTTTTATTTCTAACAAAAAGGAAAAGAAGAAAGAGGAAAAAAAAGAAAAGAATAGAACAAGAAAACTTACAGCGTTCGAGGGGCTCGCTGGTCCGGCGAAGTGGCGTCGGAGGTAGAGTATCGCGGCGGAGCTGGTGGGGTGCTTCAGTCTCGAATTGGGCGTGGGGTTTTAACAGGGGGTAGCGGGGTTGGTCAGGGAGGCGGAGGGGAGCGGTGGTCACTGGGAGTTTCTAACATAAACTTTAACACATCTGTTTATTTGATTTCAATTCGATTTTTATCCGACTGTAGCGACCCGAAATTCCCCGGTCTCCGAAGAGATGAGAAAGAACGAATTACTGTGAGGACAAGACAAATCAGAACGCAGACGGAAGAACATTTCATTGCTATTACAACAATTCCATCAGATACAAGAATATACAGAGTATAATGAATAAATTACATTCGATAAATATCAGAGATTACAATAAATTACCTAACAGCGGAAAAATATATAAAACACAACTAGAAGGTGATATACGGATACAGAGCTTTCCGGATATCATTCCAGCTGCAAACCAGGATCTTGTAAATATAAATCTGCAAAACCAAAACTACTAGCTGCCCGTGCGGAAAATAGGGGCACCCAGAGTTTAGGTTAAAATAATAAACTCCAGGTTAGTCATGTGACTAGTGTGAGAACTAAAACAGTTATTTAAAACTTTACTTTAAAAGAGAGTAATTCAAGGGACCACGCCGTATAACACGGAACGGGTTTCCTCCCAAGAATACCAGTGCATATCAATAAACAACGCAATGCTTTTTCGAAAAATGAAGCTATTATAAGACCCAGGTCCCATCACACAATGCAACGCAAGCCGGAGGATAGGGTTTTCCCTTATAACAACCAAACATGCTTGATACGTTTAAAACAAATCATTTGATACTATTATGAGTGTATAGTGTCAAAACAGTTTCAATCATAAATATAAATCATAGACGGCATGGGTACCATATATCATGTCGCCATACTAGTTCTACAATTAAAACCGCAATACACGTATTGAAATTGGATTTCCGTCATGAGTCGAGGCAAGGGGCAAGCTCCTCTCCGCGTTCGAGACACTCTAGCAAATGTCTCAGGGCTACGCACTCTGGGCAACCCTGGGATCCTCCAAGGCCGGTCCTCACTTACGTTAGAGGATTAGTTATTCCTGAACACACGTTTCCCGGTCCTTACAGACCTATAATCGAGGCGCTTCGCATTCCAACAACCACATAGGTGAAAAGTATATAAATGTCAGGGCTGGTAAGTCACTGACACCACCATAGCTAGAAAGAAACGTCGTGCACTCCTTGGGTCCTCATCCCGTTTTTGACTCATACCGAGGTGTGAGGCTCGCGAATTCACGCTATACACAAAGCTGCCACGTAGGCCGTGCTTTGATCATCAACCACAAGACTTTGCTTTTCAACAGAAGCCTTGATCCATGCAACTCAGCGTGCTACACAGGCAATTCATGCCATGCGATTGATATCTATCGATATATAACCTCTAAGCTCGTACGTCTCAGAGAAGGGCGTTAAGCAAGAGAATAAATTCTCTGCCGCCAAACAGATATATATTTAACAAAAATCAATCAACACAGAATAAAACCCAATGTCAGACACACAATCCATTTACAAGTCCGTTCTGGGTCTGAACGAAACCGGAGGCACTTTCCTCGCATATCCATCGATCTCCAGATACGTCTGGACGACCACCAACTATTTCCATCCTCTTGGGTGTACAGCCCAATCAGGATCGTCAGTAATTATCCAAACGATGTGAAGACTTCCGGTCTTCAACCACCGTCTTCATCTTCGACTTATCGTCGGATCGGTTATTCAGAATGGGTATAAACACGGACTTTCCGAACAACCCGCGTATATTAAAAACAAATGTTACACGAACACAACATACGCCTCATTCCAATTTATATTCTCAGGGAAAGGTTCCCATTAATTTTATCAAAGATAAATTCTTTAAATTTATTCTTTAATCTTCCTTTGGATGTCGTTTCAAACCAAATTATGGTTTTCTAAACTAGTCGAGATTAGCGAACCACACCGAAGTAATTATTTATTTTATTTCCAAATCCCAACCTATTCATCCCATGAAGCAAAACTGGTAATACTCCATATCTAACACCACGGTGTTATCGGTAAAATTAATCACCATTTCATGTTCAAATCTAATTAAAGATTTAACTATCGCTTTGGAGCAAAACTGGCGATACTCCATTCTCGCTCATTTTCTAAATTTGATAATTTAGATTATAGACTCACATTTCAATCTAATTACAGATTCGTTAAAACTCCTTTTACTGGGTTAAAGAACTAGGTGTTATTTAAAACACAGTTCACGACAAACCCAAATCACATTCTATTTATTATCGGGTTAAAGAACTAGTGTTGTTTAAAACACAGTTCACGATAAACCCACAAATCAATTCTAGTTCAATTTAATTCAAATATATTAGGAATTCCGATTATTTAAAGCCCCTTTTTAAATCTAATTTATTTATTTAAAAACAAATCGGGTTTTAAATTTAGTTCAAAACTAGTTCATTTCCGTAAAAATCCATTTTTGTCTTTTCAAATATGGAGTTTTTCACACCAATTTTTACCAAATCATTTCTTATGATTTTACACAAATTATTACTATTTTTATAATTTTATCAAGGCCCGTACAGTCGATTTCCATCAACGGTCATCGAACTGCACTTACAGCGACCTTTTCCAAATTTGATTTGGACGTAACTCCAAATCCAACCGTTAGATCTCAAATTTCTAATATTCGTTAGAAAGCTCTTTTCGATATGAACCCAACGGTTCCGGTTTTAGGAGAATCCGACGGTCGGATCTCCCGTAATGTCCGTTTGAAATAAATGGTTGAAATTTACGAACTGCCGCGGCGCGGCGCGTTCTATTCAGGCCATTATATTATATATATATAATATATATAATATATATTTCGTCGATTTCTATTTAAAACGAATTATATAAATAGTTTTAAATTCGTTTCAAAAATAATTTCGACTTCCATTTCAATTCAAATCAAAATTGAATTTTTCCTTATAAATTCGTTTTCAAAATTCATTTCTATTCAATTCAAATTTCAATTCAATTTGAATTCATTTCACTTCGTTTTAAATTCAATTCGAATTCGGTTTCAATTCAATTCGAATTGGTTTTATATTCATTTCGATTCGAATTCGTTATCTATTCAATTCGAATTCGTTTCGTTTGCTACTCAATTGAAATCAAATTCGTTTTCCATTCAATTCGAATTCATTATATATTCAATTCATTTCAAATTCGTTATATATTCAATTCATTTCGAAATCGTTATATATTCAATTCATTTCGAAATCGTTATATATTCAATTCATTTCGAAATCGTTATATATTCAATTCATTTCGAAATCGTTATATATTCAATTCATTTCGAAATCGTTATATATTCAATTCATTTCGAAATCGTTATATATTCAATTCATTTCGAACTCGTTTTATATTCAATTCATTTCGAAATCGTTATATATTCAATTCATTTCGAAATCGTTATATATTCAATTCATTTCAAATTTGTTTTATATTCAATTGATTTCAAACTCCATTTCAAAATATGCGATTTTGAAATCACTTTTCAATATTAATTTTAAAATGAGTAAAATCGATATAAATATCATTCACGTCTAAATGGCGTCAATCTAATCAACACGGCTTCATATATTTCTATTTTCAAATGTTCTGTTTCAAATATTTCTTTTACAAATATTTCGTTCAACACATCACTAATCTCAATGGATGAGTACGGTCAACACATGAACCTTTATATTATATTGATAAAGATGTAATTTTTTATTATAAAAATATTTCGTTCAACACATGACTAATCTCAACGGATGAGTACAGTCAACAGATGAACCTTTATATTATATTGATAAAGATTTAATTTTTATTATAAAAATATTTCGTTCAACACATGACTAATCTCAACAGATGAGTACAGTCAACACATGAACCTTTATATTATAATATTCTTTATTTTCTAAATTGGAATGATGCCCAATCAATCACCATATAATGTTAATTATATGGATTTCCATACAACGCACGTATATAATTGCATTGAAAAATAATCAACCATCAACCAAAGTGCACTACACTGTATAAGCACCAAATATAAATATCTAATGCTTATAACAGCCTGTCAATCAATCGATCGACATATTTAATAAATCAGGATGAGTGAACTTCAAATTTCCTCCCAACATCCTTGTGGGGTTTCAAACAATCAAACACAGATTTTATTTGTGCAGTTGGGCGATGTGTAAAATTTATCGTCCCAATCAATGTCATTCAAATAGGTGTACATAAACAAACCGTCCGGTTTGTAAATGAATATTTATTTTATTTTCACATCAAGTTAAAAATTATATTTTTAACGATAAAACATTTCATTTTAGCATATGAATTTCTATTCAGTTCATTCTTTTAAAAAAATGATATTTTTATTTTCCTAACTTATTTTAGGAAATTTCGGCGGCATAACGGCACGATACTAGAAACCGGACGAGGCCTAGCCTTATCCCCAGTCTAGTGAAGGCCCACGCCATTCACACATCAATCAAATCAATTCATTTCACCAAACAACTCAAATTTCAACCAAATAATCTAACTAATTTTTGCAATCAAACAAACAAGTCCATGGTCTGTGGAAGATTGTGTCGGGTGCTACTAAACACCGTCTGCATCCTAGTATATATATATAACTAGAAAATGAAATTGAAAGGTGAGAAATTCTCACCAATAGCTATTCCAACTCCACGTCTCTTCATTGATAGCAATCTTCATCGTTCTCGTTTCTTATCGCTTTCGTCGCCCGTAGCCACTACATATAGAAATCACATTTTTATATACTGAGGCATAACGACACGATACTAGAAACGGGACGAGGCCTAGCCTTATCCCCGGTCTAGTGAAGGCCCACGCCATTCACACATCAATCAAATCAATTCATTTCACCAAACAACTCAAATTTTAACCAAATAATCTAACTAATTTTTGCAATCAAACAAACAAGTCCATGGTCTGTTGACGATTGTGTCGGGTGCTACTAAACACCGTCTGCATCCTAGTATATATATAACTAGAAAATGAAATTGAAAGGTGAGAAATTCTCACCAATAACTATTCCAACTCCACGTCTCTTCATTGATAGCAATCTTCATCGTTCTCGTTTCTTATCGCTTTCGTCGACCGTAGCCACTACATATAGAAATCACATTTTTATATACTGATGTCTTTAAAATCGATTGGAATTTCATTTTACTCGCTTCATTGTTTGCTATGTAATTCGCTTTCTATTCAATTTCATTTATAATCAAATATATTGACGAATTCAATTTGTTTGCTATGTAATTCAAAACTAGTTTCCATATGTAAAAATCTAAACTTTATTTTCAGATTTATATAAAAGTAATAATTAAAAGAAACTGAAATAAATAAACTAAAATAAATAAACTTTACCTTTGTTTCGAAGGGGGAAAGGGTTTCGCAGTTCGTCGGAGGGGTGGTGAAAAGTCTGACGCGGCGGTGGGCCAATGGAGGGGCGGCGGCGGCCTTTACTGGCGGAGGAGGGTTTGGGTGGGTGCCTGGAAGGGAGGAGAGGCCAGGGGGAGGGGTGCGCAGTCCTTCCAGGTGGCAGCAAACGGGGAGAAAGGGGGGGGTCTGGTGGGGCTTCAGGCGTCGATCGAAGAGGGGGGGTGGGCTGTCGCACTTCGATGGACGGGGGGGGGGGGGGGGGTTCAAGAGGAGGTTGGCGCCCTCCTTTAAGGCGACGGCGGCACCATCGGAGGAGCGGCGGCTCCTCCGCCTCTTTTACTCTTTTTTTTTCTCTGGAATGAAAACGAGAAGGGGGGGGGGCAGAACGATTTTAAGGAGGAGGGAGAGGTTTTTTTTAATTTTTTTTATTTAATTATTTTAATTTCTAAAGAGTTGACTTTTACATACGACCTCTAAACGAGGTCCACCGCCTGTCGTCCATAGCGTTTTACCCCCATTCCGAACACATTGGGATAAGCATCGTAAGCTGATTCGATCGTTTCGATCTGTTTTCTTCAAAATCAACATATAACTCTATATATTGAATTTGAACGCGCATTTCAATTTACCGGGGTCACATACGAACTCTATAAATTGCAGAAAAATATTTTCTAGCTTCGTATTGACGATACGGTCCTAATAAAACTAGTTTCATCGAATTCTGAGACCGTTAGAAAAATGGCCAATTTCCAGTCGATTAAAATCAACTGAAACTGGTCAAATGCGTTTTCCTTTGCCACGCTCACATATTGATTCGAAAAATTATGAAATTTGAAACCTAGCAATAATTTGACATCACGGACCCAACAAAAGTGGTTTCGTCGAAATCCGAGATCGTTTGCAAAATTCCCATTTTTAAGGGCCTGAATTCCATAGCGATTATTCAGAATTTTCAACTGGACATATCTTTTGATTCCCGTTATGAAATTTTGATTTTTCGGATTCGTTGGAAAGATATCACCAATTAGATCCTAATGTTTTTGGTTTCACTAAAATCCGGATTGTTTTGCACCCGGTACATTCAATTGAAGTTTGAAATCGAATTATCGAACTACCGCGCCATTTTCAATCCCTTTTATAATTATATATAAATATTTATATTCTAACGACGACGCGTATAATATATACGCTCGAATTCCTATTCATAATAAATTTATCGTCGATATTATTCAAAATAATCTATTTTAAATGTTCAAAATTCGCTAAAATTGCCAAAATAAAATTTTTAAACTGGCTCAGATTTTCCGGGTTATTACAGCAACAGACGTAAGAAGTTTCTTGGGATTAACTGGGTATTATCGAAAGTTTATCCAAGGCTTCTCCAAGATAGCGGCACCGTTAACTCAGTTAACCAAGAAGAATCAAGCTTTCGTTTGGGACTAAAGGTGTGAAAATGCATTCAAGAGTCTAAAGGAAAAGTTGACGTGTGCGCCAGTGTTAGTCATTCCTAAAGAGAATTAAGAGATGACGGTATACACAGATCCCTGTGGTACCTGACTAGGTGCTGTATTGATGCAAGGAGGTAGGGTTGTAGCTTACGCTAGTCGGCAACTGAAACCGCATGAGAAAAGATAACCTACCCATGATTTGGAATTGGCAGCGATCGTATTTGCATTGAAGATGTGGAGACATTATCTATTGGGAGAAAGATTCGAGTTGTTTACTGATCACAAATCGTTGAAGTATCTTTTCTCTCAGAAGGACTTAAATCTCCGTCAGCAGAGATGGTTAGAATTCTTGGCTTCCTATGATTTCGATGTCTCATATACACCTGGAAAGGGCAATGCAATTGGTGATGCATTGAGTAGGAGACATGCCAATTTAGGGGCTATGTTTCTAGAATGGAAGCAATTGGAGTATATCGCTGAGTATGATTTCATACCAAAGTGCGAATTGGATCTAGAAATGCTATCAAGTTTGACGATCAGACCCACTTTGATTGAGAGGAATTGTTCCAGTTAAAGGAAAGATCCTAGTCTATTAGAAATCATCTCCAAGTTAGAAATGGGAATCGACGAGGAGATGAACAAGTATGGGCTTGATCGAGTTGGATGGCTTAGAAAGAATGGGAGATTAGTTGTACCCAATGTTAATGGATTGAGAGATGAAGTGCTTAGAGAATGTCATCACTCAAAAATAACTATACATCCCGGTGGTAACAAAAAGTATCGAAACATGAAGCAGACCTACTACTGGGAAGGGATGAAAAGAGACGTTGGAAAGTTTATATCCGAGTGCATGAATTGTCAGCTAGTTAAAGCCAAGCAAAAGAATCCTAGTGGTTTGTTGCAACCCTTATAAATTCCCGAATGGAAATGGGAACAAGTTTCAATGGATTTCATTGATGGATTGCCAAGGACTAGATCGGGATATGATAGCATTTAGGTAACTGTGGATCGATTGATCAAGAGGGCAAGGTTTATACCTGTTAAGTCAAAAAGAACGGCAGCTAAGTTAGCGGAACTGTATATGAAGTGGGTAGTGAGATTTCATGGAATACCCAAAGGCATTGTGAGCGACCGAGATCCGTTGTTTACTAGTGGATTTGGGACAAGAGGCTTTAGGATTAGAACTACATCTCAGTACCGCATATCATCCTCAAACTGACGGTCAGACAGAGAGGGTGAATCGTATATTAGAGGATCTCTTGAGAGCTTGTATATTGGATTTTGGAGGATCATGGGATGATCATTTGCATCTAGCGGAGTTCGCATATAATAATAGTTATTAGTCTAGTATTGGTATGGCTCCATTTGAAGCTTTGTACAGAAGATCATGCAACTCACCAGCATGTTGGTTGGAAACCGGTGAGAAATTCGTTCTTGGGCTAGATGTAATAAAAGAAACTTTAGACAAGATCAAGGTTATCCAACAATGAATGAAGGCCGCCTAAGATAGGCAGAAGAGTTATGCTGATAAGAGGCGAAGAGATTTAAAATTCTCCGTTGGCGACTTGGTGTTTCTCAAGATATCTCCATTAAAGAGCGTGATTCGATTTGGTAGGAGAGGCAAGTTAGCACCAAGATTTGTTGGTCCATTCCCAGCTCTCGAGCAAGTTGGGAATTTAGCATATAAAGTTGAATTACCTAACAAGATGGAAGGAGTTCACAACGTATTTCATGTTTCCCAGTCGAAAGCGATATGAAGCAACTTCGAAGGAAGGCGATGAAATTGGTCAAGGTTCAGTGGGGGCGAGAATGAGATTGACTGTACTTGGGAAACAGAGGATAGCATAAGGGACTCGCATCCTGAACTCTTTGTGTAACGACCCGGATTTTCGACGACTTTGGTTATCGACATAAGCTCGATGTCGATAACCAAAACATCGAAAAATCCCGGTAATTAATGAAAGAAATTAGAGGGTGAGAATATATAAGATAGAAACTTAGAATAGAAGAAGAAGAAGAAGAAGAACACAACATCAGAGTAACACGAACCTCACAGCGGAATGAATAACATATAATAGATAACATAACTTTGAAATATAACAGTTATGTATACAATAGCACTTATCAGAGTACAACACTTACAACACATCGGAAATAAACTATAGCTATATGATCTTGAAACCTCCTGCTCCAAGCTCTCCAAGTATATCTGTAAATTCCTGACTACTTGACTGCCCGTACAAATTTAGGCACCCAAGAGTTTAGGGAAAACAACAAAGTAAACTCCGGGTAAGTCATGGGACTGGTGTGAGTAAAACAGTTTAAACATGTATATGAACAAGTAAACGATATCTCATAAGACCACGCCGCAGAACGGAACGGGATTTTCCCTTATGAGAATCCAAAATATCTTTATATCAAAAACCTTTTGATATTATAATAATGTATATGTACAAATAGATATCAACTAGCAGAAACGATTTCATCTCACGTTCTACATATATAGTATACAATCAAAATCGCAAGCACGTATTGGGTAATGGATTTCCAACTATGACAAGGTATGGAACCACCTTCTGATCAGTGTACTCTAGGAACGATACACTGGAGTTCAACAAGAACATCTTGTAACTCAGCCACACATGACCGACCACTCATTTTGCTTGAGTGTATCGAATGTATATCACCAACGGTTGGGATCAGCAACCGTTCCCGTATATATATATGGGACAGCATTGATAGATTAAAGAACAAATGAATATTCTCTAGATAGGTGATTATACACCCTACTTCGGTGCGACCGACTTAGCCATGCTGCCTGCCCGATTTCTGTCATTTACCGGATGTAAGGCTAGAAGCTACGCATATCTTTTCATATCATATCTTCATTTACTTGGAATACCACATCGTCATACCTACCAAATCATTATCGATTTCTCTAACGGTATCACAGGTATGAAGCTAAGAGAAACGAATTCCTCCGCCACCAAACGTAATACGTTGAAGAGATCAACATATATGATTCGTTGGGAATACTCTGTCGGACATTCGTCCATATAAGTTGTCCTGGGACTGGACAAACCGAAGGCACTATTCAGCACATCCATCTTAGGCCCTATTATCTAAGACTTATACAATAGCCCTTGCACTTTACTTCATCTTCAATTTTCTTCATCGTATTTGATCACAATGCTTATGTCAATACGGAGTGGTTCTTCGGATAATAACCCAACCGGTCTCTCCATATTTACAACGTAAAATGGTCAAAACTTTGATAGTCTGTGATTTAACTATCAAATGAAAACATGTCCGTGTACAAACAACGATCTAAATTCCGAATGGAATTATCGACCCAATCATCAAACATATATATATATATTTATATATATTCATATTTCCTTATTTTCTATATTTAGAAAATATCCGTTATCAACGTTGGAAAACATTTCCATTTGTTTATTTACATATCACTATCCTTCCACAACTATCAGACTCTAACTATAAACTAACAAGAGAACAACTTCCTAAGTATAAACCCCGAAGGCCGAAACCAACATCAGATCGATACTCAGGAAACCATTCAACTTATTTATCTCTAGTCAGTTTCTAATTTTGCTTAACTCTATATTCTTTAACTCCATTCGCTCAACTCTAGATCGCAGCGATCACAATGGTTACGCCTGATTCCCTCAGGAAACATCCGACCGCCGTAGGCTATTTACAGCCCTGCGAATTACGCTAGCAGTCGTGCTAAATGGCAACTCATCCTCAATAACTATGTTTGTTTTAACTTTAACTGTTTAACTCTAACCGGTTAACTCTAACTGTTTAACTCTAACTGGTTAACTCTAACTGGTTAACTCTGACTGATTAACTCTAACTGTTTAACTCTAACTGTTTAACTCTAACTGGTTAACTATTCATTTATAAAGATTTACTTTTAGTAACGGTTCTTCACTTTACAAATGATTTCCTTTTTATAACGTTTTCCTTTTTATAACATCCTATTCAGTTATAAACAAAATTCCTTTTTATAACTCTATTTATTTTCTAAATATTCCCTTTTCAAATTTATTCTTAAAAATATTCTTCCTTAAATTCCTGGAAAAATTCGCCATAACCTCCTTTGTCTCGGGAGCATCGGGAAAATCCCCAAACCGCTACACAAGGCTTTCCATTCAAAAAGAAAATGATTTGCAGTTATTTCCTTTTTGAATATCTCCTATTTATTTCTAAGTAAATAATCCCTATTTAATATTTTATTTATTTAACAAATAAATAATCCATGTTATAGCATCTTATCTATTTATTCTAAAAAATAATTCACTTTATAAATATTCCATTTATAAATATTTCTATTTATAAATATTCTCTTTTATAAAATCCTCTTGATTTTATAAATATTTTCTTTTCAATATTCCGGTATGTTATAGTATTTAACATATCAAATCACGATGTCCAATATCATCCATACACACACAATCAACACAGATTATAAATCACATCATATATCACAATATATGAAAATAATAAAATAACTGTTGAGGAATCCAGTTGGATTCCTCCAATCTGTTTCCCTGCATCCACAGATGTTACACAATAAAATCAATATCACTTTCAGTTTAATATGAATTATTGTGATAAATAGAATCAATATATAACTATATAACTATTTATATATTATATATATATTTATATATATATATATAATATTTCATTAACTGACTAGCAGTTCAATCAAACAGTCAACATATAATCAATCAGACAATTCCTAACAGTTCTAAAAATACAACATGAAATTATAAATTATTCAGAGTTAGTGAGATTTACTCACATTTGCAGTTCATCGCTAAAGAATGATAAACTGTTGTTTGATTTGAATCAAACAGTTTAATTTGCCATAAATTCAAACGAGCTCCAATCCACTTCCAGTTAGTTTCATTGTGAAGCTCTCGTCCATACGGTCCCAACGCAACTTACAGTTCGTCAATCCGACCTCGTACGAAATAGTTACGATAATTCAAAGTTAACACACATTTATATTTAAATAAAAACTTAGGGTTTTAAATTTCCGTTGGGCCTTACCCATTATACTCGGCCCATTCAAATACCTACACCCATTTCCTTTTAGTTGGCCCACGTTTTCATTTTCAATCCTGGGTGAACGTTGACTCTTCTTCCCCAATGTACAGATTGCGTCTCCCTGTACAAATACCCTTGCCATTACTGCTCAAATAAACCGCCTCATTTTCAGTTGTTCTTCACTTTGATCCACTTTGTTCCTGGTACCATGTTTGGATCCCTCAGCATGTTTTTCTTCAGAAATACACAGGACTTCGCCACCTTGTCCAATTCCTTGCAACTGCTTTCAACATTAAACAAAAGGCTAGGTCCCCTTTTTGTTTTACACGGGTTGCTTCATAGAACATGTGCCCTTTTTATTATACTGTTGCTGTTGCTTCGGACTTCTCTTTTGAAATACACTATCTTTCTTTTATACGCAAGACTACTGTTCGCTCCTTCATGCCTTTGAACTTGTGTTACTCCATGCTATACTGTTTATATAATATATATTACTACTTCTTTATTTTCTTCCACCAAATGCTTTCACGTTTGACTTCGTTTTCCCATAGCTGAATTTCTTTCTCGCCGGAAACTGACGGACTTTGACTATCAGAGATCATCCAACCACCCTTAATCGATTCGTGAACCTCCCACCTACCAATGCCAGAAGCGACAACCCCTACCATAATCTGAGTTCGCCGGAATCTGCATGAACTCGTCGCGCATCTCTATTTTCAGCAACAGAGAATGAAGTCGAACCCAGAACTTGGTATACGGGATTGAAGAGGGAACCAAGGGGATTACAACGATACCCACCTTAGAATTTATCGATTTTTATGTCATTTGTTTTTTTTAATTTTCTTTTGAGGATGGTGGCGGCGGAAATGTTTTGCTGAGCGAATGGATAATTAGGTCTTAAGGGGAGGAGACTTTTATAGGAAAAGAGATGGAGATATTTTGCTTATTTTATTATATTTAAACTTACACGTGAAGTCTTGCGAAAATATAACCTCATACGATATATGTTTTTGACAAACTAAGCTATTCCTAGCATAGAAAAATATTCCGAACCCAATAGGACAGGTTTCGTCGAATTCCGACATCGTTTGCGAAAATCCTTTAGAAAATATCAATGAAAAACACCAAGCATTAATTCCTTAAAATTACAGAAAAAATCCTAAAAATATGAGGCCTTGACGTTTCACTAGACCTCTTCCTAAGGTTTCGTATGAAACTTGTTTCGTTGAATTTCGAGTTCGTTTGACAAGTTAACCATTCAGTTTAGTTTGTTTTAAGTTAAAAACATAGTGTACCGTACTATGAAATATTCTGTTCACGTAGGGACTGTTATGGACAGAAACAAAAATACCATTGAAATGAGTGACGTGCTCTGGTCCCAAAAATGTAATAATACCGGTAGATGGACTCATATTGTGAAACCCCGAAATGTCAATACAGAGTGCCAAATACTCCAAATAAAAAGTTGCTTATTAAATTAATTAAAAATTACAGTAAAATTCTAAAAATTAAATTATTGCTATTTCCCAAAAGGACCTTGTCTAAATTCAAACCCGATCTCTAGTTATATCGAATAAACCGATACGGTCGATGAATGATTCTATAGCGACTATTCTAAAATTTGATTTGGCCATAAATAAAAATCTACACGACGAAATCCCTATTTTCCTCTTCCATTAGAAAACTATTATCAAATCGGTCCTGACGGTTCTTGTTTCACAGAAATCCGACTTAAAACGGACCCTGTATATTCAGTTGAAGTTCGAATCGCCAAATAGCGAACTGCAACGCCATTTCGAGCTCGTTTATAAATATATTATAAACTATACGTTTAACTGTCGTCGATTCAATATATTCGTTATTATAATTCAACTCCAAACTAAATTATAGCTTATAT
Organism: Allium sativum; assembly: GCA_030737875.1. Lineage (NCBI taxonomy): Eukaryota > Viridiplantae > Streptophyta > Magnoliopsida > Asparagales > Amaryllidaceae > Allium > Allium sativum. The sequence goes on from CM060924.1 coordinate 684,022,133, forward strand.
AAGATCCAGTTCACATCGTATTGTGAATTTTACTATTTCCGACTATTCTGGAAATATATTATCCTATTATTTATATTAATTAAACATAAATATTATTTAATTCCAGTTATTGATATCGTTAAATCGATATTTAATAATTAAATTAGTTAATTATTCTCCTGCCAAATTACGGGTCATTACAATCTTTCCCCCTTAAAATAATTTCGTCCTCGAAATTGCTAAGGTAGGGGACGACCCTATCTTCTGGGTAAAAATTTATTTGTTTACCTCTTATCTCTGGTTTCAAATGAACCAATTAATATCGACTAAAATATTAATTTATTCCGACGAACTAAATATTCAAAAATTCTGAAAATTTTCTAACACCTTAACTTTTCCAAAATTTTTGCCAGCGTCTCCTTTGTACCGACAATATCTCAAATTCCAACTCGCCTCTCTGGGCCTTCTCCAACCCAAAAGAAAATCAAACAGCCAATTCGGCTCATAAATCACCAAACTCATATGAAATATAAACTTGTACCTTTTTGTCGGGCATATCATTATATCCCTACCATTCGTCACCAGTTCTGCATATAACAATGCATTACCAACTTGATCTCCAATCAGTTCATTCTCAAAACCAAATCATTCGCTTATATCCAAGCCAGTTATCATTTCAAACTCGAGTTTCATTCTCGATTCCAAATTCTTAACTTATCCCTCGATTCCATCCCAGATTATTCTCTAATCATTTTCAGTTTTACTTAACTTTTAACATCTCATTCTACTTAACTCCACAAGTTAAATTTTAAATTCTAGAATTTAAATCCCTGGGTTTTATTTCAAATCAATTTGAAATCATAATCACAATTCAAAAACCTTTGAATTTCTGAACACCTTGTTTTCGCAAACCAAATTTGAAAACAAAATCTATGGTAGTAATCCGTCACTAAGAACTCGAAAATGAACACCGATGATGGCATGCTTCACCATCGGAATCTATTTTCTAGCAATCAAAGTGAGTTCAATACTATATCACTTCCAGTTTGAAAAGCGTTTCCAAAATCTCCCAGGAACTTAAAATTTCCTTATTTTAAATTCCAATTTTGATTTAAATTCAGATTTAATTCATCTTGATTTCATATATTATACTTATATGAATTCTGACTGATTATTTACATAACCATTTCACTTTTTATAATCTTATTCGATTATATTATCAACCAACACAACCAATTATACTATGTAAATTTCAAAACATATCATGTTGGTTCATCGTATTCAAGTGTTTATTTACTCCTAACGATACAGTGGATCAAACTAATCGACCAGAACTCATAAACAACTCAGCCAATGGATCTCCACAATATAAAACCATTTTTATATCAAATACAAATACGCACTCGTATATATACACTCAAACTCATTCTAGGGTTTTACTAACCCTATCTCTACCGAGTCACGCCACAGAGCCAAGTAATTCTTAACTTAAGCTCTGATACCAACTGTAACGACCCGGATTTTCGATGACTTTGGTTATCGACATAAGCTCGATGTCGATAACCAAAACATCGAAAAATCCCGGTAATTAATGAAAGAAATTAGAGGGTGAGAATAGATAAGATAGAAACTTAGAATAGAAGAAGAAGAAGAACACAACATCAGAGTAACACGAACCTCACAGCGGAACGAATAACATATAATAGATAACATAACTTTGAAATATAACAGTTATGTATACAATAGCACTTATCAGAGTACAACACATACAACACAGCGGAAATAAACTATAGCTATATGAAAACCTCCTGCTCCAAGCTCTCCAAGTATATCTGTAAATTCCTGACTACTTGACTGCCCATACAAATTTAGGCACCCAAGAGTTTAGGGAAAACAATAAAGTAAACTCCGGGTCAGTCATGGGACTAGTGTGAGTAAAACAGTTTAAACATGTATATGAACAAGTAAACGATATCTCATAAGACCACGCCGCAGAACGGAACGGGTTTTTCCCTTACGAGAATCCAAAATATCTTTATATCAAAAACCTTTTGATATTATAATAATGTCTATGTACAAATAGATATCAACTAGCAGAAACGCTTTCATCTCACGTTCTACATATATATTATACAATCAAAATCGCAAGCACGTATTGGGTAATGGATTTCCAAATATGACAAGGTATGGAACCACCTTCTGATCAGTCTACTCTAGGAACGATACATTGGAGTTCAACAAGAACATCTTGTAACTCAGCCACACATGACCGACCACTCATTTTGCTTGAGTGTATCGAATGTATATCACCAACGGTTGGGATCAGCAACCATTCCCATATATATATATATATATATATATATATATATATATATATATGGGACAACATTAATAGATTAATGAAGCAAATGAATATTCTCTAGATAGGTGATTATACACCCTACTTCGGTGCGACCGACTTAGCCATGCTGCCTACCCGATTTCTGTCATTTACCGGATGTGAGGCTAGAAGCTACGCATATCTTTTCATATCATATCTTCATTTACTTGGAATACCACATCGTCATACCCGCCAAATCATTATCGATTTCTCTAACGGTATCATGGGTATGAAGCTAAGAGAAACGAATTCCTCCGCCACCAAACATAATACGTTGAAGAGATCAACATATATGATTCGTTGGGAATACTCTGTCAGACATTCGTCCATACAAATTGTTCTGGGACCGGACAAACCGAAGGCACTATTCAGTACATCCATCTTAGGCACTGTTATCTAAGACTTATACAATAGCCCTTGCACTTTACTTCGTCTTCAATTTTCTTCATCGTATTTGATCACAACGCTTATGTCAATACGGAGTGGTTCTTCAGATAATAACCCAACCGGTCTCTCCATATTTACAACGTAAAATGGTCAAAACTTTGATAGTCTGTGATTTAACTATCAAATGAAAACATGTCCGTGTACAAACAACGATCTAAATTCCGAATGGAATTATCGACCCAATCATCAAACATATATATATATATATATATATATTTATATATATTCATATTTCCTTATTTTCTATATTTAGAAAATATTCGTTATCAACGTTGGAAAACATTTCCATTTGTTTATTTACATATCACTATCCTTCCACAACTATCAGACTCTAACTATAAACTAACAAGAGAACAACTTCCTAAGTATAAACCCCGAAGGCCAAAACCAACATCAGATCGATACTCAGGAAACCATTCAACTTATTTATCTCTAGTCAGTTTCTAATTTTGCTTAACTCTATATTCTTTAACTCCATTCGCTCAACTCTAGATCGCAGCGATCACAATGGTTACGCCTGATTCCCTCAGGAAACATCCGACCGCCGTAGGCTATTTACAGCCCTGCGAATTACGCTAGCAGTCGTGCTAAATGGCAACTCATCCTCAATAACTATGTTTGTTTTAACTTTAACTGTTTAACTGTAACCGGTTAACTCTAACTGTTTAACTCTAACTGGTTAACGCTAACTGATTAACTCTAACTATTTAACTCGAACTGGTTAACTATTCATTTATAAAGATTTACTTTTAGTAACGGTTCTTCACTTTACAAATGATTTCCTTTTTATAACGTTTTCCTTTTTATAACATCCTATTCAGTTATAAACAAATTTCCTTTTTATAACTCTATTTATTTTCTAAATATTCCCTTTTCAAATTTATTCTTAAAAATATTCTTCCTTAAATTCCCGGAAAAATTCGCCATAACCTCCTTTGTCTCGGGAGCATTGGGAAAATCCCCAAACCGCTACACAAGGCTTTCCATTCAAAAAGAAAATGATTTGCAGTTATTTCCTTTTTGAATATCCCCTATTTATTTCTAAGTAAATAATCCCTATTTAATGTTTTATTTATTTAACAAATAAATAATCCATGTTATAATATCTTATCTATTTATTCTACATAAATAATTCACTTTATAAATATTCCATTTATAAATATTTCTATTTATAAATATTCTCTTTTTTAAAATCCTCTTGATTTTATAAATATTTTCTTTTCAATATTCCGGTATGTTATAGTATTTAACATATCAAATCACTATGTCCAATATCATCCATACACACACAATCAACACAAATTATAAATTACGTCATATATCACAGTATATGAAAATAATAAAATAACTGTTGAGGAATCCAGCCGGATTCCTCCAACCTGTTTCCCTGCATCCACAGATGTTACACAATAAAATCAATATCACTTTCAGTTCAATATGAATTATTCTGATAAACAGAATCAATATATAACTATATAACTGTTTATATTATATATATATATATATATATATAATATTTCATTAACTGACTAGCAGTTCAATCAAACAGTCAACACACAATCAATCAGACAATTCCTAACAGTTCTAAAAATACAACATGAAATTATAAACTGTTCAGAGTTAGTGAGATTTACTCATATTTGTAGTTCATCGCTAAAGAACGATAAACTATTATTTGATTTGAATCAAACAGTTTAATTTGCCGTAAATTCAAACGAGCTCCAATCCACTTCGAGCCAGTTTCATTGTGAAGCTCTCGTCCATACGGTCACAACGCAACTTACGGTTCGTCAATCCGATCTCGTACGAAATAGTTACGATAATTCGAAGTTAACACACATTTATATTTAAATAAAAACTTAGGGTTTTAAATTTTCGTTGGGCCTTACCCATTATACTCGGCCCATTCAAATACCCACACCCATTTCCTTTTAGTTGGCCCATGTTTTCATTTTCAATCCTGGGTGAACGTTGACTCTTCTTCCCCAATGTACAGATTGCGTCTCCCTGTACAAATCCCCTTGCCATTACTGCTCAAATAAACTGCCTCATTTTCAGTTGTTCTTCACTTTGATCCACTTTGTTCCTGATACCATGTTTTGATCCCTCATCATGTTTTTCTTCAGAAATACACAGGGCTTCGCCACCTTGTCCAATTCTTTGCAACTGCTTTCAACATTAAACAAAAGGCCAGGTCCCCTTTTTGTTTTACATGGGTTGCTTCATAGAACATGTACCCTTTTTTATTATACTGTTGCTGTTGCTTCGGACTTCTCTTTTGAAATACACGATCTTTCTTCTATACGCAAGACTACTGTTCGCTCCTTCATGCCTTTGAACTTGTGTTACTCCATGCTATACTGTTTATATAATATATATTACTACTTCTTTATTTTCTTCCCCCAAATGCTTTCCCGTTTGACTTCGTTTTCCCATAGCTGAACTTCTTTCTCGCTGGAAACTGACGGACTTCGACTATCGGAGATCATCCAACCACCCTCAATCGATTCGCGAACCTCCCACCTACCAATGCCAGAAGCGACAGCCCCTACCATCATCTGAGTTCGCCGGAATCTGCAAGAGCTCGTCGCGCATCTCTATTTTCAGCGACAGAGAATGAAGTCGAACCCAGAACTGGGTACACGGGATTGAAGAGGGAACCAAGGGGATCACAACGATACCCACCTTAGAATTTATCGATTTTTATCTCATTTGTTTTTTTTTTATTTTCTTTTGAGGATGGTGGCGGCGGAAATGTTTTGCTGAGCGAATGGATAATTAGGTCTTAAGGGGAGGAGACTATTTATAGGAAAAGAGATGGAGATATTTTGCTTATTTTATTATATCTAAACTTACACGTGAAGTCTTGCAAAAATATAACCTCATACGATATCTATTTTTGACAAACTAAGCTATTCCTAGCATAGAAAAATATTCCGAACCCAACGGGATAGGTTTCGTCGAATTCCGACACCGTTTGCGAAAATCCTTTAGAAAATATTGATGAAAAACATCGAGCATTAATTACTTAAAATTACAGAAAAAATCCTAAAAATATGAGGCCTTGACGTTTCACTAGACCTCTTCTTAAAGTTTCGTATGAAACTTGTTTCGTTGAATTTCGAGTTCGTTTGACTAGTTAACCATTTAGTTTAGTTTGCTTTAAGTTAAAAACATAGTGTACCGTACTATGAAATATTCTGTTCACGTAGGGACTGTTATGGACAGAAATAAAAATACCATTGAAATGAGTGACGTGCTCTTGTCCCAAAAATGTAATAATACCGGTAGATGGACTCATATTGTGAAACCCCGAAATGTCAATACAGGGTGCCAAATACTCCAAATAAAAAGTTTCTTATTAAATTAATTAAAAATTACAATAAAATTCTAAAAATTAAATTATCATTATATCCCAAAAGGACCTTTTCTAAATTCAAACCCGATCTCTAGTTATATCGAATAAACCGATACGGTCGATAAACGATTCTATAGCGACTATTCTAAAATTTGATTTGGCCATAAATAAAAATCTACATGACGAAATCCCGATTTTTCTCTTCCATTAGAAAGCTATTATCAAATTGGTCCTGACGGTTCATGTTTCACAGAAATCCGACTTAAAACGGACCCTGTATATTCAGTTGAAGTTCGAATCGCCAAATAGCGAACTACAGCGCCATTTCGAGCTCGTTTATAAATATATTATAAACTATACGTTCAACTGTCGTCGATTCAATATATTCGTTATTATAATTCAACTCCAAACTGAATTATAGCTTATATAAGATCTAGTTCACATCGTATTATGAATTTTACTATTTCCGATTATTCTGGAAATATATTATCCTATTATTTATATTAATTAAATATAAATATTATTTAATTTCAGTTATTGATATCGTTAAATCGATATTTAATAATTAAATTAGTTAATTATTCTCCTGCCAAATTACGGGTCATTACACTTTGCCTGGTAAGATTTTAATAGTGATAGTTTCTTTCCACATTTGTAAACCGCATATTAGGGTAGGCTTGCTGTGCTTGTTGTGTATTTTTGGTTGTTTGTGAATGACTGATAGGCATACGAAGCACCTTCGTATGTTTTTGGTTAAGGAATTTCGGGGTTGAAATTTCTTAAGGGGGGAGACTGTAACGACCCGCATTCTACGTATCCAAGAATCATAGAATATTTATTTCTTTGTCATATGAGGTAGTATGGTCGTGTAATTTTAGGGAACGACTATTGGGGTCATTTCCCATATTCACGATTTTTGACGATTTTGAAATAACCGTTTTACCTCTAGCAAATATTGTTTTGCTCATAACTTTTGATTGGTAAGAAGTTTTGACCTGAATCTACTTCCATTGGATTCGGATGATGGTTTAGCTAGAGTGGTCACATTAGTCAAACGGACTTACCGTTTGGGAGATATTGCTGAAATAATGTTTAGAAGGTGAAAAACAGCTTAACCGTGCCTAATTAGAGTGATTCGTAGCTAAGCCCATAACCCATTTCGGATTTAGGGTTATAGGAGGGATGATAGGGTTAGGAAAAACATTTCTTTTCAGTTTTTACATCCGCCACTTTCATCCTTTGAGCCCTAGCAATGGCCTCCACCTTCTGAATCACTCTCAAATCGCCTTCTAATCACTAATTAAGAAGATCTACATCAAATCAAGGTAAATCAACACCAAGTCAGAGTTATAGCTGTTGTGTTGCATAGGAAAACGCCCCAAAACAGTAGAGTTTCAGATCTAAAGTTTTATTTGTGGCTAAGGTGAGTGATTCGCATTTCTTTCACTAGTTATGGCTAACTATGGGTAATTAGTGTTAATTAGCGAAATTATGAATGTTAAAATTCTAGAAAAATATGTAAAAATTCTTAAATATTATTTTAGATCTCTGATAGAAATTTGGGTTAATTTGGATACGTTTTGCTAATTGTATGCTTAAATCATGATTAAGGGGATTAAGGGGAAAAACCATAGGTTTGGGCATGTTTGATCCAAAATAACTCATATGATTGATGTTTGGATGTTTATGGTTGATTCCATTTGTTGTTATTACTGTTTGGAATCTTAAGTAATCTTGTAGGAAAGTTAGAATGGTTGAAAACGCTGTCGTATGGTGAGAATGGACGAAAATTTGCTCATTGGAAAATGTGCAGGGTTTCGGATCAGATCGGATATGGGGCTCGGATCGGATAAGAGAACTGGGCAAGGGATTCGATTCGGATCGGAACTCGGCATTTTCGAGAGCATGCAAATGAAGGAGGCAATAAGGAAGGCCAGATCGGATCGGGTTGGAGTTTGAATGGAGCACTGAACTGGAGTAGCACTGAACCGAACCGCCTTAGGAGCACCGAACCGAGCCAGAAGGGGTGCACCGAACCGAACTGCACCACAGAGCTTCATGACCGAATCGAGGCAATGGCCAAGGAACCGAATCGAACTGAGGAGGTAGCCCAATGATGATCCGAACTGAACCAGGGTGACAAGCCAAACGAACCAGATGTGTACTTCTGCTTATACGCGACAACTCTTCTGAAGACCAACTCCAATTCGACCAAAACCCAATATGCAAAGGAAATCCAAATAGGAAGTAGAACTCAGGATCTAAATAGGAACCAACGAATTAACTTCATGAATTGGACTTTGCTGCGGGACGTGTGCAAAGGGGTTATCGATGTCTATAGCTTTGACTCACCACTGAGGAATGGATTATTGGCTATGGATCAGTGTAGTGAAGTTGTCATGACTTCATGGGGCAGAGTGATCATAGCAGGGCTATGAGCCAGTGAAGTTGAGTTGTCATGACTCCATGGGGGCAAAGTGGACACAACAAAGTATTAGTGGTTACGGATCAGTGCAGTGGTGCCGTTATGACTCCATGGGGCAGAGTGATCGTAACAAAGGATTGGGTGATCAAAGTGGTATATATCTTACAAATTACGCACTGAGTGAGTGATGTGAGGATGATTGCTACGTTTGATGTTTGCTATCACCAAGACATACACACCCCCTCCCCATTATTTTCACACCATGTGTTAGTGTCACCTTAGGGTATTGTACATCCTGTTGTGCTAACTCTTTGGTTGCAGGCCCAGGTTCAGGTATGGTTATGTATACCTGTTATTGTTCTGTTTTTGTTGCTTATCGCTCAAACCAGACTTTTTTCCAACCCAGAGTTTTTTGTTTCTTCTTATTACTCTGGGTGCTCCTAAACGAGCAGACTAGCGATATGTCAGGTGATTATGCACAAGTAACTGTACCGGAGACGAGCAGGAGGCTTCCATGTATGATATATATACTCTCCCTGTGATGTTGCTGGTCACTACTTTGGGCATTAGTAGTGTACCTTTTTCTTTGCTTTAGAGACAATATTTCAAAGTTGTAATAATGATGGTTTAGAACATAAGCTGTATTTTGAATCTTTCCACTGCTATGATGGTTTAATTTTCAGCTTATGTACTGTCTCGCATGTTTTATGTCAAGTTATCTTATTATTATATATTATCCCATGCGATGTGAGACATTCTACAGGTTCCTTGTTAGTTCAAATTTCTTTCTTTCCCTTTCTTTGGCGACCGTCTCGTGCTAGTCGGGCATTAGCATAGCGCACTTTCATTGGAAATGTCAGCTGATGTGAGGTGGGCCGTCACATGAATTGTGATTTTCTAACGAGTATAAGAAATTGAGATTTCACTTTATAAATAGTAAGTTATGTCTAAATTAAAATTTAGAATAGTCGCTACGGAATTTGAATATATTTTTAAAAAGTTATATATGGCCCGTAGAAAACTCATATTTTGCATACTCATATTTTGCATACGGATGAATTTGAACTCGAAACCACTTCCATTGAGTTCAAAATGTTGTTTGTGTGTTCAAAAACTATAAGCATCGATGCCTTTGGAATTGGAGAAATTTTGATCTTTTTCATTTGATATAAGTCCAATATATCACTTTTTGCATATGGACAAATTCAGACTCGAAACCACTTCCATTGAGTTCAAAACGCCGTTTGCGTGCTTGAAAAGTATAAGCTTCGATATATTCCGAGCTTCGTAGATTTGGCACCTTGGTTGGGTCTTGTTTGGCTAAACCTAACCAATTCACTTAAGTGCCCCATATCCCTTTTCTCTTCATTCATTCTCCAACACTTAGAAAAAATAGAAATGGGGTAAGGGAAGGGGAAATTAAAATTCCCTAAACCTAATTTGATTCTAGGAGCTCCAATCATGTAGGAATCAAGTGCAAAATCAAAGGAGAAGCTTAGGTAAGTCCATCCCCATCTTCTCCATCTCATTTCCACTTCAATTCATGATAATTCCTATGACCTAATTCTTGGGAAACATGTTTTATTGATAATAGGTTATTAATTCTAGTGTTTTATTCAAAGAGAGATCGTTCTAGCTTGCTATTGGATTGATTTATTGCTTCTAACCATCAAAGTTGAGAGCTTTGTGAGTTCTTCATGAATTCATATCTATGACACAAGCCTAAAGGCTTGTAAAGTGTAATTTAGGTCCATTTTGATTCATGTATATGCATATGAATGGGTTAGATAAGTATACACTTTCCAGTTCATTAGTTTAATTTCATAAAATTGGAATTTCTCATTTAGATTATACCTACAATCGTATGCATATGCTAGGAGTGGTTTAGGCAGTATTGCGAAACTCCATTGTTACCCCGGCAAAGTCTTAAGTCTTCACGAATCACTTAAATCGCTTTTGCCTGCTTCGATCTGTAATTTAGTTCACATTTGAATTTATAAGCCGAGTCATTGCAAATCTCTTGTATGAATGTTTTTATGTGCATTTGGGTGTCATAAGTTGTTTCGGCAAGTCTTAGAAGCCTCATATTCATGTATATAACATCACAGGCCTTCGGGCATTTGTCGAGATCACTTTGAGCTTGTTATCTAAGCATAATGTGCTCTGAAACAAGATTCAGAGGTCTGAATATTTTGATGCGGACGTCTGACCTGCTCCAAATAATTATAGTTTCAAGAAACAAAATTCAGATGTATGAAATTTTTAATTCAGATGTCTGAATTTTAATTCAGACATCTGACCAAAAAAATTCAAACATCTGAAATAGCTCAAAAATAAACTAAATTCATGCGGTTTCAGGAAATTGCAAAATCAGATGTCTGAATTTTTCATTCAGAAGTCTGAATCTTGTTTTTGAACTGTTGACCAGCGGAGACCATGGTTAACAATTTAGACCCATCCAGGCTCTTTTCTGACTGAGTTTCGGCCCATTTTGACTGTGTTTGTGACTTGTAAGTTTCTCTGATTCGCAGATTCCAGCAGCCAGATTTGTACGTAATCGCTTGTATAAATCATCAATTAAAGAATGACGAAGTGGAAACCAATGTGAGAATTCTCTCACTCAAACTATTTTTACAGTTATTATATCTGTGAATAAATATATATATATGTTTATTGCTTGTGATTGAAATGTCATTTTGCGGAAGTTATAGTTTTATATGTTATCCTTATTGAACTGTGAAAATAATATATAAGTTCACATGGATTATGATGTAAACCTACACAGGTATTGGGATGATAATTTTACACATCGCCCAAGTATGCAAATGATAATCATTGGATCTTGATTAAAAAACATACATGGATCTGGGGATGATAATAACTTCACACATCTCCCTTGTGTTTAGTTGTATGTCGATTGATTGATTGCCAGGCCGTAGTAAGCGTTATTTTATTATTTAACGCTTATATAGTTGCAAATTGAACTCTGGATGTGAATTGGTTGTTTAATAGTTGTTCATCACTGTTATTGAATTTAGCCGATGTATGGAACCCATATAAATAAAATTATATGGTAATTGATTGAGTCACATTCCGATCCAAAGTATATATGAATATTTTAAAACAATATTTAGTGAAGAAGCAAAATATGATTTTGTTGTCCGATTTTGGATGGACATGAAATGGAACTGAAATGAATTGAAATGGTTTTGATAATATGAATTTTTCCAACGTATGAATTGGAATGGATTTGAATGGAAATAATCTTTGGAATATTTTGATATTGGATCCCGTGATTGTACGGATATTTTTTTTGAGGAATTTGGAAGATACATATATCGTTATTCCCAATACGATATCCATTGATCTCAGAATTTAACATTGAAGATAAATCGATATGATTTCTATTTAGGGCTTTATATTTAATGTCAAATGGGATATTGGGTTTGTCGTGAATGGTGTCTTTAATAACACACTTCTTAAACCCAGTTGATAAAAGGATAAATCTTTTAACTAAGTTTTAATGAAGTTTTCCAATTAACGATTATAATTGGAATTAAATGGTAGTTGATTTTGGGTTCGACGTGAACTGTGTTTTAAATGACACTAGTTCTTAAACCCAATTAATAGTGAAGATATGATTTGGAATTTATAAATCTTTATTCTAAGATTTAATGGAAATTTCCAAAGTAAAGTTTTCCAGTTTAATAAAAGAAATTTGAATTGAATGGAATTCGATTTAGTGATAATCGAGATGAGCTTCTTTAAGGAAGACAATTACTATTTATGGAATTCAAAAGGCTTTGTTGTTATTCCATTTATAATATTAGTTTGATATGCAAATTTATATCGATTATATACTGTTATGATTTCCGTAAAGATTCCATTTTGATGGTAGATGATTTGGTTTGATTGTGAACTATGTTTTAAATGACATTAGTTCTTTAACCCAGTCAAAGACAGAATTAATTTTCCTAAAGTTGAATAATCTTTAAGTAATGATTTTTGAGATTAAAACTAAGTAGAGTTTTAATGAATATTTAATTAGATTGAATTATAAATAAGGTAGTTAAATTTACCGAATTCAATAAATGTGCGAGAATGGAGTACCCCCAGTTTTACTCCATGCGATAGTTAAATCTTTAATTCGATTTGGAACGTGAAATGGTAATTAATTTTACCGATAATACAGTGGGTGTTAGATATGGAGTACTGCTAGTTTTGCTCTATGGGATCAATAGGTTAGGATTGGGATAATAAAAATAAACGATTACTTCGATGAGATTCGCTAATCCCAACCAGTTGATAAACCTTAATTTGGTTTAAGCTGACAAAAAATAAAATAAAATCTTTTGAAATGATATCCAAAGGAAGATTAAAGAAATAGTTTAAATGAACTTATCTTTGATAAAATTAATGGGAACCTTTCCCTAAAAATATGAATATTTGAATTGAAGAATATTCTAGATTGGAATGAGGCATATGACGTGTTTTTTTAGCACTTGATTATAAGATATGTGATTTATTCGGAAACACCAGGTTTAACCCATTCTGAATAAATGTTACGACGATTCAAAGTCGAAGAAGACTGCGGTTGAAGACCGCAGATCTTCACATCGTTTGGATGATTACTGATGTCTTGATTGGGTTGTACACCCAAGATGAGGTAATAAGTGGCGGTCATCCATACGTACTTAGAGATCGATCGGATATGCGAGAACCTCTCTCCTGTATTGGACATATGCGACGAGGAATAAGGTGCCTTCGGTTTCGTTTAGACCCAGAACGAACTTGTAAATGGATTATGTTTGACATTGTATTTCATTTTGTACTGATTGATTTCTATTAAATATGTATCTGTTTGGGGGTGGAGAATTTATTCTCATGCTTAACACACTTCTCTGAGATGTACGAGCTTAGAGGTTATATGTTGATAGACATCAGTTGTATGGCATGAATTGTCAATGTGTCATCCTAAGATGCAAATGGTCAAGGCTTTTGTTGAAAAGAAAAATCTTGTGGATGATGATTAAAGCATGACTTTAAGTAGCATTAATTCGCGAGCCTCGCTCTTCGGTATGAGTCAAAAATAGTATGAGGACCTCAAGGGGTACATGCGTTTCTTTCTAGTTAGAAGTTGTGCCATGGTATAGAGCCTAGACATTTTTACTTATGTGGTTGATGGATTGCGAGGCGCCTCAGTTATGATTGGTCGACAATGGCCAAGTGATAGGTCCGATAGGACTGGGAAACATACTGTTCAGGAATAACCAATCCATAAATGTTACCAGCCCTTACACTAACCAAGGGCCCACGGCGAGGGGGTCCTGGGTCATCTTGCTATAGGTGATCCGAATCGGTGAGGAAGATCCCTTGCCTCGACTCATAGATGGAATCCAATTTCAAATACGCGACTTTTCTGTTTTAGTTGTAAACCTATGTATGGCGACATAGTAGGATGGGGTACTATGTCGTCTATGATTAACACATTTATATTTGAAGTTGTTTTTGACACTATGCACTCATAGTAATATAAAAAATGATTTATTTTAAAGCATATCAAGCATGTTTGGCCATTATAAGGTAAAACTCTATCCTCTGGTTTGTGTTTGCATTGTGTGATGAGACCTGAGTCTTAATATGGCTTCATTATTCAAAAAGCATTGTGCTATTTATAAATCATTTTATTTTAGAGTAGTTATTGGAGTAAACCCGTTCCGTGACATACGACGTGGTCCCGTAATGTACCATATTTTAAGGTAAAAGTTTAATAACTGTTTTGAGTTCTCACACCAGTCTCATGACTGACTCAGAGTTTATTGTTTTAACCTAAACTCTGGATGCCCATATTTTCTCACACCAGCTGGGGTTATATTCGGAAAGCTTTGCATCTGTGTATTCCCCTCAGTTGTGCTAGTTGATATATTTTTCGCTGTACATTGACTTTATACATTTTAAATTTTCGTTGTTTTGTATTTTAATCTCTGATAGTATTTCTCCGCTGTGTAATATTTATTCGTACTCTGATATATTCTTGTACGCTGATGTATTTGTTGTAATAGCAATGAAATGTTCTCACGTTTGTGTTCTTATGCGTCGTGTTCTCAACACAATTTGAGTTCTCTCATCTCTTTGGAGGCCGGGCAAGTTCGGTGCTTGATAGTTTGGTATCAGAACTTCGGTTTACAAAGCTCGAGAACAAGACACGTTAGAACTGAACAAGAGAATTCATCATAGATAGGATTAGTAATATCCTATAAGAGTAACTCATTAGATATAGGGTTAGTAATACCCTAGAATGAGTTTGAAGAGTATTATTTATTTAAAACAAATTTAGTTTTGAAAAATATATCATTTTATACGTATTTGAGTATTTTATTTTTATTGAATTTGGACTATCGAGTATAAGAAGATTTTGCATATACGCCTTACAAATGTGTATACGAAGTCTTAAATATACTGGGTAGATATAGAATCACACTCTAGTCGCCCGGAGATCATTCTGATGATTGAGATCTCATCATCAACATTTATGTTAGAGTTTCGAAAGTGGGATATCTAAATATTTCCAATTGACTGGTGTGAGAACCAAAACTTAGTTAGAGTTTATTATTTGCGTCTTGGCACTAAAAGTATGATTTTTGGGTATATAGAAGTTATATATTTGAAAATCTAATTAACTAATTGATTGCTGGTTGTGATGAATGATTATTAGTTTAGCTAATAAAAATATTGGAATAATAAAACCAATATGAAAATGAATGGTAAATTAAGCCAAATCGAAATTATGATTCGAACTGGATATATATACACACACACACACACATGTATATATATTGAATTGGTCAAAGCATGGAAGCTAAGAAAAGGAAAAAATTTGTATGCCCGACAAATAGGTACATGTTTTCTATATTGATTGGATTTGATGATTTTATGAGCCGATTGGCTAGCTGCTTGGATTCAGGATTTTCATTTGATATATAAGAGCCGGTAGAGGCCATTCGTAGTTGTACCGGTCAACCGGTACAAAGGAGGCTATGGCAAAATTTCCCGAAAATTTAAGGCATTAGCCAAATTTTGAGAAATTAGAAAGTTCTTAGCAACTAAAAAGTTGAAGAACTTGAGTCAAGCGAAGGTTGAGTTGGTTAAGTGAACGACCTTCAGTTCCATCTTCTTTTTTAAGGACAAAAAGATTTTAAGTGGGGGAGATTGTAACACCCGTATTTTTGGAACCAATTTAAAATTTATTTTTGATTGATTTTCACAGAAGTTAAATATTTCAGTTGAGTTATTTCGAGAATAAACTATTTAAAATTTATTTTAGTCAAAGTTAGAATGTATAAATTTAAAATTTAATTAAAATGAACTCGAAATAGCGTGGTAGTTTGAAATTTTAATTTTAAACTTTGAATGAATATATAGAATTCAGTATAAATCAGAATTTGATAAAACAAGAAATGTTTTTGAATTGTAATTTTATAATGAGTATAAGAAATTGAGATTTTCACTTTATAAATTATAAGTTACGTCTAAATTAAAATTTAAAATAGTCGCTACGAAATTTGAATATATTTTTAAAAAGTTAAATATGTCCCGTAGAAAACTCAAAATTTTCATACGGATGAATTTGAACTAGAAACCACTTCCATTGAGTTCAAAATTCCATTTGCGTGTTCAAAAACTATAAGCATCGATACCTTTTGTTAACACTATCAAATCATAGTCCAAAGCATCGGGTTGGTCGATTTTAAAGCACTGGGTCAGTCACAAATATGGATCGACCTCAATAAAGTGGATCAGTCATGTTAACACAATTAGCGGGTAGGTTTGTTCTTTAAAGCATTGGATCGGTCCGTTCAAATAACAACGGGTTGTTCTATTATCGGATCGGCCTAGTCCAGAATTATCGGATCGATCTAGTCTCAAGGGATCGGGTCGGTCAGGTCAAAAGACAAGCAGCGCTCCGCTTTAATTGGGTCGGTCAGACCATTTCTGGATCGGTCAGTACCAATGGACTGGGTCGGTCAGTTACAAAACAATAGACCGGTCTCTACAGAGTGGGTTGGAACTTTGATCGGTTCCTAAATGACACTATGGACTGGGAGCATATTGCGAGAGGTACTCAGCATACATGCAAAAGGCATTGACGAAAATGAACGGACCAGTTGTGTGTGTTAGGACATGAAACAGGCAATACATGTAAACACATTGTAATCATCATGACGTGATATTGTTGTTTGGACTAGTAAGGAAGCATGCATGCAAAATAATGACGTAAATACATGATAGAATGTCCAACAAATACACGTTATGTTGTATGATAGTATATGAAGCTGGGATGAATCATGTACACGCCATGATAAAGAACGGTTGTATTAAAACACATAACAATGGTATACACGGTGCAAGGCTATGTAGAAGGTGACTAAGCATGACATGGGTCAGCATGAATGGACTTTGAATGGGTTGGTATCATATACACTACATGAAGCGTAAGTAGTATAGTGCACATGTGACGCATACATCTATATCACATGCATCCCATAAATACATGTGAGAAACAATGATTTCACGTATAAGATTCAGATTGTTCACTTACTTACACAAACAGGTTGGTACTATTATATTGGGTCGGTCCAATGTTTAGGTGATAGCCAACAGTAGTATAATGTACAAAACGGTTACATTATTAAATGGTTTCATGAGTTTGGCATTCATCAGATCCACGTAGTGGCAAAAAGTAGGGGAGCACGATCAAGAATGGCTCAATACTGATATAAAGGTGGTAGCAATTTTATTTGCTAACTTGAACACATGAATACACAAGCACGTGGCAGCTCAAGAATTGGTAAGCGCAATGAAGTAACCAAATTGGATCGGCCTCAACAAAAGAAAACGGATTGGTACATTGCAATAGTAAGTCAGTGCAGTAAAATATGCGGTAGCACCTTTGTAATTAAGTGGATCGGTTCTGTAGAGAATAATCTGGATCGGTACCCTCAAAGCAAACTAGATCGGCACTGTTAATTTAAAATGAATTGGTGCATTCATTTATATTTGGATCGGTACATTGGTAAAAAGCGGTGGCAGAACTGTAAATACAGACCATGCCAGTTGTACACAACTGTAAAGTGGACCGGTGGCATTTCTCTAAATAGTTTTTAGGCCGACCCAAACTCTGTACACCAATATTACGAGACTGCCACTACCACCAAGCTTCTTCTTTAAATAGCCCCTTTCTCCACACTTCAATGGAGGGATTCCACTCCCCCGAAGGGCTGCTAAAGTCATTCCTCGACCGTTCTAAAGCTTCTAAAAGCTCCATCAATAGCCACCAAAATTCGCTCCTTCTTCCTCCTACATGAAATGGATCTCATCTTCTCTAAGCACCATTAATTCACACTTCGATCCACTCCAAGTGATCTCCAACCGCCATTGCTCCTCTTCAAAGCGCGAATCTAACACCATTTTCATGATGGAGCCAAAGAAGAGTGTATAATTACATGATCCAATCCGTTCCTTCTCGAATTCAAGTGAGATCTAAAGCGGAAAGAGAGCATAAAGTGGAGAATTATTGTAAAATGTGATTAAGTGTAACAAACGAGATGTATGAGATCATAAACTATGTAATCCTCTCCATAATGACGAAAAATACTTGAAAAGTGGACGTAGATTCATTTCGAATTGAACCATTATAAAAATCCCATGTCTTTTTTTTTGATTTTATCCGTTTATTTTGTGATTGTGGCTCTTTTAATTTCTAACCGTAATTGGTGAAGTGTGATTTCACACCATTGGTGTTTGAGTCATTTTTGATTCAAACATTTGGCGCCCACCATCGGGCTGCATTTGCTAATCCTTCTCTCACAAGGTTGAAAGCCTCGCATTAAAGCTCTAAACCATCTCCTTCTACGAAATCATGGTTAAATCTAAGAAGACCGCTAGTAAGACCATGATAGAAGCCGATAATGTTATTAATGAAGAAGCACCATTTGCTGACCATTCCGATGTTGGTGAAAACTCAGTAAATGGAGCCGGTGTGACTAGAAATGCATTAAATGCCGCTATTGCCAATGCAAAGCAAAGAATCGGATCAAGTGATGAATGTTCTTAAAAACCTATCATTCTACCGTAGATCTCCGCGATTTAATATCAGGTCCTTCTAAAATTCCTTCTTACCAAAAGCTACGAAGTCGCCCAAGGATGTTCACCATCTACAACTTTGCAAGCGCTTCAAAAAACACTAGAAACAATTGTAGACGGCGGTTCATCTTAAACAAAGGCTCGTAGCCAAAATTGATCTCACAATAATGAACACTTTAAAACTTGGTTGCTATCTCCAACGTCGTCATCTCAGGAAAATGCATTACCATCAGTAGTGTCAAAATCTAAAGATGGTATTACCTACACACTATGAGAGGGTGTTTACAAGTGACATCAACAGCTAAATTTATTTGATAGCTACTATGAGCTAATCGAACGCCTGAACTCGTAAAATTGGCCATCTAAAGATAATGCACTATTTTATGATCCAAACATCAAAGCTAATTTCCTTATCCCAATGGACGAGCCACTACAATTGTGGAGTGAGTGACTAATCAGCTTAAGTATGATGCCCAACTTCATGGTTGCACTACTCGATCAAGAGCCTTTAATGAACTGTTCGACCAATCTTCCAGGAAGTGTGCGACCCGAGCTCAGTCCAACATTATTTATGCCAACAGGAATAACCTGGAGCGATGTCCTCATCCCATAGCATCATAGTTCAAGTCTGATACAAAGTTGAATGGGATCCACCTAAACTAATCATTCTCTCCATCTTACATCAACATCGTTGACAACCTTGGTTGTGCAAGTTGCCGCGTCATCATCTCCATGCATAATGCAACTCAATGTCATCCGAATCGATCTCATCTCAAATGGAAACTTCAAATAAAGCTTTAACTGATATTAGTCAGGCACTCATGAACAAAATGAATGTTCTTCTAAGCGCTTAAGCCAAAACCGCTCTTCCCCAAAAGATCCATGTCAACTTTGAAGAGAACTTAGATTCGACAACTTCTGATCAAAATCACCACAATGATACGGAAAATACTGAAGGTTGAATGAACGACAAAGATGGAGCCACCGTCAAAGGCACCAATCCACATGTTAGAAGTCATTCCGATCAAAATACTCGAAATGTTGCTAGTCCCGCACAAGTGGCACTTCCTCGATTCTTGAATTGCGATGTTTTGCTAGGGCAACGATCCGGTAAAGAAATCAAAATTTTCCCTGCGGAACAACACAACACTAAAGACTATATCACGGACATGACCAAACAGATCATGAAGGAGATCAAGCATGCGATGACGATGAAAAGGAATATAACTTCTCTCTTAGTAGAATTCCATTCAACGAAAGGGTCCTTTACGCAGAATATCCAAAGAAGTTCACTCCTCCTACCTACCCTACCTTTGTACGATGGCCTTGCTGATCCTAACTACTTCCAATTCTGAGATACGTGGTAAACTAAGGCCTTGGACAAAATGAGGACTCCAGCATGGAATATAGAGACTCTAAAGCTCGGTACCATGGCAAGAAGTTCTCGAATAGCTAACCAAGCCCAAGGAAAAATGAAAGGTCACTCGGATACTCTAAAATAAAGCTCTACAGATTCAACAATCCCTGCAGATATAGAGGCATCCATTCATCCAATGATAGCCATACATTTCCACATGAAAATCCAACCAAAGACTTTTAGACTCAGAGATCTCGTCTTGAAATTGGAAATGGTTGGGATAGGAGTGCCTGAAACTAATTAGCATGATCCCTTCAAGATCAATCAAGTATTATCAAATGAGAATTACACATTAAAGACTGTTGATGAAATTCAGATTCCAAAAGTCTAGCTTGGTGATCAATTGTGATGTTTCTTTGCATAATGTACTCATCGCATCCCAAGGGAAAACTTATATATTTCCTTATAATCGTAAACCTCCTATGGTAAAAGGGAGGGATTGTAATAGGATACCAACTTTGTTACTAATTCATTCTTATTTCGATCTTATATTTACGGAATTCTCATTAAAACAAATTGAAAAAGAATCACTAATGATTGAATGAATGTTGTAGATTATTCAAATGAACCTTGCCCCCCATTGACTAGCAAAATAATGCAAATCTTGCTATGCATTCAAACCATGGTAACTCAGGTGTCATCTATTTCCTCACGAGAGGCAAGGTTCAAGCCACTGGTTTTATAACCAAGACCGCTCATTAAAACGAGCATCTAATTAAAAAACCAGTGTCTGCCTCATGGAACGACGCAACAACATGTAGCACCACATGGCGAAACTTACCAAAAGGCGACATCCAGTTATAAAGGTGAGGGAAAATATCCAACTCGAACTCCGAAGAATCTTAAACTACCCGGTCCCTAGGGCACAACAAACCATACCAAGATTGGAGGAGCATGGTCAAATCATGGACACCATCATAAAACCAGGACCATGGATGATCCCAATCAACTCCTATCTCATCAATAGGAGAACGTGGCAGAGCTTGGTGATCCTTAAAGCGCATCCCGATTGGGATAGCTCAAGCGCCCATTGCTCAATACTCTAAGCACCATTTGCTACAAAAATAAAGGCGTGGAGCACAACATTGCAAATAAGAGACACCTAGATCTGAATGGTCAAATGATGCGTAGTTCACATAACAAATAAAGTTGTAAGTTTCACCGAAGGGGCATCTTCTTAATTGCAAGGTCCCTGGCCCTAGTTCTAACAAATCGTGGTAAAGACCGATAAATGAACTAGCGTCTGCCCCGTGAAATAATGCAACCTTAAACCAAAGTCCTCCCCGAGGGGAACCCGGTTTATCATCGATGCCATTAATACATGGCCGGATAGCGATACAAACACCGGGTTTTTAAACCCAAGACCTCCCCGAGGGGCACCCGGTTTATCGCCGACGCCATTAATGCATGGACGTAGAGCGATGCAAACACCAGGATTTTAAACCCAAGACCTCCATGAGGGGCACTCGGTTGATCGTCGACGCCATTAATACATGGCCGGATAGCGATACAAACACCGGATTTTAAACCCAAGACCTCCCCGAGGGCACTCGGTTGATCATCGACGCCATTAATACATGGCTGGATAGCGATGTAAACACTGGGTTCTAAAAGACCCCTACTGGGGCATCCGATCATGAGCCGAGTCTTCCAAATTCGGTTAGTGATGGACCCAAAGACCTTTTCGGAGGCGTCCTACAAATTTTACAAGTGGATGAGTCATTCAATCACAACGAATAAAGGGTATAAAAATACGTATTCAAAGGAACTAAATATAAGACCTCTCAAGCAGGGGCACAAAACAGAAGTTCATCTCCATAAAAAGGCATGAGTAGGATCGTTTGGATTAGAAACCTCTAATCATGATCATGCCAAGAAATTCAACAACGGCAAAAACACATGATGAGGAGATTCCAAATAAAGTCGGTCACATAACCTCATGCCTAACCCTTAAAGTCTATGAGAAATTTTGGTATGGGGGCATTACTGTCGCATTAAACAAATTCGACAATGCTCACTTCTTAAAACATACCACAAACTCGTCACAACTTTAAAATTAAAGGTCCAACATCTACAAGGACTAATTTGACCAACAAAGCGGAACTTTGAAATGGCAAAGGCAAAATTGAAAATTTTGATACTATGAAGAGCATAAAGATGGTTATTCATTAAAACCTCAAAAATTGCCCTAGTCAAAATCAAAAAAATCCAGCAAAATTGGTTAAGTAAATCCACTTTTTCAATACAAACACTTCGGGGGAATTTTCCAATGTAGCATTTCCATCAGAGGCCTGGGGCATCCGATGCTTTGGGAACACAACGAGAAGTAGGAAAAATTCCTCGAGAGAGAAAGGATTGAGTTGGTGCAAGTAGTCCGAGTTCACGAAGAAACCCTTCTATGATAGGGAACTTCTTAGTCTTATTTTGCTTACCAATTGCCTTGAAAGACTCAAGCACAAAGTCGGCTACTAAATCCGGGTTTCCTAGATACATTGGCATGCTCAGAATCTCTAAATAAGCCGATAAAAGCAAAATAATTTTGCCAGCAATAGAAGCTTCTATTGCGACAATCTAAATCGTGGAAATTCGGCAAAATTGTTTGCATCCATCTCGCGCAATTCGTGACAACCTATGATAAAAGAGTAACATGAATATACTAAGAATCGGACAATGTCCGGAAGACATATCACGGGTTCACCACGACATCGCAATAAAAATCTTTTTGCACCCAACAAAAAGGCAAATATTCTCAGAAATATATAAGCCAAAGTGCGTAAACAATGGGAGATCCATCCTCAGAAGCTCGTCAAAGAGACATTACCTTCAAAGAAGGGCATCTAAAAATTGTGGTAAAATCAATAAAACTTGATACGTCAATAACAAACAACCTTGAAGGTTCGATTAGTTAAACATTAACCGATCCCGAGGAGAAAAGGGGTAGATACATCGGTCAGGATAGATCAAAAGCAATTTTAAGTAAGAATGAATTCCTTGGTTAGGAAAGTCTAGAGTGCCCGAACATGAAATCTTCCTTGACTGCAAAGCTCTAATCGTATATAACTCAACGAACCGGGTGGTACTCTGCTTGAAACTCGAAAATAAACAATACTAAAAGGCAACTACGCTAATAGGGCATAATCCCATAAAGCGATAGCATTTCTATCGGAATTGAAGCTAGTATCTGTTAGCCTGCTTTGTGACCAGGCTACCCAAAGAAATGATCATGTTGACACACCTCTGGGTAAATGCTGCCTCATATGGAATCTCTGGATAACATCACTCTCCGACATTGGAGGCATCGTCAGAAGACACAAGGCAGTTTGGTCAAAATCACAACATCAGTATAAACTGGCCCGAAACCCCTATCAAACGACCTCATTTGGATCCATTCACATCTACTTGTAGCCCTTTGAATTAGCTTCAGTTTGAGCTTTGGTTTGGCTCAATCGGACTTACGGTTTGAAAGTTATGCCCATTTCCGTGAACGGGTGTAAGCTGGCACGTGACCGCGATCCGTGGACCGCGATCCGTGAACCGTGATCCGCGATCCGTGAACTGCGATCCGTGAACCGTGATCCGTGAACCGCGATCCGTGAACCGCCATCCGCGATCCGACCCATGACCGCGATCCGATCCCCTAGGCTGATGGATGATGACCAAGACCAAGTCCACCACGATCCGAGAATGCAGGATCTCACGACACGTGTCACCAACTGTCATATTGACCAATTCTTCATCAAGCTATGAACCGGTCCGAGATCTTCGAGATATAAGCCACGTATCACCACGATCCGTCACCAGAAATCAGCTATAAATAGCCCAGAGCTTGGCATTTTTCAGGAGCTTTTTGGCAGTATTGAGTATTGATTCCACCATTACTGTCGCACCACTATTTCTTATCAGTTTTACTTCGAGATTACTGAGAGAAATCATAATTGCAAGAGTGAGTTTAAGAGAAATCATTGGTTGTACTAGCATTCAAAGTATAATCAATAGCATATAAAGTGGACGTAGGCTCGTTAACGCCGAACCACTATAAACGTTGTGTGTTCTCTGCTTTTTTTCTCATTTTTCAGTTATAATTCTCAACAAATCAGAACAATTTGGGTGTTAGAGCCAAAATTTGATCTAACATTTTGGTGCTTTCACTGAGAATGGACTGATTCTCAATCATAGATCTTCTCGTCTACTAATGGATGTCATGGTTTGTTGAGGGGAGATCCGTATCTAGCTTGAACGATTCATTGAATACTTAGATCTGCATAGCCTTTATCGGGTTCGAAGTCCAGAAAAGCTTCTCGTTATGGTTGAGTCCCAACTTTTGCCACACTGGATCGGGATAGATCCGTGAATTCTATTCCACACAAAAAAAAACATTGCATTAAATTTGCAAAGGAGAACACGTGGATAGTATTTGGAAAATGGTGTGGAGTTTGTACAAAATCTTGGCACATAGTATTTTATTAATGGTTCGTGGAACTTTGCAACTTACAAACACGTATGACCTGCAGCTCCCAAAGGGATACATCTGTTCCAACCATTTCGCCACAAGTATCATTTATCCATACTTGCTACATCCCACAGTAGAGAGGACACCTGCAATATATTTATATATTACGAAAGGTAACAATTCAGCGCCATCCTTATCCACGAATCGGATGAACACATCCTCCCTATCCCCCAATCACGAACCGTAAAACAACAGCGAACCGAGATCACGCACCGGTCCCAAAAAGCTATCACGAACCAATCCCATGCTTTCCCAGTTCACGAATCAATTCCACGAGTCGTCAATGCTAGCATGGGTCAATCGTCACCGATCCCAATATGCCCCCAAGCATCCTCAAGCTAACATCTCTCCAGTGTTGGATGAAGAAGAGCAGAGGGGCGGATCAGAGTTTCAAGTATTGAGACAACGTTGAGAGCAACGTTCATACCATTCCCGTTGGCCTGGTGTGATTGAACTTTGGATGGAGCATATATGTTCCAAACAAATGCATGCATACATTTTGATGTATGTGGAGAATGGATGCTAGAATTTGGTTTTGGACGATGGGCTCGTAATCGTGTTGTGAACGATCTGCAGGTCGTGACACCGAGTCGCGATCGCATATATATATATATATATATTACAATAGGGTGCTTTCACATGTTAATGAAAAGTCGCGTGGCCACAATTGTACAACGATCCCTTCTTATCCTTCTACCTGTCATTTCTCAACACTTACGTCCTTCCCCTGTCCTGCTTGACACTCCTCCGGCCACGACCATTGCTCCCGCTCGATCCCTGATCTTCTCCCTATTACAAAATCCTTCCCGACCAACTGAACCAAGCATATGAATCGAAATGGACTTCACCATTCAAGAATAAGAAGCGTAATATGGGACAAAATGTCTCTGTTAACATCTCTCCAGTACTGAACGATGAAGGTGATGCCTGTGCCTGAGGTTATAGAGGAGAGGATGATGCCCAGAAATGAAGTGAGTTTCATATAGGGATTTTCTTAGGCAAGCCGCCCAATCTGGGAACTTAATGGTCGATCAAGGTACCAACTAGCTTTCTGGTGGAATTAAGAGGCAGTTGTGTCGAGGAGAGCCAGCAGAGCGCATGGAGAAACTTGGATACGTGAAGTGTGTAATAAAATACTTAACCCACTCATGAAAACATATTCCACGGCTCGTGGAGACATACCTGACCCAATCCCATGGTGACTACATAAGTTTCATATGTGCTGACAATACAGGAACGAGTGTTGCGACCAGCATAGCTGTCACGAGCCGGAGAGATGACCGCGACCAGAAATTTTATTGAACCGAAATCTGCTTCCTCTTTAACATATATCATCACCACGAGCTCCACAAAAAGATGCCAGTCTGGATAGTCAAGTTCTTCACTTTATTCCTTCACTTCAAGATAAGTACTATTATGATCGCGTCCCTGTTATGAACATTGCGAACTGGAGGAAAATTCTGAATTGGTTGAAGTTTAGATATGGTGCCAGCTTGATACAATTAGGCCATATGCACAGCATGCATGAGGGACACGTGGCAATGTCTTGAATATTTAGACTGTAGATTATCCGTTCCGCATGGATAATGATACATGCACTATGTAATGGACCGTGCATTCAAAAAATGGATCGAGCAATATATATAGAACGTGTGGGTCGCTTGGGAATGTTGCATTCAGAAGGATCGTCCAAGACGCTGAACACATTTTATGTGGCATCATGGTTTGTTTGCCATCTTAACGTGGGTGGTTGGAGGTCCATGCTCGCAAAAACGATGAAACGTGTAAAGCTGTACAGTGGAGTGTATATATGAAGCCTGGGTCGTGAATCAAACACATGATCCCGAGTGCCCTTAAGTGTATCATAGAGACATAGCATTCCAGCTTCACCCAGTCGGATCGCATATACCCCCGCATGATCCGCAACTCAAAGAGATGTTCGACTCGCGACCCGCAAAGGTATCACGAACCGCGATCCGAAGAGATTTGCCTGACCAAACCAGGATCAAGTGAGCAAACCACAATCTATAAAAGCACGGGTGAACGACAATGGCGTCCCGACCCGAAACAGGGTCATTTTCACGAAAAATACAATTTTCTGATCATTTCTGAAAAAGCTCCATTTTCCAAAATCGAAAAAGCTCCATTTTCTGATCATTCCCGACCCGTAATCCATTCATCTAATGACTGTGGGGCCCCGGACCCCCGCCGGCGCTGCGCCTGGACCCGCTGACGGCCTCGCCTTCGGCTCGGAGCACGGCTCGCCTTCGGCTCGGAATACGTTTTGGTGTAGAATTATCACCAATGCTTATCGACCGAGAATCAGTAGATAGTTTGAGGACATCGACAGCAAATTGGCGACGACTGGGATTCTTCCTAGAGCCATGACACTTATTTACTGATGTTGTTCAATGTAAGGAGCCATTGAATAGATTTGGCATACCGGCTATGACAGTATACGAGATAATGATTGTTTCCTAGCCACCTTCTCCTTTGGAGCTACGATGGTGTATAAATTTTACCAATACGACAGATGATGTCCCGGAATGAGTACGTAATGATCACCTTACTTATATGACATGAACATGTCCAATCAGCGGAGTATCGAATGACGACTATATGGAACGGTCCAGGCACTACTCCGAAGACAATTCATGTGATCTTAGCGATCATGAGCTTCAATGATGGGATGTCACAAAGTAACTGAAAATCCAAGCATTACGAAGCTATACCTCGCTTGAATAACATGGTTTGGACAACCAAGTTAACAGAGGCATCTGGAAAATTGCTTGGATGGAACACAAAGCTGAACCAGTTTGATCTCAACCTCCTCCTAAAGAAGTCCATATGAGGACAAGCATTAGCCAACTACATCGCTGAATATACCGGTCCAGAAGAGGATGAGCTAGATGAAGAAAATGACGGCTCGAAAGGGATTCCAGTCAGAGAAACCACAACTCACAGCTTACCTAGAACCAATAGAACAGCTGTTGGACGGATAGGAACGCTACAATATACCTCATATTCCGCAACAGAAGATCAGATGGCGGATAATATGACCAAGTTAGAAGGTTCCGACAATTCGTAAAAGATGGACATGATCCCCATCAAGACACTATAAAATCCAACCATTGATCAGATGGAAGTTGATCCAGCATTGGAGACCGAACCCGGAAGAGAGTCGTGGATAAACCCATGATAAACTTCCTGCAGTACGGAACACATCTAGCAAGGTGAAGTGAAAAGCGTGCCATCATTTTTATGCCTCGAGATTTGACAGGCAAGTCAACATTGCTTATTTTCCTTGGAAGGTTGTCCCAAAATAGACACCGATGAGCCTCATTGCTGATTCATCGCCCTGAATGATATGGCAAAATCACTAATCAAGTCCCAGTTTGATGAGAAATATATGTGAACCGAATATCTGATGTGTGACATTTAGTGTTAGAAAGTGAAGATTCACACTTTCACTCCTCTCATCAACTATCTGCTAAGTAACTCATTCCCCGGACGCTGGGGGCAACTGGAGATTTGAGCATGAATCGCTCGAGATTACATCATCTAATTCGAAGCCGATACATCCTAAGTTGGCATGACGGACTGCCTCATTGTTCTCTGAAGACTGGTGAGTTAAAGGTTTGAAACACTCAAGTCTGAATACTGAGTGATCGTCTGCGCACCAATCCTTGTCCCCGATGTGGGATCGAAGGCATACCAGCAAATTGATGAGATATGATTATTCCACCAGCAGCAATATCCTTTTTCCTAGCATGGAAAGTGCAAATATTTCTATAAGCATGAATCCATTGTTCTCCTGCCAATTACCATCGTAACACCAATGTGATGGTGTCCTACCATAAGCGGCACAAACATGATTCCACGACACTCTATCCTTACCCTCAGCATGGGGGCAGAAAGGCGATTCAAATGGGATGCGACCTCATCACTCGCTTATGATATTAACCGCCCTTGCCATCTCAAAATCTCGATCAAGGCCTACTCATTCTTGGAACTGCCGCCTCATAATAATTTGAAAAGCATTCCTCATCAACTAAAAGACTTTGGCAGCCCTTCATTGGCAGAGATAGGGCGAAGCAAAATGGACCTGCAATGAATATGCAACGCCATTTTTCACTCAGAATGATACTCATTCCTTTAACAGGATTATTCTATAACCATGACTCTTATATTTGCATGATTTATGAGTTATTGATGTAATTAACTCAGATGAATTAATATGTGGATGGTGTAGGTATCCAGGATTTGCTACCGATCAAACTTGTAATACCCGCATATAAAGCCATAGAGCAATACTTTAATGAGTCCGATTGAACTGCTCGTTTACAAAGCTACACCCTCCGTCTGAGGAAAGGTGTATAACTCAAGGTGTATCCTAGATGACCATCCACTCCTTGGCTCACACGTGGCAGACTTTAGGATAACTGTGCATTGAATTTAGCATTTCAAAGACGGAATCTGATTCCAGATGGACGTTGTTCGACCGTCTACATGGTGTGATCCTATGCTCGACGCCACCCGATTACATGAATTCAAATAAAGGAGGCAACACTGCCCCTTGATATGCTCACTTTTCAATCAGGTACCCGAAGTTTGGTGCCAACCACTCCTCCCAAAGACTGCTCGGAGGAACGCAAAGCCTTGGCAAACGTTTTCCAACTGTTTGTCTGACTGACCTTAATCCTCAGAGCTTGGATTAAAATATAAATCTAGGATGAGTTTGATTGGAAATGCATGATTGAAGACCGCTCGATCCATGAGTCTAATTCTCATGATTTGAGAAAGAGTATAAAGGATGAGAAAAAGACGTCCACCACTCTAACCTCGGCAAAAGCTAGGAGAGTATAAAAGCGTCTCCGATTGAGCGCCGAGAAAGAGCTCTTACCCCGCTGAAGGATCGGGGGGCGATAGAACAGCCGAGTTCGAATTCTAACCTCGGCGAAAGCTAGAAGAGTATAAAAGCGTCTCCGATTGAGTGCTGAGAAAGAGCTCCTACCCCGCTGAAGGGTCGGGGAGCGACGAAACTGCTGAGCTCGAACTCTAACCTCGGCGACAGCCAGGAGAGTATAAAAGCGTCCCTAATTGAGCGCTGAGAAAGAGCTCCTACCCCGCTAAAGGGTCGGGGAGCGACGGAACTGCTGAGCTCGAACTCTAACCTCGGCGACTGCCAGGAGAGTATAAAAGCGTCCCTGATTGTGCGCTGAGAAAGAACTCTTACCCCGCTGAAGGATCGGGGAGCGACAGAACAGCTGAGTTCGAACTCTGACCTTAGCGACCGCCAGGAGAGTATAAAAGCGTCTATTATTAAGCGCTGAGAAAGGTGCTGGAGACTCAAGACCCCCCATAATTTCTGCTCCGCTGAAGGATTGTTGAGCATATCATGAAACAAGCTAGAACTCCTACCTCGTTGAAGGATTGTGGAGCAGATTGAAAGCTGAGTTTGAACTCCAGAGAGAGTATAAAGGCGCTAGAGACTTAGCGCCACAAGGGCTCCTACCCCGCCAGAGTGTCAGGGGACTGACTGAACTCCAAGCCCGGATCCTCCATGTCCGGACATGGGGGCAAAATAGTTAAGATCCTAATCAATCCTCAACAAAGTCCTGGCTAGGCACTAAGTTAATGATTGATTGGGAGCATACCTATACACACATACTACTTTAGTGCATTTTCATTTATAATTTCATTGACTACTTATAACGCTTCATGACTTATTTTCCCATTCGCAGGTACAAGACAATGTGAAAGGAACAAAATTTTTATTACTAAATGCAGGTTTACAAAAGATAACTAGTCAAGAACGCGAGGGCCTCACTCGCAATGATGGCAACATGCTAATGGAAAACGAACAAAGGGCCGCGTCCAGAAGGATGATGCAGGCCCCTTGAAGACCAAAAAGCAGATGCAAATAGAACGTCCATCTGCTGATCCCAACTTACTTCTAGAATGGGAAGCTCAGATAAGGCTGGATATATCCCACGTAATAATTGAACATGATGCAACCATTTCGTCCCCTACCTTTCCCTTGATGCAAAGAGAAAACGGGAGCACTCGAGGCGACTACAATCTGACCCTTCACCGCTTGATTTCTATCCTCGGAGCTTGGATGGGAGACTAGGGCTTAGCATGGGCTGAATACCAACAATTCATTTTTGCACTCAACTCCGGCTCTTGATGCGAGAAGTGAACATGAATCCAGAGAAGACATGAATTCGAAGTGTACTGCTCAACAAAAACCCACTGTGGATAGGGGGCACATGATACGAGCCTTGAGCAGCATAGTTCAATTACTAGATGCCTCCGCTCCTAGCCGAATGACAAAAACCTGATTGACGGCTAATGCTCGTGTAGAATCAAGAAGCCCGAGGCCGACCTTCACCTATTTCAGGAATGAACTGGAAGGCCGAGCAACAATCATCAATTCGCTGGAAATGATAAAATTGAAGTTCAGGTAGTGACGAACTTGGCACAGTCAGATATCAACCATCAGCTTGGGTTGAACACAAACCAATCAGCAGGCGCGCAACATGCGGTTTCGAATCCCTACGTCATGGATGGAAACACGGGTAATGGAACAGCTACCTGCAACATCCTAGATGAGAATGCAAGAATTGTGACAAACTCAGATCATGCACGACCAGTTTTAACTCCAACTCGAATGAATACTCGAGCGACATTTCATACTCAGCTCCAAGAAAGAACGCAACAATTCGAAAAACAGGAACCCGATCAGGTCGAATGACTCGAACCATGACCCGGGGGCAATATCGACGTGGAAACAAGAAATCAGCAAAAAAAAACCCTTTGTAATCTCAGATTCGATGCTGGGGGCACCAGCCAGGATCTTGATAATGTGCATCAATTCTTTGATGGCAACCCGCTCGCTAGTTTGATTCGGCGCCTCTCGAGAGGCGGTACTTCTCGAGATGATATGGATAACAACAATTACAGCTCTCACACGTGGGACATCAGGATCCCCTGTTATTCCCCCGGACTTTAAATTTTCTCTATAACAAGACTTGCTCAGAATTTTGATGAATTCAACCCTGAAGTGGATAGACTTTCATGACAAAAAGGTGTTAGCGTCGAGAGGAATGACCTAGATGCCTTCCTGACTAAAGAATGGAGTACCTTCTAATTCCTGAAACGATAAGGACAAAGGAAAAGCCCTGGAAAACAATGACAAGAATGTGCAATTCCAAAGAGAATCTATACCACTTATCGAGCCCTTGACCTTGTTTGTCAAGCACAATTGAACCGAGCATGAGAAAGAGACTCAATAAGACTGTGATAACCATTTCGGACTATGCTGAAGCATAAACGGTGGGGCCTAACTAACTTCATAACGACATTTATTCACTCGCATTCAACAACCTTACTTGACTCCGCAACTGATCTGATGAGAGTAACCGAAGTCGCTGATGCCCGATGAGGCAATCCTCACTATCTGACTAAAGAGAAGAGATGATATCAAAGCAAATGTGGTTCAACCATTCGCATATACAATTCCGATTTTTGCTAAATTGAGAAACAGTACAGAATGATCTGGGTCGACTAAGATTGTTGAACCTGCAACTCTTACCAGATGCAACGACAGGAAGTATAAAATCTTCAAGATTAAATGCCTTATTGACTCAACTCAACCCCCATCGATACTGGGGGCATAAGTACTGACCTCGCTTGTCCTCCGATGGCACTGAGAGCACAAGTGTCGGTTCATAGACTAACTTTGAAGACAATCCTGGCATGAAATGGGATTCAAAACATGTACGTCATGCCTCCGGAGTACAACCTTACTCATCTTTGCCGACCAAGCCAGCTAGCTTGTGGATCGAATGTGAACTTAAAGACTCAAACTACACCGAATGGAAGGTGTGACAAACCTATCTACTACCTTGTGATGGTGACGATCCTATAGGCACTGGTCCACATAATTTTAACAACATCCCTTACTGACTACTTCATATGTGAATATTGGATTAAGAAATGATCCGTAACAAATGTGGATTCTCTCGACTACGATCCAGAGTGATCATGGCTTTTGAATTCCTTACTGTTACGATTCAATGCGATTTTAAGATCCTGAATCAGTATCAAGATATCAGGCTAGTCCAAACTTGAGTACAAATGACAAATTCGTATGATGATTCTAGCATGCTCCATCCCAATGGTCCAGATGGTAGCTCAGAGCCCAAAGATTCTTGAAACACTCCATTATTCGGATGGCTATTCCATACATTGACTCATATATAAAAGAAAGACCGATCCTACCATGTGCATGACTTGTGTGGAATGATGACGTTGTTTGGCAACGATCTGTGCGTGTAGAATCACGCTCGAGAGCCAACGGTTTAGCATGTCTTTTGGACTTGGCCTGACTAGCTCCAATGGAAGCAATGCAACAATTGGATAAAGCCTTCTCAAGAACAAATGACATTCGATAAAGATTTAGCTCAACATACTCAAAGCACATCTCATCTTCGATAAGATGTACTTTGGGGGGCAAAATGTTAGCCTGCTTTGTGACCAGGCTACCCAAAGCAAAGATCATGTTGACACACCTCTGGGTAAATGCTGCCTCATATGGAATCTCTAGATAACATCACTATCCGACATTGGAGGCATCGTCAGAAGACACAAGGCAGTTTGGTCAAAATCACAACATCAGTATAAACTGGCCCGAAACCCCTATCAAACAACCTCATTTGGATCCATTCACATCATATACTTGTAGCCCTTTGAATTATCTTCAGTTTGAGCTTTTGTTTGGCTCAATCGGACTTACAGTTTGAAAGTTATGCCCATTTTCGTGAACGGGTGTAAGCTGGCACATGACCGCGATCCGTGGACCGCGATCCGTGAACCGTGATCCATGAACCGCGATCTGTGAACCGCGACCCATGAACCGTGATCTGTGAACCGCCACCCGTGAACCACCATCCGCAATCCGACCCATGACCGCGATCCGATCCCCTAGGCTGATGGATGATGACCAAGACCAAGTCCACCACGATCCGAGAATGCAGGATCTCGCGACACGTGTCACCAACTGTCATATTGACCAATTATTCATCAAGCTACGAACTGGTCTGAGATCTTCGGGATGTGGGCCACGTATCACCGCGATCCATCACCAGAAATCAGCTATAAATGGCCTAGAGCTTGGCATTTTTCAGGAGCTTTTTGGCAGTATTGAGTATTGATTCCACCATTACTGTCGCACCACTATTTCTTATCAGTTTTACTTCGAGATTACTGAGAGAAATCATAATTGCAAGAGTGAGTTTGAGAGAAATCATTGGTTGTACTAGCATTCAAAGTATAATCAATAGGATATAAAGTGGACGTAGGCTCGTTAACGCCGAACCACTATAAACATTGTGTGTTCTCTGCTTTTTTCTCATTTTTCAGTTATAATTCTCTACAAATCAGAACAATTTGGGTGTTAGAGCCAAATTTTGATCTAACAGTATCCATTAATCGTACCAACATGATATATAAAAAAGGTTGAGCAATAACTATGCGCTGGGAAAACAGTTGTGAAACGAAAATTCAAAGTTTTTTCTAGCCTAAGATGATCTGTGATATCAAATATGGTTGAAAGAGACAACAATACCGCGAGGTTGCAGTATACTCGGACTGTAGAAAAAGAAAATGCCGAAATAATGCAAGAAGCGATTCATTAATGAACAATATTAAAATTCCAAAAACCTAACTCCAAGGCTTGAGGTCCTCAGGACGGATACTGCAAAAGTATTTTATAAAATGCTGGCCTGGCACAACTTATTAAGCGATGCACATAAGCTACTCAGTTTACCAAAAATCCTATGGTCATAACCACCCAAGAGGACTGGCTAAGAACACGAGTCAAGCTGACTGGGACATTGCTAATAATTGAACAAGGCAAGCCAAATTTGGAACTCCATTAAACAAGTTGTCAGGTGCACGCATTACATAAGTATTGAATCTAATACAATGATTATTTGAAAGATAATACTTAGAATTCGCAGTCCAAAACCAAGACTGGCGAATCTTGAGTATTGTCAATAAACAGATTAAGTGTATTATTTGTGTGAACTATATCTACCAAGTCATAAACTCCTAAATAAAAAGTAGCTTCATATTGATAACACATTCAAATCTTTGAATGTTTCTCATGATTTATCTCCTTTTACTGGACTAACCCATTGTCGTCTTGAGCAATCGACAATGAATTTGCCGCCGAATGTGTGCAAAAGCTCTTCATTACAGGTTCTCTAAAAAGTCACTTATGCTAAGGGAAACCCTCCAATGAAACTGAGCCAGTGTTGCACCACCGTTCATCGAAATAAGGCAAAAGACACAAACAGAGCTAGCACGTACCATTGGCTTGTTTAGGAGTTATGTGCAAATTCAAATTGAGACTTCTGAGTCCAACCAAGCTATTACAACTAGGCTAAAGGACGAACAATCAAATGACACCCCTCCGGCGAATCGTCAAGAGGATACGGGTAATGAAAATTTGATTCGCTCGTAATCCAGAAGCTGTAACTGTTCTAACCTCAGAAATTCATATAAAAGATTCAGTCTAAGCAGAAGTGATCTATTTTCCAGAATGACAACTAGTCTTCTATCTGATGGCACAAAGCATATAAGCTCAACTGTCAAGTCAAAAGCCAGAGTAGCTTGGAATTGACAAGTCCGGTCTCTAGAGCAACTTGGAATTTTGGCGCTTTCACCAACCTAAAGCCTCAAAGTGTCCACTAAGTTAAAGCTCGGGCAGCATATTGACATGGGGGAGTTCGGAGCATATAAAAACCTATGACAGAATCTCGAAGAAACAAACATATGTTTACCAATTTAAAGCAACTCAATATTAAAGTAGACTACTGATTCCAAAGTACATATTGGTATGAAAGGCCATTTTGTGAATCCATCTACAACATTGAATGGCCAAAGCCGATTCCAAGCTTACTCCAGCAAATTAATAGTTCAACAAGGCTTGAGGACGTACATCAAAATCATGATCTGTACATCAAAATCATGTTATCAAAAGACCTAACTACCTCAAACTGGAAGCTTGCAGCTTTTAAATACATATTATAGACTACTGTGAGCTAGAATTAAGTGTCAAGCAGAACCCTTGGAATCGAATCAAACAAAATTTAGTGATACAAAAACTTAATGGCATACAAAGGCCCTAACACAGGAAAATATTCATATAATATGCATGCTCAGACCAATACATGTTCAAACATACTCGAACCCAAGTCACGTCAAGCATGCTTAAACCAACATGTTGGTCGAGCATGACTGAACGATATGATCAAACATGAGCGATTGTAACAGTTCGAGCAGCAAACAAGTTAGGGAATTGCCAAACCATGTTAGCAGGCTTCCAAATTGTCATGTTTACATAATCGTGTAAATACTGTTGAGTTCAACTCGAAGTTTTCTCATGATAAAAGACAAACTTGAGCATCCAATGGAGTCTCCAATATCAGAATTGGCCTACAAAGTAGGCAAACACTAAGCCATAAAAGTCTATCCCATAATGAAGGATAAATACCTCACAAATAAAGGCACGAATATCTGGAGCTTTTGTAAGAAGAAGCAGAAAATAAATCACAAATACGTATTTTCCAAATATGAAATATCGTACACCGTCATATAGTCATTGGGATAATGATGCTTGAAATCCATATTCGGCGTTGGTCAATTAGTTAATTTTAAGTGTTAATGCGAATTCGGATTAGAATACCATGTTGGCATGAACAATATTCGACAGGTTATAAACGTTGAATTAAACAGTCCTGTGCAGACACTGCATTCAGTTGGAAATAAAAATTCGCTATAAGACATTGTTAATGGTTAACTAATCCACCATCGATATGGACAGTCGATGGTGAGTATAAGTCCAAAATTGTGCAACCACTTGTTTTAATTATAGAGAAAGTGACATGAAGCATATGAATTTAAAGCATTGCTTGTCATAGCAAGACAAAAAGCTACAACTAGATTTCAAAGCATAATATATCCACAGTAATGTTCATTTCGAAGCCCGCATTTCTCGCAAGCAAAAAACACAAGCTTCGAAGGGTAAATGTTAACCCTGTTAAAACACAGTCCAAAGCACCGGGTTGGTCGGTTTCAAAGCACCATGTCGGTCACAAATATGGATCAGCCTCAACAAAGCGGATCGGTTGTGTTAACACAATTAGCAGGTCGGTCTGTTCTTTAAAGCATTGGATCAGTCTATTCAAATAGCAATGGGTCGGTCAATTATCGGATCGGCCTATTCCAGAATTATCGGATCGGCCTAGTCAAGAATTATCGGACCAGTCTAGTCTCAAGGGATCGGGTCAGCGAGGTCAGAAGACAAGCAGCGCTCCGCTTTAATTAGGTCAGTCGGACCATTTTTGGATCGGGCAGTATCAATGGATCGGGTCGGTCAGTTGCAAAACAATGGACTGGTCGCTACAGAGTGGGTCAGCACTTTGATCGGTTCCTGAATGACACTATGGGCCTAGAGCATATTGCGAGAGCTACTCAGCATATAGAAAAAGGCATAGAAAAAAAATGAATGAACCATTTGTGTGTGTTAGGATATGAAACAGGCAATACATGTAAACACGTTGAAATCATCATGACGTGATAATATTGTTTGGACTAGTAAGCATGCATGCAAAATAATGACGTAAATACATGATAGATTGTCTGAAATATACACATTATGTTGCATGATATTATATTAAGCTGGGATGAATCATGTACACACCATGATAAAGAATGGTTGTATTAAAACACGTAACAATGGTATACATAGTGCAAGGCTACGTAGAAGGTGACAAGCATGACATGGGTCAGTATGAATGAACTTTGAATGGGTTGGTATCATATACACTACATGAAGCGTAAGTAGTATGGTGTACATGTCACGCATGCATCTATATCACATGCATCCCATAAATCCATGTAAGCAGCAATGATTTCACGTATAAGATTCAGATTGTTCACTTACTTACACAAATGGGTTGGCACTATTATATTGGATCGGTCTAATGTTTAGGTGATAGCCAGCAGTAATATAATGTACAAAACGGTGACATTATTAAATGGTTTCATGAGTTTGTCATTCATTTGCTCCACGTTGTGGCAAAAAGTAGGCGAGCACGATCAAGAATGGCTCAATACTGATATAAAGGCGGTAGGAATTTTATTTGCTAACTAGCACACATGAATACATAAGCACGTGGCAGCAAAATGAAGTAACCAAATTGGATCGGCCTCAACAAAAGCAAACGGATCGGTACATTGCAATAGTGGGTCGGTGCAGTAAAATATGTGGTGGCACCTTTGTAATTAAATGGGTCGGTTCTATAGAGAATAATCTGGATCGGTACCCTCAAGGCAAATTGGATCGGCAGTGTTAAACTAAAATGAATCGGTGCATTCATTTATATTTGGATTAGTACATTAGCAAAAAGTAGTGGCAAAATTGTAAATACGGACCATGCCAATTGTATACTACTGTAAAGTACCAGTGGCATTTTTGTAAATAGTTTTTAGGCCGACCCAAGTTTATTGCCGACCCAAACTCTATACACCAATATTACGAGACTGCCACTACTTCCAAACTTCTTCTATAAATAGCCCCTTTCTCCAAACTTCAAGGGAGGCATTCCACTGCCCCGAAGGGCTGATAAAATCATTCCTCGACCGTTCTAAAGCTTGTAAAAGCTCCATTAATGGCCGCTAAAATTCTCTCCTTCTTCTTCCTACATGAAATGGATCTCATCTTCTCCGAGCACCATTAATTCAAACTCTGATCCACTCCAAGTGATCTCCAACCGCCATTGCTCTTCTTCAAAGCACGGATCTAACACCATTTTCATGATAGAGCCAAGGAATAGTGTATAATTACTTGATCCAATCCGTTCCTTCTCGAATTCAAGTGAGATCTAAAGCAAAAAGAGTGCATAAAGTGGAGAATTATCGTAAAAACTGATTATGTGTTACAAACGAGATGCATGAGATCATAAATTATGCAATCCTCTCCATAATAATGAAAAATACTTGAAAAGTGGACATAGATTCATTTCGAATTGAACCACTATAAAATCCTATGTCTCTTATTTGATTTTATCCGTTTATTTTGCTATTGTGGCCCCTCTAATTTCTAACCATAATTGGTGAAGTGTGATTTCACGCCATTGGTGTTTGAGTCATTTTTGATTCAAATACCTTTGGAGTTAGAGAAATTTTGGTCTTTTTCATTTGATACAAGACCAAAATATCACTTTTTGCATATGGACCAATTTGGACTCGAAACCGCTTCCATTGAGTTCAAAATGCCATTTGCATGCTCGAAAAGTATAAGCTTCGATATATTCCGAGCTTTGGAGATTTGGCACCTTGGTTAGGTCTTGGTTGGCTAAACCTAACCCATTCATTTAAGTGCTCTGTAGCCCTTTTCTATTCATTCATTCTCCAACACTTAGAAAAAAATAGAAATGGGGAAAGGGAAGGGGAAATTAAAATTCCCTAAACCTAATTTGTTCCCAGGAGCTCCAATCTTGTAGGAATCAAGTGCAAAATCAAAGGAGAAGCTTAGGTAAGTCCATCTCCATCTTCTCCATTTCATTTCCACTTCAATTCGTCATAATTCCTATAACCTAATTCTTAGGAAACATGTTTTATTGATCATAGGTTATTGATTCTAGTGTTTTATTCGAAGAGAATCGTTCTAGCCTTCTATTAGATTGATTCATAGCTTCTAACCATCAAAGGTGAGGGCTTTGCAAGTTCTTCATGAATTCACATTTATGACACAAGCCTAGAGGCTTGTAAAGTGTTATTTAGGTCCATTTTGATTCGTGGATATGCATATCAATGGGTTAGATAAGTATAAAATTTCCGATTCATTAGTTTTAGTTTCATAAAATTGGAATTTCTCCTTTAGATTGTACCCACAATCGTATGCGTATGCTAAGAGTGGTTTAGGCGGTATTGTGAAGCTCCATTGTCTCCCCGAAAAATTCTTAAGTCTTCAAGAATGACTTAAATCGCTTTTGCATACTTTGATTTGGAATTTAGTTGACATTTGAATTTATAAACCGAGTCATTGCAAATCTCTTGTATGAATGTTTGTATGTGCATTTGGGTGTTATAAGTTGTTTTGGCAAGTCTTAGAAGCCTCATATACATGTACGTAACATCATAAGCCTTCAGGCATTTGTCGAGGTCACTTTGAGCTTATTATCTAGGCAACGTTTTCTCTGGAACAGGATTCAGACGTCTGAATATTTTGGGACAGACATCTGTCCTGCTCTAAATAATTATAGTTTCAAGCAACAGAATTCAAATGTCTAATTTTTTTAGTTTAGATGTCTGAATTTTAATTCAGACATTTGACCAAAAAAATTCATTCAGGCGTCTGAAATAGCTCAAAAATGAACTAAATTCTTGCGGGTACAGGAATTGCAAATTCAGACATTTGAATTTTTCATTCTGACGTCTGAGTCTTGGTTTTGAACTGTTGCCTAGTGGAGACCACGGTCAATAGTTTATGCCCATCCAGGCTCTTTCACGGCCGAGTTTCAGCCCATTTCGACTTCGTTTTGTGACTTATCATGAAACGACCCAAATTCGCCTTTACGGGAAAGCCCGGATTGAGTTGAGAACATTACAAATCAGAACACAAACAATAGAACATTTCATTGCTTATTGCAATAATTACATCAGAGTACAAGAATATAACAGAGTATGGTAAATAATATACATCAAAAAAATATCAGAGATTTAAATTACACTTAAATACATAGCAGCGGAAAAATAATATATAACACAACTGAAAAAAATACATGGATACAGAGCTTTCGAATATAGCTTCAATTGTAAACCAGGATCCTGTAAATATAATATCTGTAAAACCAAAACTACTAGCTGTGCGTGTGGAAAATATGGGCACCCAAAGGTTAGGTTAAAGCAATAAACTCTAGGTCAATCATGGGACTGGTGTGAGAACTAAAATAATTATTTAAAACTTTATTTTAGAAATACAGTAAATCAAGGGACCACGCCATATAACACGAAATGGGTTTTCTCCCAAGAATACCAGTGCATAAACAGTTTATGAACATCGCAATGCTTTTCGAAAAATGACGCTATTATAAGACTCAGGTCCCATTGCATAATGCAACACAAGCCGGAGGACGGAGTTTTCCCTTATAATAGCCAAACATGCTTGGTCCGATTTAAAATAAATCATTTGATATTATTATAAGTGCATAGTGTTAAAAACAACTTCAAATATAAATGTATCAATCATAGACGACATGGGTACCATATATCATGTCGCAATACTAGTTCTACAATCAAAATCGCACGATGTCGTATTAGAAGTTGGATTTCCATCATGAACCAAGGCAAGGGATCATCCTTACTGAATTCGAGACACTCTAGCCCGTGTCTCAGGCTCAGCCACAGCTGCACCTGGATCTTCCAGGGCCGGTCCACTCTTACGTTTGTGGATTGGTAATTTCTGGACAATTCATTTCCCTGCCCTATCGGGCATAAAATATACTCAGTATTTTGACATACCCATCGGCCCGTAGTGACCGATATATCCTAGGTACCTCGCTTTCCATCATCCATATAAGTAAAAACGTCAAGGCTGCATACCATGATACCACTTCTAGCTAGAAGGAAACGCATGTCCTCCCTGGAGTCCTCTTCTGTTTCTAGTTCATACCGGGGTGTGAGGCTCGCGAATTAACGCTATACACAAAGCTATGCTATTTAAAGTCATGCTTTGATCATCAACCACAAGACTCTGCTTTTCAACAGAAGCCTTGATCATTTGCATCTCAGCACGCCACACTAACAATTTACGCCATGCGACTGATGTCTATCGATACATAACCTCTGAGCTCGTACGTCTCAGAGAAGGGTGTTAAGCAAGAGAATAAATTCTCCGCCACCAAACAGATATATATTTAATAGAGATCAATCAACATAGAGTAAAATCCTATGTCAGACACACATCCATTTACTAGTTCGTTCTGGGTCTGAACGAAACCGGAGGCACCTTATTCCTCATCCCATATGTCCAATACAGGAGAGAGGTCCTCGCATACCCGGTCGATCTCCAAGTACGTCTGGACGATCACCACTTATTACCTTGTCTTCGGTGTACAGCCCAATCAAGACATCCGTAATTGTCCAAATGATGTGAAGAAATCTGGTCTTCAACCACCGTCTTCATCGTCGACTTGTTATCAAATCAATATTCAGAATGGTTATAAACCCGGCCTTTTCGAATAATTCACGTATTTTATAATCAAGTGCTATGAAAACACAACATACGCCTCATTCCAATTCAGAATATTCATTTATTCAAATATTCATATCCTTTGGGAAAGGTTCCCATTAATTTTATCAAATATAAATTCTTTTAAATTTATACTTTAATTTTCCTTTGGATATAAATTCTAAACCAAATTAAGGTTTATCCAACTAGTCGGGATTAACGAGCCATACCGAAGTAATCATTCTTTTATTATCCCAATCCCAACCTATTCATCCCATGGAACAAAACTGGTAATATTCCATATCTAACACCATAGTGTTATCAGTAAAATTAATTACCATTTCCCATTCAAATATAATTAAATATTTAACTATTGCTTGGAGTAAAACTGGTGATACTCCATCCTCGATCATTTCCCAAATTTGATAATTTAAATTATTACATTCACATTTCAATCTAATTAAAGATTCATTAAAACTCCACTTAGTTTTAATCTTCCCAAAAATCAATACTAACGGTTAGTTACTTCGGGAAATCAAACATGCCGCATGGACAATCTACACCGTACCACTGATTTCTACCAATATATAACCTCTGAGCTCGTATGTCTCAAAGAAGGGTGTTAAGAAAGAGAAAAAATTCTCCGCCACCAAACAGATATATATTTAGCAGAGATCAACAATACAGTTCGAAATACAACGTTAGACATGTAATCCTATCTTTAACTGGGTTAAAGAACCAATGTCATTTATAACACAGTTCACGATAAACCAAAAATCACATTCCATTAATTATGGAATCATCATGGAAAACATATCAATATATAATCGATATCAATATCCGTATCTAACTAATAATATAAATGGAATAACAACAAAGCCTTTTAAATTCCATATCTATTAATTGTCTTCCTCCACAGAAGCACACTTCGATTATTATCAAATCGAATTCGATTCCATTCCAATTTATTTTATTAAATTCGAAAACTTT
This sequence comes from Allium sativum, assembly GCA_030737875.1. NCBI lineage: Eukaryota > Viridiplantae > Streptophyta > Magnoliopsida > Asparagales > Amaryllidaceae > Allium > Allium sativum. The sequence goes on from CM060924.1 coordinate 684,065,087, forward strand.
ACTTTCGAAAATTTCCTTTAAATCTTAATAAAAAGATTTATAAATTTGAAGTCACATTTTGCTGTCAATCGGGTTAAAGAACGAATGTCGTTAAAAACACAGTTCACAATAAACCCAATTCACATTCTATTTTATTCCGGTTACTAAATATAACTGGAAACTCTAATAATCTTAATTAAAAGATTTATTCTTTTCACACGGGGTTTAAGAACAGTGTTATTTAAGGCACGATTCACGACAAACCCAAAATCCAATTCTTTTGTTCAATTTCAATTAAATATTAATTAATTGGAAAACTTCACTAAATCTTAATTAAAAGATTTATTCTTTTCTCAACTGGGTTTAAGAACAGTGTTATTTAAGACAACATTCACGATAAACCCAAACTCAAATTTAATATTAAATACAAGGCTCTAAATAGAAATTATATCGGCTTACATTCAATATCAGATTCTGAAACTAACAGATACGTATTGGGAATAACGATATCTGTATCTTCCAAATTCCCATAACAATATCCGTATGACCACGAAATCCAATATCGAAATATTCCGAAGATTATTTCCATTCTAATCCATTCAAATTATTCATTGGAAAATTCTAATTATTTTTAAAACCATTTCGAATCTAATTTATTTCTTTAAAAATATTTGATTATTATTCCAGTTAATAACTAGTTCATTTTGATTAAAATATATTTTTATCTTTACAAAAGTGGAATTTTTCATTCAAATACTTTCCAAATCACTTATTATGATTCTACACAAATTATTAATATTTTTAAATTTTTTATTAAGGCCCTTTTAGTCGATTTCGTAAGCGGTCATCAAACTGCACTTACAGCGACATTTTCCAAATTTGATTTGGATATAATTCCAAATCCAACAGTTAGATTTCAAATCTCTTATATTCATTGGAAATCTCTTTTCGATACGAACACAACGGTTCTGGTTTAGGAGAATCTGATGGTCGGATCTCCCATAATGTCAATTCGAAGTCAATGGTCGAAATTCGCGAACGGTCGCAGTGCGTTCTATTCAGGCCATTAAATATATACAATATATATATATATTATATATTTCGTCGATTTCCATTTAAAACGTATTTTATAAATTGTTTATAAATTAATTTTAAAATGATTCTAACTTCATTTTCTATTTTGAATCAAAACTGAATACAGCTTATCATTATGATATATAAATGATAATATTTTCAAAATATCAGATTTTGAAATCATTTCCTTTTCGGTATTAATTTTAAAAATTAATAAAATCGATATAAATATTGTTCGCTTCAAAATTGCGCTAATCTAATCAACACATCTTCACACATTTCAATATTTTCGTGTCCATCCAAAATCGGATATCAAATCCACATTTTAATCCTTTACTGAATATTATTTCAAAATATTCGTTATTTTAAAATATTCGTTATTTTAAAATATTCGTTATTCCTAAATTGGAATCAGACACAATCAACTACCATATAATGTTATTTATAAGGATTTCATACACACATTTATACACAGTCAACCATCATCCAGAGTGCATTACACAAGTGAATAAGTGTTAAACATAGATAATTAATGCTTACAACAGTCTGTAAACCTATAGATTGACATACAACTAAACAGTTGGGATTAGTGTATGCCAAATATCATCCCAAAACCCGTGTGGGTTTTCAACCATCAAATAATTATTATTATTTGTGCAATTGGGCGATGTGTAAAAATTATCGTCCCAATAGATATCACAAAAATAGGCAAGCATAAACAAGTCATCCAACTTGTAAATGGATGTGTAAATTTATTTTTAACTATCCGATAAATATATAGAATTTTATAACTTTGCTTATAAAATTCTATACGACGTCTAAATAATTTTATTTATCGCAGTTATAAACTAAAAATAATCTTTTTAGCGAACTAGTATTTATCCCATAACCTAGCCATTTTATATATCACATATGTATGTTAAAATTAGTATTTTTAACTAGCTATTAATTTTCCAACACATTTTAGAAAATTTTGGCAGCATAACGATGCGATATTAAAACTAGAATAAGGTCTAACCTTATCTCTTGCCTAATACTGGCTCGCGCCATACACCAACCAATTCCAATCAATCATACCACAATACAGTCAATTTCACAACCACAATCAAATCACACAGAATATCCAAATAAATAAATACTCAACTACCCCAATGCCATTTACGACGCCATAAGTGGCTATTCGCGGAGTATGAAATCCCTGTGTCGGTAATATCTGTTAGACCAAATTATGGCTCTAACACCCAAATTGTCAAAAATTGCAGAGAGTAATAACTAGAAATGGAAGAAAATATAGCTAACACACCTGATTTGTAGTGGTTCGACATTAACAAGCCTATATCCACTTTATTTTGATTATACGTTAAATGCAAGTACAATCAATGATTTATCTCAATCTCACTTTTTTACATTGATGGTTTACTAAGTGATTTCGAGATGTTACTGATAAGAAATGATGGAGGAACAGGAATGGTGGAAACAATACTTAGAAATACCAAAAAGATCCTGAAAAATGCCAAGTATGGAGCTATTTATAGGTGATATCTGCAGGCGGTTCATGAAGACACGTGGCAAAAATCCCGAGGATCTCGGAGTCGTTCGTGGCTTAATGGAGAAATAGTCAGAATGACTGTTATAGACAAGTGTCATCAGATCCTGATCTTGCGGCTCATGGAAGACTGGGTTAAGTCCATCATCTCTTGGGTTCGTGGTCGATTCGTGATACACTATCACAACTAGGTAGTGATGGTTCTCCACGGATGGGTTATTGCAAATGAGCAGATAGTGATGTTCAATCACGAGCCGTGGATGAAGCTGGTCCACGAGCGGGATAAAGAGGTTAGTCACGAGCGGGTCCCTGGGCTTCATAAGTCACGGTGCATTCGTCTTGAACTTGAATGCGTAATTCTCCTTCTTTTCTAATTATGAATACTTGCGCTCTTGGTGGTTTGGCTCAAAAACATAACTGAAACTGTTGATCAAAGATTTAAACAATAATACAATATCCATACATTGCTTTTAATTTATGTGATTGTGCGAATTCGAGTGTTGAACTCCATATAATTCAAACCATACAATATGGGTTGTACAATAAATAATGTCGGGAGCATCTGATCCCCATCTAAATCTTATTATATATTTAATTGTAAAGTAATTTAAGTGAGAAAGAGTTCTCACCTTTGGTTTCCACTTCATCATTCTTTAATGGACAATTTGGATTCCGTTCTGTTTCCAGTCAGTTTCATCGCAATCTGTTTCACGCGGTATATAGATTAAAAATCATATTTTTACAGCGATATATATATATATTAAAAATCATATTTTTACAGCGCTATATATATATATATATATTAAATATCACATTTTTACATTGTGTTATTTCTTTTAAAAATCATGTTATTTATATTTTTAATAACGCTGCATATACAATAAAAATCATATTTTTATATTATGCTATATATAATAAAAATCATGCTATATATAATAAAAAATCAAATTTTTATATAATTCTATATATAATAAAAAATCACATTTTTATATAACGCAATATATAATAGAAAATCACATTTTTATATTATGCTATATATAATAAAAAATCACATTTTTATATAATGCTATATATAATAAAAAAATCACATTTTTATATAATGTTGTATATAATAAAAAATCACATTTTTATATTATGCTATATAAAATAAAAATCACATTTTTATATAAATCTGTTTATATAAAAATTCATATTTTTAAAACAAAGTATTTCATATTAAAAATCTAACAGTTTTAACACAATGTTATTTCATATTAAAAACCATGTTATTTTTAAATTAAAAATCATATTTTATTTACAATGCTTTTCTATAAATATCTGATTTAAAAATAATATTTTATATAAATTAAAAACCGAATTTTTTAAATAATGTTTAATATAAATTAAAAACTCACCTTTCATCCATCGTTCAGATCAAAACTGCCGAACTTTGCTCCAATAGAATAACACCTGCACCGCCACCAATATCGCGCCAAAACCAGATCGGAGGCCCTCCCCACGCTCGTCGTCGTCCACTCCAATTACGCCTTGAAAGGCGTGCCACTCTGTGGCTTCTCCAGGCCAGAAATGGCGCTCGATTTCGTTGGGTTTGAGGATTAAAATTGGACAGGATACTCCATGAAATCATATCAAACCCTTATGGATCTGAAGAACAAGAAAATCTCTACAACTTTCATATTTAATTCTCCTTTTAATTCTCTGTTGATTGTGAAAATTTTGAGCAAGAACTATGGAGCTTCCATTCCGTCGTTTTATTGTGAAAAGGGTGGAGGCGGCTCAGCGTGTTGACCGCGGTTTTTAAAATATGAAGGGTTTGACTGTTTTGTTGACCTGTATAGAGATTTATATTTTTAATTCCAATAATTTTTTGTTTATAGTTACAGCCTCCAAATCGAACCCAAAGACTATCGCCTCTAGCCAAATAACCCCATTACGGAAATAATGGGATATGTCCTGCAAGCCAATTAGACTGTTACGATCATTTTTCATTTAAATTAAAATATAAATTAATTTAACGTTCAAAATTGATTTCAACGCACATTTTAATTTACTAGGGCCACACACTGACTCCAAAAATTCCAAAAAAATAAATCTAGCTATGGTTTGATGATACGGTCCTAACAAAACTAATTTCATCAAATTTGGAGATCGTTTGAGAAATGGTCATTTTCCAGTCGATTAAATTCAAACTAAAAGTACCAAACACGTTTAATTTCACCACGCTCACATATTAATTCCAAAAATTATGAAAATTGTAATCTAGTAATAATTTGATATTCCAGATCTAATGAAAGTGGTTTCGTCTAAAACGGAGGTCGTTTGACAAATGTCTATTTTTAAGGGCTTTATATTATATTAAAAAAAATATAAATCCCATAGCGACTATTTTATATTTTAATCTGGACATAACTTTTTATTCTCGTTATGAAATCTCAGTTTTTCACATTCGTTAGAAAGCTATAATTAAACCGATTCAAATATGTCCTTTTTTACTGAAATCCAATTTATTTTGAATTCTGTACATTCATTTGAAATTTGAAATTAAATTTTCAAACTACAGTGCCATTTCGAACTCTATTTATAATTAAAATAAATTTGTTCATTCTAATTTCGATTCAAATAAATTTTTAGTCATTATTATTTAAAATAAATCATTTTAAATATTCAAAATCCATTAAAATAGCCAAAATAAAAAATTTAAATTGGTTCTGAAAATCCGGGTTGGTACAATCTCCCCCACTAAAAATCTTTTCGTCCTCAAAAAGGAATGGAGCTGAAATTCGTTTAACTAATCGACACAACTTTAGTTCTGGCTTTCATTCTTCAACTTTTCAGTTTCTAAGAATTTTCTTATTTTTCAAAATTTTTGCTAACACCCTAAATTTTCAAAAAAATTCGCCATAACCTCCTTTGTACAGGGAGACATTTAAAACTGCAACTAGCCGCTCAGGGCCCTCATCAATCCAAAAGAAAAAGAAAAAGCCAATCATCTAGCTAATCGGCTCATAAAATCATCAAAACCCAAGAAATACAGTAAACGTGTACCTATTTGTCGGGCATATAGTTTTGTTCCACTTCTTAGCTTCCATGCTATGACATGTTCACACATATATATGTACATGTATGCAATTTCAAACAATTTTTAATTTAGTTCAAATTGGATTCTATTTGGCTAAATTACCTTACATTCTCTTATTGGTTTTATTTGTTGAATTAATAATCAAACATCACAACCAGCAATCAATTAGTTGAATAACGTTTCAAATTCATAATTTTTATATACTAAAAAATCATGTTTTTGATACCAATTCACAACAATAACCCTATCTAAGGTTTTGGTTCTCACACCAGTTAGTTGGAAATATATAGATATCCCACTTTCAAAACTCGAAAATTAACTACTGATGCTGTACAGTCATCAGTAGAATCATCCTTGGGTGACTAGAATGTGATTCTATACCTATCCAATATATTTTAGACTTCGAATATACGTTTATGACGCGTATACGCAAAATTTACATATACTCGATTGTCCCAAATAAAATAAAATAATATACCCAAATATGTATAATTAGATTAAATTTTCAAAACAAAATTTGTTTTTTATAAACCATACTCTTCTAACTTATTCTAGGATATTACTGATCCTATCTTTAACGAGTCATTCTTATTGGATATTACTAATCCAACCTCTGATGAATTCTTTCGTTCGGTTCTAATGTGTCTTGTTCTCGAGCTCTGTAAACCAAAGCTCCGATACCATGATGAAACGATCCAAACTCGCCCTTACGGGATAACTTGGATTTAGTTAAGGACATGACAAATCAGAATACAAACAATAGAACATTTCATTGCTTATTACAACAATTACATCAGAGTACAAGAATATAACAGAGTATGAGTAAATAATATACATTAGAAAATATCAGAGATTTAAATTACACTTAAATACATAGCAGCGGAAAAATAATACATAACACAACTAAAAGAAATACAAAGATACAGAGCTTTCCGAATATAGCTTCAAATGTAAACCATGATCCTGTGAATATAATATCTGCAAAACCAAAACTACTAGCTGCCCATGTAGAAAATATGGGCACCCATAGTTTAGGTTAAAACAGTAAACTCCAGGTCAGTCATGGGACAGGTGGGAGAACTAAAACAGTTATCTAAAACTTTATTTTAGAAATAGAGTAAATCAAGGGACCACGCCGTATAACACAAAACGGGTTTTCTCCCAAGAATACCAATGCATAAACAGTTTATAAATAGCGCAATGCTTTTCGAAAAATGAAGCTATTATAATACACAGGTCCCATCGCACAATGCAACGCAAGCCGGAGGATAGAGTTTTCCCTTATAATAGCCAAACATGCTTGGTACGATTTAAAACAAATCATTTGATACTATTATAAGTGCATAGTGTTAAAAACAACTTCAAATATAAATGTATCAATCATAGACGACATGGGTACCATATATCTTGTCGCAATAGTAGTTCCACAACCAAAACCGCACGATGTCATATTGGAAGTTGGATTTCCATCATGAACAAAGGCAAGGGATCGTCCTTACCGAATTCGAGACACTATAGCTTGTGTCTCAGGCTCAGCCGCAACTGGATCTTCCAGGGCCGGTTCACTCTTACGTTTGTGGATTGGCAATTCCTAGACAATACGTTTCCCTACCCAATGGGGCATAAAATCTGGTCAGTATTCGACCTATCCATCAGCCCCATAGTGACCGATATATCCAAGGTACTTCACTTTCCATCATCCACATAAGTAAAAATGTCTATGCTCCATACCATGACACCACTCCTAGCTAGAAGGAAACGCATGTCCTCCTCGTAGTCCTCTCCCGTTTCTGGTTCATACCGGGGTGTGAGGCTCGCGAACTAACGCTATACACAAAGCTATGCTACTTAAATCCGTGCTTTGATCATCAACCACAAGACTCTACTTTTCAACAGAAGCCTTGATCATTTGCATCTCAGATGCCACACTGACAATTCACGCTATGCAGCAGATGTCTATCGGTATATAACCTCTGAGCTTGTACGTATCGGAGAAGGGTGTTAAGCATGAGAATAAATTCTCCGCCACCAAATAGATATATATTTTATAGAGATCAATCAACACAGAATAAAATCCAATGCCAGATACACAAGTTTGTTCTAGGTCTGAACGAAAATGGAGGCACCTTATTCCTCCTCCCATATGTCCAATATAGGAGAGAGGTTCTCCATATCCGGTTGATCTGCAAGTACGTCTGGATGAGCACCACTTATTACCTTGTCTTGGGTGTACGACCTAATCAAGACATCTTTAATCATCCAAACGATGTGAAGAACTCCGGTCTTCAACCACCGTCTTCATCATCGACTTGTCGTCGAATTAATTATTCAGAATCGGTATAAACCCGACCTTTCTGAATAATTCACGTATTTTATAATCAAGTGCAATGAAAACACAACATACGCCTCATTCCAATTCAGAATCCTTTGGGAAAGGTTCCCATTAATTTTATCAAATATAAATTCTTTTAAATTTATACTTTAATCTTCCTTTGGATATCAATTCTAAACCAAATTAAGGTTTATCCAACTAGTCGGGATTAACAAGCTATACCGAAGCAACCATTCTTTTATTATCCCAATGCCAACCTATTCATCCCATGGAGCAAAACTGGTAGTACTCCATGTCTAACACCATGATGTTATTGGTAAAATTAATTACCATTTTCCATTCAAATCTAATTAAAGATTTAACTATCGCTTGGAGCAAAACTTGTGATACTCCATCCTCGATCATTTCCCAAATTTGATAATTTAAATTATCACATTCACATTTCAATCTAATTAAAGATTCATTAAAACTCCACTTAGTTTTAATCTTCCCAAAAATCAATACTAATGATTAACTTCGGGAAATAAAACATGCCACATCGACAATCTACACCGTACCACTGATTTCTGCCGATATATAACCTCTGAGCTCGTACGTCTCAGAGAAGGGTGTTAAGCAAGAGAATAAATTCTCCGCCACCAAACAGATATATTTAGCAAAGATCAACAATACAGTTCGAAATACAATGTTAGACATGTAGTCATGTCTTTAACTGGGTTAAAGAACCAATGTCATTTATAACACAGTTCACGATAAACCCAAAATTACATTCCATTAATTATGGAATCTTCACGGAAAACAGATCAATATATAATCGATATCAATTTCCGTATCCGACTAAAAATATAAATGGAATAACGACAAAGCCTTCTAAATTCCATACATATTAATAGTCTTCCTCCACAGAAGCACACTTTGATTATTATCAAATCGAATTCCATTCCATTCCAGTTTATTGTATTAAATTAGAAAACTTTATTTTGAAAAATTTCCTTTAAATCTCAATAAAAAGATTTATAAATTCCAAATCACATTCTATTGTCAGTCGGGTTAAAGAACAAATGTCATTAAAAACACTGTTCACAATAAACCCAATTCACATTCCATTTTAATCCAGTTACTAAATATAAGTGGAAACTCTAATAATCTTAATTAAAAGATTTATAATTTTCACACGGGGTTTAAGAATAGTGTTATTTAAGACACCATTCATGACAAACCCAAAATCTAATTCTTTTGTTCAATTCTAATTAAATATTAATTAATTGGAAATCTTCACTAAATCGTAATTAAAAGATTTACTCTTTTCTCAACTGGGTTTAAGAACAGTGTTATTTAAGACACCATTCACAACAAACCCAAAATCCAATTTAATATTAAATACAAGGCTCTAAATAGAAATTATATCGGCTTATATTCAATATCAAATTCTGAAACTAACGGATATCGTATTGGGAATAACGATATTCGTATCTTCCAAATTCCCATAACAATATCCATATAACCAAGGAATCCAATATCAAAATATTCCAAAGATTATTTCCATTCTAATCCATTCCAATTTATTCATTGGAAAATTCTGATTATTTTTAAAACCATTTCGAATCCAATTTATTACTTTAAAAATATTGGATTATTATTCTAGTTAATAACTAGTTCATTTTGATAAAAATATGTTTTTATCTTTACAAACGTGGAATTTTTCATTCAAATTCTTTCCAAATCATTTATTATGATTTTACACAAATTATTAATATTTTTAAATTTTTTATTAAGGCCCTTCCGGTTGATTTCCATAAACGGTCATCGAACTACACTTACAACGACCTTTTCCAAATTTGATTTGGACATTATTCAGAATCCAACCGTTAGATTTCAAATCTCTTATATTCGTTGGAAATCTCTTTTCAATACGAACACAACGGTTCTAGTTTTAGGAGAGTCCGACGGTCGGATCTCCCGTAATGTCAATTCGAAGTCAATGGTCGAAATTCGCGAACGGTCGCGACGCGTTCTATTCAGGCCATTAAATATATATAATATATATTTCACCGATTTCCATTTAAAACGTATTTTATAAATCGTTTATAAATTCGTTTTAAAACTATTCTAACTTCATTTTTTATTTTAAATCAAAACTGAATGCTCCTTATCGTTATAATATATAAATGATAATATTTTCAAAATATCAGATTTTGAAATCATTTCCTTTTCGATATTCATTACAAAAATGAATAAAATCGATATAAATATCGTTCGCGTCAAAATGGCGCAAAATCTAATCAACGCGTCTTCACAAATTTCAATATTTTCATGTCCATCCAAAATCGGACATTAAATCCACATTTTAATCCTTTACTGAATATTATTTTAAAATATTCGTTATTCCTGAATTGTAATCAGACACAATCAATTACCATATAATGTTATTTATATGGATTTCATACACACATTTATACGACAATAATTATACACAGTCAACCATCATCCAGAGTGCATTACACAACTGCATAAGCGTTAAATTTAGATATTTAACGCTTACAACAGTCTGTCAACCTATTGATTGACATACAACTAAACAATTGGGATTAATGTACGTCAAATATCATCCCAATACCCAAGTGGGGTTTCAACCATCAAATAATTATTATTATTTGTCCAATTGGGTGATGTGTAAAAATTATCGTCCCAATTGATATCACAAAAATAGGCGAGCATAAACAAGTCGTCCGACTTGTAAATGGATGTGTAAACTTATTTTTAACTATCCGATAAATATATAGAATTTTATAACTTTGCTTATAAAATTCTATAAAACGTCTAAATAATTTTATTTATCGCAGTTATAAACTAAAAATAATATTTTTAGCACTAATATTTATTCCATAACCTAGCCATTTTATATATCTCATATGTATGTTAAAATTAATAATTTTAACCAGCTATTAATTTTTCTGACATATTTTAGAAAATTTTGGCAGCATAACGGCGCGATATTAAAACCGGAATAAGGTCTAGCCTTATCCCTCACCTAGTACTGGCTCGCGCCATACACCAACCAATTCCAATCAGTCATACCACAGTCAATTTTACAACAACAATAAAACACAAAGAACGTCCAAATAAATAAATACTCAACTACCTCAATGCCATTTACAACGCCATAAGTGGCTATTCGCAAAGTATGAAATCCATGTGATGGTAATATCCATACATCGATTCTAATTTATGTGATTGTGCGAATTCGAGTGTTGAACTCCATATAATTCAAATCAAACAATATGGTTTGTGCAATAAATAGTGTGGGGGGGCTTCTAATCCCCATCTGCATCCTAGTATATATTTAACTGTAAAGTAATTTAAGTGAGAAAGAGTTCTCACCTTTGGTTTCCACTTCGCCATTCTTTAATGGACGATTTGGATTTTGTTCTATTTCCAGTCAGTTCCATCGCAATTTGTTTCACGTGGTATATATTAAAAATCATATTTTTACAGCGCTATATATATTTATATATATATATATATTAAAAATCACATTTTTACATTGTGTTATTTCTTTTAAAAATCATGTTATTTATATTTTTAAAAACAATGTTATGTATAAATTTAAAAACAATGCATTATATATTTTTAAAAATCATATTTTTAATAAAGCTCTATATATATTTAAAAACCACATTTTTAATAATGCTACATATGCAATAAAAACCGCTATGTATAATAAAAATTACATTTTTATATTATGCTACATATAATAAAAATCACATTTTTATATTAGGCTACATATAATAAAAATCACATTTTTATATTATGCTACATATAATAAAAATCACATTTTTATATAATGCTATATATTATAAAAAATCACATTTTTATATAATGCTATATACAATAAAAAAATCACACTTTTATATAATGTTATATATAAAAAAAATCACATTTTTATATTATGCTATATATAACAAAAATCACATTTTTTTTTATAAATCTATTTATATAAAAATTCATATTTTTAAAACAAAGTATTTCATATTAAAAATCTAACATTTTTAACACATTGTTATTTCATATTAAAAACCATGTTATTTTTAAATTAAAAAACGCATTTTATTTACAATGCTTTTCTATAAAAATCTGATTTAAAAGCAATATTTTGTATAAATTAAAAACTGAATTTTTTAAACAATGTATTATATGAATTAAATACTCACCTTTCTTCCATCAGTTAGATCAAAACCGACGAACTTTGCTCCAACCAGAATAACGCCTGTGCCACCACCAATATCGCGCCAGGACCAGATCAGAGGCCCTCCCCACACTCGCCGTCGTCCACTCGGCTGATGCCCTGAACGGCTTGCCACTTTGTGGCTTCTCCAAGCCAAAAATGGCGCTCGATTTCATTGGGTTTGAGGTCAAAAATTGGACAGGATACTCCACGAAATCATACCAAACCCTTATGGATCTGAAGAACAAGAAAATCTCTACAATTTTCGTATTGAATTCTCCTTTTAATTTACCGTTGACTGTGAAAATTATGAGCAAGAACTATGAAGCTTTCAGTCCATCGTTTTTGTGTGAAAAAGGTGGAGTCAGCTCAGCGTTTTGACCGTGGATTTTAAAATATGAAGATTTTGACTGTTTTGTTGACCTATAAGAGATTTTTTTTTATTTTTTTTAATTCCAATAGTTTTTGTTTATAGTTACGGACTCCAAATCAAAACCAACGACTATCGCCTCTAGCCAAATACCCCCACTCCGGACACAATGGGATATGTCCCGCAAGCCAATTCGACTGATATGACCAGTTTTCATTTAAATTAAAATATAAATTAATTTAACGTTCAAAATTGATTTCAACGCACATTTTAATTTACTGGGGCCACATACTGACTCCTAAAATTCCTGAAAAATAAATTTAGTTGTGTTTTGATGATACGGTCCTAACAAAATTAATTTTGTCAAATTTGGAGAATGTTTGAAAAATGGTCATTTTACAGTCGATTAAATTCAAACTAAAAGTACTAAACACGTTTAATTTCACCATGCTCACATATTAATTCCAAAAATTATGAAAATTGGAATTTAGCAGTAATTTAGCATTCCGGATCCAACAAAAGTGGTTTCGTTGAAAACGGAGGTCGTTTGCAAAATGGCTATTCTTAAGGGTTATATATTATATTAAAATATATATAAATTCCATAGCAGCTATTTTATATTTTAAACTGGACATAACTTTTTATTCTCGCTATGAACTCTTAATTTTTCACATTCATTAGAAAGATAAAATTAAACCGATTCAATCATTTCTTGTTTTACTGAAATCCGATTTATTTTGAATTCTGTACATTCATTTGAACTTTGAAATCGAATTTTCAAACTATCGCGCCATTTCAAACTCTATTTATAATTAAAATAAATTTATTTGTTCTAACTTCGATTTAAATAAATTTTTAGTCGTTATTATTTAAAATAAATCATTTTAAATATTCAAAATCCATTAAAATCGCTAAAATAAAAATTTTAAATTTGTTTTGAAAATTCGAGTTGTTACATGTCAGTTTCTCTGATTCGCAAATTGCAGCAGCCAGATTCGTACGTAATCATTTTTATAAATGATCAATTAAAGAATGACGGAGTGGAAACCATTGGTGAGAATTCTCTCGCTCAAACTATTTTTACAGTTATTATAGCTGTGACTAAATATATATGTTTATTGCTTGTGATTGAAATGTCATTTGGTGGATGTTATAGTTTCATATGTTATCACTATTGAATTGTGAAAATAATATATAAGTTCAAATGGATTGTGATGTAAACCCCACACGGGTATTGGGACGATAATTTTACACATCGCCCAAGTATGCAAATGATAATCATTGGATGTTGATTGAAAATCCCACACGGGTCTGGGGATGATAATAACTTCACATATCTCCCTTGTGTTTAGTTGTATGTCGATTGATTGATTGACATGCCATAGTATGCATTATTTAATTATTTAATGCTTATACAGTTGCAAATTGCACTCTGGATGTGAATTGGTTGTTTAATAGTTGTTCATCACTATTTTTGAATTTAGGCGATGTATGGAATCCATATAAATAAAATTATATGGTAATTGATTGAGTCACATTCTGATTCTGAGAATATATGAATATTTTATAACAATATTCAGTGAAGAAGCAAAATATGATTTTGATGTCTGATTTTGGATGGATACGAAAAGAAGCAGAAATGAATTGAAATGGTTTTGATATCCCGAATTTTTCAATGTATGAATTGGAATGGATTTGGATGGAAATAATCTTCGAAATATTTCGATATTGGATCCCGTGATTATATGGATTTTTTTTGAGGAATTTGGAAGATATAGATATCGCTATTCCCAATACGATATCCATTGATCTTAGAATTTAATATTGAAGATAAGTCGATATGATTTCCATTTAGAGCCTTATATTTAATATCAAATTGGATTTTGGGTTTGTCGTGAATGGCGTCTTTAATAACACTCTTCTTAAACCCAGTTGAGAAAAGGATAAATCTTTTAACTAAGGTTTAATGAAGTTTTCCAATTAACGATTATAATTGGAATTAAATGGTAGTTGATTTTGGGTTCGTCGAAAACTGTGTTTTAAATGACACTAGTTCTTAAACCCAATTAATAGTGAAGATATGATTTGGAATTTATAAATTTTTATTCTAAGATTTAATGGAAATTTCCAAAGTAAAGTTTTCCAATTTAATAAAAGAAATTGGAATTGAATGGAATTCGATTTAGTGGTAATCGAGATGAGCTTGTGTGAAGGAAGGCATTTACTATTTATGGAATTTAAAAGGCTTTGTTGTTATTCCATTTATAGTATTAGTTTGATATGCAAATTTATATCGATTATATACTGTTATGATTTCCGTGAAGATTCCATTTTGATGAAAGATGATTTGGGTTTATCGCGAACTATGTTTTAAATGACATTGGTTCTTTAACCCCGTTAAAGACATAATTAATCTTCCTAAAGTTGAATAATCATTAAGTAATTATTTTTGAGATTAAAACTAAGTAGAGTTTTAATGAATCTTTAATTAGATTGAAATATGAATAAGGTAGTTAAATTTGCTGAATTCAAGAAATGTGCGAGAATAGAGTACCACCAGTTTTACTTCATGCGACTGTTAGATCTTTAATTAGATTTGGAATGTGAAATGGTAATTAATTTTACAGATAACACAGTGGGTGTTAGATATGGAGTACTACCAGTTTCGCTCCATGGGATGAATAGGTTGGGATTGGGACAAAAAAAATAAATGATTACTTCGGTGAGATTCGCTAATCTCGACTAGTTGATAAACATTAATTGGGTTTAGGTCGTCGAAAGATAAAATAAAATCTTTTGAAATGATATCCAAAGGAAGATTAAGGAAATAGTTTGAATGAACTTATCTTTGATAAAATTAATGGGAATCTTTCCCTAAAAATGTGAATATTTGAATTAAAGAATATTCTAGATTGGAATGAGGCGTATGACGTGTTTTTATAGCATTTGATTATAAGATAGGCGATTTATTCAGAAACACTCGGTTTAACCCATTCTGAATAAATATTACGACGATTAAAAGTCGAAGAAGACGGTGGTTGAAGACCGGAGATCTTCACATCATTCAGATGATTATTGATGTCTTGATTGGGCTATACACCCTGGACGAGGTAATAAGTGGCGATCGTCCATACGTACTTGGAGATCGATCGAATATGCGAGGACCTCTCTCCTGTATTGGACATATGGAACGAGGAATAAGGTGCCTCCGGTTTCGTTCAGACCCAGAACGAACTTGTAAATGGATTATATCTGACATTGCATTTCATTCTGTATTGATTGATTTCTATTAAATACGTATCTGTTTGGTGGCGGAGAATTTATTCTCTTGTTTAACACCCTTCTCTGAGACGTACAAGCTTATAGGTTATATATTGATAGACATCAGTTGTATGGCATGAATTGTCAATGTGACATGCTAAGATGCAAATGGTCAAGGCTTTTGTTGAAAAGCAAAGTCTTATGGATGATGATCAAAACACATCTTTAAGTAGCATAGCTTTGTGGTGTCGCGTTAATTCGCGAGCTTCACACTTCGGTATGAGTCAAAAACAGGATGAGGACCTCAGGGAGGACATGCGTTTCTTTCTAGCTAGAAGTTGTGTCATGGTATGGAGCCTAGACATTTTTACTTATGTGTTTGATGGATTGTGAGGCGCCTCGGTTATGATTGGTCACTAATGGCTAAGTGATAGGTCTGATAGGACCCGGAAATGTATTGTTCAGGAATAACCAATCCAAAAAGGTTAGGTGTGGACCGGCCCTGACGCTAACCAAGGGCCTACTTCGGGGAGTCCTGGGTCATCTTTCTAGAGGTGATCCGAATCGGTGAGGAAGATCCCTTGCCACGACTCATATATGGAATCCAATTTCCAATACACGACTTTTTGGTTTTATTTGTAAACCTATATATGGCAACATAGTAGGATTGGGTACTAATGTCGTCTATGGTTGATACATTTATATTTGAAGTTGTTTTTGACACTATGCACTCATAGTAATATCAAAATGGCTTGTTTTGAAGCGTATCAAGCATGTTTGGCCATTATAAGGTAAAACTCTATCCTCTCGTTTGTGTTTGCATTGTGTGATGGTACCTGAGTCTTATAATGGCTTCATTTTTCGAAAAGCATTGTGCTTTTTATAAATCATTTTATTTTATAGTAGTTATGGGAGTAAACCGTTCCGTGACATACAACGTGGTCCCATAATGTACCCTATTTTAAGGTAAAAGTTTAATAACTGTTTTGAGTTCTCACAGCAGTCCCAAGACTGACTCGGAGTTTATTGTTTTAACCTAAACGCTAGGTGCCCATGTTTTCCACATGGGTAGCTAAAGTTTTGGATTTGTAGATATTTCTTTTCATAGAATTTTGGATTACAGCTGGAGTTATATTCGGAAAGCTTTGTATCCGTGTGTTCTGATGTGTCGTGTTCTTGACACAATCTGAGTTCTCTCATCTCTTCGAAGGCCAGGTGGGTTCGGTGCGTGATACAATCCGTGCTTAAATGCACCAGGTTTGAGGCGAGAAATCAAATAGAATAACCCACAGAAAACGATCAAACACGTATGGAATTCGTCATCTCATGAAGCTCTTTAAATTTCGTTCATGGAGTTTTGATTAAAACGGCTTGGATTGAGATATTTTTAAGGATCTTTCCTAGATCATTTTCGGCCCTTGGAGGAAGATAAGCGGCGGCTCCATATTTTGAATGAAATAGAATTAGGGTTCGGGTTATATATATATATATATATATGTATATATATATATTATTTTAATTCCAAAAACTATGTTTTTGCATATGAACCCTAAATCGAACCCAACGACTATTGCTCATAGCCAAATACCCCCATTCCGGACACAATGGGATATGTTTCGTAAGCCAGTTAGATCGTTTTGACAAGTTTTTCTTTAAATTAAAATATAAATCAATAAATATTGAATTAAAACGTACATTTTAATTCATTGGGGCCACATACTGACTCCAAAAATTACAGAAAAATTATATCCAGCTATGTTTTGAAGATACAGTCCTAACAAAACAAGTTTCATCAAATTTGGAGACAGTTTGAAAAATGGCCTTTTCTGGTCGACCCAATTTCAAATTGAAATTACCAAACGCGTTTAAATTTACTACGCTCACAAAATAATTCCAAATATTATAAAATTTGAAACCTGACTATAATTTTACATTCTGGATCCAACAAAAGTGGTTTCATCAAAAAGGGAGTTCGTTTGCAAAATGGCTATTTTTAAGGGCTATAATATATTTAAAATATATATAAATTCCATAGCGACTATTTTAAATTTTAAACTAGACGTAACTTTCAATTTATATTATGAAATCTGAATTTTCCACACCCATCATAAAGATATAATTAAACAGATTCTAACGTTTCTAGTTTTACTGAAATCCGATTTATATTTCATTATGTACATTCATTTGAAATTAAAAATCGAATTTTCGAACTACCACGCCATTTCAAACTCCTTTTATAATTAAAATAAATTTATATATTCTAATTTCGATTTAAATAAATTATAAATCATTAATATTTAAAATAAATCATTTTAAATATTCAAAACCCATTAAAACAGCTAAAATAATTTTTTTTATTGGTTCAGAAATTCCGGGTTGTTACAATCTCCCCCACTTAAAATCTTTTCGTCCTCGAAAAGGAACGGAGCTGAAAGTTGTTTAACCAACCAACTCAACTTTCATTCTTGCTTTCATTCTTCAACTTTTCAGTTTCTAAGAATTTTCTAATTTCTCAAAAGTTTGGCTAACGCCCTAATTTTTAATTTTTTTGCCATAACCTCCTTTGCACGGGGAGGGTTTGAAAACTTTATTGGACCATATTAGACACCCAATAAATCAATAAAAAGCATATACATGTTTTGTGGCCTATCTATGCCCAAGGGAGAACGTGTAAAAAGCCAAAATCTCAGACCTTGCCCCGGTGTTGGAAATGAAATAATTAATGTGCCATATCTTAAAACAAGAGAGATGTGAATTTTTGTCATCTCCAGACCTATGTATGGTTTTTATTAATCCCTGTCTCGAGCACCGTTACTTGTATTCCTTAGTTTTGTCCACAATCAGTCTTCTATTCAACCTGTAATATAGTCATCGCGATACAAGCATCTCACCCATATGGAAATCCAAACCTCACCATATAAGCGCCAAATGCTTATATGGAATATGATATGATGTCTTCATGTAGTATGCCATGCAGTGTAGTCCATAATTTTATTGTTGCTATCCTATGGCATATGTTTATAATCTCACATAGAACAACCATTGCAGCACATCCAATTTCATTAATAGGAGTTTATATAATAATAAAATTGCGCATCCAACTCATTTAGATGCACCTGTTTGTCGGGCACGCAATTTTTTTTTCTCAATGCGAAGCCATTAACCTGCTTAATAAATATGTATATATTTCTAATAAATTTTAAATTCAGATTAACTTAACTCAGTTAAATTAAATAACAAGTGTTTTCATATATTCGATGTCCAAAATTGCCGAAGATAAAGTTTAATTTATTTAAATCAGACGTGATAGGTAAGAAAACAAAAAAAATCAAACAATCACACAAACAATTAATTGATTATTTTTCTTTCTAAAAATACAATTTTTATATACTCAAAATATAATTTCTGATATCAGATTATATAATAATCACAAATACGTTACATATAAATATATCACTCTCAGCTCATTCTAGGGCATTACTAACCCCATCTCTAATGAGTTTCCCATTCTAGGATGCTACTGATCCTATCTCTAATGGATATTCTTAAATAGAATGTTAATAATTTAATCTCTAGTGAATTCTCTCATTCGGTTCTAACATGTCTTATTCTCAAGCTTTGTAAACCAAAGCTTTGATACCAAACTTAACGATCCGAAATCCCCCGGTCTCCGAGGAGAAGGGAAACACCGGATTGCTTTGAGAACACGACGCATCGGAACACAAACACTAGAACAACTCATTGCTATTACAACAATTTTCATCAGAGTAAAGATATCAGAGTATGAATAAATATTACACAGCAGAAATAAAATAATAATCAAAGATTAAAATACAAAGCAGCGAAAATTTAAATGTATAAATACAATGTATAGCGGAAAATACATCAACAACACAACTGAAAGAAATACACGGATACAAAGTTTTCCGAATATAGTTCCAGATGTAATCCAGGATCCTGGGAAAAGAAATATTTGCAAAAACCAAAACTACTAGTTTCCCGCATGGAAAATATGGGCACCCAGAGTTTAGGTGAAAATGATAAACTCCGAGTCACTCAAGGGACTAGTGTGAGAAATTAAAACAGTTATTAAAATTTTAATTTAAAATAGGTTAATTCATGGGACCACGGCGTATGTCATGGAACGGGTTTACTCCCACGAATACCAAAGCTTGAAATAAAACGATTTATAAACAATGCAATGCTTTTTGGAAAAAAATTAAGCTATTATAAGACTCAGGTCCCGTCACACAATGCAACGCAAGCCGGAGGATAGAGTTTTATCTTATAATAGCCAAACATGCTTGGTACGATTTAAAACAAATCATTTTGATATTACCATAAGTGCATAGTGTCAAAACAACTTCAAATGTAAATGTATCAATCATAAACGACATAGTACCCTATCCTACTATGTCGCCGTATAGGTTTACAACTAAAACCGAAGAGTCACATATTGGAAATTGGATTCCATCTATGAGTCGAGGCATGGGACGGCTCCTCTCCGATTTGAGACACTCTAGAAAATGCCTTAGGATTTAGATGCCGGCGAACCCTTGGATCTTCAGGGCCGGTCCACACTTACTTTAGTGGATTAATTATTCCTGAACACACATTTGTCGGTCCTATCAGACCTATCTCTGAACCCCGAAGAGACTCAATATCTTAGGCACTTCATTCCATCATCCACATAAGTAAAAATGTTTGGGCTCCATACCATGACACCACTCCTAGCCAGAAAGAAACGTCGTGCACTCCCTATAGTCACTATCCTGTTTTTGACTCATACCGGGTGTAATGCTCGCGAATTAACGCTATACATGAAGTTATGCTATTTAAAGTTGTTCTTTGATGATCATCCACAAGACTCTACTTTTCAACAAAAGCTTTGATCATTGCATCTTAGCATGCCACATTGTCAATCAATACCATACCACTGATTTCCACAAACATATAGCCTATAAGCTCGTACATCTCAGAGAAGGGTGTTAAGCAAGAGAATAAATTCTCCCCACCAAACAGATATATATATATATATATATATATATATATATAGTAGAGATCAATGAATACATCGCACAATACATGTCAAGCATACAATCCATTTACAAGTTCGTTCTGGGTTTGAACGAAACCAGAGGCACGTTATTCCTCGTCCCATATATCCAATACAGGAGAGAGGCCCTCGCATATCTGAACAATCAACAAGTACGTCTGGACAACTACCACTGTAACCCTTTCAAGGTAGTAACTCTAATCAAAGGCATCAGTAGAAATCCATTCGATGCAAAGATTGTCGGTCTTGCACCGTCTTCGTCATCGACTTTTAATCGTCGTAACAGTTATTCATAATGGGTTAAACCCGGTCTTTCTGAATAACTCGCGTATTTTATAATCAAGTGATATATAAACACATTGTACGCCTCATTCCAATCCAGAATATTCTTTTATTCAAATATTCATACCTTTAGGGAAAGGATCCCACTAATTTTATCGAAGATAAATTCTCTTAAACATATCGTTTAATCTTCCTTTAAAAACTATTGCGAAAGATTTTATTTTATGCTTTAACAATTCTAAACCAAATTAAGGTTTGTAAAACTAGTCAAGATTATCGAGCCTTACCGAAATAATCATTTATTATTTTAATCCCAATCCCAACCTATTCGTCCCATGGAGTAAAATCGATAGTACCCCATATCTAACACCCCCGAGTTATCGATGAATTTAATTACCATTTCTCGTTCAAATCTAATTAAAGATTTAACTATCGCTTGGAGCAAACTGGTGATACTCCATTCTCGATACATTTTTTGAATTTGGTGAATTTAATTACCATTTAACTTTCAGTCTATTTAATGATTCATTAAAAATCCATTTAGTTTTAATCATCCAAAAATCGTTATTTATTGATTATTCAACTTTTGGAAATTTATCTTGTCTTTAATTAGGTTAAAGAACGAATGTCATTTAAAACACAGTTCACGATAAACCCAAATCATCTTCCATTAACTATGGAATCTTCACAGAAAACTGATCAATATATAATGGAAATAAATTTTGGTATCAAATCAATACTATAGATGGAATAATGGAAATCCTTCTAAATTCCATATATAGTAATTGTCTTCCTTTACAGAAGCTCATCTCGATTATTACCAAATCGAATTCCATTCAATTCCACTTTAATATTTTAAATTGGAAAACTTTACTTTGGAAAATTTCCATTAAATCTTAGAATAATGATTTATAAATTCCAAATCTTAACTTCACTGTTAATCGGGTTAAAGAACAAATGTTATTAAAAATATTGTTCACGACAAACCCAAATTCTCCAATTAATTAATTAATTAATTGATAAGCTTCTCTAAATTCTATTTAAAAGATTATATTATATTCTCAACTGGGTTTAAGAACAGTGTTATTGAAGACACCATTCCCGACAAACAAGAAATTCCAATTTGATATTTAAATACAAGGCTCTAAATAGAAATTATGTCGGCTTATATTCAATATCAATTCTGAAACCAACAAATATCGTATTGGGAAAAACGATATTTATATCTTCTAAATTCCTCAACAATATCCATATAATCACGGAATCCAATATCGAAATATTCCGAATATTATTTCTATTCAAATCCATTCCAATTCATTCATTGCAAAATTCTAGTTATATAAAAACCCATTTACAAATCCAATTTATTTATTTAAAAACATTGGATTATTATTCTTGTTAATAATTAGTTCATTTCGATAAAATTTATTTTTATCTTTTCAAATGCTGGATTTTTTTATCCAAAATCTTTCCAAATCATTTATTATGATTTTACACAATTTTTCCATATTTTTAATAATTTTAATATCGCCATTTCAGTTGGTTTCCAATAACGACCAATTAACTGCATACAGGGCGACCTTTTTTGACATTGATTTGGGCATAAGTTAAAATCCAACCATTCAAATTTAAATTTCTTATATTCATTGGAAAGATCTTTTCGATACGAACCTAACGGTTCCCATTTTAGGAGAATCTGACGGTCGGATCTCCCGTTACATCAATTTGAAGTTAATGGTTGAAATTCGCGAACGGTCGCTGCGTGGCGCATTCTATTCAAACCATTATATATATATAATATATCGTCGATTTCCATTTAAAACATATTTTATAAAACATTTTAAATTCATTTTTAAAATGATTTCAACTTCCTTTTCAATTTTAAATCAAAATTGAATATTCCATATAATTATAATTTTAAAATGATAATATTTTCAAAATATCTGATTTTGAAATCCATTTCATTTTCGATATTCACTATAAAATGAATAAAATTAATTTATATACCCATTCGAGTTAAAATGGCGTTTAACTATTTAAATCAGCTTCACATTTCAATTTTTTTGTGTCCATCCAAAATAGAACATCAAAATCATATTTTGATCCTTTACTGAATATTATTTTAAAGTATTTGGTACTTCAAAATATTCGTTATTTTAAAATGTTCGTTATTTCTGAATCGGAATGTGACTCAATCAATTACCATATAATTTCAGTTATATGGATTTCATACATCGCATGTATTCAACAGTAATGTTAGATAACCATTCAACATTCAAACATCATCTAGAGTGCATTCTACAACTGTATAAGCATTAAAAATAAATAAATAATGTTTATCACAACCTGTCAACCAATCGATTGACATACAACTAAATATTGGGATTAGTGTATGTCAAATATCATCCCAATACCAGTGTGGGGTTTTCAAACAACAAAAGCCTATTTAAATAAATAATTGGTTAATAAATTTAACCAATTCTAATTCGGTTTGAATTATTTTGTAATTAAATAATTTTCACTGTTCAAATAATAAATGGACATTTATATCACATTTCAACAACCACAAAGTGTATCCACATTGTTTGAAATATGAGTGTCGTATATTCAAACAACGCTTCATGTGCAAATGATTCGTGAATAGTTCATGTGTTGAACTTAAGCAATGTCACATACAACAGATAAAAATCAACACTGTCAATTTTTTATATTTACAGCTATAAAATAAATTAAAAAACTATACAAAAATTTTAGTGAGAGAATTCTCACATTCGTTTCCACTCCGTCAATCTTTATTTGAAGATTGTATTTTTCAACTAAATTAAACACGTGTTTAATTTAACTAAAAATCCAATTTGCTCTGTTTTCATTTTGGTCAGTTCCATGTTGTAGAGTTCATTCACGCGATCCCAACACAACTAAGTTTGCATTTTTCTGATGTCATGTGAGAAAGATACGACATTATATATATTAATTACATAAATTAATTGGATAATAAATAAAATTAACACTAATTAGATTTATAATCCTCTTTCTCTACCAGGTCAAATACGAAGAGCGAAACCCATCGTTCACCGCCAAACCTTCACGTCACAAGTCCATCGGAGCCACCTGACCTCAATCCAACATCACCCCGTCATCGAGCATGAAGCCTCCCACCTCCTCCGTGAACAGTGCCACCTCAGGTGGGGCTAGTGCCTCGCAATCCGTTCTTAAACGTGCCAGGTTAGAGGCGAAAAATTGAATAGAATACCCTACTGAAAACGATCAAACCCGTATGGAATTCATCATCTCACGAAGCTCTTTAAATTTCGTTTTTGGAGCTTTGATTAAAACGGCTTGGATTGAGAGATTTTTAAGGATCTTACCTAAAGCATTTTCTGCCCTTGGAGGAAGATAAGTGGCGACTCCAAATTTTGAATGAAATAGAATTAGAGTTGGGTTATTTATATATATATATATATATTATTATTTTAATTCCAAAAAATGTGTTTTTGCATACGAGCTCCAAATTTAACCCAACGACTGTTTCCCCTAGCCAAATTACCCCATTCTTGACACAATGGGATATGGTTCGTAAGCCAATTCAATTGTTTAGACCAGTTTTCTTTAAATCAAAATATAAATAAATATATATTGAATTTAAACGTACATTTTAATTTACCAACGATACATACTGACTCCAAAAATTACAGAAAATTTATATCTAGCTATGTTTTGATGATACATTCCTAATAAAACTAATTTTGTCTAATATGGAGACTATTTGAAAATTGGCCTTTTTCGGGTCGACCCAATTTCAAACTAAAATTACCAAACGCGTTTAAATTTACTGCGCTCACATACTAATTCCAAAAATTATAAAATTTGAAACTTGACTATGATTCGACAATTCGGATCCAGCAAAAGTGGTTTCATAGAAAACGGAGTTCGTTTGCAAAATGATTATTTTTGAGGGCTATAATATATTTAAAATATATATAAATTCCATAACGACTATTTTAAATTCTAAACTGGATATAGCTTTCAATTTATATTATGAAATCTGAAATTTTCACATCTATTAGAAAGATATAATTAAACAGATCCCAACGTTTCTGGTTTTACTGAAATCCGATTTATATTTCATTCTATATATTCATTTAAATTAAAAAATCTAATTTTCGAACTACCGTGCCATTTCATACTCCTTTTATAATTAAAATAAATTTATACGTTCTTACTTCGAATTAAATAAATTTTAAATTGTTAGTATTTAAAATAAATCATTTAAAATATTCAAAACCCATTAAAATAGCTAAAATAATTCTTTTAAATTGGTTCAGAAATTCCTGGGTTTTACATCCAATCTCCAATAAGCGATCATGGTTTTTGTTTGTATACTGTGTATGTAGAGCATGAGATGCAAGCATTCTGATAGATTGTTATTTATTTCATTTTGATACTATTATAATATCAGAATAGATATGATTGCAAGATGTTTTGAGTTATCGTAAGGTAAAAAACGTCAGTGTTTGTGTGTGGACTGGTCTTGTGATTATCCTTTTCTTTCGAAATGTTTTTTACTTTAAAATCAAGTTGTGTGATATCTATAAACTTAGTGAGTTTCCTAACGTTGGTTCACCAGACTGATCCTGACATTTGCAATGCTCAGGTCAGACCGAGTTTTACAGGTTCAGGTTTTATATACAAATGTTTTGTATTGTGTTATTTGATCGGTTCAAGTCTTACATTTGAACTAGCAAGTGACACGATATTGTTTTGTAAAGAGGATAAATGAAATAATTTTAACTGAAATATATATTTTGTATAAGAAAGAAATAATTTTATCAAATTACTGAGATATTGATGTGTTTGGTTGATTTGAATGAAATTCAAATTGGATTTGAATGAAATTCAAATTGGATTAAAAATTCGAAATGGTTTAGTATAACCAGAAGGAATTTTACATATAGAGTTTGTGAATAAGAGTTTTAATATGAGATTGAATGAATCAGAATTTGGTTAGAAAATTCAGTTTGTTAATTGGATTTGAGATTGGAACTTAACTTGGTTAGGTGAAGTTAAGAATGATACTGAAATTAAATTTATTTGGGTTTGGAAATTGAATGAATATATAATTAAATTGAAATCAATCGGATATTAATCGACTAATGTTCAAATATGTTAAACCAAAGTAAATATTAATACTGAATGTAAATTCAGTTGATTTGGTTATGTTGATTGTTAATTGTTTGTTATTGAATGATAGACCATTTGAATAAAATAATCAATAGTTTAATGGAGTTAAACAAATTTAAAACTAAATTCCGGTATTGTAAATTGAATGAAACCGTATATAAATTAAAACTGAATGATTTAGCCTAGTATTCACATATATCTTTTAAAATGAATTGATGCTTCATGTTTGATCTTAGGAATTGGTGTAGTCATACTTATATTAATTAAAAAATTCATGTAATGGTTACTTATATGTTGAATTGAGTTTACTACAGGTGCTAGAAGGCTATGAAGATAGATTTTGGTTGTGTAGATCGAAATAAATTGACCAAGTATGCTCAACAGTACTTGTAAAAGGAACGCCTATGCGAAAATATAAAATTTTGGGTTTTTGAATTTTGATTTCCACTGTGTGGGTCGATGTGTGTGTGTGTGTGTGTGTGTGTATATATATATATATATTCCTATGATATCGCAGAAGTACCTCCGTACATGGAAGAGTCTACCGAATATTTTTGGGAATTTAATGTGTTAGAATTTTTTTGATATTTTTGAAAAGTTTTATTTAAAATAATGAATTGGTTTTCGTTTTAAAATAAATTTGATTTTTGAAAAATTAAGGGGTTGTAACATCTTTCCTACTTTAGTTATTTCGGGGACAAAATTCTTATAAGGGGAGATGTAACGTCTCATATTTTTGCTAGTCAGATATATAATTTATTTTATTATTTTAAATATTGACTTGAAATTTAAATGGATTTATAATATAGAATTCATTTACTAAACGAAGTTTGAATGTTAATTTATATTTAATTGTAAACGAGCTCGAATTAGTGCAGTAGTTCTTAATATTGAGATTTGAACTTCAGTTGAATATACAAGATCAGTCAGAATTTTATCAAACAAAAGACGTTTGAATCAATTTGGTAATAATTTTCTAATGAAAGATAAAATCTAGATTTCGTGTTTAATTACTGTAATAAGACTTTGGTTCGAGTTTTCTAATACCTCGACCGAATCCAACCTATTGAAAGGCCTAGTTATTGCGAATTTGTTAAATCCCAATCGAGGAGAAACTGAACTTCTTTGAAACTAGTATATTCGAAACCATGCAGGATTAGAAGACCCTATTAAGGAAAAGTAAGAATCCCATTTAAGTAAACTCAATAAGAAAAGTGATTCTAACTGGAAATACATTATTTAAAAATGACCCCGTTACACACATGACTAATCTAGAAAATGTAAAGTTGGATTGGCATCAATAAAGGGACATCTTGATTAGAGAAACTTTATTGATATAGTGAAATAGCTCAATAAACATAATTTTAATCGATTTTGAAGGAATTGAATCACGGTCAACTGAGAGTGAACATCTGTAACATCGTTGAAGTAAATTATAATAAAATTAATAAAGAAAATGAATTAAAAAAGAAATAATGAACTTAGATAAGAAATGAACTTAAAACAAAACTTTTATAGATGGCCTAATTTGGCTTGGAAATTCCACCATTGTTTTTGTGGCATTTTTTGGGGTAACTTAAATTTATAACTCGTTATGATCCAAGATAGAATGGAGAAGACGTGAATCAAAGAAGGTTTTAGAAATATTTAAATTTAAAATTTTGAAACTTAAAATGAATGTTAAGGATAAAGTAAGGTTTTAATTAATAATATTAGTTATTATTATTATAAACATGGGTTGATTGCCCTTAGGACAGTCGACCTATACACACGTATCTAGCCATTTACTCTGCCACGTATGTGATGATCTCGAAGGAGAATTAGGACAGGTTCGAACCGGGTTAACCGCTTAGTTTGGATGGCTGATTTAAATTTAAAACAAAGATGAGTGGTCATATTTAAATTAAAATTTAATTTAGGGCATATTTGAATATAAATTTTTAAGCTTATGGCCAAGATTAGAACTATGACATGAAAATACCAGATTATATCAAGCCAACTCCAATGGCTATATATTCTCTAATGAAACTAAAAATAAGAGGCTAAACCTAACTCTCATTTCATTATGTACATTTTCCTCTTCTACCGTACTCAATTTCCTTCTGTACAGGTAGAGAATAAAATAAATATTTTTAAGAGGATGAAGATAAAATAAAAATAGAAGTGGCCGAGGAATAAAGCTTAGGACTTCAAATGAGTGGGAAGTTACTATTTTTATAGATTTGAAAGATTAGTGGAATAGCCTTAGAAATATCTCTACTTTTCATACCTTTAAATAAATGGACTAATTTGTAAAAATTAGGTTTAAGTATAATCTTTAGTTTTATATATTCCTTTGTATAAAAGATGAAAATGATATAGAAGATTTACATGTAGATCTAGATTTGCAAGGAGAAAGAAGCAAGCATTATTAACATTAATTGGCCCTGTAACATGAATTATATCTACATGTAGTATATTTAGATTTACAAGAAAGAAAGAAGCGAGCTTTGTTATATGACATTAATGAACCTTTTTAACGTGAATTAAACTTGCATGTAACAAATTGAAACAAATTATAAAATATTTTGTGTTTCGTGGTAGACCCTTCAAGGTAGCTCTGAACCCTAGCGCTTTTGCTTTGGCTCATGATTTCGAGATTTCTTTAGGTCCTATCCATCGTGCATGTGTCGGATGAGGTTATTATAAAGGTGTCGAGTCCCGGGCTTGCTGCTTGTCTTTTGGTTTGCTTTTCTTTGGATTGTGTGGATTTATTGGTTGCCTTCGCTATGGATTGTGGGATTTTTCAGGACTTGCTGCTAAGGAACAATTATAATGGATGAGATCTTCTGCTTGGGAGAGATTGCTTTGGATGGGTTAGATTCGTTGTTTGATTTGAGGCCTCTCTTAGTTGTTGTTGGGTGCGGTGAGAGCTTCCTTGTTCTAGGGGTCTTTATTGTCTATTCTTGTTTGCGTTCCATGTATTCTATGTTTTATTTATTTTTGGGGTTTGACTTGTTCTGCTAGTGTGCATAGGGTGGGTCTATACCCTGGTGTTAGTCCTTTGCGTGCTTTGCCTTCAGTTTACAGTTTTAGTAGCTCTTCCTGAACTACTAAATTGTTTTTGTATGCCTCCGTAGATAGGGTTTTTCCTCCTTTTGCTATATATATATTCCTTAAATAAAAAGCAGACTAAAATAAAAGATACAAACTTATTTGTAAGATATTGATTAATTCTTTATGTGAATTAAATCTACATTTAACGAATGTGATTTTGTAAAATAGAACAATATTATTATAAAATTTATAACATATAGATAAAGACCAAAACTAACACATAGGATTTGAATTATAACTTCAGTTATAATAAGATAAAGATAATGTCTATTAGGATAGATGGTATACAGTCACCTTTATGATAGGTAATATACATGCACTTTAGTGATAGGTAGTACACAGGCACTTTCGTGATAGGTAGATGACTATCACAACTGTGATAGGTAAAGATTTTACAAACAATGCTTATCATTTTATGTAAAGAATATCAAGCGCTTTTATGATAGGTTGTATACAAGCACTTTCGTGATAGGTAATATCCAGGCACCATCATGATAGGTAGTATACAGGCACTTTCACGATAGGTCATATATGGGTATTTTCATTATAGGTAGATGACTACCATGATAGATAAAGAATACATAGTCGTTTTTATGATAAGTAGATAAACATCACAACTGTGATATGCATAGACTATAGGCTATCATGATAGGTAGAGAATCTAAAAGATAATGACTATTGTGATAATGGTAGGTAAGAAACTAAAAATAAATAAAGAATCATTATAGACTGATGTTGGGGGCTCATCAAAACAACGTTGGTCATGCACGTTGGACATAGCTGAGAGGGAACACAATAGGATTTTGCTTGATCCCATCCAAATGACAAAAGGACACACATGTCGGAGATTAAAATAAGTGGCTATAGAGAATGAGAACAGGAGGAAGTGTGTGCTAACGATGTCGGGTGTACAGACATCAACATTGGAATAAGACACTTTGGATTCTCGTGCGCATAATAGGTATGTTGTCCATCGTGGTGCGATTCGTGGACAACTTTGAATAAAAAATAAGAGACTATTAAAGGCGCGACCCGTCTGAACGATGTTTTTTCAATGCTAATCACAGAGTTGGAATTAAAAGGCAATTTTATACTACAAGAGACGTAGTAGAGTAGAAAAGATGAGGCCCGATAGGCCGATCACGGGGAAGATTAAGAATGACCTTTACGAAATAACATGTAGTGCAAACTATCATTTTTACATAAGAAAGCACGAACATGGAACTTTTATGACACATAAAATAGTTTTAAGACTATTTGCACTTGATTTTTATTTTTAGTAATCAACTCCAACTTTCAGACTTTCATGTCTGACCCATTCCTTTTCCCTAATTTTTTTTATTTTTTGTAATTTACTCCATATTTTTCATACTTTAACGTCTGACCCATTCCTATTTTTTCCCCTACCTTAACGTGTAGGGAAGTAGTTGATTCTCGGTAAGGCTTGGAGTATTACTTGAATGCTCTATTCTTATTAGTTTTAATTCTATTTTCATCTTAGGTTTAATGTATTTTGATTTAAGAGAGGTATGTTTTTGATATATTTTGTACTATGGTATTAGTAATCGGGGATTACGATGTATTGACATTTTATTCAAGGATGACAAACTAAAATGATGTTTTTCTGAAAAGTTCTAACTAAGTTATTTTGTTTTCTCTATGACATATGATTTTATCTAATGTTATCTTAGTTTTCATATGCCTTTGCTATACGTAGATGACCATTGTTCTTTGACATGACTCAATAAGAGTATGTCAAGGAATGAGGATTGTCACAATATCACACTATCGATTGGGATCATATGGATTGGTGAACCTTGATTGGAATGGCAGTTCAGCTGTTAGAATTATTTAAGGTCTCAAACTAACCAGGACCAACATAAGAGAACATATGCATATTTCTTAGGAGGCCAAGACATTGAGAAAATATGCATGTTTCTTAGGAGGATAAGAAAAGGATAAATGTGATTTATAGGCATTGATTATTCCATTCATGATAGGTTAAAAAGTGTTGGTCAACATATGTTAATGAAAAAAGGACGATTAAAACAGCTATGTGTTGATACATCCTATGGGCTTTATGAGCTACTCTGGCGAAGTGCTCATCCATGACTAAGAGCTTTGGAACATTGAAGTGGGAACCAAACAACGATTGCCATTATAGAGATGTTTATGGAAGAAGGAATGAGAGATGCTCACAATATGTAGCTTATCATAGATTGATTGGATGGATGATACTAGCAAATGTGGAGTTACTTGGTTTAATTAGGTAAGCTTAAGATTACACTTACAAGTGGGCATAGGATCATAAGTGCAACTTGGTACGATAACCCTTAAGTATATAAAATTATTGTCAAGGAGCATGAGTACTAGTTAGCTATGATGTTAAGTACTAAAACTTGATCATAAGCTTGGCTAAAAAGATCTATGAAGTATATCTTAAATTGGATTCTTTGATCATAGGTTTGCCTTAATAGTTAACAGTGTAAATGACTGTTATCATACATATCAATTCTACATCATACAACCATGAATTAATGAATTAAGATGCGCAATCATGAAGGCCACAATTTAGTGTCTTGGTCCCAAGTTAAAGCTCTTATCATTTTCATCTCAAATTGTTAGTTCCTGAGATGATGGTTTGATGGAAACATCCTTAGGACTTGTTATAAAATATAAATACTAACAATATTGTTTGAATATATGTATATGCAGGCACTTGAATGAAGACTATTCAATATAAAGATTCATGATTTATGAATTCAAGAGTGAAGAAACCAAGACCGAAGACTCATGAGTTTCAAGACTTCAAGATAAGTAATAGATTCTAGATTTACAACTTCATAATAGCACTGGTATCTTTATTCTAATTTTAATTGTGGAATGGAATCCATGAACTTTTAAAAACAACTTGTTTTAGATTTTAAACCCCTTTTATAAAACTATCTTTAAAATCATCCTCATGGTTTAAATCTTTAGCCTAAAATTAAAAACTATTTCTTAAGATATTTAACCATGATTTCTAATCAGTTCTTGATTCAAATATGTTACTCTATATTTCGAAATCTATTTTCAAATCGTCATATTGTGATTTCGATGTTTTAGCCTTAATCTCAAAAATTATATTTTAAAAGATTTTTATACGTTCTCTTATATTCTAATTTACAGTTATTTTATATTGTGTGTGTGTATATATATTTATTTTCTTATTTATTTAAAGTTTATTCTCTAAAGATTATTTAGAATATATCCAAAATGTTTTACAAGTTCTAGAATTATTTGACAAGTTTTAAAATAGAAATCATTTTAAAAACAAAATATTTTCAAAATGTACATTGGCATGTTGATATCCTCCATCCCCTCTTGTCAACATGATGGTAGTTGATTTAAAAAACAAAATTTAGAAAGAAGTGTCTTTTCATTATATCTTTTAGCGAATGGACATGACAATTAATTTCCTATAAATACCATATGTTTTCAAAAATAATAGTTATGTTTTCTACCATTTCTCACTCTTTCTCTACTCTTATTTTCTAAATATTCTTAACACAACTCTGTCAAAGTTCTAAGTTTATCAAATTCAGTTATCTCTAATTTAGTTCTTTATCACACTCTCTCAAAGATCTCAATGCTATTCAGGGTTATATTTTCATTTGCAATCAACATGAATATATACGATTTATTTATCCATTAGAAACAACTTGAAACAGCGTGACTGTGGTTGATAAATCATTTGGGTGAGACTATAACTCGGTGAAATCAGTTGGATGTGATTATATTCCAATAAATCAACTGAGTCTCACTGTACTCCGAAAACGGGAGCGATGTATCTAGTGACCTTGAAACCAATGGTGGTAATCTCGACATTATATTTGAAAAGAAATATGCACAAGAAATTGTATGGGACTTGATGCAGGGTAACTTTGAACTAGTATGAAACTTTAGCATGTTCTTTCCTTTACTGTTTTTTATTTATTATTTGTATTTATGCTTGAATCTATGATTATTTCTATGGCTATGAATTGCATCGAGGTTGTTCAATTTCAAAAGATTTCAAAAAGATCCATATGACATTAAACATTATTTACCCCCTCTAGTGTTAGTTCATCCTTAAGATCCGAAATCCACATTCCTCACATTTGATATCATAGCATTGGTTTTCAAAGAATATGGTTTTTGAAAAAAAATTAAATGATATTAAAATTATTGACATTCTTTTACGCAGAATCGACCAGTTTTTATAGTGCTTCCTAACACTCTTTTATTAATAAGAAAAAAGGTAAAGTACAGGTGCTAAGCAACTAACTCAACAACTAATGCCATCTCCTTCCACACAGGGACAAAAGACCAAGCAAATAGATTACATATTGAATTACATAGTGCAAATAACATAATATAACCATACAGGTCGAGCATGTTGAGATATATGTAGAGTTTCATGCTGCATTAAACAATTGGAGCTGCAGCCTCAAAATTTCATATCAGTCATTATTAAACAGGCTTCTCACCCCATTACACTCTTCTTGCTCCGCGTTGAAACACCCCACCTCCGTTAAGGTCACTCATATAGGGAATGCCTTAACTTTGATGGAGCATTATAGGTAAAAGACAAAGTTAATTTACAAGATAGATGTATATATATAAGCAGCGGAAAATAAAACTAACTTTATTTCAAACATGGTTCATAACAAAACGTTACAACAAACTGTTTCAAAACCAACTTCCAAATCATTACATCATAATTTTTGTCTTCATTATTATATAAAGAAGCATAAATCGTAAATAAAACTGCATAAATCACCAAGTCTAGTGTGTCCAAAGCCATAACCAAAGATAATAGGTTCCAAGCCATACATCACAGAGTCTTCAAGCTTGGAAAGATGAACAATCCAAATTAAGCTGAGCTATTCCCTCCTTGGCTACCCGAGGGGGGGAGGGAACGGAAGAAAAGAAGACGAAAGAAAAATGGGTCATACATAAGTCTGAGTAAATCTAGTGACTTTTCAGTGTGTTAATAAGGAAAAGGGCCATGATAGGAATAAACTAACAAATAGGACCATACTAGAATAACTAACTAACATAAGCCAAGATAAGGAAGTTTAAACCGAATTTACTATCGCACCCATGTCTAATTTTCTGCACCTATTTATACATGTCCCACTGGCACCCCATATACATGGTGAAATGATCCCCATATATCGATCGGATCTTACTTGCATGCATTTATCACGTGTGTCATTCGGCCCCGCCTTGACTGTAGATACCTGTGCTGGTCCGGCCACGGGGTGTATCAAATCCTATGGTTGCAACCCGACACGATTCAAGATGCACAGTGTATGACTACTGATGCCCAGTGCCTGCTTTTTCCACTCCGGAGTACGTGCATGTCCGTACTCCGTCGGAACCTACACTGATGCACCACCCGCTGATGTTTTGACCGCTTACAATTTAGCCCAGTAATCGTGCCCCGCCCTGCCTAGTTCAGGGTCCCATGATACATCTATGTGGGTTACTATTGAAATGAGTCCCCATTATTAGAGTTTTCCAGCCAACATGTTAAATTGGTTAAGTGTCCTAACCCCACCCATCAGTTTAGTTAACATATTGAATTGGTTAAGTGTTTCCTTAATTGACTTAACCCTACCAATCTTGACTTAACTTTATTAAAGCACCAACCACTCACATTAGATAGGTATTGTTGTGGTCACTGGATGTGCCGGTCGGTTCCGGGCAGTTTTACACCACAACTCGGTCTAACCTCGGTTTAGGCATATTCGTCTTTTCTAAATTTACATATTTATCCCTTTTATGCTTATATGTAAATTT
Source organism: Allium sativum (assembly GCA_030737875.1). Taxonomy (NCBI): domain Eukaryota; kingdom Viridiplantae; phylum Streptophyta; class Magnoliopsida; order Asparagales; family Amaryllidaceae; genus Allium; species Allium sativum. The sequence continues at coordinate 684,100,394 of CM060924.1, forward strand.
ATCAACAATTTATTGTCATGGCCCACTTTCCTTATAAATCAAATTCATAAATTTTGGTAAGTAAATTATACCATTTCAATGCTATACCATTTATATGGTTATGATCCAAAAATGTCAGTTACATTTAGTTTCATTTTTTTCCCCAACGTTACCCCCGTTGTACGTTCCCAAAGTTTCTTAGGCTCGACGTTTTAGCCTAACCTATAAAGCAAAAAGGAAAAAAAAGAGGAACTTGCAACATTCCAACATCATACAAAAATATGGATAACTACAGATGTGTCGCATGAACTTGGCATAATATACTTTCAATTATGAACTTGCAAACAAGATCTATGCAACATGAATCATAAAATAATAGTATTTCATAGAACCACCAAAATCTAATTAGACATGTAGTGGTGAACTTGCATAGGGGTTAAATCAAGATAACTTGGATCTAACATAAAGGCATATGGATCTAACATATAAAGTTGTAGATCTAAACATATAGGTTTACATAATCATGTTTTTAACCTATAAACTTGCATGTATTCATAACATGATAGCATCACCTAACTTGTATAAACATGGCATAATTTCCAAATTGACATACACCATATAGATGTCATCGCCAAATTATACAAGATCGTAGATCTACACATGTATGCATAATGGATCTAAACAATTAGGCATAAACGACATGACTTAGCTTAAAACGTGTATGTATCATAATATCACCAAACGTACATATGATAATTTCATTCCTAAATTCCTAACATGATAGGTTCGATAGACCACAATAGTTCATAGGCATATATGATAGAATAGACACGAATAAAAATGAATCAACATCACATACAACTTGATACAATTCTATTTTACAATTCGTTACAAAACATGTCTTTAATTTATTCACATCTGAAAGATAACTACACTTACAACCAAAAAGGAATTCTTGAGTTCTGGGATCTGTATTCTAAAACTGAATTGCTCACCTTTGATGTAGACTAATTGTTGAATTCTCTTAGTTGAATTAGATTTGATTTGATTTGATTATTGATGTAGCTTCTATCTTCCTATGAGTTGAAAGAGATGACGGCTATTCTAGGTTCACCATTGATGGCATGGTGGCTCTTGGTATGAATATTTGTGATTTAGGATCAAGAGTTAGGTTGCTTTTATAGAGGTTTAATTAATTTAGAGCCGTCATATTAACCCCAGAAGCAATCAAGACCATCCAGTCAAGATAGGATAACACCTCGGTCCTAATGACTCAGCAGGGAGTTAGAATTCGACATCTTTTTAGATCTGCCCGGGGGGGAGGTAGGTTGACCCCCAGGTCGACCTGTAGGGTAGGTCGACACTAGGGTCGATCTCCTGGTCGACCTGGCCTAGGGCGGGAATTTTCCTCCCCTGCCCTCTTCTGTGTTTAAATTTGAATTTTGAATTTTTGAAACTTCCGAAGGCCATAACTTCTTCATACGAAGTCCAATTTACGCAAACTCGGACTCTATCTCAACCAAAATTCGAAGATGAATGCAATAGCATAACCCGTTTCCCTTAATTCTCACATTTAAAATTAATTATTCTTTAATTCGTTACTTTAAGGTTTATAGAAAATACGGGGTGTTACATTCTCCCCTCCTTAAAGGATTTTGTCCCCGAAATCTTCAAGTCAAGAAGAATGTATAACCTACCATCCAACCGTCCATCTACTCAACCATCAAACACAGGCGTCCATTGTCCTTAAAAAACTTCTAATGCTTCATGATTATATGCATAGTGTGTGTACGTGTCCTAATCTAATGCAAAATCAGGCGGTCTACTGATTCAGTTAACCTCCTTAATGCAAGTCATGTCGGTGTCATGCATCCATAATGTTCGCAATCTTCCCTAATCATACTTTCTACATGAGTGCACAATCATTCGTACAAATGCAACATCCACATGATAACACATCAAGTTTCAATCATATATAAGTACATATATGCATATGCAATATGAAAGTGACTGAGCCGATCTAATACTTAAAGTGTGTGTATATGCATCCACAAGCAACCACTAGCAACCACTTGTAACCACTTGCAACCATCAATCATAACATGTTTCAAATACACGTTTACATACATTGGTTTCTACTTAAGGATCGAGAACAGCACTGAGGAAAATACTAAAAAGATAGATACGAGCATGAACAAACTTAAGGAAAAAGAGATCAAAGATGTACCCTCAAAAATAAAAGGGTAGACCGCGCGTATTTTGGCCTCATTCTCCCAAGTTGCGTCTTCCTCAGCATCACTCCATTGAACTTTAACAAGTTTGACTTCGCGGTTGCATAGCTTTTTGACTTCTGTATCCAAGATACGAGTTGGAACTCTTCTCACAGACACCTCTTGTTCTACTTCTACGTCCTCTAATATGCTTGGTTCGACCACTTCCGCAGACTCATGTAGGCACTTTCGTAAGTGAGAAACGTGAAAGACATTATGAACTCCAGCCAATCTTTCGGGCAGCTCTACTCTATAAGCCATCTTCTCAATCCTTTCAATGATAGAAAACATCCCTACAAATCTTGGTGCCAACTTTCCTGCGGATCCGAAGCGAACGACGTTCCTCAAAGGAGATACTTTAAGGAAAACCCTGTCCGCAACCTCAAACTCAAGGTCGGTCCTTCTCTTATCTGCGTAGGACTTCTATCTATCTTGGCCAGACTTCAATCTTTTTCATATCAAGTCCACTTTCTCTGAAGTTTCTCTAATCATATCTGGTCCAAGTATGAGCTTATCTGTAGACTCCGACCAACAAGTTGGTGATCGGCACGGTCTTCCATTTAAAGCTTCGAAGGGTGCCATACCTATAGTGGCTTGGTAGCTAATGTTGTAGGCAAACTCCACCAAAGGAAGATGATCCTCCCATGTTCCTCCGAAGTCAAGAATGCATAATCTCAAGAGGTCTTCTAACACTCTGTTCACTCTTTCCGTCTGACCATCGGTTTGAGGGTGATAGGCCATGCTTAAGCATAGCTGTGTGCCTACATCCTCTTGCAAGCTCTTCCAAAACTCGCTCGTAAAGATAGGATCTCGGTCGCTAATAATGCTGGAGGGTATCCCATGGAGTCGAACTGTTTCTTTAAGGTAAATGGATGCTAAAGATGAGGCAGTCCTCCTACTTTTAACGGGTATAAAGTGAGCGCTCTTTGTGAGCCTGTCCACTATTACCCAAATACTGGTATTGCCCCTTCTTGACCTAGGCATCCCATCAATAAAGTCCATTGAATTGCTATCTCATTTCCACTGCGGGACTTCTAGAGGATGAAGCAAACCACCAGGATTCTTTTGCTCCGCTTTGACTTGCTGGCATACGAAGCACTTCGAGACTAATTCATCTACTTCCCTCTTCATGACTTCCCAAAAGAAAACCCTTTTGATGTCTTTGTACATTTTGTCTCCACCGGGGTGTGTGGTCAACTTGGAATGGTGTGGGACGCATAGCCTTACATCCTGCCTCAACTAACCCTTATCATCGATGGAGTATCTATTAAGGCGACTAGAAGACTCACCCCTACTCAACTTATCTATCACATCAACTAGTTGAGGGTCTTCATGTTGTGCGGTCCCTATTAAGTCCAAAAGATTAGGCCGTACCTCTAGCGATGCTAACAAACCAGTCACATGACTGACAGAGGGTCTAAAATTAAAGTTGGCTATGTACTCCAAGCTTTGCCTTTCTACAAAGAGAAGGCTTAAGGTCAACTTCTTTCTACTTAAGGCGTCCGCTACTACATTGCCCTTGCCAGGGGTATAGGAAATCTCGAAATCGTAGGATGCCAAGAATTCCATCCACCTTTGTTACCTCTAGTTAAGATCTTTCTACGAGAAAAGGTACTTTAACGATTTATGGTCAGTATAAAATTCAAATTTCTCACCTAGGAGATAATGGCACCAAGACTTAAGTGCAAAGACGATGGCAGCCAACTCTAGATTGTGGGTTGGGTTGTTTTTCTCATGTATTTTCAACTGCCAGCCTCCATAAGCTACTACCTTCCCTTCTTGCATCAAGACAGCACCTAATCCCATACCACATGCATCTGTGTATACGGTAAACATCTTGCTCCCATCCGACAATGTCAGAACTGAGGCTGTTGTTAGAGCTATTTTTAAGCGTTGGAAAGCAATATCGCAATCCAAATGCCAAGTGAAAGTTAAGTTTTTCTTTGTCAACTTTGTAAGTGGAGCTGAGATTTTCGCAAAATCTTTGATGAACTTTCGGTAAAAGCCCGCTAGCCTGAGAAAGCTTCGGACTTCGGTTGCATTCCGTGGGACCTTCCAATCTTACACCGCAACTACTTTTGCGGGGTCCACAGCTAATCCCTCTTTGGACACCACATGTCCAAGAATCCTTACTTCTTCTCTCCAGAAATGACATTTGGAGAATTTGGATTTTAACTGGTGTGCACGAAGAGTGTCCATGACTTCCTTTAGATGCTGAGCGTGCTCTTCCTCACTCTTCGAGAAAATCTAAATGTCGTCCACGAAGACCGCTACAAACTTATTGAGGAACTTCCTAAACACCCTACTCATCAAATTGACGAAATAAGCGGGTGCATTTGTCAAGCCGAAAGGCATGACAAGCCACTCAAAGAAACCATCCGGAGTTCTGAACGCGGTTTGTCAATGCTATCTTCAGCCACTCTCAGTTGATGAAACCCGGTAGCTAAATCTAGTTGGGAGAAAAATGATGCACCTACAAGCTGATCGAACAAGTCATCTATTCTTGGAAGTGGGTGCCTATTCTTCTTGGTTAGCTTGTTTAGCTCCCTATAATCAACGCATAGGCGAAGCGAACCATTCGCTTTAGTTGCGAACACTACTGGAGCACCCCATTCAGAAATACTCTGCCTTATAAACCCCTTCTCAAGCAACTCTTTAACTTGCATGCTGAGTTCTTTCCTCTCCCTTAGAGCCATATGTCTAACGGGTAAAGTAATGGGTTTTGCATTATCGACGAGGTATATACGGAAGTCTATCTCCCGCTTCGGAGGTAACCCTTTTACCTCTTCAAAGACATCCGGGTATTCACAGACTACTCTAATAGACTGTAAATCCTCCATAGACGCATCAAGAGATTCTAGATAGCTAAGCATAACAGAGTTCATGGGATTACAAGAAATTTTGAGAGTGTTACCAAGGCGAGTAATGAGTCTAACCACTCTCTCTTCACAGTCGAGGATGGCACCATTACTGGATAGCCAATCCATGCCTAGAATCAACCCATAGCCTGTGAAGCCCAAAACATAGGCATCGCATCTAAACCCCACACTTAATATAGAAATTTCCAAATCCAAACAAATCATTGACAAATAAGTTGAGCCCCCAATTGGATTTGAAACAACCAAGGGATCCTCTACTAAACTGGCGTCTAGGTGCAGAGATTCAACTAAAGCAATATATATAAAAGAGTGCAATGCGCCAGAATCGAAGATTGTACGAACAGGATGATCAAAAAGATAAACTGAACTCCCAACAGAAACATTTCTACCTTGTTCTTCCGGAGGTGCCATAAGAGCGTGAACCTGTCCTCCAGAAGTAGATCCAACTCTCTGCTCTTTCCCTCGCTTTCTTGGGCATTCCTTAGCCATGTTTCCTGCCTCATCGCAATGGAAACAGCCACCCATCTTCCTTTTCTTCTTCCTGCAGTCCTTAACCAGATGTCCAGGAATGCCACAAAAATTACACTTCCTCTTGTCACGGGTTTTGTTGTTTTTCACGCCCTTCTTAGAGTCTGTCTTCTTGCTCTGTGATCCTTCCCCTTTCTTATCCTGAGATGCTTCCACTTTTGTCTCCTTCTTGCCAACCTTATCTTCTTCTTGTAACAGTGCCATGTCCAATAGTCTCTCATAAGTTGCACCCATAGGTATATGGGATATAGCTACACTGTGTAGTGGCTCATTCAATCCTTTAACAAGCGGAGAACCTTCTTATGTGGGGTGTTAACTAACTCCAATCCGAACCTAGCCAACTGATTAAATTGGTTAACGTACTCCTTGACCGACATACTTCCCTGTTTGAGAGCTAAGAACTTCTCCATCTGTAGGCTTCGTTCAGCTTGTGAGAGGAATTGCATTTCAAACCTCATTTTAAAATCCATCCAAGTTTCAATCGGTCTTTCAGCGTTAGTGACTTCCCATCAATAGGAGGCTTCGTATTTGAGAAACCATACCGCCAACTGTATTTTCTGCCTATCATCCACTTCGAAGATATCGAACAAATCCTCAGTCTCTTTGAGCCAGTTTCTTGCTTCAACGAAGGATTCATTTCCATTGAAGTTCTTTCTACCCATGGCTCGAAAGTCCCTACATATTTTTGAGAAAGCATTTGCACGAGGAGGAGGGATTGGCTCTAGCTTCTAGGTACCTTCTGAACCAGCTAGGCACTGGCACCCCCTCAGGAAGGTTAAGATCCCCAAACATGTTGAAACGAAAAAGGAAGGATTCAAAACAAAGGATAGAAAGATAGTGCATATGGCTTTTGGGGGATTATGCCTTTTTAAAACCAAACACTTTTTCTTGAAAATTGCTTCTTTAAACATCTTTTTTGAAAAACAGTTTTCAAAATTTTTATCTGACCTGGTAAACCTTTGCTCTCATACCAAGTGAAACACCCCACCTCCGTTAAAGTCACTCACATAGGGAATGCCTTAACTTCGATGGAGCATTATAGGTAAAAGACACAGATAATTTACAAGACAGATGTGTGTGTGTGTGTGTATATATAAGCAGTGGAAAATAAGACTAACTTTATTTCAAACATGGTTCATAACAAAACATTATAGCAAATTGTTTCAAAACCAACTTCCAAATCATTACATCATAATTTTTGTCATGATTATTATATAAAGAAGCATAAATCGTAAATAAAACTGCATAAATCCCCAAGTCTAGTGTGTCCAAAGCCATAGCCAAAGATAATAGGTTCCATGCCATACATCACAGAGTCTTCAAGCTTGAAAACATGAACGGTCCAAATTAAGCCGAGCTATTCCCTCCCTGGCTACCTGAGGGAGGAGGGAATGGAAGAAAAGAAAATGAAAGAAAAATGGGTCAGACATATGTCTGAGTAAGTCTAGTGACTTTTCAGTGTGTGAATAAGGAAAAGGGTCATGATAGGAATAAACTGACAAATAGGACCATACCAGAATAACTAACTAACATAAACCAAGATAAGGATTTTAAACCGAATTTACTATCGCACCCATGTCTAATTCTCTTCACCTATTTATACTTGTCCCACTAGCACCCCATATACATGGTGAAATGATCCCCTTATATCGATCGGCTCCTACTCGCATGCATTTATCACGTGTGTCATTCGGCTCCCGCTTGACTATAGATAACTGTGTGGTCCCGCCACGGTGTGTATCAAATACTATGGTGGTAACCCGACACGATTCAAGATGCACAGTGTATGACTATTGATGCCCAGTGTCTGATTTTTCCTCTTTGGAGTACGTGCACACCCGTACTCCGTCGGAACCTACACTGATGCACCACCCACCGATGTTTTGACCGCTTACAATTCAACCCAGTAATCGTACCCCACCCTGCCTAGTTCAGGGTCCCATGATACATCTATGTGGGTTACTGCTGAAATGGGTCCCCGTTACTAGGGTTTTCCGGCAAACATGTTAAATTGGTTAAGTGTCCTAACCCCATCCATCAGTTTACTTAACATGTTGAATTGCTCAAGCTTTCCTTAATTGACTTAACCCTACCATTCTTGACTTAGCTTTATTAAAGCACCAACCACTCACATTAGACAGGTACTGTTGTGGTCACTGGATGTGCCGGTCGGTTCCGGGCAGTTTTACACCACAACTCAGTCTAACCTCGGGTTAGGCATATTCGTCTTTTCTAAATTTACATATTTATCCCTTTTATGCTTATATGTAAATTTATCAACAATTTATTGTCATAGCCCACTTTCCTTCTAAATCAAATTCATAATTTTTGGTAAGTAAATTATACCATTTCAATGCCATACCATTTATACGGTTATGAGCCAAATATGTCAATTACATGTAGTTTCATATTTTCCCCCAATGTTACCCCCGTTGTACGTTCCCAAAGTTTCATAGGATGTTACGCTCGACGTTTTAGCCTAACCTATAAAAAAAAAAAAAGAGGAACTTGCAACATTCCAACATCATACAAAAATATGGATCTAACTACAGATATGTCACATGAACTTGGCATAATATACTTTCAATTATGAACTTGCAAATTAGATCTATGCAACATGAATCATAAATAATAGTATTTCATAGAACTACCAAAATCTAATTAGACATGTAGTGGTGAACTTGCATAGGGGTTAAATCAAGATAACATAGATCTAACATAAAGGCATATGGATCTAACATATAAAGTTGTAGATCTAAACATATAGGTTTACATAATCATGTTTTTAACCTATAAACTTGCATGTATTCATAACATGATAGCATCACCTAACTTGTATAAACATGGCATAATTTCCAAATTGACATACATCATATAGATGTCATCACCAAATTATACAAGGTCGTAGATCTACACATGTATGCATAATGGATCTAAACAATTAGGCATAAACGACATGACTTAGCCTAAAACTTGTATGTATCATAATATCACCAAACATACATATGATAATTTCATTCCCAAATTCCTATACAACATCATAGGTTTACTCACCAATTTCCACATAACATGATAGGTTTGATAGACCACAATAGTTCATATGCATATATGATAGAATAGACATGAATAAACATGAATCAGCATCACATACAACTTGATACAATTCTATTTTACAATTCATTACAAACCATGTCTTTAATTTATTCACATCTAAAAGATAACTACACTTACAACCAAAAAGGAATTTTAAGTTCTGGGATCTGTATTCTAAAATGGAATTGCTCGCCTTTGATGTAGACTAATCGTTGAATTCTCTTAGTTGAATTAGATTTGATTTGATTATTGATGTAGCTTCTATCTTGCATTTTAGTTGAAAGAGATGACGGCTATTCTAGGTTCACCATTGACAACATGGCGGCTCTTGGTATGAATATTTGTGATTTAGGGTTGAGAGTTAGGTTGCTTTTATAGAGGTTTAATTAATTTAGAGCCGTCAGATAAACCCTAGAAGCAATCAAGACCATCCAGTCAATATAGGATAACACCTTAGCCCTAATGACTCAGCAAGGAGTCAGAATTCGTCATCTTTTCAAATCTGCCCTGGTGGGGTAGGTCGACCCCTAGGTCGACCTGTAGGGTAGGTCGACACTAGGGTCGACCCCCTGGTCGACCTGGCCTGGGGTGGGAATTTTCCTCCCCTGCCCTCTTCTGTGTTTAAATTTGAATTTTGAATTTTTGAAACTTCCGAAGGCTATAACTTCTTCATACGAAGTCCAATTTACGCAAACTCGGACTCTATCTCAACCAGAATTCCGAGACGAACGCAATGGCGTAACCCATTTCCCTTAATTCTCACTTTTAAAATTAATTATTCTTTAATTCGTTACTTTAAGGTTTACAGAAAATACGGGGTGTTACATGCGTGATGTATCCAGGATGAGTACCAGAGACAGGAGAGTTGGTAGATGGTTCATTGATTTCAGGCCTAGGGAATGGTTCCTTGTGTCCAGGCGGTGGAAAAATTTAGGTATAAGGGTTCGTCTTTGTTAACTTCTTTGGGTTGTTGTGAACTTTCTCAGCACTTCCAACTAATACATTCGAATTCATGAACTCCTTACTAGGTTTAGCAGGAGACTTGTTCCGAAAACCAGGTTTAAAAGTTTTCTTCCACTTAGCATGACTAGTACCAACATTAATACCTATTATTTGATTAGTGCTTTACTTATCCACTATATCAACTTGCGGTTTGCTCTTATTACTTTATTCAGTGCAATTAGCACTTAAAGTTTTAGGCGCTTCCTTTTCACTTCCCTCGCTTGCATTCAACAATTCCTCTCTTTCTTCCAAAAATGTGCTAGTAATTGAGAAAGGAATGAATACATCAAAAAGTAGGTCTCCAATTCTGCGTATCTCATCTTCCTCATTCCTTGATTCAAAGGCCACAATTTAACCATCCTCCACACTTCCAGTTAATACATTAAAGTTGCTTCCATTAGCCTCACAACCAACATTACCTTCCACGTTCTTTCCCACTGCATTACTCTTAGCAGCTTGCATAATAGCTATGCAAGAGCTAGTTGCACTGCTCTTCTTGTTCACTACCTTGGTCCACACTAGTTTTTTGATACATTGGATGTTATCCTTTCCAGTTTGCAGATTCACATTTCCCCCACCAGTATTGTTTCCATTCCAACCACCTTTCAAATTCTTGTTGTCGCAGCTAACATTTTTTTGCCACCACAAACAAGTGAGCATTTTTCAGACTTATGTCCAAAGCATTTGCAGCCATCACATATGTCTGGCTTCCAAATATATTCAATATATACCAATTGTATCACTGGGAATTCTTGAGGAAGCAAGCTCTTTGGAGTTACTTCCACCAAGCATTTCTCAAACATCAGATGATCTAAAGATTCAGTTGCAGTATCCATGCAAACAAATCTACCAATTCGTGTGGCAAGCAAACTAATTCCTGTCTTCGACCAAGCATATAACGGTATTTTTGAAAGCTTGAGGAAAAATGGCACATTTTTAATACTACTGGATCCAACATTACAATCCTATGGTTTTAAAACGAATAATTTGTTATGAATTAAAACAGGGTTCGAGAAAAGTATTCTTTTTCTTTCTTCTGGATCAAAAAGCAAAAAAAAAGAAAGTATTACTAATAGACTTAATCTTGATACCACCCACAGGTTTCCATAAACGATGCAAGTGGTTCGAAATAGTAGTGAAAGAAAAAGGGGCATCCTGAAAGAATCTGATGAGATAACTCTTCCACACTTCCTTTCCTTCTTCATAAATGTCTTCAGTAGGCATAAGAGCATTCCCCTTGAATTGAAGCGTGATAGGAGTTGGAGTGAAGACTCCTGCTTTCCTAGGTTTCTATGCAAAAAGGTTGGTCCATTTTTGCATGTTTAACATCGAAGGGAGAGGAGCAGGTAAGTTAGAGGGAAGCGGAAGTTCATGCGAGGGAGAGGTCGATTGATGGGGAGGGTCAGAAGGAGGAAGTGTGATATAAGTTGATTTGAGAGGCGGTAGAGTGCTAAAGAAACCCTGTTAAGAGGATAAGGCGGAAGTGTGATATAAGTTGCTATTTTTTAAGAGCGTTATTCCAAGATTATAAAAATATAATTATGGACACTATTTTATATGGATTTGTCATAGAATCATATTATTTTTGATTTAATACTAATTTTGTTTTCTTATTTTGATTAGATTCATGAAACTTGTATATTTGACTTAATATTTTGGTTTGATAAATGATTTTTAAACCTTAAGTATATAGTTTAAAATATATGGAATTGTAATTTTATAGTTTACTTTATATTACCATATTTCATCAAAAACAATTTTATTATAATTACAGAGTTTAAATTAGCATAAACATTTTTTAGTGTTTATTTTTATGTTTTGACTTAATAAATGTTATTTATAATTTTTTCTTAGCAAATTAATATATTTTGGGTTTTCATGTTTTATTGTATAAATTTATTTGTACTAAATGATTGATTTATATTTCACAATTGGGGTAGTAAATAATTTTTTTAATAACCTTTACGATCTTCATAACATTAGTTTAGATATCTTATATATATATATATATATATATATTATAGTTATGAATATATGTTTATATCATAATGGTTTACTTTATATGATAAATTTTTAATCTTCTCTCTAAAGATCTTCGATATTTATAATAATTTTTTAAAAGGCATCCTACTAAAATTATTACAATTCGAAATTTTAGTTTAAATCCAAATTTCTTAGCAAATTGATTTGTATATTTATTTTGATTACTATCGGTCATAAATATATTATACTTTTAATATCATTAACTACCTTTACTTTCTTGTCTTCAATACCTTTTTAATCCATTCATTAGTATCCTAACCTAAGTCTAGGAACTAGTGTGCATTATCTTTGTTTGGTTGAAGTAATTTATAATAAATTGGTATATATTTATGTATGTATGATAATTAGATATTACTTATCATTAATGATTAAACTCTAAATAGCTCTTAATCTAATACATATGATAATCAAATCATTCTACATATGTTTATTTTTTCTTCATTGTCATATTACCATTATGCATCTTACTTTATATCACGTTCCATGACCATAAATTACAATACATGACGTATTAAAATCACTAAAAATTACACTTTTTCTATATATCATCTCATACTGCTTTGCATATGCATACATTGCATACCGCATTACAAACAATATATTGCACATATGTGTATTGCATTACATATTGATTTCAACTCCTCACATAACAAGTGTATTTGATTTAGGAGGAGTTTGTATTATTGACTTAAAATATAAGATTACTAGTTTTTTTGTTTGTTTTGTGTGAGTTGATTGGTTTGTTTGACTTGATTGGTTATTTGACTTGATTGACTTATTTGATTTTTTTGACTTGTTTGACTTGATTGGATTTGATGTGTGTGCTAATTATTTTGTTTGAAATATGCTTATACATTTGTAGGTATTGAATAATTATAATATGACAATATTCATCCTTTTCATGTTGCATTACTTTATTTTTATAGGGTTATTCAAGTATTAGTTTAAGGGTGAGTTTTATAGTTTTTAGGATCGGTTGAAGTTCCAAGAAATAATTTGAATTCACATTTTTTTTGATTTAGTTGATTTAGTTTGAATTGTTTCTTTTATTGAAATGATTTGAACATGGTGTGTAACATGATTAAAAATGGTGTGATTTGATTGATTATGATATCCCTCATATTTGCCTTACTATATTTTACTCATAATTATTATTTGTCTCTTTTGTATTCTATTATAATGTAGTACTATAGTCAAAGGAAGTTATTTTGTGTAGATTGGTTTTGTTGATGACAAAGGGGGAGAATTATAAAATAGGCTAGGCATAGATTAAGGGGAATTAGTAGATTAAGAAGGAGTTGATGGAGTAAAGGGGAGACAGAAGTAGAATCAGAGTTTGGTTGAGTATATTTTGTAAAGATAGGTTGTCATCATCAAAAAGGGGAGATTGTTAGTTTCTAAGATGATGGTTTTGGTGAAAACAAAATTAGGACTTGTTATAAAATATAAATACTAACATTCTTGTCCATATATATATATATATATATATATATATATAATATGCATGATATATATATATATATGGAGGTAATAAAGAATGAAGAACATACAATATAAATATTCAAGACTAATAAATTCAAGATAGAAGAAACCAAGAATGGAGATTCTTGAGTTTCAATATTTCAAGATAAGTAATAGATTCTAAATTTATAACTTCAAACCAGCACCAAAATCTTTGTTCCTATTTTAATTGTACAATGGAACACATAAACTTTTAAAAATAACCTGTTTTAGATTATAAACTATTTTCCCAAAGCTATCTTTGTTATCATCTCTCCTGTTTTAAACATTTTAACCTTAAATTTAAAAACCATTTCTTAAATTATTCAGCCTTGATTTCAAATCACTTCTTGATTTAAACATGTTATTCTTAAATTCAAAATTTATTTTCAAATTATTATATTGTGATTTCAATGTTTTTGCCTCAATCTCAAAAATTATATTTTAAAAGATTTTTATATATTATCTAATATTTTGCTATATAGTTATTTATATAATATATTTACATTTATATTTAACGATTATTTAGAATATATCCAAAATGATTTACAAGTCTTAGAATTATTTCTACAAGTTCAAAGTAAAAATCATTTTAAAAAGAATCAACTTTCAAAATATACATAGGCATGTCGACCTCCTCCATCCCCCTATGTCGAAAGGATGACAGTTGATTTTAAAAATCAAATTTCAATGAAGTGTCTTTTCATTGTATCTCTTCGCGAATGGATATAGCTGTTAATTTCCTGTAAATATTAGATGTCTTCAACGAATTTTTATTACGTTTTTCATTTTTTCACACCTCCACTCTTATTTTCTAAACATTCTTAACAAAAATCTACCAAAATACAAAGTGAATCAAAACGATTATCTCTAGTTTGATTCTCTGTCACTCTCTCCCCCAAAGATCTCAGTGCTATTTAGAGCTACAGGATCGTTTGTTGTAACGAACTACCTTTTCATACCATTCAAGTTGGTGATAAGACCAACTCAAATAGTTCGAAATAGTTGATTGTTTTAATTATTCGGTTTAATAAAAAATCAAGTCACATAATGCTTACAGATCACAGATACAAAATAGCAGAATAATTCACAGTGGAATAAATAAATTAGTAGTTCATGAAGCTACTATCACATAATGTAAAAACCAAAATACACAATAGTAGAGAAATTAATTAATACATCTGCAATTTTAGTTATAAAAATGCCTAGTATAAACTAATGATAGAAATGGAATAATAGAATCACCAGGACAACAGTAGTAGATAAATGATAAGCTGAATCCCCAATAGATCTCCAGCTCCGAAAAGATGAATCACCAACTCCTTAATCTGATCCGAGCATGAAGTCAAAAACAAAACACTTGAGTCAGGATTACCATTCTCAATAATAAATCAACCCAAGTGAAATGCTCAATTGAAATGCACAAGTAAACTAAAGGATCTTTGCGATTCCCATCCTTAAAGGATGCATTAAAATAAATATTTTATAATAAAGTACACTATTATAGTAGTATCTACTGTAAATATACTATTGAATATAACGCAAATGGGATTACATTTTTACCCTTACACCATTTATAATACCGTAGTCTATATAGTACCATAAAGTAGTGCAATCAAAGGGCACTTCATAGGTATGACACAAATCAAAATCGTAGGTGGCTCGATCAGGGTAATATGACAAGGCCCATGAGGCAATACCTTGGGTGGGATTCTATCGATTGCACTCTCGGACCGGCGGTAATGCATATCCTAACCCCCGCCCACCTCGAACAACACTTCCAAAATCAAAGGATACCCAACCAAATCACAAAGTAATATATATGGTATTGAAGAAGTGTGTCCAACTAGAGGTGCTACCTCCATTAATCATGCTATAGCTCATGTTTTAGTCATTTCCATTATGACTTGATGGTCAAGTGTAACACCCCGTATTTTCTGTGAACTTATAAGTAACAAATCAGAGGATAATTAATTTTTAAAATAATAATCAAGGTAAACGGGTTGCGCCATTGCGTTCGTCTCAGAATTCTGCTTGGAAACGAGTCTGAGTTTGCAAGAATCGGAGTCCGTATGATGGAGATATGACCCTCCGAAGTTTCAAGAATTTTCAGAATCGAAAACAGCTCGAAATTCGAATTCAAACCCAGAAGCGGGCTGGGCGGGAAATTTTCCGCCCAGGACCCAGGTCGACTGGGGAGTCGACTGGGTAGTCGACCCCCCTGACCAGGTCGACTGGGTAGTCGACCTGGGGGTCGATCTGCTCCCGAAATCCAGTTTTTGAACCTGGTTCGTTCTGATGTATTTGGTCACGTTTTCTGCCTAGGTTCGTCTGCCTAAACCTATTTAAACAGCCCCAAACCTAGCCTTCTCTACACACAATTCTATTCTGCTTCTACTCTGCCTCTGTTCTAAATAAAAATAAAAATGGCATCGCTACTCTGCTGGAATCAAAACTAGAAGCTAATCAACATCAACTTAAGCAACTCAGTTCAAGCTTGAAACTTCAACAACGGTTAAAGAAGATCAACTAACGTCGCTACAACTATCTTTCTTTTAGAATCCAATCAAAGAAAGTGTAGTTATTTTCTGATATAAACTTTAATCATAATTGTGACATGATTGTAAATCTGAATTTGAGATTGTGTATGTTCTGTTCTGATCTATTTTATTCTGTATCTCTTCTTCTTTCTGTTCTATAGCCAGGCTACTACGAGCCTACGCCAATCTCCTAAGAGATTAACGCACGAATGCTAAAATGTTTGGGACAAATAATGAATGTGGTATAATTGGACATGGCTAATCTGTGACTGATTTAAGAAAAAGGACATAGGTCGTAAACTAGATTTAGATCTGTAACACCCCGTATTTTCTATGAATTTAAGAACTACAAATCTGAGTGTAATTAAAATATAAAATAAGAATCAAGGAAAATGGGTTGTGCCATTGCGTTCGTCTCGAAATTCTGCTTGAAAATGAGTCCGAGTTTGCAAGAATCGGAGTCCGTATGACCAAGTTATGGCCCTCCAAATTTTCAGAAATATTCAGAGTTCAAAACAGCTCGAATTCGAATTCAAAAATTCGAATTTCAAACGCAGAACCGACTGGGCGGGAAATTTCCCGCCCAGACCCAGGTCGACAGGGGAGTCGACGGGGCTGTCGACCCCCACCCCAGGTCGACTGGGCAGTCCACCTGGTCCCCGAGCCCAATTTTGGGCCAGTGTTTGTTCTGATGTATCCAGTCCGATTTCTGTCCAGATTCATCTGCCTAAACCTATTTAAACATCCCCAAACCTAGCCTTCTCTACACACAATTCTATTCTGCTTCTACTCTGCCTCTGTTCTAAATAAAAATAAAAATGGTGTCGCTACTCTGCTGGAATCAAAACTAGAAGCTAATCAACATCAACCTAAGCAACTCAATTCAAGCTAGAGATTAAAGCTTCTGCAACGATTCCACAACAATTAAAGTTCTTTCTTTTAGAATCCAATCAAGGCAAGTACAGTTATTTTCCGATATAAACGTTAATTCTGATTGTGACATGAATCGTAAATCTGAATTTGAGGTTATATATGTTCTATTCTGTTTAGATTTATCTTATTCTGCATCTCTTTCTTCTTTCTGTTCTATAGCCAGGCTACCACGAGCCTGAGCCAATCTCATAAGAGATTAACATACGCTAAAATGTTTAGGATAGTAAAATGAATGATGCATAAATTGGGCATGACCAATAGGTGACTGATTTGAGGAAGGAACATGGACTGTAGCTAGAACATAAATCTGAGACATATGACTGGACATGTTATATTTATAACATAAAGGGGTATTGAACATATGATTTGAGGACACGACATAAAAAGGCATATAATTGGACATAAATATAGACTGTATTGAACATATGACTTGAGATAAAGAGAATATGGCTTAGATATAAAGATTTACATTAAAATAGCATATCTATTAAATGTAAATAAACACCTAAGTAAGGGATCTTTGGGATATATGACATGCATTGAAATCGATGGCTATATTTGGTATAATTTATATGTGAATCTGTTGTACTAGGCAAGTTAAACTAAATTGGGACATGTAAATTATGACCATAATTTGTGACATGTAAATTCAATGCAAACATGGGGTATATGAACATGGTGTGAATCATGACAACTATTTAGGCATGCAAACTTAGGCCAAATCTATAATTAGGCAAGATATGTTTGTGAAACTTTAAGGAATAATTAAATCTGTTATATTTGCCTAATTTGCCAGTTCTGCTATATTTTCCTAATCTGCTAGTTCTGCCTAATCTGCTAGTTCTGTTATATTGCTCAATCTGCTAGTTCTGCTCTACTGCCTAGTCTGCTAGATCTGTTCATCTATCAAATCTGTCATCTGCTAAGTCTGCTGAAAATGCCAAATCTGTTATATGCTAAATCTGGTTAATTGCTTAATCTGTTAAATCCGTTAAGTCGCCTAAATCTGCGAAATCTATTATCTGCTATATCTGTCGAGTTGGTATAATTATTCTGTTATTGACATAATCTGAATAGGCTATAGTCATGAATAATTGGCATGTATATTAGGCGTGGGTATCAATGGTAAATCATTAATTAATTGGCCGCAAAGATAAACATGGCTAACTCGAGGTTAGAATGAGTTTGCGGCGTAATTCTTCCCGGAACCGCCCGGCACATCCAGTGGCCGCAAACAATAGGTTCTAATGTGAGAAGTTAGTCATAACATGCTTGAAACCTGAGGTTAGACTCAGTTTGCGGCAGAAATCTTCCCGGAACCAACCGGCCTAACCAGTAGCCGCAAAATGTCAGTCTAATGTGAGAGGTCTGGGCATTAATATTTAATTAATGAAAATATGAGATAAATATGATGCCTAAAACGTGTTGGGCGGATAGGGTTAAACCCACTAGACTGATGAATTTAATAAATCTGTTTCGTGAATCTGTAGGCCCAATTACAAAGTTAGACAAATCTGTAAGTCTGTTAATCTGTAACTGGTTAATCGGTAAGTCTGTTAAATATGTATGTCTGATCCGTTAGTCTGAAAACTTGTCTGTAAACTAGTTGATCTGAATTCTGTATGTCTGAAACTTGTAAACAAGTTAATCTGAAATCTGTTAGTCTGGGGACACAAGGCTAGGAGGGGAATTACTTGTGTCATCTGTTGTTTGGGACTCATATTAGTCAGTAACCCTTTCTGGTATCAAAACTTTGACCCAACAGAAGGTAGGGTCCGGGCACGCTTAATGAACTAATTATAAGCGGTTCATTCTGATAATGGCAAGGGGTGTTGATGGTGCGTTCCAACCGGGTCATGTGCGTGCATGGATCCCGGTCTGCCTCTGAGGATGTAAGACGCCGTGACATCTGTAAATAGGTCTGTGCCAATTGGTCGTCACTTTAGGGAGTGATACACCCTACTGTGGGGCCGATACAGGGTATTTATGTATTAGGGAGCCGATTGCTTGGGGTAGGATTTTAGGGTACACTTAGTTCTGTCTGTTCTGTTGGTACCGTCTGTTTCTGTTGGGTGGAAACACCTGTCTGTTTCTGCGTGGTACCGTCTGTTCGGGTGGTAAAGGCCCATTTACTAGTGTACACCTAATTCTACATTCTGTTTCCGTAGGGATTAATCTGTTTATGTTTCTGTCTGTTTCTGTTCGGGTCGTAAAGGCCCATTATTAGCATTCTGTTCTGTCTGTTGGGGTGGTAAATACACATTACTAGCATTCTCTTCTGTGGAAATTATCCTGTACCCATTTCTGTTTCAGTTTAGACATTAGGGTGACACCTAATTCTGTTATACTAGTATTAGTGCAGAGAAGTGTAAAGCAATAGCTTATATCATTCTGTTCTTCTGTTATATCTGCTACACCTGTTACAGTTATCTCTCATCCCGTTTTATTTCCATGTCATGTTATTATTATCTGTTCATAACTGAAAATCACTGGACTTGCCAGACTTTTTGTCTGACCCTTGTTGTTTCGCCTCCTTTCATCCGTTTCCCCCTCAGGTTTTGTAGAAGGGAATACTCTAGCTTGATCCAGATTTCTTCTGCTTGAAGTGCTTAAAGTATGGCTTGTCTTCTTCTGTGGGGATTATGATTTTAAACTATGCATTCTGAAGGCTTTTGTACAAGACTAATATTTTGTACTTGAATTTTGATATTGTGATTTGAAAGGATGTAACCAAGCTAATTTCGGTTTTTGTTGTAATAAAGTTATAAATTTTTCAAGTACTGTTTTATCTGTCTTGTAAGTTTCTGTTCTGTTTACTAAAATGCTCCACCAAAGTTAAGGCATTCCCTTTGTGAGTGACCTTAACGGAGGTGGGGTGTTACAAGATCTATGCATATTCTGTGAATTGGAAGAAGAGGAACCATGGTATGTTAACATGTGACTTGAGACATTGGACATAACGCATATTTTGAATTATGATCTGTTATAACTAGATTGTTGGGCATATTGTTTATATAACAATTCATGATTTGAAAGAGAATAGACTTAGGTGTGAAGATCTATATTAAGATTTGGTAACTATCAAATGTGAATAACACCTAAGTAGGAGATTTTTGAATATATGACATGCATTGAAATTGATGGCTATATTTGGTATAATTTATATGTAAATCTTTTGTACTAGGCAAGTTGAACTAAATTGGGACATGTAAATTGTGACCATAATCTGTGACATGTAAATTCAATGCAAACATGGGGTATATAATCATAGTGTGAATCATGACAACTATTTAGGCATGCAAACTTAGGCCAAATTTATAATTAGGCAAGATATGTTTGTGAAACTTTAAGGAATGATTAAATCTGTTATATTTGCCTAATTTGCTAGTTCTGCTATATTTTCTTAATCTGCTAGTTCTGCTCTACTGTCTAGTCTGCTAGATCTGTTCATCTTCCAAATCTATCATCTGCTAAGTCTGTTGAAAATGCCAAATCTGCTAAACTAAATCTGTTGAGATGCCTAAAATGCTAAATTTGTTGAGATGCCTAATCTGTTATCTGCTAAATCTGCTAGTTTGCTTAATCTGCTAAATCCATTAAGTCGCCTAATCTGCAAAGTCTGTTATCTGCTATATCTGTTGAGTTGATATAATTTGTCTTTTATTGACATAATCTGAATTGGCTATAGTTAGGAATAATTGACATGTATATTAGGCATGGGCATAAATGGTAAATTATTAATTAATTGGCCGCAAAGATAAACATGGCTAACTCGAGGTTAGAATGAGTTTGCGGGGTAATCCTTCCCGGAACCGCCCGGCACATCCAGTGGTCGCAAACAATAGGTTCTAATATGAGAAGTTAGTCATAATATGCTTAGACACGAGGTTAGGTCTGGCTTGTGGCAGTAGTCTGCCCGGAACCGCCCGGCCCATCCAGCGACCACAAGCTAGCGACCTAATGTGAGAGGTCTATGCATTAATAATTAATTAATGCAAATCTGAGATAAATATTATGTCTAAAACGTCTTGGGCGGATAGGGTTAAACCCACTAGACTGATGAATTTAATAAATCTGTTCCGTGAATCTGTAGGCCTAATTACAAAGTTAGACAAATCTGTAAGTATGTTAATCTGTAACTGGTTAATCGGTAAGTCTGTTAAATCTGTATATCTGATCCGTTAGTCTGAAAACTTGTCTGTGAACTAGTTGATCTGAATTCTGTATGTCTGAACTTGTAAACAAGTTAATCTGAAATCTGCTAGTCTGGGGACACAAGGTTAGGAGGGAATTTACTTGTGTCATCTGTTGTTTGGGACCCATATTAGTCAGTAACCCTTTATGGTATCAAAACTTTGACCCAACAGTAGGTAGGGTCTGGGCACGCTTACTGAACTAATTATAAGCGGTTCATTCTGATAATGGCAAAGGGTGTTGATGGTGCGTTCCAACTGGGTCATGTGCGTGCATGGATCCCAGTCTGCCTCTGAGGATGTAAGACGCCGTGACTTTTGTAAATAGGTCTGTGCCAATTGGTTGTCACTTTAGGGAGTGATACACCCTACTGTGGGGCTGACACAAGGTATTAATGCATTAGGGAGCCGATCGCTTGGGGTAGGGTTTTAGGGTACACTTAGTTCTGTCTGTTTCTGTTGGTACCGTCTTTTTCTGTTGGGTGGTAACACCTGTCTATTTCTGAGTGGTACCGTCTGTTCGGGTGGTAAAGGCCCATTACTAGTGTACACCTAATTCTACATGCTGTTTCCGTAGAGATTAATCTATTTCTGTCCGTTTCTGCTGGGGTGGTAAAGGCCCATTATTAGCATTCTGTTTCTATCCGTTTCTGTTGGGGTGGTAAAGGCCCATTACTAGCATTATCTTCTGTGGAAATTATTCTGTACCTGTTTCTGTTTCAGTTTAGACATTAGGGTGACACCTAATTCTGTTATACTAGTATTAGTGCAGAGAAGTTTAAAGCAATAGCTTATATCATTCTGTTTTTCTGTTATATCCGCTACACCTGCTATGGTTATCTCTCATCCAGTTTTATTTTCATGTCATGTTATTATTATCTGTTCATAACTGAAAATCACTGGACTTGCCAGACTTTTTGTCTGACCCTTGTTGTTTCGCCTCCTTTGTTCCGTTTCCCCCCCAGGTTTTGTAGAAGGGAATACTCTTGCTTGATCCAGATTTCTTCTGCTTAAAGTATGGCTTGTCTTCTTCTGTGGGGATTATGATTTTAAACTATGCATTCTGAAGGCTTTTGTACAAGACTGATATTTTGTACTTGAATTCTGATATTGTGATTTGAAAGGATGTAACCAACCTTATTTCGGTTTCTGTTGTAATAAAGTTATAAAATTTTCAAGTACTGTTTTATCTGTCTTGTAAGTTTCTATTCTGTTTACTAAAATGCTCCACCAAAGTTAAGGCATTCCCTTTATGAGTGACCTTAACGGAGGTGGGGTGTTACACTTGGTATCAAAGCTAAAGGTTACCAGATTAGATAAAAGTTTTTGAAAACCATTTCCAAAAAGGTTTTAAAAGGAAGTATTTTCAAAAGTAAAGGTTATTTTGAAAAACATAATCCCCAATAGCCATATATCTTTATCTTTCGAATTCTCCATTTTGAATCTTTCCTTTTTTGTTTCATCATGGTTGAAGATCTTAACCTTCTGGAGGGTGTAACGATACCAGGATGGTATTGGAGGTTATTAGAGGCTAGGGCCGCTGCAGGTCCAACCATTGTTCCTCCACCACCAGTTGCACCTGCTCCTCCTCCTCCTCCCCCTCCTCATGCTGATACTTTTGCAAAGACATGCAAGGAATTTAAGGCTATGGGTGGAAAACCTTTTCAAGGGTCAGAAACGTTTGTGGAAGCTAGAGATTGGCTTAAGGAGGTGGAAGAATTGCTAGAAATCTTTGAAGTAGAAGAAGGGAGGAAAGTCAAATTAGCAGCTTGGTTAATGAAGGGAGAGGCCTCGTTTTGGTGGGAGGTCACTAATGGGGAGCGTCCTGTTGATTCTTGGGCGGATTTCAGACGTAGGTTTGAGGCAAAGTTTCTCTCAAGGGAAGAAGAGAATCTATACATGGAAAGGTTCTTGACATTGAAGCAGGGAAATCTATCAGTGAAAGAGTACATCAACAAATTTAACCAATTGGTAAGGATTGGCTTAGATTTGGTGAACACGCAGGAGAAGAAGGCTCTGAGGTTCGTTAATGGCTTGAATGAGCCATTGCTGGGGTTGGCTATGACCCACATCCCTATGGGGGCCACCTTTGAGAAGCTAGTAGACATGGCACTCATGCACGAGGAGAAAGGCACTAAAGCTGATAAGGCACCCGAGAAGAAAGAGGCAAAGAAGGAAGAGCCACCGAACAAGAAGGCATGGCCCAAAAAGGAAACCCAAAAGAAAGATAAGGAGTCTGAAGATAAGAAGGAGAAAAAGTGTTTTACTTGTAGGAGCTCGACTCATCTGCACAAGGATTGCCGAAAGAGGAAGGGCACTTGCTTCAACTGTGGTGAGATGGGACACTTCACCAGGGACTGCCCGAAGAAACGAGGGCAAGGGAAGAGGGCAGAACCCACTTCTGGAGGACAGGCGAATGCTCAAGGGACTGGTAGATAGGGTAAAAATAAGAAAATTTAAGTAGAAGGTTTAATTTTCTTATATGATTGTTGAGTTAAAACTCTTTCTGATTCTGGCATTTTGATTCTGTAATCGATACTCTGCACTTTAATGCTAGTATTGTTTCTGATTCCGCTGTAGACCCAAATCCATAAGGGTTATGACTCATCTGTTTGTGATTGGGGTTTGAGAGATATTCGTGTTAGGCGTCAAGTAGGACGCATACATTCTGGGATTTATAATGCTTAGTTTCCTAAGAATCATTCGGTAATCTGATCTATACCAGTAATCTGTAAATATCTGAATATTTCTGATAAGGTTAAGGTTTCCAGTTTTGACATTATCTAAAGAGGGTAATCTTCTGGGTGTCAATCCGATGTTGGTTTCGGTCTTCGGGGCCGATATTTAGGACCCATGTCTAATGGGAACCAAGTTTTTGTTTTATCTGTACTCGCTTCCATCATTCGACTGTATCCTATTGATCGAATCTTCGAACTTTAGGTAGAAACTAATGGGTGTAAACATGTGTTTGAGACATGTTATGTTTGATGGTTGCAAGTGGATGCAAGTGGTTGCTAGTGGTTGCTCGTGGATGCATATACACACACTAGGCACTAGATCAGCTCGAAAACACTCTCATACTGCATATGGATGTGTGAGCATTTTCAATTTTTGTGGATGAAAAATGATTGACTCGGCACATGGATGTTGCATATGACTGAATGGTTGTGCACTCATATAGAAATGATATGTATCGAGTAGGAAAATTGCATACATGTTGGACTCATGGCACTGGCATAATTCGCATTAAGGAGGTCAACTGAATCAGTGGACCGCCTGATCTTTGCATTAGATAAGGAACATATACACACACTTTTGCATATGTTAATACAACATTAGAAGTTTCTAAGGACAACGGACGCCAGTGATTGATGATTGAGTAGATGGATGTTGGATAGTAGGACACATTCTTCTTAACTTGAAGATTTCGGGGACGAAATCCTTTAAGGAGGGGAGAATGTAACACCCCGTATTTTCTATGAACGTATAAGTAACAAATCAGAGGATAATTAATTTTTAAAATAAGAATCAAGGGAAACGGGTTGCGCCATTGCGTTCGTCTCGGAATTCTGCTTGGAAACGAGTCCGAGTTTGCAAGAATCAGAGTCCGTATGAGGGAGATATGACCCTCCGAAGTTTCAGGAATTTTCAGAATCGAAAACAGCTCGAAATTCGAATTCAAAATTCGAATTCAAACCCAGAAGCGGGCTGGGTGGGAAATTTCCCGCCAAGGACCCAGGTTGACTGGGGAGTCGACTGGGTATTCGACCCCCCTTACCAGGTCGACTGGGTAGTCGACCTGGGGGTCGACCTGCTCCCAAAATCCAGTTTTTGAACCTGGTTCGTTCTGATGTATTTGGTCACGTTTTCTGCCAAGGTTCGTCTGCCTAAACCTATTTAAACAGCCCCAAACCTAGCCTTCTCTACACACAATTCTATTCTGCTTCTACTCTGCCTCTGTTCTAAATAAAAATAAAAATGGCATCGCTACTCTGTTGGAATCAAAACTAGAAGCTAATCAACATCAACCTAAGCAACTCAATTCAAGCTTGAAACTTCAACAACTGTTAAAGAAGATCAACTAACGTCGCTATAACTATCTTTCTTTTAGAATCCAATCAAGGCAAGTGCAGTTATTTTCTGATATAAACTTTAATCATAATTGTGACATGATTGTAAATTTGAATTTGATATTGTGTATGTTTTGTTCTTATCTATTTTATTCTGTATCTCTTCTTCTTTCTATTCTATAGCCAGTCTACTACGAGCCGGCGCCAATCTCCTAAGAGATTAACGCACGAACGCTAAAATGTTTGGGACAAATAATGAATGTGGCATAATTGGACATGGCTAATCTGTGACTGATTTAAGAAAAAGGACATAGGTCGTAAACTAGATTTAGATCTATGCATATTCTGTGAATTGGAAGAAGAGGAACCATGGTATGTTAACATGTGACTTGAGACATTGGACATAACTCATATTTTGAATTAAGATCTGTTATAATTAGATTGTTGGGCATATTGTTTATATAACAATTCATGATTTGAAAGAGAATATGATTTAGGTGTGAAGATCTATATTAAGATTTGGTAACTATCAAATGTGAATAACACCTAAGTAGGAGATTTTTGAATATATGACATGCATTGAAATCGATGGCTATATTTGGTATAATTTATATGTGAATCTTTTGTACTAGGCAAGTTGAACTAAATTGGGACATGTAAATTATGACCATAATCTGTGACATGTAAATTCAATGCAAACATGGGGTATATGATCATAGTGTGAATCATGACAACTATTTAGGCATGCAAACTTAGGCCAAATTTATAATTAGGCAAGATATGTTTGTGAAACTTTAAGGAATGATTAAATCTGTTATATTTGCCTAATTTGCTAGTTCTGCTATATTTGCTTAATCTGCTAGTTCTGCTCTACTGCCTAATCTGCTAGATTTGTTCATCTGCCAAATTTGTCATCTGCTAAGTTTGTTGAAAATGCAAAATCTGCTAAACTAAATCTGTTGAGATGCCTAAACTGCTAAATCTGTTGAGATGCCCATTCTGTTATCTGCTAAATCTGCTAGTTTGCTTAATCTGCTAAATTCTTTAAGTCGCCTAATCTGCAAAGTCTGTTATCTGCTATATCTGTTGAGTTGATATAATTAGTCTATTATTAACATAATCTGAATTGGCTATAGTTAGGAATAATTGACAGGTATATTAGGCGTAGGCATAAATGGTAAATTATTAATTAATTGGCCGTAAAGATAAACATGGCTAACTCGAGGTTAGAATGAGTTTGCGGCGTAATCCTGCCTGGAACCGCCCGGCACATCCAGTGGCTGCAAACAATAGGTTCTAATATGAGAAGTTAGTCATAATATGCTTAGACACGAGGTTAGGTATGGCTTGTGGCAGAAGTCTGCCCGGAACCGCCCGGCCCATCCAGCGGCCACAAGCTAGCGACCTAATGTGAGAGGTCTATGCATTAAAAATTAATTGATGCAAATCTGAGATAAATATGATGTCTAAAACGTGTTGGGCGGATAGGGTTAAACCGACTAGACTGATGAATTTAATAAATCTGTTCCGTGAATCTGTAGGCTCAATTACAAAGTTAGACAAATCTGTAAGTCTGTTAATCTGTACCTGGTTAATCGGTAAGTCTGTTAAATCTGTATATCTGATCCGTTAGTCTGAAAACTTGTCTGTGAACTAGTTGATCTGAATTCTGTATGTCTGAACTTGTAAACAAGTTAATCTGAAATTTGTTAGTCTGGGGACACAAGGTTAGGAGGGAATTTACTTGTGTCATCTGTTGTTTGGGACCCATATTAGTCAGTAACCCTTTCTGGTATCAAAACTTTGACCCAACAGTAGGTAGGGTCCGGGCACGCTTACTGAACTAATTATAAGCGGTTCATTCTGATAATGGCGAAGGGTGTTGATGGTGCGTTCCAACTGGGTCATGTGCATGAATGGATCCCAGTCTGCCTCTGAGGATGTAAGACGCCGTGACATCTGTAAATAGGTCTGTGCCAATTGGTTTTCACTTTAGGGAGTGATACACCCTACTGTGGGGCCGACACAGGGTATTTATGCATTAGGGAACTAATCGCTTGGGGTAGGGTTTTAGGGTACACTTAGTTCTGTCTGTTTCTGTTGGTACCCTCTGTTTCTGTTGGGTGGTAACATATGTCTGTTTCTGAGTGGTACCGTCTGTTCGGGTGGTAAAGGCCCATTACTAGTGTACACCTGATTCTACATGCTGTTTCCGTAGAGATTAATCTGTTTCTGTCCGTTTCTGCTGGGGTGGTAAAGGCCCATTATTAGCATTCTGTTTCTATCCGTTTCTGTTGGGGTGGTAAAGGCCCATTACTAGCATTCTCTTATGTGGAAATTATTCTGTACCTGTTTCTGTTTCAGTTTAGACATTAGGGTGACACCTAATTCTGTTATACTAGTATTAGTGCAGAGAAGTGTAAAGCAATAGCTTATATCATTTTGTTCTTCTATTATATCCGCTACACCTGTTACGGTTATCTCTCATCCAGTTTTATTTACATGTCATGTTATTATTATCTGTTCATAACTGAAAATCACTGGACTTGCCAGACTTTTTGTCTGACCCTTGTTGTTTCGCCTCCTTTCTTCCATTCCCCCCAGGTTTTGTAGAAGGGAATACTCTAGCTTGATCCAGATTTCTTCTGCTTGAAGTGCTTAAAGTATGGCTTGTCTTCTTCTGTGCGGATTATGATTTTAAACTATGCATTCTGAAGGCTTTTGTACAAGACTGATATTTTGTACTTGAATTCTGATATTGTGATTTGAAAGGATGTAACCAAGCTTATTTCGGTTTCTGTTGTAATAAAGTTATAAATTTTTCAAGTACTGTTTTATCTGTCTTGTAAGTTTCTGTTCTGTCTTGTAAGTTTCTTTTCTGTTTACTAAAATGCTCCACCAAAGTTAAGTCATTCCCTTTATGAGTGACCTTAACGGAGATGGGGTGTTACATCAAGGCTATCTATCACTGTTCTCTTACTTCATTCTAGTAGCGTTCGCCAAATCAACCTACTTCATTCTGGATTCTCCACCACATGCACAATTGTTAGAGTGGTTCCCAATATTGGCAGAGAGTATAACAATATCCGGCCCCGGTCTCTTTAACAAAAAATGCTTATTTCATACCGTGGTCATTTATATTTAAAATCATACTCAAATTATCATAAATCAAGTTAATAATGGTATTGATTTATATTTAAATAATTAAGTTCATGTATTTCAATGTCATAAGTCGTATTTTAAATCAATTCATAGTTTGATTAAGTTCAAAATTTTAAATTTCATATTTTCAAAATAGTTCTTTAATAAGCCACTTTTCGATTTCAAATCAATGTCACAAATATCATTATACATCGGAATCTTCATATAAACATTTGGACTTAACAGCTTAGATTGGAAATAGAATTTATCTGAAATAGTAATAAAAAGTAAAGTAGTTACATTTAAAATTAACTATATTGATATAAAATATCTTGATTTAAAAATAATTATAAAATATTCAATAACTAAAATTTAAATAAATTAGTTAAATTTTAATATAAATATAAAATGTATAACTGTTAAATTACTTTATTACCTAAAATGGTCTAAAATAGTTAAATATTGTAATACTAATTTTAAAATAATCTATTTTAAGAATTATCAGTACGAACTATATATTCGTATTTTCAAGTTTAACTTATTATCAATCCTTATTTCTAAACTTCAATTCAGATCAATTTAAACTTTAACAGTATACTCTCATTTCCAGGTCATTTCAAATAAAGTTCAAGTTAGGTTTCTGATTCGTTACTTGAATTGATTTCTTTAAGTTTCGCAGTTACTCAAATCATATTTTAACAATTTCATACAAATTAGATCTCAATTTCCAAATTTAGTTGATTCAAAGTATTTAATTTCAATCATCGTTATATATCTTTACTTAATAAATTATTATCAAATCAATTTATTACATTTCATAAGCATAACATATTCATGTAAAACTCATTTTATTAATTTCTAAATGACATCTTAAAATCAATTCAACTTCATTTGATCATTTCTTTTCAGTTAAATCATTTAAACAAATTAAGTTACAATTAAATATCTAACTTCTCTGTTTAATCCTTTCTTAGTTAAAATATTAAGAAAATCTATATTTGTATTTTTATAAAATCTATCTATATATATGTATTATATTTAAAATTTAAATAATATTAAATTATAATAAAAGATTTATTAAATTACTTGTAAAATAATTTATATATTCAAAATAATATTACAATTAAAGATATCATAAAATAACTTTATTAAAAAAATATTTATAATTTATAAAAGTTCTTTTCAAAATTGACCAACGGTGTCCTTATATTATTTTTTACCTAGATCAATTAATACAAATATGTATCATTTCAATCTGCGTTAAAATTCGAATCTCAAGTATATGTAATTTAAACCTGCATCCCAAACTGATTCGGTTCATTTCCTATATTTATGTTGTGGTTCAGGTATATTTCATTTTAACCATTAATGATATACCTTATCTACAAGGAACTTGCGGTGTGAGAATATTAAAGTAAACATAACAATACCACTATGTCATACAAAAAATTCATATCATGTCATTTGTGGTAATAACAGTCAAGACATATCATACATGTCACAAGTAAGCAAGTATCACATAATAGCACAATTTCACATCATGAATGCATATTTAAATTTAACTTAAAAATCATGTCAACTGAAACAATACTAACATTTCAATTTAGCCATTCATATGTGTTGGATCATACTTTCATAAAACATTAGTCAAGTGCGAGATACACTCACCTTTTGTGACATTTATAATGGAGACGACAAACAAATGGACGCGGAAAGCAACATGCATAACTTTAATACAAGCACAACAACATTCTCTCTAGTACCATGGCATGAATAAATTCAAAATTCAAATTTAGAAGAATTGAGTAGAGGGGTTTTGGCTTAGGAAGAAAGATTAAGATTATTTAAATTTACAAAAATAGAACAAAAATTTGGTCATTTTAAATTTGATTTTTGGACCAGCTAAACTCATAATTTGAAAAGGTCAAAAACAGAAAAGTTGTTGCAAAACCGTTTCCATTCAATTCAAAAAAGAGTATCTGACTTTTGGATAAAATTTTAAGAATATGCTACCGAAATAAGGACAGACAAGTGTTCAGATAAAAATTCCAGGCCCAAAAATATGTTTGAAAGATTCGCAATTTTGACATAGAAAATCTCAAAATATTAAAAAGTTGTCAAAATATATCAATCAACCAATCTCAAAAAAGAAAAGGTGGATTTTGGTTTTCTAATAGGAAGTGATTGCTGCGGGTAGGCAGGGCAAAATTTGTAACATAACAGAAAATATAACATATGTAATAGGATTTTGGATTAGTGGTTTCAAGTTAGGGTTTGGTTATGTTGTGCTGCCAGGTGGTACAGCAGGTCTTAGGTGGTTCCAGCGTTGGTCATGTGATACAAAAGCTAGGGGGTCGTTGGTGGTAGGTTTGGGTTGTTAGGAAAGAGGGAAAGACAAGGTTTTGCAAGAGAAAATGGATCTGAGTTTTGAAATTTCTAGGTATTTGAGATTTAAGAATTGGAAAAGAGAGGATTAGGGATTTAGAAATTTGTTTTGATTTGTGAATCTAGATGGAGAGAGAAGACATGAATTTTTTCAAGAAGTATGTATAAAGAACAGGATTTACAGAGGAAGAAGAAAAAGAGAGATAATGATATGATTTAGGGAATATTAAATAATGAAAAAGTTTGATTTTTTTTAGTTTTGAGATTCCAGTTGTAATTTTACCCAACTTTTTAGGCTCTTTGTCTCTCTTCCATAATCCAACACAACCCCCATCCCCACTCAAATAAGAACAAAACGTCTCTTTTTTATATAAAAAGAAGTGCAAAAGCGACTCGACTCAAAGGAGGGATGCTTCTCGATCGATGGAGAACTCACTGGTTTTATATGATCCTAAGAACAATGGCATTGTCTCAATGATATTGAGATTATACTATTAATATAATTGTAGTTAAGATCGTTATTCCCGCGCGGGAACAATCAGTAAGTAACATAATGTTGTAATAAAATAAAGTGCAACTGCCTGCCTATCCGCTAATCTTGCCGGTACTCGGACAAATGCAGGAGATTAAGGAACAAGAGAGATATTTCAATGCAGTTCTATGGATAGTTTTATCCTTCATAAAAGAAGAACAAAGGACTAACCCGAGTGCACCAGAAACAAAGACAACTAAAATTGAGAGGCTATAAAGGCATATCTCATCTTTGGTAAAGAAAGTTGGGTTTCAAACAATGCAATGCTCTGAACACGAAAGTTGAAACAAAAAATATCTATTCTAGCTTTATCATCAGCTATGGGTTCAAATCTAAGAGAAATTCTAAATAATGTTTGTTACCCTGAAATTTTCTTGTCTTTCTCGAATGATAAGGAGAAAAAAAGATTGGATCCAAAAAAAATGCCATTTTGGAGTGTTATCAACAATTTGCCTGTGTCGATAGGGATCCGGTATTTTCTGAGTCCCTATGTAAGGAATTACAAAAGAAATTTTTTTCAACAAAAATGTGAATTAGGAAGGATTAGTCGATGAAATATGAACTAGAGACTGAATCTTGATATACCTCAGAACAATACATTTTTATTACCACGAAAACGCCTACGAAAATATTGCTTGGATTTACCAAAAGGTTGCTTGGATTTATCCATGATTTATTCCTTATCTCCAAATTTATATTTCTTTATTCATTTTAGATATGAATGAAATGTGTTTTCTTTTTTATTATAGTATTTGTAATTATTTAATTATTATTAGGGATCAGTCTTTTTTTGATTCTACTAAAAACTATAAAGAAAAACAAACAGCGGGGCATTTGTGAAAATATGTATAATCCATATAATTGTGCGAAGTATAAAAATAAAACATTAGCTGAATGGGATTCCAACATATTGATAAATCTCTAACTTTAAGTCCTTTTCAAATAGATTCAACTGTAAAATACCACGATGTAGGTATCAATAAGATTCCAAGTTTTAAATCAACAAACTAAATGGGGAAGAAGAGAGGCAGAAGAAGAAGGAAAAAAAATGGTAAACGGAATGAGAAGTCATGAGAAAGAAAAAACTTATTATAACTTACTGGAGTCTCTACAAGTTCAAATGTGAAATCATAATGAGGTGGCAAGGCTTTCCAAAGAAGACAAATAAACATCTCAATAAAGAGCAAAAGAGGACATGTAACTCTGAACGCACAAACGATGCCCATTTGCTCGTTTTACACACTGTAAAACTCATATCTGAAGCAAACGGAAGCAGATTTTGACAAAACAAATAATGCTGGACAACTCAGAATTCAAGGTAGAATCATAAAAATATAAATTTTCAAAATTTTAAACTTTTAAATTTCTACACTAAAATTCAAATTTTGACAAAATTGATAAAATTCCAAATTCTCACACATTCAATTATCAATAGATTTTTGTAAGTTGTACTATTTCAATATTTTTAATTCATTAAAATTTTTATAATACAAATTTATCTCCATTCAATTTAATAAAGGTGTCCATGGAATAAATGTTAGTGAGAATGCAAAGGAAGGTGCAGATGAGATACCTATTAAATACAAGCAAATATGTACATGACAAACTCTGTTCATTTTGCATGTTTTATGTGTTAAAAGTATATTCCAAATAAAATAAATCGAATTCTAATGAAAAGAAAATTGTTTGACACTCAGAATTTAATTTAGATTCATGAAATACATTTATATTTTGAAGCTTAATTTTCAACTTGAATTCAAAATTTATACAATTTTGACCAAAATTGACTTTTCAAGGGAAATTTTATATTTTAATTGATTTGGCAAATCAAGTACTCAGAAATTCAAACACATTATTTAAATTAATATTTTTATGAATTCACTTAAATTCGAATAATATAAATTAATTTAGTTTAACAATTAAATTCTAATTTGATAATTGTTTTAACTTTATTGTTCAAATGGTATATAATTTTGTTTATATTGAAAATAAAATTCATTTATTTCATATAATTCAAAATAAATTGAATTTTAAATATTTAGGTATAGTACAATGCAACATCGTTCTAATTATTTTAGTTTTTTTGATGTACTTTAGTGTTATTTTTATATTATAACTTCGATCTTAAGTACGTAATTAGGTCTTGCTTTGCCCTATGCATTTTACTCCTTAGGTGGAGTTTGAGACCTATGTATTCTAGATACTTAATCTAGCTCCAACTCTATAAACTAGATAAGTCCAATGGTCAGTCCACTCTAAAAATCGTATGCGGTGGATGGTCCACCTTAAAAATCGATAATAGTGGCTAGACAATTGTTTAGCTCCTGTAATATTGTATTCATTATTTGTTATAATAAAAAGTGTTATGAAACTCTTTAAAACTGGTTAGCCTTACCAAAAAATAATTATTATTTACTAATTAGCTAATAATTTAAAACCATTCTTAATAATTAAATAAGTATTTCAAAAACACTTTTTAAATAAATAAATAATCTTAATATTAATCATATAATTCAATACTAATAATTTATCCTTTAATAAATCATCAAATAATAATTAACTTTTAATTAATTATACAATATCTCTACATGTGATTCGGTAGAACGTTATTATTTTCCCTCCTTTCTAGAACTAGGAATAGAATAAAGAAATTTGATATATTATATTCAATGGATATTTTTTTGTTATTAGGGTTGATGAATTAAACTAGATAGTTAGATGAGTAAAAGAAAACATAAGCAGCATAAATTGTTTACCCCAAGGTTAAGATTCTTTGACCAATTATCATATTTTGAAGCGGGTATAAAAGATCACCCAACCGTTAGTTTCAACGAAATACAATTAAGAGTAACCTTTTCTCATATAGAATTTGCTGAAAAGATTAGCTAAATAAAGTCTGTTGCAATGCGATATAGTTGCATAGTGTCTATTTTTCTTTGAGAAAGGGGTATTTCCATGGGTTTGCCTTGGTATCGTGTTCATACTATCGTACTGAATGATCCCGGCCGATTGCTTTATGTCCATATAATGCATATGACTCTAGTTTCCGGTTGGGTCGGTTCAATGGCTAATTATAATCAACTTCTAATTTAATCTTAAGGTGTGTTAGGCATACATCCCTATTAACATTTAAAATGTAAAAAAAGTTTGACCGCAAAAAAAATATGAAATACATCCCTATTTTTGAAAATCGACGAATAAAATTCCGATAGTATCCTTTGAAACCCCCAAAGCTCTCATTCCACAAATTATCGTTTCATTTATCACATCGCTAATGTAACAACCCAGAATTTCTGAAACAATTTAAATTTTTTATTTTAGATATTTTAATGGGTTTTAAATATTTAAAATGATTTATTTTAAATAATAAAAACTAAAAATTTAACTGAGTCAAAGTTAGAACATATATATTTATATTAATTATAAAACGAGTTTGAAAGGGCGCGGTAATTTGAAAATTCGATTTTAAATTTCAATTGAATGTACAGAATTCAAAATAAATCGGATTTCAGTAAAACTAGAAACGTTGGAATTTGTTTAATTATATCTTTCTAATGAATGTGAAAAATTCAAATTTCATAATATAAATTATAAGTTATGGGCAGTTTAAAATTTAAAATAGTCGCTATGGAATTTATATATATATATATATATTTATATTTATAATATATAGTCCTTAAAAATAGCTATTTTGCAAACGATCTCCATTTTCGACGAAACCACTTTTGTTGGATCCGGAATGTCAAATTATTGCTAAACTCCAATTTTCGTAATTTTTGGAGCTAGTATGTGACATGCATAATAAATTGTGAATCAATCAGCCATTTAAGCCAGAAATAGAGCTTTTTGAGCAAACGGACTCAGAATTTGACAAAAATAGTTTTATTGGGACAGTATCATCAAGACATAGCAGCATGTCAATTTTCGTCACCAACGGAGTTCGTATGTGACCGTGGCATCGATAAATGTTGATTGGAAACAGCGCTAACTGGGAAAATATTAAAAATAAAAAAACCCCACTATATAATGTCATTTCTCTCCGCAAACCCTCACTTCTTTTCTCCCTCAAATTAAATTCGGCAGCCAACCTTTCCTCCCCCAAAAATATTTTGCGGAAAAGCCCCCGAAAACAAATGATTCATATCTCTTAATCCGTAAGCAATTATCCCAAACAGCTTCTGAGTATTGTAGATCATTATGATCACTGACAACCACCAAAATTTGGGGACCTATCATTGCATGGATTCGTCAAAATTTCCGATCAATGCTAGAAAAACTATTTCGATTTATGGAGAATGTATAGAATTCAAAATAAATCGTATTTCAGTAAAACCAGAAACATTGAAATCTATTTAATTATATCTTTCTAATAAATGTGAAAAATTCAGATTTCATAATATAAATTGTAAGCTATGGCAAGTTTAAAATTTAAAATAGTCGCTTCGGAATATATATATATATATATATATATATATATATATTTATAACATATAGCCCTTAAAAATAGCCATTTTGCAAATGACCTCCATTTTCGACGAAACCTCTTTTGTTGGATCTGGAATGTCAAATTATTACTACATTCCAATTTTCGTATTTTTTTGAGCTAATATGTGGCCATGCATAATAAATTGTGAATTGCTCAGCCATTTAAGCCAGAAACAAAGCTTTTTGAGCATACAGACTCGGAATTCAATGAAACCAGTTTTGTTGGGACTGTGTCATCAAGACACAGCAACACATCAATTTTCGTCGCCAACGGAGTTCGTATGTGACCGTGGCATCGATTAATGTCGATTGGAAACAGCGCTAACTTGGAAAATATTAAAAATAATAAACCCCCACTTTATAATATCATTTCTCTCCACAAACCCTCACTTTTTTCTCCCTCAAATTAAATTCGGCAGCCAACCTTTCCTCCCCCAAAAATATTTTGTAGAAAAGCCCCCGAAAACAAATGATTCATATCTCTTATTCCGTAAGCAATTATCCCAAACAGCTTCTGCGTATTGTAGATCATGATGATCACTGACTACCACAAAAATTTGGGGACCTATCGTTACATGGATTCGCCAAAATTTCCGATCAATGCTAGAAAAACTGTTTCGATTTATGGAGAATTATGGTCAAACCGTCGGGTATTGGGTGATGGTAACAAAGGAAAAGTAATAGAGGAGACAAAGATCGACAAATTTACTTTGTATTGTTTGACCTGAAACTGATCAAGAAGGCGGGAAAATTGAGATGAACAGAGGCGAAAGTTTTAGTGGAGCTGCGAATGAAAATAACGAGGTGGCCGACGGTGGAGGGGTTTCTAGCGATGGTGTTCGAAGGTGGACGGTCGACGGTGGTGAGCCGCGTCGACTGGTGGTGGTCCGCGATCAGGAGGTGGCATGGCGGCGGTGCAATCAAGGACGAACGACTTTTGGGGCTAGGCAGAAATTCTGGCGAATCGGAGGGCCAGCGGCGCCGACATTCAAGGTGGAGGCGTGTGATATTTAGGGGGAGGTGCCAGGGGGTTGGTCGGACCTCTGACGGTCTGAGATGGTGGCAAAGCATGGTTGAACTTGAATTGGGGTAAATTTTATATATTATTATTTTAATTTACGTATACAATGTTCGTATGCTAATGACTTTTTGCTACGAACTCCAAATCGCAAGAAACAGGATTTTTTGCAATCGTGGAGTCGAGAGCTTCGCAAAAAAACCAGCTGGGTCCAATTTGGAGCAAGTTAGAATTTGGGTGCAAATTCAAACCCAAACAGTACTAAATTCACCAAATAAAGACTGATGGAGTGGAAAACAAAGGTGAGAACTCACCCACTAAATAAAATTCGTTAGGTTATTATGTCATAGTAAATTATGCATTCTAGGTTGCTAGTTAGAAATTGCATCATGTAGTTAATTCCCCTTTTTAATTAAAATCCTTTTCTTTTTTTTTTGAGTTCAACACTGGAACTCTTCACAAAGCCCATGCATTAGAAGCGTAGTATGGATATTAGCAACACTTGCATTTCATAATACGTGGATGGACACTTGTGGCGCCTTAAATGACATTAGATGTTGAGTATTTATTTATGATTATTATATGCGAATGATGGTTGATGATCGATATTTTTGTTTATGGCGCAAGCCAGTAGTCAGGAGAGGCGTAATACATAGACATTATTCCGGTGCTAGGAAATAGCGCCGTTGTAATGGCGAATTTTTCTGAAAATAGAAATGTATAAAAATAAGATATGAGATAGTTAAAATTGTAATAAATATTCATTTACAAGTCGGACGACTTGTTTATGTACACCTACTTAACTGATATTGATTGAGACAATAAATTTTACACATCGCCCAAATGTACAAATAATAATCAGTATTTGTTGGTCGAAACCCCACACTAGTATTGGGATGATATTTTACATACACTAATACCAATATTTAGTTGTATGTCAGTCGATGGGTTGACAGGCTGTGATAAGCGTTATTTATTTATTTTAATGCTTATACAGTTGTAAAATACACTCTGGATGATGTTTGAATGGTTAATGATTATTAATCATTATTGTTGAATATATGCAATGTATGAAATCCATATAACTGAAATTATATGGTAATTGATTGAGTAGCATTCCGATTCAGAAATAATGAATGTTTTAAAATAATGAAAATTTTTAAATAACGAAAATTTTAAAATAATATTTAGTGAATAATCAAAATATGATTTTGATGTCCGATTTCGGATGGACACGAGAATATATAAAAATATGAAGCCGAGTTAAGTATAGAAACGCTATTTTTAAACCAAACGGGTTTATCGATCGATTTTATTCATTTTAAAATAATATCGAAAAGAATGATTTCAAAATCTGATATTTTGAAAATATTATCATTTTAATATTATAATGATATAGAATATTCAATTTTGATTAAAAATTGAAAATGAAGTTGAAATCATTTTGAAATGAATTTATAAACGATTTATAAAATACGTTTTGAATGAAAAATCGATGAAATAGATATTATATATAGTTTGAATAGAACGCACCGCGCAGCGACCGTTCGTGAATTTCGACCATTAACTTCAAATTGATGTAGCGGGAGATCTGACCGTCGGATTCTCCTAAAACCGGAACCGTTGGGTTCATATCAAAAAGTTCTTTCCAATAAATATAATAAATTTAAAGTTGAATGGTTGGATTTGGAAATATGACCAAATCAATTTTAGAAAAGGTCGTTATGGATGCAGTTCGGTGGCCGATATTGAAAACCGACTGTACGGGCCTTAATAAAATTATTAAAAATATGGAAAAATTATGTAAAATCATAATAAATTATTTGGAAGGATTTTGGATGAAGAATTCGAAGTTTGAAAAGTTAAAAATACATTTTTATCGAAATGAACTAGTTAATAACTAGAATAATAATCCAAACGGTTTTTAAATAAATAAATTGGATTTAAAAAAGGTTTTTAAAATAACCAGAATTTTCTGATGAATAAATTGGAATGGATTTAAATGGAAATAATCTTTGGAGTATTTCGATACTAGTTTCAGTGATTATACGGATATTGTTGAGGAATTTGGAAGAGAGAGATATCGTTTTTCCCAATACGATATCCGTTTGTTTCAAAATTTGATATTGAATATTACCCGATATAATTTCTATTCAGAGCCTTGTATTTAATATCAAATTGGATTTCGGTTTTGTCGTGGATGGTGTCTTTATTAACACTTTTCTTAAACCCAATTGAGAAAAGATTAAATCTTTTAATTAAGATTTAGAGAAGTTTACCAATTAGTTAATATTTAATTGGAATTGAAATGAAGCTTGATTGTGGGTTTATTGCGAACAATGTTTTAAATGACATTTGTTCTTTAACCCAATTAACTATGAAGAGATTATTTGGAATTTATAAATCTTTTTATTAAGAATTAATGGAAATTTTCCAAAGTAAAGTTTTCCGGTTGTGGTAAGCGTTTAGACGTACTTGGAGATCTTCACATCGTTTGCATGATTACTGATGTCTTGATTGGGATGTACACCCAAGACAAGGTAATAAGTGGTGATTGTCCAGACGTACTTGGAGATCGACCGGATATGCGAGGGCCTCTCTCCTGTATTGGACATATGGGACGAGGAATAAGGTGCCTCCAGTTTCATTCAGACCCAGAATGGACTTGCAAATGGATGGTATGTCTGACGTTGTATTCCTTTATACCATATTAATTAATCTCTGCTAAATATAAATATGTTTAGTGGCGGAGAATTTATTCTCTTTCTTAACACCCTTCTCTAAGACGTACAAGCTTAGAGGTTATATATTGGTGGAAATCAGTGATAC
Organism: Allium sativum; assembly: GCA_030737875.1. Classification (NCBI taxonomy): domain Eukaryota; kingdom Viridiplantae; phylum Streptophyta; class Magnoliopsida; order Asparagales; family Amaryllidaceae; genus Allium; species Allium sativum. The sequence continues at coordinate 684,139,814 of CM060924.1, forward strand.
GGTATGGATTAACAGTATGGCATGCCGAATTGCATGGGTAAAAGCTTTTGTTGAAAATCAAGGCTTTGTGGTTAATGTTTAAAACACAGTTTTAAATAACATAGCTTTGTATAGTGTTAATTCGCGAGCCTCACACCCCAGTATGAACCAAAAACTGGATAGTGACCGCAGGGAAATGGACATATGTTAGTTCTAGCTACGAGTAACATCATAGTATGGAGCCCAGACTGTTTACTTATGTGGATGTTGGAAAACTTTATTGATGGAAAAGTGAGGTACCTCGGAATTGATACTAGAATTGACTAAATGGTTCTAGATGGTCGACTGGACTGACCATTTTGGAGGTTCGATAGAACCGGCTAACATATAGATTATGGTATAACTAATCATCGACGGATGACCAGACCTGGCAATTCCAAGGGCTCGTCGGCGTTCGAGTCCTGAGGCATTTGCTAGAGTGTTTCAAAACCGGTGAGGACAATCCCTTGCTTTGATTCATAGATGGAAACCCAATTTCCAATATACGATTTTACGATTTTAGTTGTAAACCTATATGGCGATGTACTATAATGGTACCTACGCCGCCTATGATTGATACATTTGTATTTGAAGTTGATTTCTTCACTTATAGTTACTGATAAATGATTAAATTTTGCATATCAAACATATTTGGCTATTATAAGGTAAAACTCTATCCTCGACTGCATTCATTGTGTGATGGGACCTGAGTCTTATAATAGCTCCATTTTCTCTTTAGCATTGCACTGTTTATTTTTATGCACTGGTATCCATAGTAGATAAACCTGTTCCGTTTTATACGGCATGGTCCCGTGATAACCTAACTTTAAAATCAAGCTAATAACTGTTTTAGTTCTCACACCAGTCCCATGACTAACTCGAAGTTTATTGTTTTAACCTAAACTCTGGGTGCCCATATTTCCACACGGGCAGCTAGTAGTTTTGGTTTTCGCAAATACTTCTTTTCACAGGATCCTAGATTACAACAAGAGCTATATTCGAAAAGCTTTATATTCGTTTATATCTTTCAGTTGTGGTTGTAGATGATTTCTGTTGTACATTGTATTTATGTATATAATTTCCACTGTTATGTAATTAAATCTTTGATACTTTCCTATTGTAAATTATTTGAACTCTGATATATTCTTGTACTCTAATGTAATTATTGTAATAGCAATGAAATGTTCTATTGTTTGTGTTCTGATGTGTTGTGTTCTCAAAGCAATCTGGGCTTTCCGTAAGGGGGATTTCTGGTCGTTTCAGTTTGGTATAAAAGCTAGAGAACAAGGCACATTAGAACCAAATGAAAGAATTCATTAGAGATAGGATTAGTAATATCCTATAAGAGAAACTCGTTAGAGATAAGGTTAGTAATACCCAAGAATGAATTTGAAGAGTATTATTTATAAAAAATGAATTTAATTTGAAAATTATATCTTATTATACGTATTTGAGTATTTTCTTATAAATTGATTTCGGACTATCGAGTATAAGAAGACTTTGCATATACGTGTGATCCACGTATATTCGAAGTCTCAAATATGTTGGGTAGAAATAGAATCACACTCAAGTCACCCGGAGGTGATTCTGATGATTACTCGAGTATCATCAGAATTTATATTCGAGTTTCGAAAGTGGGATGTCTGTATATTTTCAATCGATTGGTGTGAGAACCAAAACTTAGATAAGATTTATTGTTTGTGATTTGATACTGGAAATATGAATTTTAATTATATAAGGTTATATATTTGAAAATCTAATCAATTAATTGATTGCTGGTTGTGATGTGTGATTATTAGTTTGATTAATAAAAATATTGGATTGATAAAACTAATAAAAGAATGAATGATAAGTCAAGCTGACTCGAATCAAATATTGAATTAAATTGAAAAACGATTGGAATTACATACATGTACATGTGTATATATACATATATATATTGAACAGGTTATGGATTTACTGTTGAGTAGAGAATTAATTTGCATGCCCGACAAATAGGTACACCTTAATGAGTTGGTTGCGCAATTTTATTTATATAAACTTCTGTGAATGAAATTGGATGCGCTATGATGGTTGTTCTGTGTGAGATCATAAACCTTGCCATAGGATAGCAACAAATAAATTATGAACTACATCGCATGGCAGACTCTATGAAGACGGAATATCATATCATATTCCATATAAGCATTTGGTGCTTATATAACGAGGTTTGATTTACCATACGGGAGAGATGCTTGTATGGCGATGACTATATTACAGGTTGAATAGAAGACTAATTATGGACATTATTAAGGAATACATGTAACAACGCTCTGGCAGGATTTAATAAAAACCTCACACGGGTCTGGTGATGACAAAATTCACGTCTTTCTTGATTTTAGATACGGCACATGGATTGTTTTATTTCCAACACTGGGGCAAGGCCTGAGATTTCAACTTTTACATGTTCTCCCTTGTACACAAATAGGTCACAAAACATGTGTATGCTTTTTCTTGATTTGTTGGGTGCCTCATATGGCCTAATAAAATTTTCAGACCCTCGCCGTACAAAGGAGGTTATGGTGAAATTTTTCGAAAATTTAAGGTGCTAGCCAAATTTTTGAGAAATTAGGAAATTCTTAGAAACTGAAAAGTTGAAGAATGAAAGTTGAGTTGGCTAGTTAAACAACTTTCTGCTCCGTTCCTTTTCGAGGACGAAAAGATTTTAAGTGGGGGAGACTGTAACAACCCGGAATTTCTGAACCAATTTAAATTTTTTATTTGAGCTATTTTAATGGGTTATGAATCAAAATGATAATAAAAACTAAAAAATTATTTAGATCGAAGTTAGAACGTATATATTTATATTAATTATAAAACGAGTTTGAAAGGGCGTGGTAGTTTGAAATTCGATTTTTAATTTCAATTGAATGTATAGAATTCAAAATAAATCGTATTTCAGTAAAACCAGAAACGTTGAAATCTATTTAATTATATCTTTCTAATAAATGTGAAAAATTCAGATTTCATAATATAAATTGTAAGCTATGGCAAGTTTAAAATTTAAAATAGTCGCTTCAGAATATATATATATATATATATATATATATATATTTATAACATATAGCCCTTAAAAATAGCCATTTTGCAAATGACCTCCATTTTCGACGAAACCACTTTTGTTGGATCCGGAATGTCAAATTATTACTACATTCCAATTTTCGTAATTTTTTGAGCTAATATGTGGCCATGCATAATAAATTGTGAATTGCTCAGCCATTTAAGCCAGAAACAAAGCTTTTTGAGCATACAGACTCGGAATTCAATGAAACCAGTTTTGTTGGGACTGTGTCATCAAGACACAGCAGCACATCAATTTTCGTCGCCAACGGAGTTCGTATGTGACCGTGGCATCGATTAATGTCGATTGGAAACAACGCTAACTTGGAAAATATTAAAAATAATAAACCCCCACTTTATAATGTCATTTCTCTCCACAAACCCTCACTTCTCTTCTCCCTCAAATTAAATTAGGCTGTCAACCCTTCCTCCCCCAAAACTATTTTGCAGAAAAGCCCCCAAAAATAAGTGAATTATATCTCTCAATCCATAAGCAATTATCCCGAACGGCTTCTGCGTATTGTAGATCATGATGATCTCTGCCTGCCACAAAAATTTGGGGACCTATCGTTGCACGGATTCACCAAAATCTTCGTTCAACACTAGAAAAACTGTTACGGTTTATGGTGAATTGTGGTCAAACCGTCGGGCATTGGGTGATAGTAATAAAGGCAAAGTTGTAGAGGAGAAAAAGGTTGACAACTTTGCTTTGTATTGTTTAACCTGAAACTGATCAAGGAGGCGGGAAAATTGAGATGAACGGAGGCAACAGTTTTGGTGGAGTTTCGAATGGAAATATTGAGATGGCCGGCGGTGGAGCGGTTTTCTGTGATGGTGTTCAAAGGGGGATGGTCGGTGGTGGCGAGCCGCGTCGACTGGTGTTGGTCCGCGATCAGGAGGTGGCGTGGCGGCGGCGCAATCAAGGACGAACGGTTTTTGGGTCTAGGCAGAAATTCTGGCAAACCAAAGGGCCAGTGACGGCGGCGTTCAAGGTGGAGGCGCGTGACGTGTAGGGGGAGGTGCCAGGGTGGTTGGCCGGACCTCTGGCAGTCTGAGGTGGCAGCGGTGAGCTGCTGTGGATGAGGAAGCACGGTTGAACCTGGATTGGGGTAAATTTTAAACAATATTATTTTAATTTACGTATACAATGTTCGTATGCTAATAATTTTTTGCTAAGAACTCTAAATCGCATGAAACAAGATCCGTTGTGATCGTGGAGTCGAGAGCTTCGCAACAAAATTGACTGGGTCCAATTTGGAGCAAGTTAGAATTTTGGGGCAAGTTCAAAACCAAACAGTACCAAAATCACAAACTAAAAACTGACGGAGTGGAAAACAAAGGTGAGAACTCACTCACTAAAAAAATTTGTTAGGTTATTATGTCATAGTAAATTATGCATTCTAGGTTGCCAGTTGGAAATTGCATCATGTAGTTAATTCCCCTTTTTAATTAAAATCCATTTTTTTGAGTTCAACACTGGAACTCTTCACAAAGCCCCTGCATTAGAAGCGTAGTATGGATATTAGCGACACTCGCATTTCATACTATGTGGATGGACACTTTGGCGGCTTAAATGGCATTGGATGTTGGGTATTTATATTATATGCGATTGATGGTTAATGATCGATATTGTTGTTTATGGCGCAAGCTAGTAGTTAGGAGAGGTGTAATGCATAGACATTATTCCGGTGCTAGGAAATAGCACCGTTAGAATGGTGAATTTTTCTGAAAATAGCAATGTATAAAAATTAGAAATGCGATAGTTGAAATTGGAATAAATATTCATTTACAAGTCGGACGACTTGTTTTTGTACACCTATTTAACTGATATTGATTGAAACGATAAATTTTACACATCGCCCAAATGCACAAATAATAATCAGCATTTATTGTTCTAAACCCCACGCGGGTATTGGAATGATATTTGACATACATTAATCCCAATATTTAGTTGTATGTCAATCGATGGGTTGACAGGCTGTGATGAGCCTTATTTATTTATTTTAATGCTTATACAGTTGTAAAATGCACTTTGGATGATGTTTGAATGGTTAATGATTATTTATCATTATTGTTGAATACATGCGATGTATGAAATCCATATAACATAAATTAAATGGTAATTGATTGAGTCGCATTCCGATTCAGAAATAATGATTATTTTAAAATAACGAAGATTTTAAAATAACCAATATTTTAAAATAATATTCAATGAATAATCAAAATATGATTTTGATGTCCGATTTTGGATGGACACAAAAATATATAAAAATATGAAGCCGACTTAAGTATAGAAACGCTATTTTTAACCTGAACGGGTTTATGGATCGGTTTTATTCATTTTAAAATAATATCGAAAAGAATTGATTCCAAAATCTGATATTTTTAAGATATTATCATTTTAACACTATAATGATATAGAATATTCAATTTTGATTTAAAATTGAAAATGTAGTTGAAATCATTTTGATATGAATTTATAAACGATTTATAAAGTACGTTTCGAATTGAAAATCAACGAAATATACATTATATATATATATGGTTTGAATAGAATGCATTGCGCAGTGACCGTTCGCGAATTTCGACAATTAATTTCAAGTTGATGTAGCGGGAGATCCGACCGTCGGATTCTCCTAAAACCGGAACTGTTGGGTTCATATCGAAAAGATCTTTCCAATGAATATAAGAAATTTAAATTTGAACAGTTAGATTTGGAAATATGTCCAAATCAATTTCAGAAAAGGTTGCTATAAATGCAGTTCGGTGGCCAATATTGGAAACCGACTGTACAGGCCTTAATAAAATTACTAAAAATATGGAAAAATTATGTAGAATCATAATAAATGATTTGAAAAGATTTTGGATGAAGAATTCCAAGTTTGAAAAGATAAAATATATTTTTATTGAAATGAACTAGTTAATAATTAGAATAATAATCCAAACGATTTTTAAATAAATAAATTAGATTTGAAAAAGGGTTTTAAAATAACCAAAATTTTCCAATGAATAAATTGGAATGGATTTAAATGGAAATAATCTTTGAAATATTTTGATATTGGATTCCTTGATTATATGGATAATGTTGAGGAATTTCGAAGATATAGATATCGTTATTCCCAATACGATATCCCTTTGTTTCAGAATTTGATATTGAATATAAGCCAACATAATTTCTATTCAGAGCCTTGTATTTAATATCAAATTGGATTTTGGATTTGTCATGAATGGTGTCTTTATTAACACTGTTCTTAAACCCAGTTGAGAAAAGAATAAATCTTTTAATTAAGATTTGGAGAAGTTTACCAATTAAGCAATATTTAATTGGAATTGAAATGAAAGTTGATTGTGGGTTCATCATGAACAATATTTTAAATGACATTTGTTCTTTAACCTAATTAACAGTGAAGAGATGATTTGGAATTTATAAATCTTTTTATTAAGATTTAATGGAAATTTTCTAAAGTAAAGTTTTGTAATTTAAAATATTAAATTGGAATTGAATGGAATTCGATGTGTAATAATCGAGATGAGCTTCTGGGAATGAAGATCTGTACTATATTTGGAATTTAAAAGGCCTTGCCGTTATTCCATTTATATTATTAATCCGATATGGAAATTTATATTGATTATATACTGATGTGTTTTTCATGAAGATTCCATATTTAATGGAAGCTGATTCGGGTTTATGGTGAAATGTGTTTTAAATGACATTTTTTCTTTGACCTAGTTAATGGAAGATTAATTTTTCTCAAAGTTGTATAAACATATAGTAATGATTTTTGATATTAAAACCAAGGGGGAGTTTTAATGAATCTCTAATTAGATTGAAATGAGAATAGGATAATTAAATTTATCGAATCCATAAAATGATCGAGAATGGAGTACCACCAATCTAACACCCCACGTCCATTAATGTCACTCTCAAAGGGAATTCATTAACTTTCATGGAGTATTATTGATGTATAGAACAGAATATAACAAGACAGATACATATATTGATACTTGACAAAATTTAAAACAACTTTTATTGCAGCGGAGAAATAGTTTGATTACTACAACATCATAAACCAACAGTAAAACCAAGTACACTTAATATCCATCTTGACAAATTGTTTTCTGAGTACATAAAGTAAAAAGCATAACCCCAACATAAGTGACCATAAAGGAGATGAGCTGAACTTTACTTTTAGCAATCCAAGCACTTCCAAAGAGAGAGAAAGATCCAAATCAAGCTCCACTAGCACTAGTCCCACCCTGAGAAGCTAGGGGGGCAGGATGAAAAGAGGCGAAAACAAAGGGGTCAGACATAAAGTATGGCAAGTCCAATAACTTTAACAATATAATGATTAAAGTAATTATGATAAGGTATAAACCGGTAAAACAAGGAATGACTGTGAAACAAGTGGGCAAGACAAAACAAACAAGAGGAATATTCTGGCGTTAATCTCGTTCCTAATCATTATGGGATAATTACTATACTGCACCATTACTAGTCACCCTAAAAGTTTATCCCGCCTACTGAACATAACAATCATAATGGTAGTTTCGTGTACCCCCAGTTATCTTCATAGGCGCCGCCTGCCCCTATCTCCACTAGTTGTACCTACTACCCCCATGCTATCGGCTCCCTAACTCGTAGAAACCCGTGCTGGTCCCATAATGGGGTGTGTTACTCGCATGGCTTATATCTACACGATGCAACAACGTCTTACCTACCAGCCCGGGCCCACGCACGCACATGACCCCGTTGGACTTGCGTTGCAACCTTTAACCCGTTTTGACCTCTTACAATCAAACCCAGTAAGCGTGTCCCGTCCTCGATCTAACTCGAGCTCACAAAGATACTTAATGGGTTACTGGTTTGAAAAGGGTCCCCCATGCTTGACACAAGCTTTCCACCTATGCTTGGTCCCCACTATGATTTCCCACTTAACCCTTCTTATTCATGTCTTCTTACATGTTTCAATTTGGTTAAGTGTTTCTAATCGTATTTCACATGTCACCCATATCACATACTTAACTCCTATGTCCCACCACATGTTTATCTTGGTTAAGTGTTACTTAACCGTAACCTTGTAAGACCTCCCACATTAGACTACCGTTTGCGGTTGCTGGATTTGCCGGACGGGTTCGGGCAGTCTTACACCGCAAACAAGTCTAACCTCGTGTCTTTACAATTGTTACACATTTAATTTATGCCTTCGACCTCTCACATTAGACTACCGTTTGTGGTTGCTGGATTTGTTGGACGGGTCCGGGCATTCTTACACCACAAACGAGTCTAACCTCGTGTCTTAGGCGTTTATTATTACAAATTATTTCACCCTAATATGAATTAGTTATCCCTATTCAAATTGTCAATAATTTCCAAATTAACTATGTCCATAATTGTCACCTAAATTATGTCCATACTTTTTAGGTATATAAATTATACCAATTAATGTCTCAATTTAATTATATGCCCTTAGAGCTATTTTATGCCAATTCACAATTTGCATAATTAATATTTTCCCATTGTCCCCACGCTATTCGTACATTCTAATATGAAATATGTTAGACTCGCAAATAGTCTAACTTATAAAAAAAGAAAAGAAACATCACAACTTGCATAACACATAAAAAAGATCTATCTTGCAAATAATTATAACATAAATTTGCATAGCCAATAACTTGCATAGAAAATGGACATATAGAATCATAAATTTGCATAAACTACCATGGATCTAAATACAGATCTAAACATGAAATTGGGAACTTGCATATATGAATTATGGGTCTCACCTAAACTTGCATATGTGAATATAATTTTCACCTAAAAATGTGAATATAGTTTTCACCTAAACTTGCATATGGATTCCTACAACTTGCTTACGAATTTATAACATGTTTTTGCGTATGAACTAGCATATGTATATACTTGATTCGCATATAAACTTGTGTACAATTCACATACAGACTTGCATAAGATTCACATTCCAACTAGCGTACGATTTAACATCCCAAACTTGCATAAGATTCACATACGAACTAGCATATGTAAAAACAGACTTGCATAAGATTCACATACAAACTAGCATATGATTTAACGTCCCAAACTTGCATAAGATACACATACAAACTAACACATGATGTACATCCCCAAACTTGCATATAAAATGAATCAAGTTAAACATATGTGATTGGACATATGAAATAAATCTACTAACATAAGTTAATAAAACTGTCATATGTTCACCAACAAACGATAACAAAGTTAAACACGTCACATGATTCAACAGACATGTTCTCATAATCCAATTATAACTCATAATAATTAATTTATTAATTATTTTGTGAAAGAAATTGTACTCAGAAAGATAGGTTTGAGAAGAGAATAATTCGTTCGTCTTTTGTTTTAGAATTCTGATTTGCCAACCCCTAAGCTTTAGGGAGAAGAACTACTCTAGCACCAACATGGTTGCCAAGAGACTAATTTAGTTTATGTTTAGGGTTTGAGTATAAGCGTGCATTTATAGAAGTTTAAATCAACCAAAGCCGTTAGATTATCATAGGAGCAATCCCAACCATCTAGACTGGATAGAGTTATCTAGAATTGCCACATCTGTCCTAGTAACTCAACAACAGGTCAGGCAAGACTCAGCAACAAGTCAGGATCGTCAAATTTTAGATCTGCCCTAGCGGTAGGTCGACCCCCGGGTCGACCCCCTGGTCGACCTGTATAGGGTATGTCGACCCCAGGTCGACTTGGCCTTGGGCGGGAGAAATCCCGCCCAACCCGCTTCTCTGTTTGAATTTTGAAATTTGAATTTTTATCTGAACTATTTTTAATTAATATAAAATTACTGAAACTTCCGAGAGCCACAACTTCCTCATTCGAAGTCCGATTTACGAAAACTTGGATTCTACCAAGTAGAATTTCAAGACGAACGAAATGGCGTAACCTGTTTCCCTTAATTTTCACTTTAACAATTGAGTATTCTTAAATTCGTTCTTTTAATAGTCGCAGAAAATTCAGGGTGTTACATTCTCCTTTCCTTAAAGGATTTCGCCCCCGAAATCTCCAAGTTAAGGAGAATATATATCCTAACATCCAATCATCCATCTACTCAACCATCAAACACAGACATCCATTGTCCTTACAAGATATATAATGCCGTATAAAATATGCAAAAAGTGTGTGTGTATGTTCCTTATCTAATGCAAAATCAGGCGGCCCACTGATTCAGTTGACCTCCTTAATGCAAATCATGATAGTGCCATGCGTCCATTATGTATGCGAAAGAATCCTAACGATATATATCACTTCTACATGTGTGCACAACCATTCATCAAAATGCAGAATCCATATGATAACACAACCATTATACATCCATTAATATAAATATGCATACACATTTATATGCAATATGAAAGTGATTGATCCAATCTAGTGCCTAATGTGTGTGTACATGCATCCACGAGCAACCACTAGCAACCACTCGCAACCATCAATCATAACATGTTTCAAATACATGTTTACATCCATTGGTTTCTACCTAACAATAAGGAATAGGACCGAGGAGATATACTTAAAAGATAGATATAAGCATGAATAAACTTATGGAAAAAGAGATCAAGGAGGTACCCTCAAAATGAAAAGGGTAGGCTGCGCGTATTTTCCTCTCAATTTCCCAAGTCGTGTCTTCCTCAGCGTCACTCCATTGAACTTTAACATGCTTGACTTCACGGTTGCGTAGCTTTTTGACTTCCATACCCAAGATACGAGTTGGAACTCTTCTCACAGTCGCTTCTCATTCCACTTCTACTTCCTCTAGTATACTTTGCTCCACCACTTCCGCAGACACATGTAAGCACTTTCATAGTTGAGAAACATGAAAAACATTGCGAACTCCGGCCAGTCTTTCGAGTAGCTCTACTCTGTAAGCCATCGTCCCAATCCTTTCAGTGATAGGAATTGGTCCTACAAATCTTGGTGCTAGCTTTCCTACGGACCCAAAGCGAATGACATTCCTCAAAGGAGATACTTTAAGGAACACCCTATCTCCAACCTCAAACTCAAGGTCGGTCCTTCTTTTTTCCACGTAGGACTTCTGTCTATCTTGTGCAGCCTTCATCCGTCTTCTTATCAAGTCCACCTTTTCTGAGGTTTCTCCAATCAAGTCTGGCCCAAGTACGAGCTTGTCTGTAGACTCCCACCAACAAGTTGGTGATCGGCATGGTCTTCCATATAAGGCTTCGAAGGGCGCCATGCCTATGGTGGCTTGATAGCTATTGTTGTAAGCGAATTCCACCAAAGGAAGATGATCCTCCCATGTCCCTCCAAAGTCAAGAATGCACAATCTCAAGAGGTCTTCCAAAACTCTGTTCACCCTTTCCATCTGACCATCGGTTTGGGGGTGATAGGCCGTGCTTGAGCATAATTGTGTGCCTACAGCCTCTTGCAAACTCTTCCAAAACTCGCTCGTAAAGATAGGATCTTGATCACTCACTATGCTGGAGTGTATCCCATGGAGACGAACTATCTCTTTAAGGTAAATGGATGCTAGGGACGAGGCAGTCCTTCTACTCTTAACAGGTATAAAGTGAGCGCTTTTTGTGAGCCTGTCCACTATTACCCAAATACTGGTATTGCCCCTTCTTGACCTAGGCAACCCATCGACAAAGTCCATCGAAATGCTATCCCACTTCCACTGTGGGACCTCTAAAGGATGAAGCGGACCACCAGGCTTCTTCTGCTCCGCTTTGACTTGCTGGCATATCAAGCACTTAGGGACGAACTCAGCTACATCCCTCTTTATGCCATTCCAAAAGAAAACCCTTTTTATATCATTATACATCTTGTCTCCACCTGGGTGTATGGTTAGCTTAGAATGGTGTGCTTCTTCGAGAACCGTCTTCAATAAACCCCTTACTTGTGGGATGCATAGCCTTCCATCCCGTCTCAACAAACCCTTATCATCAATGGAGTATCTGTTGAGGTGACTAGAAGTCTCACCCTTAACTATCTTATCCATCAACTCAGCTAGCTGAGGGTCTTCTCGTTGCGTGGTTCCTATTGAGTCTGTTTGCATGAGATTTCGTTCCAAGGAGTATCAAGAGATTCTAGGTAGCTAAGCATAATAGAATTTATGGGATTACATGAGATTTCGAGAGTGTTTCCGAGCCGAGTCATAAGTCTAACCACTCTCTTTTCACAATCAAGGATGGCCCCATTACTGGATAACCAATCCATACCTAGAGTCAACCTATAGCCCGTGAAGCCAAGAACGAAGGCGTTGCATTCAAACTCAACGCTCAAGATAGACACTCTCAAATCCCGGCAAATCATTGAAAGATGAGCTAAACCACCAGTAGGATTTGAGACTACTATGCGATCTGTAACTAGACTAGTATTTAGGTGTAGTGTTTCAACTAACGAAGCAGATACAAACGAGTGTGAAGCGCCAGAATCAAACAAAGTATGAACAGGATGATCAAACAGAAAAACCAAACTTTCAACAGAAATGTTTCTACCTCTCTCCTGTCCTAATGCCATGAGAGCATGAACCTGCCCTCTTGCCTGCCCTGGTGCCATGAGAGCCTGAACCTGCTCTCCACAAGTAGACCTTGTCCTTTGCCCTTGCCTTCTTGGGCAGTCTTCAATCAGATGTCCTGCCTCACCACAGTTAAAGCAGCTAGTCTTCTTCTTCTTCCTACAGTCCTTGCTCAGATGGCCTGGTGTTCCACAATTAAAGCACCATTTCCTTCCTTTGCTATTGTTACCCTTACCACCTTTCTTAGGTTGCTACTGTGACTTCTTTTGATCCCCTTTCTTTTCCGGTGCCTTATTAGCATTAGCGCCTTTCTCCTCTTCAAGCATAAGCGCCATGTCAACCAGTTTCTCAAACGTATCCCCCATAGGAATGTGGGTCATAGCCAACCCATATAGCGGCTCGTTCAGACCTTTAACGAATCTCAGGGCCTTCTTTTCAGGTGTGTTCACCAAGTCTAAGCCAAATCTCGCCAACTGATTGAACTTGTTAACGTACTCCTTTACTGATAAATTCCCCTACTTCAATGCCAAGAACCTCTCCATGTATAAATTTTCTTCTGCTTATGAGAGAAATTTCATCTTGAATCTATGTCTGAAATCCATCCATGTCTCTAATGGATGCTCTCCATTCGTGACCTCCCACCAAAACGAGGCTTCGTCCTTCATCAACCAAGCAGCTAATTGGACCTTCCTTCCATCTTCTATCTCGAAGATACCAAACAAATCTTCCACCTCCTTAAGCCAATTTCAAGCTTCAACAAACATCTCTGATCCATGAAAAGGTTTTTTGTCCATTGCTTGAAAGTCTTTGCATATCTTCGAAAAAAGTATCAACACGGGGAGGGGGAGGAGGAGGAGCGACTGCAGTTGGGGGAGGAGGGATGTCTACTGGGCCTGTGGCGATGGCCCTAGCCTCCAGATACCTTCTGAAATAGGTTGGTATCGGTATTCCCTTGGGTATCTCGGGTAACCCGGACATGCTAAAAAGAAAATGAAGATATTCAAAATGGAGAATTCGAAAGAAAGATATATGGCTCATGGGGGTTATGTTTTCAAAACAAACTTTCCTCTGGAAAATACTCTCCTTAAAGCATACTTATGAAAGTATTTCTTTATAAAATGCTTTTGAAAAATAGTTTTTCAAAATCTCTTATCTGTTCTTGTAACCTTCAGCTCTGATACCACGTGTAACACCCCACGTCCATTAATGTCACTCTCAAAGGGAATGCATGAACTTTCACGGAGTATTATTGATGTACAGAACAGAATATAACAAGAGAGATACATATATTAATACTTGACAAAATTTAAAACAACTTTTATTGCAGCGGAGAAATAGTTTGATTACAACAACATCATAAACCAACAGTAAAACCAATTACACTCAATATCCATCTTGACAAAAAAAATTCTGAGTACATAAAGTAAAAAAGCATAACCCCAACAAAAGTAGCCATAAAAGAGATGAGCTGAACTTTACTTTCAGCAATCCAAGCACTTCCAAAGAGAGAGAAAGATCCAAATCAAGATCCACTAGCACTAGTCCCACCCTGAGAATCTGGGGGGAAGGAAGATAAGAGGTGAAAACAAAGGGGGTCAGACATAAAGTCTGGCGAGTCCAATAACTTTAACAATATAATTATTAAAGTAATTAGGATAAGGTATAAATGGTAAAACAAGGAATGACTGTGAAACAAGTGGACAAGACAAAACAAACAAGAGGAATATTCTGGCGTTAATCCCGCTCCTAATCATTATAGGATAATTACTATACTGCACCATTACTAGTGTAATAACCCGGAAAATCTGAGCCAATTTAAAATTTTTATTTTGGCAATTTTAATGAATTTTGAACATTTAAAATGAATTATTTTAAATAATAACGACAAGAAATTTATTTTTGAATAGAATTAGAACATATATATTTATTTGAATCGTCGTTGGAATATAAATATTTTATTTTAATTATAAAAGGAATTGAAAATGGCGTGGTAGTTCGATAATTCGATTTCAAAGTTCAAATGAATGTACAGGATTCAAAATAAACCGGATTTTAGCAAAACCAAAAATATCAGAATCTAATTGAGAATATCTTTCCAACGAATCCAAGAAATCAAAATTTCATAGCGGGGATAAAAAGTTATGCCCAGTTGAAAATTCAGAATAGTCGCTATGGAATTCTGGCCCTTAAAAATGGAAATTTAGCAAACGATCTCGGTTTTCAACGAAAACACTTTTGTTGGATCCGTGATGTCAAGTTATTGCTAGATTCCAAAATTCGTAATTTTTCGAATCAATATGTGAGTGTGGCAAAGTAAAACGTGTTTTGACAGTTTTAGTTGATTTTAATCGACTGGAAAATGGCCATTTTTCAAACGGTCTTGGAATTTGACGAAATTAGTTTTGTTAGGACTGTATCATCAATACGAAGCTAGAAATATTTTTCGGGAATTTTTAGAGTTAGTATGAGGCCCCGGTAAATTGAAATGTGCGTTTAAATTCAATATACATTGATTTATATTTTAACTTGAACAGAAACTGATCGAAACAGTCGAAATGGCTTACGATACATATCCCATTGTATTCAGAATGGGGGTATTACACTTGGGACGACAGTCGGTGGGTTTAATTTTGAGTTCGAATGAAAAGGGTACGGTTCATGGAGAAATGAATAAAATATTAAATTAAAAATAAAGGTCAAACCCCCTCTCCCCTACTTTCTCTCTCCCTCCTCATTCTCTAAACAATCGATTTCAGTTTTTAAAAGGAAAAAAACCGCCAATGCTTCAGCCCCCTCCCCCCACGCAGGTCCGCCGTCGCGCCGCCTCCGCCATCGAAGCCCTCCGCCTCGCACCCCCTCTCTCTGCTTCCACTTCCCCCTCCTCCTTCTCGACCGACGAGCCCCCTTCCAATCCCCAAACCCACCGTGAAACCCTGGTAACCCAAATCGAGCCACCTCGCCTCCTCCACCAGCAAGCATTGAGCCTCCCCCGTCCTCCTACGCCTTCTACAGTGAGTTTCCATGTTATTTTTATTTTTTATTTATGTTATTAACTATAGATTTATATGTAGATAAAGTAAAACATGATTTCTGTAGATAGAATAATATAAAGTTTTGATTTTTATCTACGAAAAGTTTTTTAGTTTATAAAAGTCACGTTTTATTTGTATGAAGATGTGAGTTTGATTTTCATTTTTATATATTTCATAACCGAATAAAGCTATGGTTTTTAACATGATAAAGCTTTGATTTTTAAACCATAAAGATTGGATTTTTATATAGGGAAAACTTTGTTTTTAATTTAGAAAGTCTTGATTTTTATAGAGAGTAAAAATATGAACTTTGTGTATGTAGTAGCAACCTTTTTTGGTAATAAAAATATAATCTTTATTAGAAATATCATCGGATAAGAAAGGTAACATTTTTAGATAAGAAAGTTTATATTTTTATTCAAAGAAAGTTTATATTTTTATTCATAGAAAGTTTATATTTTTATTAACATAAAGTTAAGATTCTTAACGGCTTAAAGTTTTGATTTTTATAATAGACAAGATTAGATTTTTATAATATAGAAAGGTTAGATTTTTTATTAGTAGTGAAAAGGCGGGATTTTTAAAGTAGAAAGGAAATGATTATTAAAATAATAAAGTTTTTATTTTTATTATCACAAAGGCGGTGTAATAATAGAATTTTTTATCTATATAGTAGCGGCAAAAAATAGAATTTTTTATCTATATAATAGCGGTATAAAAATAGAATTTTTATCTATATAATAGCGATATAAAAATAGAATTTTTATCTATATAATAGAGTAATAAAAATAGAATTTTTATCTATATAATAGCGGTATAAAAATAGAATTTTTATCTATATAATAGAGTAATAAAAATAGAATTTTTATCTATATAGTAGCGGTATAAAAATAGAATTTTTATCTATATAGTAGCGGTATAAAAATAGAATTTTTATCTATATAGTAGCAGTGTAAAAATGTGATTTTTATATACATAGCTACAATATAAAAATGCGATTTTTATATATGTAGTGGCTACGGATAATGAAATTGACAAAAGGCGAGCACGGCGAAGATTTCTACACATAAAGAGTCATGGTGTATTGGTTTAGCTAGTCGGTGAGAGCTTCTCACTTTTAATCTTGTTATGTAGTTAAAAATATATACTAGGATGCAGACGGTGCTTAGCTGCACCCGACACCCGTCGTCCACAAATCATGGACGACTTGTATGCTTGTTTGATGTGTTGTGAAGTTTGTTTGTGATGTAGATGTGAAGTGGATAATAAAATATTCATGTGTTGAAATAAATTAATTATCATTAAAAATATAATTCTTAACGTGAATGTGTATAAATAAATATTCATTTACAAACCAGATGGTTTGGTTATGTACACCTATTTGAAGGATATTGATTGGGACGATAAATTTTACACATCGCCCAATTGCACAAATAATATTCGGTGTTTGTGGATTGAAACCCCACATAGGTGTTGGGATGATATTTGGCGTAAACTAATCCCAATTATTTAGTTGTATGTCGATCGATTGGTCGACAGAATGTGTAAGCGTTAATTATTTATATTTAATGCTTATGCAGTAGTGTGGTGCACTTTGGATGATGGTTGATTATTTATCATTGCTATTATATACATGTGTTGTATGGAATCCATATATTTAACATTATACGGTAATTCATTGGGCCTCATTCCAATTGGGAAAATAAAGAATATTAAGAAATATATATATATTCATGTGTTGAATAGAATAAAGAATATTTATGTGTTGAATAAAATATATATTCATGTGTTGAAAATATTAATGTGTTGAGTAAAATATTTTAAACAATAAAATTTACATCTTTATCATAATTTTATAAAATATATTAAATAACAAAAGTAGTCATATGTTGACGATACTCATGTGTTGAGGATATTCATGTGTTGAAAGAAATATAGATTCATGTGTTGAATAGAATAAATATTCATTTGTTGAATAGAATAACAAAGTTACTGAAATATAAAAAGCCATTTTGATTAGAGATGCGCCATTTTGACGTGAACGATATTTATGTCGATTATATTCGTTTTTATAATGATTATAGAAAAGGAAGTGATTTCAAAATATAACGTTTTGAAAATATTATCATTTGTATATCGATGATGTGGAATATTCAATTTTGATTCGAAATTGAATATGAAGTTGAAATCATTTTGAAAACAAATTTAAAACGATTTATAAAATACGTTTTAAAGGGAAATCGATAAGATATAATATACATATATATATATATATAGTATACATATAATGGCCTGAATAGAACGCGCCACGCTGCGGCAGTTCTTGAATTTCGACCATTGACTTCGAGTTGACGTTATGGGAGATCCTACCGTCGGATTCCCCTGAACCCGGAACCAATGGGTTCATATCGAAAAGAGCTTTCCAATGAATATTAGAAATTTGAAATCTAACGGTTGGATTTGGAATTATGTCCAAATCAAATTTGGAAAAGGTTGCTGTAAGTGCAGTTCGACGACCATTATTGGAAATCGACTGTACGGGCCTTGATAAAATTATTAAAAATATTAATAATTTGTGTAAAATCATAAGAAATGATTTGCGAAGAACTGGGATGAAAAATTTCACATTTTAAAGGATAAAAATATATTTTTATCGAAATGAACTAGTTTTGAACTAGATTTGGAGTGGTTTTAAAAATAATCAGAATTTCAAATAAACGAATTGGATTGGATTTGAATCGAAATTATCTTTGGAATGTTTCGATGATGGATTTCGTGATTATACAGATATGGTTGTGGAAATTTGAAAGATATATTTATATTGTTATTTCCAATACGATATTTGTTGGTTTCAGAATTTGATATTGAATATAAGCCGATATATTTTCTATTCAGAGCCTTGTATTTAATAGATTTGGAGTGGTTTTAAAAATAATCAGAATTTCCAATATACGAATTGGAATGGATTTGAATCAAAAATATCTTCGAAATATTTCGATGTTGTATTTCGTGATTATACAGATATGGTTGTGGAAATTTGAAAGATATACTTATATCTTTATTTCCAATACGATATTTGTTGGTTTCAGAATTTGATATTGAATATAAGCCAATATATTTTCTATTCAGAGCCTTATATTTAATATCAAATGGGATGTTGGGTTCGTCGTGAATGGTGTCTTAAATAACACTATTCTTGAACCCAGTTTAGAAAAGAATAAATCTTTTAATTAAGATTTAGTGAAATTGTCCAGTTAATTAGTATTTAATTGGAATTGAATTTAAATTGGTTTTTGGGTTTATCGTCAGCGGTGTTTTGAATAACACCTGTTCTTTAACCCGATTAACAATGGGAAGTGATTTTTGGTTTATCGTGAACCGTGTTTTAGATGACATTGGTTCTTTAACCCAGTTAAAGACAGGATATTGATTTTTGGGAAGATTAAAACTAAGTGGAGTTTTAATGAATCTGTGATTAGATTGAAATGTGAATTGATAATTTAAATTATCAAATTTGGAAAGTGATCGAAAATGGGGTATCACCAGTTTTGCTCCAAGGCGATAGTTAAATCTTTAATTAGATTTGAACGTGAAATGGTAATTAATATTTACCGATAACACCGTGGTGTTAGATATGGAGTATTACCAGTTTTGCTCCATGGGATGAATAGGTTGGGATTGGGAAATAAAATAAATGATTACTTCGGTGTGGCTCGTTAATCCCGACTAGTTTGGAAAACCTTAACATGGTTTGAAATGATATCCAAAGGAAGATTAAAGAATAAATTTAGAAGAATTTATCTTTGATAAAATTAATGGGAACCATTACCTAAGAATGTGAAATTTTGAATAAAAGAATATTCGGAATTGGAATGAGGCATATGTTGTGTTTGTGTAACACTTGTTTATATATACGCGGGTTATTCAGAAAGGCCGGGTTTATACCCATTCTGAATAACCGATTCGGCGATAAGTCGAAGATGAACACGGTGATTGAAGACCCGAAGTCTTCACATTGTTTGGATGATTATTGATGATCTTGATTAGGCTGTACACCCAAGAGGAGGGAATCAGTTGGTGATCGTCCAGACGTACTTGGAGATCGATCGATATGCGAGGAAAGTGCCTCCGGTTTCGTTCAGACCCAGAACGAACTTGCAAATGGACTGTGTGTCTGACATTGGATTTCATTCTATGTTGATTGATCTCAATTAAATATACATCTGTTTGGCGACGGAGAATTTATTCTCTTGCTTAACGCCCTTCTCTGAGACGCACGAGCTCAGAGGTTGTATATCGATGGACATTAGTCACATGGAGTGAATTGCCTGTGTGGCATGCCTAAGTGGCAAATGATCAAGACTTCTGTTGAAAAGCAAAGTCTTGTGGTTGATGATCAAAACACGGCCTGTGTGGCGTAGATTTGTGTATAGCGTTAATTCGCGAGCCTCAAACCTCGGTATGAGTCAAAAACGGGATAGTGACTGCAGGGAGAGCATGACGTTTCTTTCTAGCTATTGGTGATGTCATTGACCTACCAGCCCAGACATTTATATACTTTTTACCTATGTGGTTGTTGGATGTGAGGCGCCTCGAATATATGGTCGATAACTGGCACTATGTGAGCCAACGTACAGACCATTATATAGGTCCTATAGGACCGGGGAACGTGTGTTCAGGAATAACTAATCCTCAAAAGTAAGAGAGGACCGACCCTGAAGATCCAAGGATCGATGTGTGTGGTCCTGAGACATTTGTTTGAGTGTCTCGAAGGGAAAGGAGCTTGCCCCTTGCCTCGACTCATGACGGAAATCCAATTTCCAATACGTGATAATTCGGTTTTATTTGTAGAACCTAGTATGGCGGCATAGTAGATGGTAGCTATGCCGCCTATGATTGAAATTGTTTTCACACTATACATTTATAGTAATATCAAAATAATCTGTTTTTAAATGTATCAATCATTCTTTGGCTATTATAAGGTAAAACCCTATCCTCCGGCTTGCGTTGCATTGTGTGATGGGACCTGGGTCATATAATAGATTCATTTTTCTTTATTTAGCATTGCGCTGTTTGTTTTATGCACTGGTCTTCTTGGGAGGAAACCCATTCCATGTTATACGGCGTGGTCCCTTGATTTACCTAACTTTAAAAATAAAGATTAATAACTGTTTTAGTTCTCACACTAGTCACATGATTGACCTGGAGTTTATTGTTTTAACCTAAACTCTGGGTGCCTTTATTTTCGACACAGGCATCTAGTAGTTGGGTTTTGCAAATTTATATTCATAGGATCCTGGTTTATAACTGAAGTGATATTCGGAAAGCTCTGTATCCGCGTATTTCTTTCAGTTATGTTTTGTATTATTTTTCCGCTGCTAAGTATTTAAATGTAATTTAAATCTCTGATATTTGTCAAATGTATAATTTTTATTCATACTCTGTATATTCTTGTATTTTGATGGAATTGTTGTAATAAGCAATGAAATGTTCTTCTATTTATGTTCTAATTCGTCTTGTCCTCATGGTAATTCGTTCTTTCTCTTCTCTTCGGAGACCGGGGAAGTTACGGGTCGCTTCATTTGGTATCAGAGCTTTGGTTTACAGAACTCGAGAACAAGACACATTAGAACCATACGAAAGAATTCATCAGATATTTGATTAGTAATATCCAATTAGAATGACTCGTTAGAGATAGGATCAGTAGAGTCCTAGAACGAGTGGAAAGAGTGAAATTTTTGAAATAAAAAATTTGAAAACAAACTTTGTTTTGAAAATTAAATTCAAGCATACGTATTTGAATAATTTATTTACATTGATTTTGGACAATCGAGTATATAAAGGTTTTGCATATACGCGCCACAAACGTATATTCGAAGTTTTAATATGCTGGGTAGATATAGAATCACACTCTAGTCGCCCGAGGACAATTATGATGATGATTGCAACATCATCAATATTTGTGTTCGAGTTTCGAAAGTGAGATTTCTATATATTTCCATTAGACTGGTGTGAGAACCAAAATTAGACAGGTTTAATGTTGTGATTTGGCATCAAAAACATGATTTTCTGTATATATAACAAAATTATGAATTTGAAACGCTAATCAACTAATTGATTGATGGTTGTGTTGTTTGTTTATTTGTTTGAAATTTTGAACCATTTAGGCCAAATTGAACCGAATATTGAACTGTATTGAAAATTATTTGCAAATATATGCATACACATGTACTTACATTGAATAGGTCATAGCAAGGAGGCTAGAGCAGAATAATAAAATTGTTTGCCTGACAAATAGGTACATGTTTATTGTATTTATTTGGGTTTGGATGATTTTATGAGCCGATTGGCCTTTTCTTTTTCTTTTGGATTGGTGAGGGCCATGGGAGGCTATTTGAAATATCCCGAAGTCCCCAGTGCAGGGGAGGTTATGGCGAAATTTTTCGGAAATTTAGGGTGTTAACCAAATTTTTGAAGAATTTGAAAAATTCTTAGAAACTGAAAAGTTGAAGAACTTAAACCGTAAAGAAAACAATAGAAGTTGAGTTGGTTTGTAAAAAAACTTTCAGCTTCGTTCCTTTTCGGGGATGAAAAGTTTTAAGTGGTGGAGATTGTAATAAACCGGAAAATCTGAGCCAATTTAAAAATTTTATTTTGGCAATTTTAATGAATTTTGAACATTTAAAATGAATTATTTTAAATAATAACGACGATAAATTTATTTTTGAATAGAATTAGAACGTATATATTTATTTGAATCGTCGTTAGAATATAAATATTTTATTTTAATTATAAAAGGAATTGAAAATGGCGTGGTCGTTCGATAATTCGATTTCAAAGTTCAAATGAATGTACAGGATTCAAAATAAACCGGATTTTAGCGAAACCAAAAATATTAGAATCTAATTGAGAATATCTTTCCAACGAATCCGAGAAATCAAAATTTCATAGCGGGGATAAAAAGTTATGCCCAGTTGAAAATTCAGAATAGTCGCTATGGAATTCTGGCCCATAAATGGAAATTTTGCAAACGACTTCGGTTTTCGACGAAACCACTTTTGTTGGATCCGTGATGTCAAGTTATTGCTAGATTCCAAAATTTGTAATTTTTCGAATCAATATGTGAGCGTGGCAAAGTAAAACGTGTTTTGATAGTTTCAGTTGATTTTAATCAACTGGAAAATGGCAATTTTTCAAACGGTCTTGGAATTCGACAAAATTTGTTTTGTTAGGACCGTATCATCAATACGAAACTAGAAAAAAAATTCGGGAATTTTTAGAGTTAGTATGTGGCCCTAGTAAATTAAAATGTGCGTTCAAATTCAATATACATTGATTTATATTTTAATTTGAATAGAAATTGATTGAAACAAATGAACTGGCTCGCGATACATATCCCATTGTGTTCGGAGTGGGGGTATTATGCTAGGGACGACAGTCGGTGGGTTCAATTTTGAGTTCGAATGAAAAAGGTACTTTTCATGGAGAAATGAATAAAATATTAAATTAAAAATAAAGGTCAAACCCCCTCTCCACTACTTTCTCTCTCCCTCCTCATTCTCTAAACAATCTATTTCAGTGTCCGCCGTCGCGCCTAGCGCCGCCTCCACCATCGAAGCCCTCCGCCTCGCACCCCCTCTATCCGCATTCGCTCCCCCTCCTCCTTCTCGATCGAAGAGCCCCCTTTCCAATCCCCAAACGCGCCATGAAACCCTGGTAACCCAATTCGCCCCAAATCGAGCTACCTCGCCTCCTCCACCCGCAAGCATTAAGCCTCCCCCATCCTCCTACGCCTTCCACAGTGAGTTTCCATGTTTTTTTATTTTTTATTTATGTTATTAACTATAGATTTATAAGTAGATAAAGTAAAACATGATTTCTATAGATAGAATAATATAAAGTTTTGATTACGAAAAGTTTTTTTAGTTTATAAAAGTCACGTTTTATTTGTTTGAGGATGTGAGTTTGATTTTCATTTTTATATATTTCATAACCGAATAAAGCTATGGTTTTTAACATGATAAAGCTTTGATTTTTAAACCATAAAGATTGGATTTTTATATAGGGAAAACTTTGATTTTTAATTTAGAAAGTCTTGATTTTTATAAAGAGTAAAAATATGAACTTTGTGTATGTAGTAGCAACCTTGTTTGGTAATAAAAATATAATCTTTATTAGAAATATCATCGGATAAGAAAGGTTACATTTTTAGATAAGAAAGTTTATATTTTTATTCAAAAGAAAGTTTAAATTTTTATTCATAGAAAGTTTATATTTTTATTAACATAAAGTTAAGATTTTTAACGCCTTAAAGATTTGATTTTTCTAGTAGACAAGATTAGATTTTTTATAATATAGAAAGGTTAGATTTATTTTAATTTTTTTAGTAGTGTAAAGGCGGGATGTTTAAAGTAGAAAGGAAATGATTTTTAAAATAATAAAGTTTTGATTTTTATTATCACGAAGGCAGTGGAAAAATAGAATTTTTTATCTATATAGTAGCGGTATAAAAGTAGAATTTTTTTATCTATATAGTAGTGGTCTAAAAATAGAATTTTTATCTATATAATAGCGGTATAAAAATAGAATTTTTATCTATATAATAATATAATAAAAATAGAATTTTTATCTATATAATAGCGGTATAAAAATAGAATTTTTATCTATATAATAGAGTAATAAAAATAGAATTTTTATCTATATAATAGCGGTATAAAAATAGAATTTTTATCTATATGGTAGCGGTATAAAAATAGAATTTTTTCTATATAGTAGTAGTGTAAAAATGTGATTTTTATATACATAGCTACAATATAAAAATGTGATTTTTATATATGTAGTGGCTACGGACAATGAAATTGACAAAAGGCGAGCACGATGAAGATTTCTACACATGAAGAGTCACGGTGTATTGGTTTAGCAGCACCCGACACCCGTCGTCCACAGACCATGGACGACTTATACGCTTGTTTAATGTGTTGTGAAGTTTGTTTATGATGTAGATGTGAAATGGATAATAAAATATTCATGTGTTGAAATAAATTAATTATCGTTAAAAATATAATTCTTAACGTGAATGTGTATAAATAAATATTCATTTACAAACCGGATGGTTTGTTTATGTACACCTATTTGAAGGATATTGATTGGGACAATAAATTTTACACGTCGCCCAACTGCACAAATAATATTCGGTGTTTGTGGATTGAAACCCCACACGGGTGTTGGGAGGAAATTTGGCGTACACTAATCCTAATTATTTAGTTGTATGTCGATCGATTGGTCGACAGACTGTGTAAGCGTTAATTATTTATTTTTAATGCTTATGCAGTAGTGTGGTGCACTTTGGATGATGGTTGATTATTTATCGTTGCTATTATATACATGTGTTGCATGGAATCCATATAATTAACATTATATGGTAATTGATTAGGCCTTATTCCAATCGGGAAAATAAAGAATATTAAGAAATATATATATTCATGTGTTGAATAGAATAAAGAATATTCATATGTTGAATAAAATATATATTCATGTGTTGAGTAAAATATTTTAAACAATAAAATTTATATCTTTATCATAACTTTATAAAATATATTAAATAACAAAAATAGTCATGTGTTGATGATACTCATGTGTTGAGGATATTCATGTGTTGAAAGAAATATAGATTTATGTGTTAAATAGAACAAATATTTATTTGTTGAATAGAATAACGAAGTTATTGAAATATAAAAAGCCGTTTTGATTAGAGATGCGCCATTTTGACGCGAACGATGTTTATATCGATTATATTCGTTTTTATAATGATTATAGAAAAAGGAAGTGATCTCAAAATATAACGTTTTGAAAATATTATCATTTGTATATCGATGATGTGGAATATTCAATTTTGATTCGAAATTGAATATGAAGTTGAAATCATTTCGAAAACAAATTTAAAACGGTATATAAAATACGTTTTAAAAGGAAATCGACAATATATATATATATATAATATATATAATGGCCTGAATAGAACGCGCCGCGTTGCGGCGGTTCGTGAATTTCGTCCATTGACTTCAAGTTGATGTTACGGGAGATCCTACCGTCGGATTCTCCTGAAACCGGAACCGTTGGGTTCGTATAGAAAATAGCTTTTCAATGAATATTAGAAATTTGAAATCTAATAGTTGGATTTGGAATTATGTCCAAATCAAATTTGGAAAAGGTCGTTGTAAGTGCAGTTCGACGACCGTTATTGGAAATCGACTGTACGAGCCTTGATAAAATTATTAAAAATACTAATAATTTGTGTAAAATCATAAGAAATGATTTGTGAAGAATTGGGATGAAAAATTCCACATTTGAAAGGATAAAAATATATTTTTATCGAAATGAACTAGTTTTGAGCTAGATTTGGAGTGGTTTTAAAAATAATCAGAATTTCCAATATACAAATTGGTATGGATTTGAATCGAAATTATCTTCGGAATATTTCGATGTTGGATTTCGTGATTATACAGATATGGTTGTGGAAATTTGAAAGATATATTTATATCGTTATTTCCAATACGATATTTGTTGGTTTCAGAATTTGATATTAAATATAAGCCGATATAATTTCTACTCAGAGCCTTGTATTTAATAGATTTGGAGTGGTTTTAAAAATAATCAGAATTTCCAATATACGAATTGGAATGGATTTGAATCGAAATTTTCTTCGTAATATTTTGATGTTGGATTTCTTGATTATACAGAAATGGTTGTGCAAATTTGAAAGATATATTTATATCGTTATTTCCAATACGATATTTGTTGGTTTCAGAATTTGATATTGAATATAAGACGATATATTTTCTATTCAGAGCCTTGTATTTAATATCAAATGGGATGTTGGGTTCGTCGTGAATGGTATCTTAAATAATACTGTTCTTGAACCCAGTTTAGAAAAGAATAAATCTTTTAATTAAGATTTAGTGAAATTGTCCAGTTAATTAGTATTTAATTGGAATTGAATTTAAATTGGATTTTGGGTTTATCGTGAGCGGTGTTTTGAATAACACCTGTTCTTTAACCCGATTAACAATGGGAAGTGATTTTTGGTTTATCGTTAACCATGTTTTAGATGACATTGGTTCTTTAACCCAGTTAAAGATAGGATATTGATTTTTGGGAAGATTAAAACTAAGTGGAGTTTTAATGAATCTGTGATTAGATTGAAATGTGAATTGATAGTTTAAATTATCAAATTTGGAAAGTGATCGAAAATGGGGTATCACCAGTTTTGTTCCAAGACGATAGTTAAATCTTTAATTAGATTTGAACGTGAAATGGTAATTAATATTTACCGATAACACCGTGGTGTTAGATATGGAGTATTACCATTTTTGCTCCGTGGGATGAATAGGTTGGGATTGGGAAATAAAATAAATGATTACTTCGGTGTGGCTCGCTAATCCCGACTAGTTTGGAAAACCTTAACATGGTTTGAAATGATATCCAAAGGAAGATTAAAGAATAAATTTGGAAGAATTTATCTTTGATAAAATTAATGGGAACCTTTCCCTAAGAATGTGAAAATTTGAATAAAAGAATATTCTGAATTGGAATGAGGCGTATGTTGTGTTTGTGTAATAATTGTTTATATATACGCGGGTTATTCAGAAAGGACGGGTTTATACCCATTCTGAATAACCGATTCGACGATAAGTCGAAGATGAAGACGGTGGTTGAAGACCGGAAGTCTTCACATCGTTTGGATGATTATTGATGATCTTGATTAGGCTGTACACCCAAGAGGAGGGAATCAGTTGGTGATCGTCCAGACGTACTTGGAGATCGATGGATATGCGAGGAAAGTGCCTCCGGTTTCGTTCAGACCAAGATCGAACTTGTAAATAGACTTTGTGTCTGACATTGGATTTTATACTGTGTTGATTGAACTCTATTAAATATACATATGTTTGGCGACGGAGAATTTATTCTCTTGCTTAACGCCCTTCTTTGAGACGTATGAGCTCAGAGGTTGTATATCGATGGACATCAGTCGCATGGAGTGAATTTCCTGCGTGGCATGCTTAAGTGGCAAATGATCAAGACTTCTTTTGAAAAGCAAAGTCTTGTGGTTGATGATCAAAGCACGGCCTGTATGGCGTAGCTTTGTGTATAGCGTTAATTCGCGAGCCTCACACCTCGGTATGAGTCAAAAACGGGATAGTGACTGCAGGGAGAGCACGACGTTTCTTTCTAGCTATGGGTGATGTCAGTGACCTACCAGCCCAGACATTTATATACTTTTTACCTGTGTGGTTGTTAGATGTAAGGCGCCTCAAATATATGGTCGATAACTGGCACTTTGTGAGCTGACGTACAGACCCTTATATAGGTCCTATAGGACCGGAAACGTGTGTTCAGGAATAACTAATCCTCAAAAGTAAGAGAGGACCGGCCCTGAAGATCCAAGGATCGTTGTGTGTGGTCCTAAGATATTTGCTAGAGTGTCTCGAATGGAGAGGAGCTTGCCCCTTGCCTCGACTCATGACGGAAATCCAATTTCCAATATGTGATAATTCAGTTTTATTTGTAGAACCTAGTATGGCGACATAGTAGATGGTAGCTATGCCGCCTATGATTGATACTTATGATTGAAATTGTTTTGACACTATACATTTATAGTAATATCATAATAATCTATTTTTAAACTTATCAAGCATTCTTTGGCTATTATAAGGTAAAACCCTATCCTACGGATTGCGTTGCATTGTGTGATGGGACCTGGGTCTCGTAATAGCTTCATTTTTCTTTATTTAACATTGCGCTGTTTGTTTTATGCACTGGTCTTCTTGGGAGGAAACCCGTTCCGTGTTATACGGCGTGGTCCCTTGATTTACCTAACTTTAAAAATAAAGATTAATAACTGTTTTAGTTCTCACACCAGTCGCATGATTGACCTGGAGTTTATTGTTTTAACCTAAACTCCGGGTGCCCTTATTTTCGACACGGGCGGCTAGTAGTTGGGTTTTGCATATTTATATTCATAGGATCCTGATTTATAGCTGAAGTGATATTCAGAAAGCTCTATATCCGCGTATTTCTTTCAGTTATGTTTTGTATAATTTTTTCACTGCTAAGTGTTTAAATGTAATTTAAATCTCTGATATTTGTCAAATGTGTAATTTTTATTCATACTCTGTATATTCTTGTATTCTGATTGAATTGTTGTAATAAGCAATGAAATGTTCTTCTGTTTGTGTTCTAATTTGTCTTGTCCTCACGGTAATTCGCTCTTTCTCTTCTCTTCGGAGACCGGGGAAGTTACGGGTCGCTTCAACTAGTCACCCTAAAAGTTGATCCCGCTTGCTGAACATAACAATCATAATGGTAGTTTCGTGTACCCCTAGTTATCTTCATAGGCGCCGCCTGCCCCTATCTCCACTAGTTATACCTACTACCCCCATGCGATTGGCTACCTAACTCATAGATACCCGTGTTGGTCCCACAGTGGGTTGTATCACTCCCCAAAGTGGCAACCCGATACCACTAAACATGCACGACTTATATCTACACGATGCAACAACGTCTTACCTACCAGCCCGGTCCCACGCACGCACATGACCTCGTTGGACTTGCGCTGCCACCGTTAACCCGTTTTGACCTCTTACAATCAAACCCAGTAAACATGTCCCGTCCTCGATCTAACTTGATCTCACAAAGATACTTAATGGTTTACTAGTTTGAAAAGGGTCCCCATGCTTGATACAAGCTTTCCACCTATGCTTGGTCCCCACTAAGATTTCCCACTTAACCCCTTCTTATTCATGTCTTCTTACATGTTTCAATTTGGTTAAGTGTTTCTAATCGTATTTCACATGTCACCCATGTCACCCACTTAGCCCCTATGTCCCACCACATGTTTATCTTGGTTAAGTGTTACCTAATTCATTATAACCGTAACCTTGTAAGACATCCCACATTAGACTACCGTTTGTAGTTGTTGGATTTGCCGGGCGGGTCAGGGCAGTCTTATCCGCAAAACGAGTCTAACCTCCTGTCTTTACAATTGTTACACATTTAATTTATGCCTTCGACCTCTCACATTAGACTACCGTTTGTGGTTGCTGGATTTTCCGGGCGGGTCCGGGCAGTCTTACACCACAAATGAGTCTAACCTCATGTCTTAGGCGTTTATTATTACAAATTATTTCACACTAATATGAATTAATTATCCCTATTCAAATTGTCAATAATTTCCAAATTAACTATGTCCATATTTGTCACCTAAATTATGTCCATACTTTTTAGGTATATAAATTATACCAATTAATGTCTCAATTTAATTATATGCCCTTAGAGCTATTTTATGCCAATTCACAATTTGCATAATTAATATTTTCCCATTGTCCCCACGCTATTCGTACGTTCTAATATGAAAAATGTTAGACCCGCAAATAGTCTAACTTATAAAAAAGAGAAGAAACATCACAACTTGCATAACACATAAAATAGATCTATCTTGCAAATAATCATAACATAAATTTTCATAGCCAATAACTTACATAGATAATGGACATATAGAATCATAAATTTGCATAAACTACCATGGATCTAAATATGGATCTAAACATGAAATTGTGAACTTGCGTATATATATTATGCGTCTCACCTAAACTTGCATATGTGAATATAATTTTCACCTAAAAATGTGAACATAGTTTTCACGTAAACTTGCATATGGATTCCTACAACTTGCATATGAATTTATCACATGTTTTTGCATATAAACTAGCATATGTATATACTTGATTCACATATAAAATTGTGTACAATTCACATACAAACTTGCATAAGATTCACATTCAAACTAGCATACGATTTAACGTCCCAAACTTGCATAAGATTCACATACGAATAGCATATGTAAAAACAGACTTGCATAAGATTCACATACAAACTAGCATATGATTTAACCTCCCAAACTTGCATAAGATTCACATACAAACTAACATATGATGTACATCCCCAAACTTGCATATAAAATGAATCAAGTTAAACATATGTGATTGGACATATGAAATAGATCTACTAACATAAGTTAACAAAACTGTCATATGTTCACCAACAAACGATAACAAAGTTAAACAACATCACATGATTCAAAAGAAATGTTCTTATAATCCAATTATAACTCATCATAATTAATTTATTAATTATTTTGTGAACGAAATTATACTCACAAAGATAGGTTAGAGAAGAGAATAATTCGTTCGTCTTTTGTTTTAGAATTCTGAT
Source organism: Allium sativum (assembly GCA_030737875.1). Taxonomy (NCBI): domain Eukaryota; kingdom Viridiplantae; phylum Streptophyta; class Magnoliopsida; order Asparagales; family Amaryllidaceae; genus Allium; species Allium sativum. The sequence continues at coordinate 684,170,769 of CM060924.1, forward strand.
TTTCCAGCCCCTAAGCTTTAGGAAGAAGAACTACTCTAGCAGCAGCATGGTGGCCAAAAGACTATTTTAGTTTAGGTTTAGGGTTTGAGTCTAAGCGTGATTTTATAGAAGTTTAAGTCAACCTAAGCCGTTAGATTATCATAGGAGCAATCCTAACCATCCAGACTAGATAGAGTTATCTAGAATTGCCACCTCTTCCCTAGTGACTCAGCAACAGGTCAGGTTATACTCAGCAACAAGTCAGGATTGCAAATTTCAGATCTACCTCAGGGGGTAGGTCGACCCCTTGGTCGACCTGTATAGGGTAGGTCGACCCCCAGGTCGACCCCTGGTCGACTTGACCTTGGGCGGGAGAAATCCCGCCCAGCCCGCTTCCCTGTTTGAATTTTGAAGTTTGAATTTTTATCTTAACTATTCTTAATTTATATAAAATTACTGAAACTTCTGAGGGCCACAACTTCCTCATACGAAGTCCAATTTATGAAAACTTGGACTCTATTCCAAGAAGAATTTCGATACGAACGCAATGGCGTAACCCGTTTCCCTTAATTTTCACGTTAATAATTGAGTATTCTTAAATTCGTTCTTTTAATAGTCATAGAAAATTCAGGGTGTTACAACCAGTTTTACTCCAGGCGATAGTTAAATATATATTTAGATTTGAAACAAGGAATGGTAATTAATTTTACTAATAACACAGTGGGTGTTAGATATAGAGTACTACCAGTTTTGCCCCATGGGATGAATAGTTGGGATTTGATAAATAAAATAAATGATTTAGTCGGTATGGTTCGATAATCCCGACTAGTTTTATAAACCTTAATTTGGTTTAGGATTGGGAAAGATAAAATAAATTCTTTAGAAATTGATATCCAAAGGAAGATTAAAGAATAAATTTAAAAGAATTTATCTTTGATAAAATTAATGGGAACCATTCACTAAAGATGTGAATATTTGAATAAAAGAATATTCTGAATTGGAATGAGGCATATGCTGTGTTTTTATAGCACTTGATTATAAAATACGCGAGTTATTCGTAAAGACCGGGTTTAACCTAGTCGGAATAATTGATACGGTGACTAAAAGTTGAATATTTGAAGAGGTGGTTAAAGACGGAAGATCTTCACATCGTTTGCATGATTACTGATGTCTTGATTCAGATGTACACACAAAACAAGGTAATATGTGGTGATCGTCCAGACGTACTTGGAGATCGACCGGATATGTGAGGGCCTCTCTCCTGTATTGGACATATGGGACGAAGAATAAGGTGCCTCCGGTTTCGTTCAAACCCAGAACGAATTTTCAAATAGATGGTATGTCTGATGTTGTATTCCTTTATACTGTATTCATTGATCTCTGCTAAATATATATATGTTTAGTGGCGGAGAATTTATTCTCTTGCTTAACACCCTTCTTTGAGACGTACGAGCATAGAGGTTATATATTGGTGGAAATTAGTGGTTCGATATGGATTGACAGTGTGGCATGCCGAGTTGCATGGATCATAGCTTTTGTTGAAAAATAAGGCTTTGTGGTTGATGATCAAAGCACAGCTTTAAATAGCATAGCTTTGTGTTGCGTTAATTCGCGAGCCTCATACCCTGGTATGAACCAAAAATGGGATAGTGACTGTAGGAAAATGGACATATGTTTGTTCTAGCTACAAGTAACGTCATGGTATGGAGCCCAGACTGTTTACTTATGTGGATGTTAGAAAACTTTTTTGATGGAAAAGCGAGGTACCTTGGAATTGATATCAGAACTGACTAAAAGGTTCTAGATGGTCGACCGGACTGACCATTTTGGAGGTTCGATAGAACCAACTAACATATTGTTTATGGTATAGCTAATCATCGACGGATGACCGACCCTGCAATTCCAAGGGCTCGCCAGCGTCCGAATCCTGAGGCATTTGCTAGAGTATCTCAAAACCGTTGAGGACAATCCCTTGCCTAGGTTCATAGATGAAAACCCAATTTACAATACGTGATTTTACGATTTTATTTGCAAACCTATATGACGACGTAATATAATGGTATCTACACTGCCTATGATTGATATATTTATATTTGAAGTTGATTTCATCACTTATAGTAATAATAAAAGATGAAATTTCACGTATCAAGCATATTTGGATATTATAAGGTGAAACTCTATCCTTGACTACGTTCATTGTGTGATGGGACCTGAGTCTTATAATAGCTTCATTTTCTCTCTAACATTGCGTTGTTTATTTTTATGCACTGGTATCCGTGGGGGATAAACCCGTTTCGTGTTATACGGCGTGGTCCCGTGATTACCTAACTTTTAAAATCAAGCTAATAACTATTTTAGTTCTCATACTAGTCCCATGACTGACTTGGAATTTATTGTTTTAACCTAAACTATGGGTGCCCATATTTCCACACGAGCAGCTAGTAGTTTTGGTTTTTGCTGGTACTTCTTCTCACAGGATCCTGGATTACAGCTGGAGCTATATTGGGAAAGCTTTGTATCTATATATCTCTTTCAGTTGTGATTGTAGATGATTTCCGCTATACATTATATTTATGTATATAATTTTCACTCTTATGTAATTAAATCTCTGATATTTTTCTATTGTAAATTATTTAACTCTGATATATTCTTGTACTCTAATGTAATTGTTGTAATAGCATCATTTTTTAATCTCGATCGAAGGAAAGTATTCAAAATCATTGCTGATTTGTTTAGAAATTTTCAACGAAATGGTGAGAACAAAGGTAAAGAAAATTTGTTTTTTGATTTTTTTGTCAAACACCGGATAATCTTGACATATTATATATTAAAATATGGAATAACGAGGATTTGTTGCATCATTAGATGATTATATACAAATATTCATGCTAATTTGGTTGAAAAAAGTATTTAGGTTGAAAAAAAAATCCGTAATATGCTTTTATTCATATTTGTAACATTGCTGAAAGACGTTCTTATGAAATATGTCAGAGTTGTAACGAGATTGAAAGTTTTTAGTTAGAACTATTTCAATATGCTATAATTTTTATAAGGAATGTTACATAATTATTTGATTTTATTCAGGAATGTTGCATGATTGTATGCATCTGACATATGTCGTGTCATACATAAGTTTTGAACATGGTAACATTATTACCAAATTAAATTCAAGTATAACCATGAATAAGTGAGTATAAAAAGACATTTTGCATGGAAATATGCATGTATTAAAATTATTTTCATAGTTGTATGCATATATTTGTTACGTATGCAAACACACGAGCATATATTAAAAGCAGTCGCATACATGGATGTAATATTCAACACAGTTGCTTATATTCGAAAATTTAGACATAGCAGTTGCATAAATTAATGAAGCTAATCATAAAAATAGCATTCTTGTAGGCAAATTTTCAAAATTAATTAGTACAAGGGTGCATTTATTACATGATTCTTGCAATAATATATTAATTAAATAAGAAATGTTGCATGCAAATGTGCAACTATCAACAGATAGCTGCATAATAATATGCAGTTATTCAGATGTACTGCATGCAAGTATACATTTAGTTCATGTTTGTTTCATAATTGTACGCATCCAATTAGAAATGTTGGACATAGTTTTGAAGTTATCAGTTGAATTTTAAATAAATTTCTGAGTTCAAGCAAAAAATGTTGATTGCAAGTGTGCAACTGTCAACAGATAGTTGAATGCAAGTATTCATAACTGATGCGTACAAGTGTGCATTTATCCCCTGAGTGATGGTTGAATATAATCATGTAATAGAATTCTTGCATACGATATGATTGTAAAATTATTATCTATTTGTTGCGATTATATTAATTTTATTAGATATGCTAGTATTCATTTGTTCGTTGATTGTTGCTAGTGTGCAGTTGTCACCTGAATAAATTCGGATTAAAACATAATAAATGAGTGTATTAATAACTATTTCTTTGAAGTATGCATGCATTTTTAGTAAATTCAAAATTATATGCATATATTCAGTTAATATACAAACATACATGCATTATTCAATTCATTTGCATAAATGCATGAATATATTCAATATAATTGTCTAAAACCATTAATTTATACAGAATTGTTGCATAATTTAATGAATTTATCTAATAGTGTAGCATTCTTGTAGGCGTATTTTTAATAACTGTTGCAAACAGCTCTGCATTTATTACATGATTATTAAATTGTTAAAATGAATTTGATAGTAAAAGTTGCATACTAATATGTAGTTATTACTTGAATGTTGCATGTTTTTATGCATTTAATTAGAACTGATGGATGCAAGCCTGCAACCATCAACAGATAGCTTTATAGTTCTGTGCAGTTAATCAAAACTTTAGAATTCAAGTGTGCATTTGTCTCATGAATTGTGGCTGATTTTGTTAATGCAGTAATAACAATTGCATACAAGAGTGCATATACTGTAGCACCCCACATCCGTTAAGGTCACTCACAAAGGGAATGCCTTAACTTCCGTGGAGATTTATAGGCAAAAGATACAGATAAATTACAAGACAGACAAAATTAAAACAGCGAAAAATAGAACCTTACTTTATTGATAAAATAGTTTGTACAACAATTGTTTTTCAATACCAGAATATTTGTTTTACAAAATAAAGAAGCATAAAATAACATTTATATTCCTCAATGTAGCGTGAGCCAGCCATAGAAATGGAAAAGAGAATCCAAGCAAAACCTCGACTAATCTTTAGCTTGGAAAGAAAACCGGGCTAAGCAGTAATATTCCCTCCCTGCGAACCCGGGGGGGGGGGGGGGGACGGAAGACAAGAAAGCGAAAGAAAACAGAGTCAGACATAAAGTCTGGTAAGTTTAGTAGCTTTCAGCATGTGAACAGGTAAAAAGCAACATGGCATGAATTAACTGAATACAAGACAATACCGTGATGATAGGGTTAACAAAATAACGCAAGCTATGCTAAGGCAAGATAAAACTGAATGTACCGATAAACTGGATCTACCGACAAGCTGAATATACTGATAAACTGAATATGCTTCCATACTCTCTCTGCTTCGCGATTACCCTGTTATTCTGGTTTCTACATCTCTGCGCCACCTAACTAGTGCCCAACTAGTAATTTGTATAAATTGATAAAACAATAACGTGATCCCAATCCCCGAAATAGTGGTTGTTTTCAGGTGTACATCTATTATTTATTACCTAGATCTAATATAGGGTTTTCTGTCGAACGCTTCCTAGATCCAACCAGGGTTTACGCTACCTAGGGCTACTGGGGTTTGTGCTACCTATAGAACATATCTCGGATTTTAGGGTTTACGCGACCTAGGTCCAACTAGGGATTACGCTAACTATCGAACGATGCCCCTAATCTAGGACACACTACCCAGAGTGGTACATGTTCCTAGACTTTCCCCACGTATGTGTCGTGGATCGTTATCGTTGTCTAGATGCACATGTCCTCTATATGTGCGACCCGAGTCTCGTGGCAGGGCAAATCAAGAAACACGGAACTCGGTCGGGATCTTTCAGATATCTGCCGATGCAGATGCTAAGGTCTATTTTTCCAGTGGCTATGGTCCCACTTGACCCCTCCCTCAACTAATGAAAGGCACACCTTGAAAAATGAGAACAATACGCAGGCCCTCTATGCCCCCACTACCCTATGGCCATCCACACCCATAACTAGACAGCAAGTATATGGTCTTTTGGAGTTCTCGGCCTTTCCGCTGCGCGTATCTCGACTGACTCAAGATGGTAGGTAGACGACGAGTTGTTATTACAGGGCTACCGGTCTCGCCGAATCACGCTGGTCCATCCTAGTCTTTAGGTTGCCTTATATTGCAACCTAGGCATACTCATGGTTCTTCTAACGCAGACCTTAACCTCTATGAGCCTAGGCGGATCATCTGCAGCCTCACAGAGGGATACCAAGAGTACCCTCATGTCCCCTCGAAGCCGCTTGCTTCATTACCCAGTTTGTTGGAGCCTTCTTTAAGATCAGATGGACGTTCGCTCCTTCTAGTGTTCTACTAAGGTTTACTACTTAGTTCCCCTAACTAAGGTTTACTACTTAGTTTCCAGAACCATCGTTTTCTTAACTAAGGTTTACAACTTAGTCCTCTTAACTAAGGTTTACTACTTAGTTCTTTTTCTCGTCAAGTTGGATTGGTTAAGTGTCATTAGTCAATTCAAGTTAACTTAACTCATTCATTTGTCATGTTAAACTGGATAAGTGTTATTAGTAGTTCATGTTTACTTAACCCTACTACAAATCAAGTTATATTGGTTAAGTATTTCTTATTACTTAACCCCACCCCTTCATCTTGTATTGGTTAAGTGTTCCCTTAGTTAACTTAACCCTAACATCTGTTTAATTCACATGTTTTAATGGTTAAGTATTGTCCCTTCATGTTTTAACTTAACCTTGTTCGTTTGTCACACTATGATGGCTAAGTGTTCTAAGTTTACTTAACTCCACCTTTTAGTCTAGTTAACATGTTAAATTGGCTAAGTGTATTTTACTTAACCCCACCTTCTAGTCTAGTTAACATGTTAAAACGGTTAAACCTTTTCTTAACCTCACCCACTTGTCTAGTCAACATGTTATAATGGTTGTTTAACCCCTACAAGTCTTGTCTTGTTAACATGTTAAGTTGGTTAAGTGTTCCTATGGACTTGACCCTACCATTCTAGCTTAACTATTTCTTAGCTTTAAATTATTCATTTAAAGCACCAACCACTCACATTAGATAGATATTGTTGCGGTCACTGAATGTGTTGGTCGGTTCCGGGAAGATTTACACCGCAACTCAGTCTAACCTCGGGTTCCTATTGGGTTCAATGCCTTAACCTCTCACATTAGATAGGTATTGTTGTGGTTACTGGACAGCCGGGCGGGTCCGGGCAGTTTTACACCACAATCTATCAAACCTCGGGTTAGGAGTATTCGTATTTTCCACAATGTGCACATTTCTCATTTAGGACAAATTCTTCATGTAAATTATTCCTAATTTACTTATGCCATAATTACTCTTCTATTGTACATTATCAACATTTATTATTATGGCCCACTTTCCCTCTAAATCATGTTTATAAGATTATACCAAATTAAGTGTCACTAACCATGATTATGCTAAACATGACAATTACATGTAACAAGTTATTAATCAGAATAGGTTATAACCCACCTTCCCAAACTCGCCATAATAGTCATGCCCGAAATCACTATGCCATACATTTGGCGTTCCAAATAAGTAGTTAAGCCTAATCTAGACTTAATGTTCCTATTTACATTTTTGGCCCAATCTAGATTAAATATCCAATTTTTTTTACAATTCATGTTAAAACTAGATTTAATATTCTAGTTTACAATTTATGCCAAAACTAGATTCACATGCCAACTACATGTTTTGCGGCCAATTAACAATTTACCATTTACGCCCAATTCTAATATACATGCAAATTACTCACTATCATAGCCAATTCAGATCATGACAACATATTTATTATGCCAAATTATATAAATTTCATGTTATACAAAACTTCCAAGTTTTCAATCACATTCATGTTAGTTTCATGTTCTACCCAAATCGTATTCCCATCGTTTGCGTAATCGTGATTCAGTCTAGATTATAGGTCCATCTAGATTCGTAGATAAAAGGGAATAAACAAGAATACCATGAAAAGATAGGCATAAGAATAGGCATAAGATGATAATCCAAATTCACAAATTACAGATCTAATAAATATACCGAATAAATTGACTACAACATCATAGGTACATAGATCTGATAACATTATGAACATGAAAAGGTTTGAATATCAATCTAGGTTCAAGAACATGGATAGATCTAACTTAATAGAAAAATCTTCAAAATCAAGATTCAAGGATAATTAAGAATAGGTCTGAATAGAGAATCAAGCTTAGATCCAATTTTATAGTCATAATCCTAGGCAAAAAATCTCATAGTCATGAATCATAGGTGATTAGCCACAATTTTCCTTGTCATAGTCATAGGCAATGGTCTTATGTTCACAGTCATAGCCATAGGCATAATCTTATGTTCACAGTCATAGGCATAGGCATAGTCTTATCGGTAATTAATCACAATAGTTCTTAATTAGATCCAAAGGCATATACAGGCACATATTCAAATGAAAGGATCAGTCATATTCTTACATCTATTTAATTACATGCCACAAATAGATCTAGACGTTCAAATCTAAAAAGAAACTAACTTACAACAAATGACAAACTTGAATTCTGGATTCTGAGTTCCAAAATTGAGATGCTTTCCTTTGGGTAGATAAAAGTTGTTTTGATTTTTAGTTTTGAATTAGATTTGTTCGTCTCTAAGCTTTCTTCAAGTGGAGGCTATTCCTTGCTTCCTTCCAGCAGCATGACGGCTCTAGGTTCTATTTCTTGTGTGAATTTAGGTTGGAGACTTGAGTTGTTTATATAGAATTTCAAACTAATTAGAGTCGTCAGATGATCATTGATGAATCTAAACCATTCACATTGAGAAGAACCAACAAGAAGGTGACAAATCAACCCTAGTGACACACCAGAACTCAGAAAATCGCTCAGAACCCGACCAGGCCAGCCAAGACCTGACCAGGTCGACTGGGTAGGTCGACCACCACGTCGACCCGCTGGTCGACCTGGGTACCCAGGTCGACCTGGGTACCCAGGTCGACCTGGGTCCTGGGCGGGAATTTTTCCGCCCAGCCCAGTTTGGGTCTGTTTTCGAATTTTGAACTGAATTTTGAGCTGTTTTAATTTTAAATTGAATTCTGAAACTTCCGGAGGTCATAACTTCATCATACGGAGTCCGATTTACGCAAACTTGGACTCTATCTCAAGCAGAATTTCGAGATGAACGCAATAGCGTTAGCCATTTCCCTTAATTCTTTATCTAGAATTTAATTATACTTTAATTTGTGAAACTTAGTGTTACAGAATTACGGGGTGTTACATTCTCCCCCTCTTAAAAGGATTTCGTCCCCGAAATCTTCAAGTTAGGAAGAATGTGTCCTACCATCCAATCACCCATCTACTCAACCATTCAATCACAGGCATTCATTGTCCTCAAAAAGATTTCTAATGCTTTCATGTTCATATGCATAGTGTGTGTATGTCTTTATCTAATGCAAAATCAGGCGGTCTACTGATTCAGTTGAACTCTTTAATGCGAATTATGTCAGTGCCATGCATCCAATCATGTATGCAAGCATCCCTAGTTATGTAAATACTACATGTGTGCATAGCCATTCATCAATATGCAACATCCATATGATAACATATCAAGTTAAATCCGTTAAGCAAATACATATATGTGAATGCAATATGAAAGTGACTGAGTCGTTCTAGCGCCTATGGTGTGTATATGCATCCAAGATCAACCATTTGCAACCATAAATCATAACATGTTTCAAATACATGTTTACATCCATTGGTTTCTACCTAAGGATCGATGATTCGTCCTAGAGGATATACTTTATAAGCTAGAAAGTATGCATAAAATTCCTAGAAAAAGAGATCAAGGATGTACCCTTAAGAAAAAGGTTATGACGCGTGTATCTAGTCTACAGTCTTCTAAGTTGCATCTCCTTGAGCTTCACTATTCTGTACCTTATCTAATTAATCTTCACGATTACGAAGCTTCTTGACCTCCATTTCCAAACTGTCGTTGATTGGATAGCTGGCTTTTCACTGTCAACTGGATACATGCGGAAGTATATCCCGCGTTTTAGGGGTAAACTCCTAAGCTAATCAAAAACATCTGCGTACTTATGGACTAACCTAACGGATTGCAAATCATCGATAAATGCATTAAGCTATTCTAGCTAGCTAAGCCTAACTGATTCTTTACACGAAATCTCGAGGGTATTTCCAAGGCAAGTCAAAAATCTAACTACCCTCCTTTCAGAATTACTAGCCAACTAACCCTTGCCTAGAATCAACTCATAGCCAATGGAACCAAAAACATAAGCATTACGCTTAAACTCAACACTTAATATAGTTATTCTTAAATCCCTACAAACCAAAGGTAAACGGGCCGAACCACCAATTGGGTTTGAGACACTATGGGATCTTCTATTATAAAAGTACTAAGGTGCAGAGACTCAACTATGGAAGTAGATATGAACAAATGCGAAGCGCTAAGATCAAAAGAGTACTAACTGGTTGATCAAAACGAAAAGCTAAACTTTTCCTACAGAGACTTTTACTATCTCTCTCTCTCAGGTATTCTGGTGGTGAAAGCATGTACTCGCCCTTGTCCTTAATTATATGCCCTATTATACCATGGAAAAGATACTTCCTCTCATCTTAGGTTTTATAATTTCTTCTTTCTTTGTGAGTTGAGTTTATATCCATGAATTTCTCATCCTTGTGTTGAGCTCCCTAGCCAAACTCTCTCATCCTCATCTTTACCATCCTTGTGTAATCATATTGACAAGTTTCTCAAGAACTGCCTCCATTGCACGGAAAACCCTTCAAAGCATGAAAGAAAACTAGCTGCAGTTGAAACTACTATGGCTATAGATAGAAGTCGGGCACTACTTTGCCCTTCGATAGGTATCGGAGTCTTATTAAGCCTACGGAACCGTGCCGCGATGAGGTTACCTCCCAGAAATCCAGGAGCCCCGAAGACTCAAGAAGAAGGGGACAAGAATTCAAACAAAGGATCAGAAGATAGTGCATATGGCTTTTGGGGAATATGCCTTTAAAACAAAACTTTTCTTTTGGAAATGCTTCTTTTAAAATTGTTGAAAATAATTTTTCAAATCTTTTATCTGATCCGGTAACCTTCAGCTCTGATACCACATGTAGAACCCCACATCCGTTAAGGTCACTCACAAAGTAAATGCCTTAACTTCGGTGGAGAGTTATAGGTGAAAGGTACAGATAAATTACAAGACAGACAAAATTAAAACAGCAGGAAATAGAACCTTACTTTATTAATAAATAGTTTGTACAACAATTGTTTTCCAATACCAGAATATCTGTCTTACAAAATAAAGAAGCATAAAATAACATTTATATTCCCCAATGTAGCGTGAGCTAGACATAGCAATGGAAAAGAGAATCCAAGCAAAACCTCGACTAATCTTTAGCTTGGAAAGAAAACTGGGCTAAGTAGTAATATTCCCTCCCTGCTAACCGGGAGGGGGGAACGGAAGACAAGAAAGCGAAATAAACAGATTCAGACATAAAGTCTGGTAAGTTCAGTAACTTTCTGCATGTGAACAGGTAAAAAGCAACATGGCATAAATTAACTGAATACAAGACAATACCATGATGATAGGGTTAACAAGATAACGCAAGCTATGCTAAGGCAAGATAAAACTGAATGTACTGATAAACTGGATCTACCGACAAGCTGAATATACTGATAAACTGAATATGCTTCCATACTCTCTCTGCTTCACGATTACTCTGTTATTCTGGTTTCTACATCTCTGCACCACCTAACTAGTGTCCAACTAGTAATCTGTACAAACTGATAAAATAATAACGTGATCCCAATCCCCGAAATTGTGGTTAGTTTTAGGTGTACATCTGTTATTTATTACCTAGATCTAATCTAGGGTTTTCTATCGAACGCTTCCGAGAACCAACCAGGGTTTACGCTACCCAGGGCTACTGGGTTTTATGCTACCCATTGAACATATCTCGGATTTTAGGGTTTACGTGACCTAGGTCCAACTAGGGATTACGCTACCTATCGAATGACACCCCTAGTCTAGGACACACTACCCAGAGTTGTATATGTTCCTAGACTTTCCCCACGTATGTGTCGTGGATCGTTATCGCTGTCTAAATGCACATGTCCTCTATATATGTGACCCGAGTCTCGTGGCAGGGCAAATCAAAAAACATGGAACTCGATCGGGATCTTTCAGATATCTGCCGATGCAAATGCTAAGGTCTGTTTTTCCAGTGGCAATGATCCCACTTGACCCCTCCCTCAACTAATGAAAGGCACACCTTGAAAAATGAGAACTATACGCAGGCCCTTTATGCCCCACTAACCTATGGCCATTCGCACCCATAACTAGATAACAAGTATATGGTCTTTTGGAGTTCTCGGCCTTTCCGCTGCACGTATCTCGACCGACTCAAGATGGTAGGTGGACGACGAGTTGCTATCACAGGGCTACTGGTCTCGCCGAATCACGTTGGTCCATCCTAGTCTTTAGGTTGCCTTATTTTGCAACTAAGGCATACCCTTTGTTCTTCTAACGCAGACCTTAACCTCTGTGAGCCTAGGTGGATCATCTGCAGCCTCGCAGAGGGATACCAAGAGTACCCTCACGTCCCCTCGAAGCCGCTTGCTTCGTTACCCAGTTTGTTGGAGCCTTCTTTAAGATCAGATGGGCGTTCGCTCCTTCTCGTGTTCTACTAAGGTTTACTACTTAGTTCCCCTAACTAAGGTTTACTATTTGTTTCCCGAACCGTCGTTTTCTTAACTAAGGTTTACAACTTAGTCCTCTTAACTAAGGTTTACTACTTAGTTCTTTTTCTCGTCAAGTTGGATTGGTTAAGTGTCATTAGTCAATTCAAATTAACTTAACCCATTCATTTGTCATGTTAAACTGGTTAAGTGTTATCAGTAGTTCATGTTGACTTAACCCTACTACAAATCAAGTTATATTGGTTAAGTATTTCTTATTACTTAACCCCACCCCTTCATCTTGTATTGGCTAAGTGTTCTCTTAGTTAACTTAACCCTAACATCTGTTTAATTCACATGTTCTAATGGTTAAGTATTGTCCCTTCATGTTTTAACTTAACCTTGTTCGTTTGTCACACTATGATGGCTAAGTGTTCTAAGTTTACTTAACTACACCTTTTAGTCTAGTTAACATGTTAAAATTGCTAAGTGTATTTTACTTAACCCCACCTTCTAGTCTGGTTAACATGTTAAAACGGTTAAACCTTTTCTTAACCTCACCCACTTATCTAGTCAACATGTTATAACGGTTGTTTAACCCCTACAAGTCTTGTCTTGTTAACATGTTAAGTTGGTTAAGTGTTCTTATGGACTTAACCCTCCCATTCTAGCTTAACTGTTTCTTAGCTTTAAATTATTCATTTAAAGCACCAACCACTCACATTAGACAGATATTGTTGCGGTCACAGGATGTGCTGGTCGGTTCCGGGAAGATTTACACCGCAACTCAGTCTAACCTCGGGTTCTTACTGGGCTTAATGCCTTAACCTCTCACATTAGATAGGTATTGTTGTGGTTACTGGACAGCCGGGCAGGTCCGGGCAGTTTTACACCACAACTCAATCTAACCTCGGTTTAGGCGTATTCGTATTTTCCACAATGTACACATTTCTCATTTAGGACAAATTCTTCGTATAAATTATTCCTAGTTTACTTATGCCATAATTACTCTTCTATTGTACATTATCAACATTTATTATTATGGCCCACTTTCCATCTAAATCATGTTTATAAGATTATACCAAATTATGTGTCATTAACCATGATTATGCTAAACATGACAATTACATGTAATTTCAAGTTATTAATCTGAATAGGCTATTACCCACCTTCCCAAACTCGCCATAATAGTCATGCCCGAAATCGCTATGCCATACATTTGGCGTTCCAAATAAGTAGTTAAGCCTAATCTAGACTTAATGTTCCTATTTACATTTTTGGCCCAATCTTGATTAAATATCCAATTTTTTTACAATTCATGTTAGAACTAGATTGAATATTCTAGTTTACAATTTATGCCAAAACTAGATTCACATGCCAACTACATGTTTTGCGGCCAATTAACAATTTACCATTTATGCCTAATTCTAATATACATGCAAATTACTCACTATCATAGTCAATTCAGATCATGCCAACATATTTATTATGCCAAATTATATAAATTTTATGTTATACCAAACTTCCAAGTTTTCAATCACATTCATGTTAGTTTCATGTTCTTCCCAAATCGTATTCCCATCGTTTGCGTAACCATGATTCAGTCTAGATTATAGGTCCATCTAGATTCGTAGATAAAAGGGAATAAACCAGAATACCATGAAAAGACAGGCATAAGAATAGGCATAAGATGATAATCCAAATTCACAAATTGTAGATCTAATAAATATACCGAATAACTTGACTACAACATCGCAGGTACATAGATCTGATAACATTATGAACATGCAAATGGTTGAATATCAATATAGGTTCAAGAACATGGATAGATCTAACTTAATAGAAAAATCCCCAAAATCAAGATTCAAGGATAATTAAGAATAGGTCTGAATAGAGAATCAAGCTTAGATCCAATTTCATATTCATAATCCTAGGCAAAAAATCTTATAGTCATGAATCATAGGTGATTAGCCACAATTGTCCTGGTCATGGTAATAGGCAATGGTCCTATGTTCACAGTCATAGCCATAGGCATAGTCTTATGTTCACAGTCATAGGCATAGTCTTATTGGTAATTAATCACAACAATTCTTAATTAGATTCAAAGGCATATACAGGCACAAATTCAAATGAAAGGATCAGCGATATTCTTACATCTATTTAATTACATGCCACAAATAGATCTAGATGTTCAAATCTAAAAAGTAACTAACTTACAACAAACGACGAACTTGAATTCTGGATTCTGAGTTCTGGAATTGAGATGCTTTCCTTTGGGTAGATAAACGTTGTTTTGATTTTTAGTTTTGAATTAGATTTGTTCGTCTCTATGCTTACTTCAAGTGGAGGCTATTCTTGGCTTCCTTCCAGCAGCATAACGACTCTAGGTTCTATTTCTTGTGTGAATTTTGGTTGGAGAATTGAGTTTTTTATATAAAATTTCAAACTAATTAGAGCCGTTAGATGATCATAGATGAAACTAGACCATTCACATCGAGAAGAGCCAACCAGAAGGTGACAAATCAGTCCTAGTGACACACCAGAACTCAGAAAATCGCTCAAAACCCGGCCAGGTCAGCCAAGACCTGACCAGGTCGACTGGGTAGGTCGACCCCCAGGTCGACCCCCTGGTCGACCTGGGTACCCAGGTCAACCCCCAGGTCGACCCCCTGGTCGACCTGGGTTCCCTGGTCGACCCCCAAGTCGACCCCCTGGTCGACCTGGGTCCTGGGCGGGAATTTTCCCAACCAGCCCAGTTTGGGTCTGTTTTCAAATTTTGAACTGAATTTTGAGCTGTTTGAATTTTAAATTGAATTCTGAAACTTCCGGAGGTCAAACTTCTTCATATGGAGTCTGATTTACGCAAACTCGGACTCTATCTCAAGCAGAATTTCGAGACAAACGCAATGGTGTAACCTGTTTCCCTTAATTCTTCTTCTAGAATTTAATTATACTTTAATTTGTGAAACTTAATGTTACAGAATTATGGGGTGTTACATATACCCAATGTTTGTTTCATAGTTATATGCATTTAAACATTCTTATTTAAAAATGTTCTACTTTGTTTTGCAGAGACCTAATGTAGAAGAAAGTGATGTAGATGATAGTGAGCAGGAGAAAGGCTTAGTTACAACTGACCAACCAACGACTTCTCTACATGTTAGTAAAAAACAGAAAGTTGTAGAGGACCCAAAGATTTCAAAAAAAGAAGAAGCATATAGAAACAACCTGAAATCATTTATAGATATGGTTGAGAAATTGAAAGCTGATGATTTATTTAGTGGAGACCATACCGTACTTCTTGAAAAATTGCCTCTTGGTAAATTCATCGACATGATTTTTGATGGTGTCATATCACTTTCCAAGACAACAAAAAATTCTACAACCTTGGATATCATAATCCGAAGCTATAAAAAGAGCATGAAATATTTTCAATTTGGTGATTTGATACTCACATTTACAGAAGATGAGGTTGCATAGATGTCGGCCGCTCCAACACAAGGAGAAATGATTAAAACTGGTGGCCATATAAAGAAGGAAGACAAAGATGATGAAGAATTTATTTCTTTTAGAGAAAGTCATTTTAAGAATGAAATATTCATAAACAAAAAGAATATAGAAAGAGAGATTTTCTCGACAATCAAAGAAGATTCACCCGAAGCATGCTTTGACATTAAGAAATTATTCTTCTCTATTTAGCAGCTACATTCTTGGTATCCAGTCCAAACTATAGCTTACCGTGGACGCTGATACCATATTGTGTTTGTAGCCAAAATTAAAAGTAATTTCTTGGCTAAAAACTATTCACAACCATCTATTTACCCAAGTGAACAAATATCACGAGACACTACGCAAGATTAATGCATGTGTAACATTATTCTTGGTACTATTGTCATACTGATGTGTTAATTTATTAGTAGTGAAATTTTCAGATTACTAATAAATGTTATTTTTTTTGGCAGTGGTGGTTTTGTGAACAAACCTTTGTTCTGAGGACATCAAACCAGGAATACAACGACATTTACCCATTGGCTAGAAAATGGGACATTACAAAGCTAAAGCCGTCAATGCTTCTTAATGTCACGTTCAACACTGTAAGAATCGTATAACACATATTGTTTTTGTAGTTAGCATATCAAAAAATTAAAAATAGCTGTATAATTATGTTCAAATATATAAAATATTAGCATAAATAAATGGAGTTTTTTGGATTGTTTCATTTGTAGTAAAAAAAATGTTGTTGTCTTTTGCGCAATTATTAAAAAAGCTTATTTAGTTTAGGGCTAGTAAGTTTTAATATTCACCATTTATATTGCCTAAAATTTTTTTTGAATGCTTACATAATTCTATGCAATTATTTCTAAAAGTTGTAAACATATATGTAAGTGTTCTAAATATTATCACAATTACAGTATATTTGCATACAATTATGAAGTATTTACATATATTTGCATGCATAAGTTCAATTATTTACACTATTTATTCATCATGGAGTTTTGCTATTGTTTTTAGCATGTGGAAGGAGAGGAAATGAATTTGTTGAAGTAGGCTGTCGACAAGGATGATGAATACGTTGTCTTTCACAACAAGAGAGAAGAAAAATTGAAGGACTTCATAGTGATATTAAAATTGGAGAATATACAGTTAAAAGAAGAAAATTTATGATTAAGACAAAGGGTTGATGAACATGAAGCTGACTCATCCGCAGAAGATAGTACAAATAAACAACTTGAAATAGGGGATGATGTAGCTGACATGAATGCTGACAATGAAGATGAAATGGATAGTGTAGATGATGGCGAACAAGAGCATGAAGAAATGAATGTTGATTCGGATAGCGAGGAAACTGGTAGTAAAGAAGAAGAAGAGGAGGAGCAGCTTAAACAAAAAGAGAACCAAATGGAGCAGGAAAAGCAAAAGAAAAACAAGAAGGAGAAGCAAAAATATGTTTTAAATATGAAGGCAGTTCATGAGGGGAAAACGGTAGTGAAAAAAGTGATGAAGATTAGGAATAGAAAGAAGAGGACAAGAAGGAGCAGGAGCAGGAAAAGGAGCAGAAACAAAATAGTGACGTGGAGCAGCAGACGGGACTGTTGGATAAGGAGAAGGTGCTAGAGAATAAAAATGGTGAGAAGAAGAAAGGTAAAATTAATAATATTTACTAACGGTTACCGTACACACAATTTTTAGTTTATGATAATATAGTATAACTGAAAACTTGCACAACTGCATGCAAGTTTACAGAATTATATCATCCTTCTATGAACAAATTCATTAATGTTTTATGCTTGTATTTATCTATCAAAAATTACTGCATTATTGTCTGCATATGTTAGTACTTGTTGCATGATTACGTGCATAAAATATGAGGAATTGATTAACGTTGTAATATGTAAATAGATAATGAAGAGAAGAATGAACTCGATATAACTGATAAGGTTGTTAAAGAAACTATAGAGCAAGTCAAAGTTCAAGAAATGGATATTGAAGAAGAAGGGAACAATATTCATGACAAGGAACAGATTAATGATGATGAGAATGAAGTTAGTGAAGACAATACAACAGTTGTTGAAAACGAAGATGAAAATAAAAAGGATGATGAGCACAAGGAAATTGACAACAACAAGGAATAGGTGACAGAGAAGGTCTTGCAAAGGACACATGATTAGAAAATGGAGAGTGATGAGGATCAGGAAAAGGAGAAGGCACACAAAGCTGTGGTAAAGAAAAGAGGTAAAAAATATATTTATTAGTCTATGATTTTATTAAAAGATTGCAAAATTTATCATAAATTAGAAGTTATGTATTAATATATAAGACTGTATTGCAGGCAGGAAAAAATGGAACAAGCAAAAACATTGGATCTAAAGGAGTACGACGATGAACCAAGATGTAAAGAAAATCACATTGGAACGAAACTGAGAATTAGAAAGCATAGAAATGTGAGGAATCTAGAAGATCATGAGATCCTTCAAATGGAAGACTTTGTTACAAAACTGGACTAAGGTAAAATTACTTGAATTTTCTTTTTATAAAATTTTATTTAATTTTCTATTGAATTCAAATATTGCTTGATATAAAGTAATAATTTGAGAATATCTTCATAAATATATGCTCTTAGTAAATACGAAATCATTGTTGTTTTGCATGTACTCTGAAACTCTGTATAAATATATGCAGATATTCATAATAGTTGCATACTAGTTTGTAGAGAATCATTAAAGTCGCAACAATGAACAAACATATTTAGAATATTTGCATAAAACTATGCAAATATTTATAATAGTTGCATACTTGTATACAAATATATTGTTAAATTAGTCTAGTATGCAACTTAAATTTCCAGTTACATACATATTGACAAATATTCTTAAAAATTTCATGAATATATTCAATTATTCAAGTTGGTTGAATTGATTATTTCGTACATTTTCAGCAAAAGTGCGTACTTGAATGGGGATGATGACATGTGCGTACTTGGAACTGCATGGGCTGATTTAATAGTAGGAAGATTCATAGATGCACAGGTATCAGCACAGTTGAATTGAAATTTAGTTATAAAATTTGTATAAATTTTTTTAAACTTCTACAAAGATTAATCTATCTCTAACAAATGCAATCTACTATCTTTACTAGATAATTGATTGGTTCGCGTACGAGCTGCAAAAAGAACATCCTGGAATTATGTATATCAAAATTTGTGCATCTGTAAGTTTTTATTTAATTTGCACTTGAATATGCATATAACATTATAAATTTTGGTCACGAAAATCTACAATTACAGGTACTTCTAGTCAATAAAATAATGACTCAAGTTAAAAAATTGGTAGATGAAAGAGTGCAGCAAGCATATGATTCTTGCACCAAGATTTTCATTCCTATCCGTCAAGAAGATCATTTTTCTTTACTAGAGTTTACAAAGGAAGAAAGAAGATTGATTCATTACGACTCTAGAATACCACGCCGTGAAGGAAAACACATAACTGCAGCTAGAAAAACGGTATGTAAATTGTTATAATAAATGTAAGTAGCAGTTTTATATTTACAAATATGTATAACTGTATGTCTATTTTTTTTATTTTTTTTTTGATCAGAGCGCACATCCACGCTTTGGTGAGAAGGTTGAAAAGAAAAATCATCAAAATCCCAAACCAATTGAATTTTTTAAGTGCCTTCAGCAGGGAAATACGTAAGAAAATAATTTCAAAATATTGCAAATAATGCTATGCATTTCTTAAAAGAGGATTTTCTTTTAAAGGACAAACTTTGCAAAAAAATTGATGAGAAGTATGGAAAGTTTCAAAATTAAGGAGAAAGACACGTTTATACTAAAAGTAGAATTCAAGGGGCCCACTATCCTTTTCACATTTACACTAACATTTGTCCTTCTCACTAAATTCTAAATTTTACATACTTTTAACCAAATTTTTTGTTAAGTTTGTCTTTTTCCCTATTTTCCACTTCTTAAAATTTGTTCCATGCTTTTATTTAGGTTGTTTAAAAGTTTATTAACAAAACCAATAATGCAACAAATATTGATTTTTTATAAAAAAATTCAGTGTAGAATGTTCAATGCTTGTAATGAACATGATGAAACAAAGAAGTTAGGGCAAAGAACTCGACAAGAAAGATGAAGTTTACAATGCTTCAGCGCTTGATGAACAAAGAGCAGTGCTTGCATACAAATTCTTAACTGCAAACCACATAGCTGGACTCCAACTCAAGACCTGACACAGTACTGGTTGCTATCTAATTAAAGCAACATGGAATAAAATAGGAAAATTTGATGTTTAGTGCTTTTTCTATATATATGTACTGGTATTTTGTTTTCAAACTACGGTCGCTTGATTATTATTTGGGAAACTGATTTACATGTGAATATCACGAACTGAATGAAGACATTTTAATTTTACATGACATCTTGTCACTTTGCTTACTGGTGTGCAGATATATGAAATAATAGCATAGTTATATGCTAATATTATGAAAATTTTCAAATCTGAATTGATACAACAACAACAACTGAGCCATAAATCCCAAACAAGTTGGGGTTGGCTAGATATGGAACCCAAAAAAAACTTTCATAAAAGTAAAATAAAGGTTTGAAAAAGACAAAAATGAAGATTAAAAAGTTCCGTAAAAAAATAATAATAATAAAAATCCCTAAGGTTCTGGTACATGGATTGCTAACTTCCATGCACTCCTATCTAAAACCAACTCTTCAGATATATTGCAATTCCTTAAGTCTCTTTTTACTATCTCCTCCCATGTCATTTTCAGCCAGCCCCTACCTCTCCTTGGGCCTTCGGCACGGCCTATAACTCCAACGCACACTGGTGCATCGTGTAGTCTTCGTTGGAGATGTCCGAACCATCTCAAGCAGTGTTGGACTAACTTCTCTTCAACAGGTGCAACTCCAAGTTTATCTCTAATATCATCATTCCTAGTCCTGTCTCGTATAGTATGCCCACAGCTCCAATGCAGCATACGCATATCTGCTACACTTATCTTTTGAACATGTTGCCTTTTAGTAGGCCAACATTCTGCACCATATAACATCGCCGGCCTGATAATTGTTCTATAGAACTTTCCTTTAAGCTTCTGAGGGATCTTCCTATCACAGAGAATGCCAGATGTTAGTCGCCATTTCATCCATTCTGCCTGGACTCTAAAACTAACATCCCTATCAATCTCTCCATCAAACTGCAACATAGATCCTAAATATCGAAAGGATTATTTTTTGGGTACTACTTTACCAGCTAGGGTGACATCTCCGTCATCTGACCTGACACCGCTGAACTCACACTTCATATACTTCGTTTTAGTTCTAGTAATCCTGAAACCCTTCGATTTTAAGGTCTCCCTCCAAAACTCCAATTGCATATTAACTCCTACTCTACTTTCATGTATTAGCAGAAAATCATCAGCAAAAAGAATACACCAAGGAATCTCTCCTTATATACCTTTTGTGATTTCATCCATTACTAAATCAAAAATATAGGGGCTCAAAGCCGAACCATGATGTAACCCTATGTTAGTGGGAAAGTCACTGGTCTCACCATCGCATGCCCTGACATTAGTCACAATCCTCTCGTACATATCCTTAATAAGGGTAATGTACTTTGTTGGCACCCTCTTCCTTTCTATCACCCACCACATAACCTTCCTCGGTACTCTGTCATAAGCTTTCTCCAAATTGATGAAAACCATGTGAAGATCTCTCTTCTGCTCTCTATATCTTTCCATAAGTTGCCTAATTAAGAAAATCGCCTCAGTGGTTGATCTTCCAGACATGAAACCAAATTGATTTCGAGATAACTTGTCAATCTCCTCAGACATTGTTCGCAGACACTCTCCCAAAGCTTCATTGTATGACTCACAAGCTTAATTCCTCTGTAGTTTGTGCAACCTTGAATATCTCATTTATTCTTGATGATTGGAACTTAGATGCGTCTCCTCCACCCATCTGGCATCTTGTTAGATTTGAAAATAGTATTAAACAACTTAGTTAGCCAGGTTATCCCTGCATCTACAAAGCATCTCCACACCTTAATAGGAATGTCATCAGGCCCAACCGACTTGCCTATCTTCATCTATTTCAATGCCCCCTTTACCTCCACCTTTGGAATTCTCCGAACGAAACATTTATTGGCGATGTCAGCAAAGTCATCCAACTCGATCGAGGAGCTATCACTTTCTTTGTTGAAAAGCCTATCGAGGTATGCTCTCCACCTATTTTTTATCTCGTCCTCCTTCACCAAAAGTCTATCATTCTCGTCCTTAATACATTTAACCTGGTTGAAGTCTCTTGTCCTCCTCTCGCGTAGCTTGGCTATTCTGTAGACGTCCCTTTCACCCTCCTTCGTACTCAACCTTTGATACAAATCTTCATTTGGTCGACCCCTTGCTTCACTACTGCTTTCTTTGCAATCTTCTTTGACACTTTGTACTTCTATATGTTATCCTCGCTCTTATGATGGTGCATGCATTTGTAGCATTCCTTCTTCTCTTTGATAGCCTTTTTCACCTCGTCGTTCCACCACCATGAATCCTCGGGTTCACGCAAATTTGAATTAATAAACTAATTAAAATACCAGTTTACTGTTATAAAATTATTACTATTTGATTCATACGTTTATTAAATTTATTCAAACAGTTATAGTGTGCATATAATTTCCATACTTTCATACATTTATGCATTTATTTGATATAATTTCCTACATTACTACATATTTGCAGAATTAATCAAGAAGAAATTGTTTCCATTAATTTTTGTAGTACTAACTACATGATCAGAAGTGCAAAATATTTACGTAGTACACTGCAGAATTACAACTGATGAATAGTAAGGATAAATAAAAGAATTCTACATATACAATGGAAAATTTTGTTCAAGGTTAAAAGAGAGTATATGTACGTGCAGAACTTTTGAATATCTACATGCAAATAATAGTAATTATTGCACACTTATATGCAACAATTGTCAATAGTTATAATGCTAATATGCAGATTTACAGTTTAATTGTTTGCAGGTACTAGTACTTGTTTCGTACTGTATACACCTACAAAAAAAAGTTGTATGTGTGAGGTATAAAAATGTTCAGCATTACTGCATACATTTATCCAACTATTACAAATATTTACAACACATAAGCTGAGAAAAATAATCGTAAATCAAACACAAGTTTACAATTAAATATTAAACTGATTTTAAGCATCATAGAAATGTTCACAATAAATACTAAAAGTAAACACTAATATCAAGTGTCTTAAAAAGAACATAAAATAACAAAGCGTATCTAACAGCGTTTTGAAGAACAAGTCCTTTTGTTATGACCCAGCTTCTTGCAAAAACCACATCTAGTAGTCTTTGTAAATTCACCTGCAGATTTCAATCTTTAAAAAGAAGATGGATGACCAGACATTCGTCTACCTTTTGGAGGAGCTATAATTGAATCTTCAACAGAAACGTCTTCACCCATAAATTTTATGATAGGATCGATTGGATGAAAATAAGCTAATCGAAAATAACCAACTTTGAAATAATCTTCAATGTAGTCATACACATTCAACTTTTCACAACTCAAAATACATCGAACGACATGAGCACATGCAAAACCATTAATTTGCCACATATTAAAAGAACATAGTCAAGTATATAAATCAACCAATTGATGGATGCGAAATGAACTTCAAAAGCATATTCATTTGATTTGATAACAAACCACGAAGCTCCTACCAAATGAAGGTTACTTAACCGAGTTTCATTCGCAGGACATAAAATGCTATTCCAAATAGAAGCACCTTCAAGACGATTAGACATAAGTTTCATTAACTTCAATCTAATTTTATTCAAACAAGCAGTAATTGGTAAATGTCTTTCCTCCAAAATCCACTTGTTAAAACTTTCCGAACAATTTGATGACATTTCATCGTAACGACAACCAGGAAAAAGACATTAGTAAACTTATCGAAAGGAATTCCACACAAAAACTTTTTCGTAATCTATCCACCAACATCTCTAAAGTTTTTTAGTGCAACATTAAAATCATCCAAATTGTATGCATTAGCAATTCTTGCAAACGTATCCTACAACAATCTTATAATTGGCTTGGAAAATTGAGATTTTAAAGCAACCTTTAAGTTGTTTGTCAAATGATACAGACAAGATCTGTGAACAGAAGCTGGACATACCTTTGGAATAGAAACTAGAATACCAGGATGATGATCAGAAATGAAAACAAAGCTTCTACTATCATCCTTAAGAAACAGTTTAAGTTGTTCACAATACCAAACCCAATGTTCTTCATCTTCTCCAGACACAATAGCAATTGCTATAGGGAAAAAACCTATGCAAAATAGAATAAAATTAACAAAAAAATGGAATAAATAACAGTAAAAATTAGAAAAAAAGCAATATAACATACAAAAATAATAAATAATTCAGTAGTAGTTATACCCAGTAGTTAGACATGAGATATTTTTCCATAGTTAAGCAAATCTGCACACGTGCATGAATATTATAAAAATATATTCTTACTTGAATGCAGATAACCATAACACTAGCATACTCTAAGTAGAGTCTTCAACAATCGCATTCAATTATGCATATATCCATAAATAGATGCATATCACTATGCAAAGATTTCGAATATTAGCATACTTATATATGAATATTCTGAACACAAGTATGCATTCATTTATAATTTTTTGCATTATTGCGTGCAAGTATTAACCACTAATAGCATAATTGAATGCGAATATTCAAAAGGCATTACACATGTAAGCATTGGTTCAAAATAGTTGCATGAATATATGCAAAAATTCAGGAAACTTGCATAAATGTAAGAAAAAACTAATGAAAATGGCTGTTAGGAATGAAAAAAATTGTAAAAGAACATACCTTCATATCCGTTTTTACCAGTAGCAGCCATTAAACAACCTTAAGCTCTTCCTTTCATAAAGCTTGCATCAACAAAAATTAAAGGCCTACAATATTGAAATCGATATGCACAGGCTTCAAGTCCAATAAAAACTCTCTCAAATTGACGTGTATCAGCATTACACTCCAAAATACTCCCAGGATTAGTACTAACAACAGCATCACAAAACGACTGCAAATAAAGATAGGACATTACATCGCTTCCATGTAAATCTTCCAATGCCAACCTCATGCCACTATAAGCATAATAATACTTCAGAATAACATTATACTCCGTTTGAAACAAGTTCATAATGTCCTTTGTCTTCATTAACGGATTGGCTTGAATATGATCACAAACCAACAACTTAATCAATTTACTAGATACAACAGAACTGTTTATGTCATGAATTCTGGCACCACAGTTATGTTCAGTTTGAAATCTCTTTACAACAAAATATCCAGGAAGATTAAACTTAAGGGAAGCATGAATCCTAAAACTACAATTCTTTTTAGAACAAACAGCCGTCACTCTTTCCTTATCATTCTTAACCAAAATAAGCTTGTATCCAGTTTTCATACTATACATCATAAAATAAAGTCTAAATTCAGTAACACCTCCTTTAAATTGTTGACCGACACCAGAAAAATTAGGTTGATTCAAATCACTTCTCAGCATTTGCCTAAATTGATTGTTCGAATCACTGATAGTAGCAAAAGAGGAATCACTACCAAAAGAAGAATCGCTACAATAAGAAACTGAAGTGCTACTACGATTGACGTCAATAAAAATAACTAAATAATCCACATTATTATGTGCAACCAACAAGAGAATAGATTGAAGATCAGAATTACTTTCCCTTCTCAAACCATTTCTGAAGTGATATAATTCAAATGACAATGGAATTAAATCAGTCCATTTACCATAAATAGCATCTCTCACGATAGCAACAGAACTATCAAAATAAAGACGAATATAACAACTATCATTCCCAAACTTCAACAAAACCAATACACCAATGTCTGCAGGAACACTGTTATACAAAGAAAAAGAACCAACATTAAAAATTCTAATCAGGAGTAATCAAATAAAATAATATAAACATGTTCATATAATTATAAATAGATGCATACTGTACGCATTTTAATAGCCAAAATTTCAGAATATTTGCACATATTTTTATACAAAATCGTTTATAAGAACACTTATAATATGCATATATAAAGAATATATGAATATCTATATGCAACTAATCACCAGCAACGCAAGCAAATGGCATAAATAAGAGCTATATATTTGTATGCATATATAAAGAATATATGCATACTTATAAGAAATTTTTCTAAGTACATGAAAACCCACGTGTTCTGTAATAGATGCATACTTGTATGCTCATATTCACAATATATGCATATTTTTATAAACCTATTCAGAATAAAAAAAGAAAAATTAAATTATATGGCTCTACAATAAATAATAAACATAAAGCTTTATACAAAAATTACATTATCCATAAAATAACCATAAAACTTTATATGTAAATTACAATATCCATCAATAAAAGTAGACAATCAAAGAAATTCAGATTAATCAACAAACAAAAATCGATTTAAAAAAGAAATCCGTATAAAAAAATTAAAAAGTATAAATTATCTTGAAGAAGAAGCATCCATTTAAGAAATGAAGGATTAACCAAATTAAATCTATGAAAAAATTGCCGATTAAACTGAATTTTAGATAGACAGAATCGAAAATATTGAGAAAAATGTGACACCCCGCATGATTACATTTTAAGAATTAAGAGATTTACATACGTATACAATGATACGCGAAGCATATGAACCAGTAAAGCATATAAATGAAAGATGTTTTGTTTAAACTTCTAGGAATTAAGGTAAACGGGATTCACCATTACGTTCGTCTCGGAAAAATACGCGAAATAGAGTCCGAGTTTTCGAGAATCGGAGTCCGTATGACCCGTTAAAGGCCCAAGGAAGATTAGTGAAAATTTGAAATTCGGAAATCAGTTTGGAAATCCAGATCTGGGGCTAGGCGGGAATTTTCCCCGCCTAGGCCATGTCGACAGGGCTGTCGACAGGCCTGTCGACTTGGGCCCAGACCAAGTCGACAGCCCTGTCGACATGCCAGTCGACAGGGGGTGGTCGGGCTAAATTGCCTGGTGCACCTGCTTGGCTCACCTGGGCTTGCTATTGGGCTGATTCTGGAAACTTCCGAGATCTGATGGTCCTAACCTATCCTAGATCTAATCCTATGGCCTAAAACACTCCTAATCTCTATAAAAACACCCTTAAGCCCCCCCCTAAACCCTCATAACTCACCCTCTCCACGAAGTGCTGCCCAAATGCCAAGTGATCATGGCCTCCATTCCCTTTTCCTAAAGCCTAAGCACTCAAATCGGGTCCAAATCAAGTGGTGCAAGCTAGCTACGCCAAAAGGAAGGAAGATCAACGTTTCTATGCGAGTTCCATGACGATTCTTCAATAAAGGAGGCACCTTTCTTAGCCAAGATGATTCATGCCTCTTTCCCTAGGCCTAACTATGTAAGTTCTAGCTACTTTTAGATGGAAACGGTAGTTTTGATAATGACATGGGATAAAATGAGGCTAAACATGATTATGCGAACCTATGTGAACCTTACCTTGCCTCTTGTGTTCATGTTTATGGTTTTAGGTAATGTGAGTGACTTAATCATGCCTCTCATGCTATGCATAACCTATTTTAACTTGCAAGTTTGGATCTTTATGTATGAAATGCTAGCATGAACCTTTAGGAACTATTTTTACTTGGGAAACATTGGCTAAGATTATAGTTTGGGGCTTATGCATGTTTATGAACCCAAACCCCTAGTGTTAACATGCAAGTTTGTGGCCAAATCCTTTATGACATTATGCATACTTATGGCCAATTCCCTTTGTTTTCATGTTATGCATGCTTGTGGCCAAACCTTTATGAACCTACATATGTCTTAAGCCAAACCCTCATGATGCTATGCATGTTTGGGGTCATAGTGTAGCATAGTACCTTTGCGATGTGACTCGTCCATTCTTGCGTTGGAACACGATTTGGGTTGAGGGTAGACAAGCGCGAATATAGCATGAAAACTTAACTCGAAGTTGCATGAGAACATGGTAGGCGGGCTAAACTTGGCATGAACCATAATTTGGGTAAAAAGGGTATAACGGGATAACATGTGACGTTAAGTAGGACATGCGAATACTTGAAAACATAAAAACATAAGCTTGGGAATTTACCTATTAAGTTAGGTCTACCCATTGGGAATTTACCTATTAAGTTAGGTCTACCCAATTGCTTGAAAACTTAACTATGAACATGATACTAGACTAAACATGAAAGTGGCCAACTCGAGGTTGGGTTGAGTTTGCAACGTAAAGCTACCCGGAACCAACCGGCCTAACTAGTAGTTGCAAAAAATAGGACTCAATGTGAGAAGTTGGTCATGTTGTGCTTGAACCCGAGGTTAGACCAAGTTGTGGTGTAAATCTACCCGGACCCGCCCGGCTTAACTAGTAACCACAACAAAGTCTAATGTGAGAGGTTGGGGTGCATTAAACAATTAATGCCACATAATAAGGTTAAGTTAATTTGACTAATGAGGCTTAACCAAATATGATATGGACGAGTAGGTTAAGCAATTTGATTAGGCTAATGACACTTAACAAAACATAATGAGCTTGGGTAGGTTAAGTAACTTGATTTGCCTAATGACGCTTGACCGATTTGACTCAGTAATTTGACAGGGTCAAGTTAATTTATATAATTAACCAATCTAAAACGGTAATTAGACGAGGTTAAGTTATAAATTGCTTAATATACTTAGTCAGCTTGACACATGGTTTGTAGGGTTAAGTCTTGGACTTGGATACTTAGCCAATTTTGACATGGTTTGTAGACGAGCTAAGTTATGAACTTAAGTGACACTTAACCCATTAGATAAACCCTAATTCGGAGGATTAGGTAAATAACCATAGTTAACAAGGATTATGGAAATAAGGCTAAGTGGTAAACCTTAGTTAAGGGAGACTAAGTAATAATTCTTAGTCAAGGAATTTTGGACCATTTCTTAGATTGATTAGTAACCCGATACGTTAGGTCAACGTTTAAGTATGCGCGTAGGAGCAGGCTATCTGATTTAGATAAAGGCTCCAACGAACTGGGTAACGAAGCAGCGGCTTCGGGGAACGTGAGGATATTCTTGGGATCCCTCTGTGAGCCGCCAGGTCATTATACTAGGCTCACGAGAGGTTGAGGTCTGCGGTAGAAGAACCAAGAATATGCCTTGGTTGCTATGCGAGCGACCTAAAGACTGGGGTGGATAGCAGTGACTCGGAGAATACATAAGGTGCCCGAGATAGCAAGTTCGTCGATCATCTACCATCTTGAGTCAAGCGTGTACGTACGGAAAGGCAGGGGACACCCAACAGACCATAATTTGCTATCTAATTATGGGTGAGGTAGGTCGTAGGATGTGGGCTGACCGGAGTGTAGTTCTCATGCAAGATTTTCTCTTGTGTTGCCTTTCATTAGTTGAGGGAGGGGTCTCGTGGGACCATAGCCACGTGTGGAAAAGCAGACCTTAGTATCTGCATCGGCAGATAAATCTAAAGCTCCCGACCGAGTCCTGTACTTCTTGTTTTGCCCTGCGACAGGACTCGGATGGCACGATGTGATACATGTGCATACAGTTATAGAAAAACGAGTCACGATGAATGCGTGGGGAAAAGGGCGCGGTTGAGGGTTAGCGTAATCCCTAGTGGCCTAGGTGGTTTAACCCAAACCGAAATACGAAAACGTGCAATAGGAAAGCGTAATCCCTAGCGGTGCTAGGTGGCGTAAGTCCTAGTAGTACAAACGATGATTCATAGGGAAGGGCCTAGCTAGAACAAGGGTGACAGTCCAAACGACTTCAAGGATAATACGACATGGGGAAGCCCGTACGAGGTACGGCAAAGGACTGAACTTATATACATGAAAAGAAACATATGATGTGAGTAACCTATATATGTGATATATTAGGTTGACATGGACCATTACACGACTTTGAGCAAGGGACGTTCATGGCGCGGGTAGGGATACTAGTACGAGAGGTGCAGAGCAAATACGCATGTTAGGACTAGATACCTTGGGATAATGTACTCGTTAGAAATCTGACGATGTGATACCTTGACTTATCATAACACCGCAGTTTATCATGATACCTTGGTTTACCTTGCCACAGTAGTTCAACCGGCCATCCTGGTTTTGCAGTTATCCTTATGTTTACTTTCAGTTTATGCATGTCATGTTACCTTTACCTGTTTTTATACTGGAAGTAGATAGGACTTACTCAGTCTTTTTGACTGACCCGTTTTGTTTCGCCTCTTTTCTTCCGTTTCCCCCCCAGGTTACAGGGAGGAAACAATGCTGTTTAGTTCGGACTTCTTCTACCTGAAGGTCATCATGGATGGCTTGGACTTCTCTTGGCTGTGGCCACTTTACTGTTTTTACTTGGGGAATAATTTATGAAAAGATTTTTATGCTTCTTTATTATTATTGCAAGACAGGTTTTGATGTACTCTGAGGTAAAAGGCTTTAGACCTTATTTATTCATGTTATGAGAGTTTGATTTTACTTCCGCTATTTATATATGTTCTGTCTTGTGATATTTCTGTGCATGTTTACCAATAATGCCCCTCTAAAGCTAGTGCATTCCTTTGCAAGTGACCCTAGCGGAGGCGGGGTGTTACATTTGGTATCAGAGCCAGGTTACCGGACTGGGCAAAAGTTTGTGAAAACCTTCTGAAAATTATTTGAAAAAAAAAAAACTGTTTACAAAGAAGCATTTTTCAAGAAAAACTTTGTTTTAGAAGTTATTACCCAAAAAAAAAAGCCATTAGCAATGTCCTTGTTTTATTAGTTGAATTCTCTTTGCCTTTCTCTCTCCCATCGATAGTCACGTTGGCTTCGGTTACAAGCAGTTTTGAGCTAGAAGAGGGGTCTTAGTATGATGGGGGAATAGTTTCGGGAAATTGGAGTTGGGTCAGGAGGGAAATAAGGAAATGGAAGGGTGAAAGGACCAGCAAGAAAAAAAAAAAAAAAAAAAGGGGGGGCCAGTCGACAGGCCTGTCGACAGGGCAGTCGACATGCCCCCCCCAGTCGACAGGGCTGTCGACACGTCGACCCTGCAGAAGAAAAAAAATATATAAACCCGAAGCCGAGAGCTTCGGCTCATAACCCCAACCCCTTTTCTTCTTCCTCCCAGCCACCAAAACCGAAATTCCCCAACTCCACCACCTCCCATCACCTCGTTTCTCCACCGTTCTTCGTAAAATTAAGCTTAAATCGAAGCTAGAGGCTCTCTCCATCCGGATCTATAGTTCCCCTCTTCCAATTCGTGTTTAAATCGCCATGGCCAATCAACCCAATCCCTACGAGCTTTACCCCCAACTAACCGCGCAAGAGGTTGAGTGGTGTGACGAGCAACCCGGAATAGTTGAGCACTACATGCAGCTTGCCACTAGGAATTTGCTTCTAGGCCGACCGGTGAGGTTTGCGGATTTTGCGGGAACCGCCGTGGAAAGCTTGTTTGTTAATGCGGGTCTTATTCATATTCTGGATACGCACACAGCCGAGAGGAGAGGCTACAAGCGTATGGTAAGGCTTTTTGATGCTCGTTTGCAAATTGATGTGGATGATAATGGGTTGATAACTTATGGTTCATGGGTTAAGGGTACCCATATAGTTATGAATGAGGTCCAATTTGGGGAAATTTTGAATATCCGGGGTACGGGACTTGATATAAATGACCTGGAGATGGATGATTTGAATGTTTGGGGAAGGATTTTTTTTAATGGCCTGGACAGGCAATGGGATAGTGCACATCTGCGCCCCCTAGCTAGGTTTGTGATTAGGATATTGCAATATAATATTGCGGGGCAGAATCATGGGTTTGACAGAGTCCCCGTAGTTGTTAAGGCCGCTGCTTATGCTATTTTTGGGGGCATACAAATAAACTGGGCAAGGACCATCTTGCAGCAATACCAGATCTTTAGGGGAGCAAGACACTCCAATATTTGTTTTGGGAACCTGTGGACTATAGTTTTCCGCTGGTTTGGGGTGGATTTGCATGATGAGGATTATGTGACGCTTTCTAACCATCCCTCTGTTATCATCACTGAAGCCGCACTAGGGAGGATGAGTATAGATATGCAGGAGCTGCAAGGGGAGCCTCAGCCTATGGAGCATGAGGGATTGGATGAGGAAGAGGATGAGGGTAACGAGGAGGAGGAACAAGAGGAGGAGCCACATGATGATCAGTTTGGACACTTTGAGGACCCCCATCAGGCACCACAGCATGATGATGAGCAGGCTGGGGATGGAGCCTGGGCTCATCAGGGCCCGGCACAGGGGGCTCCGGACACAGGTGCCTGGGATCCGTGGGCTACTAGGGATCCAGACTGGAGGACCGAGCTGAGATATATTTCACAGCAGCAGGCTCGCTTGATGAGGAGCCACCAGGATATTTTGAGGTCACAGCAGCAGACACTGGAGTCACAGGTAGCCATGGCTCAGACACAACAGCAGATGCTCCAGGATATGAGTTCCTCTTATGACCAGTTAGGGGCTGGGATGCAAGACCTACAGTTGGAGCTTAGGCAAGGGAACCGACGGCAGGAGGAGAGGCTTGACAGCTTAGAGGAGCTCATCCGTAGCTATTTCAGTCGGGATTGACCTCTATCAGTTATCCGTAGGATAGTATTTTATTTTCAGTATTGTTTAGCTGTTCCTTTTTGTTGTCTGGTTGTAACGATGTACTAAAACTATCTTAATAAAGTTTGTACGTTGTTTGTTTGCGCAATTTGTTGTGTCTAATGTAATTATGAAATATTGAACAATAATGTCTGATAACGGAGAACAATGAAAACAACAAAACGGGATATCTCTCCGCTACATAAAAATTTAGAAAATTAGATTTTTCTAAATTAATAATGGATGGTAGGATTCTGGATGCTCAAATTGGATGAACTTCACTCTTATTTTATAAGGGTGTGGGAAAATTTGGATGGAATTACTTTTTCAAAATTTTTGCATTCATATAGAACTGCAAGTATATTTAGGATGACAGCATCATGGTTTGAAAAAGAAATTTTTAAGAAATTGCATTCATGTAGGTGGTACCACAAGTTAGGCATACATATTTTTCTATGATGTGATTCACTTTTGCACATGTGCACCTGTTTGCAACAGTTGGCTGAACACTTCTGGATGCTAATATGGGGACATAAATCCTACTACTTTTGAATTTCGGGGACGAAATTCTTTAAGGGTGGGAGGATGTGACACCCCGCATGATTACATTTTAAGAATTAAGAGATTTACATACGTATACAATGATACGCGAAGCATATGAACCAGTAAAGCATATAAATGAAAGATGTTTTGTTTAAACTTCTAGGAATTAAGGTAAACGGGATTCACCATTACGTTCGTCTCGGAAAAATACGCGAAATAGAGTCCGAGTTTTCGAGAATCGGAGTCCGTATGACCCGTTAAAGGCCCAAGGAAGATTAGTGAAAATTTGAAATTCGGAAATCAGTTTGGAAATCCAGATCTGGGGCTAGGCGGGAATTTTCCCCGCCTAGGCCATGTCGACAGGGCTGTCGACAGGCCTGTCGACTTGGGCCCAGACCAAGTCGACAGCCCTGTCGACATGCCAGTCGACAGGGGGTGGTCGGGCTAAATTGCCTGGTGCACCTGCTTGGCTCACCTGGGCTTGCTATTGGGCTGATTCTGGAAACTTCCGAGATCTGATGGTCCTAACCTATCCTAGATCTAATCCTATGGCCTAAAACACTCCTAATCTCTATAAAAACACCCTTAAGCCCCCCCCTAAACCCTCATAACTCACCCTCTCCACGAAGTGCTGCCCAAATGCCAAGTGATCATGGCCTCCATTCCCTTTTCCTAAAGCCTAAGCACTCAAATCGGGTCCAAATCAAGTGGTGCAAGCTAGCTACGCCAAAAGGAAGGAAGATCAACGTTTCTATGCGAGTTCCATGACGATTCTTCAATAAAGGAGGCACCTTTCTTAGCCAAGATGATTCATGCCTCTTTCCCTAGGCCTAACTATGTAAGTTCTAGCTACTTTTAGATGGAAACGGTAGTTTTGATAATGACATGGGATAAAATGAGGCTAAACATGATTATGCGAACCTATGTGAACCTTACCTTGCCTCTTGTGTTCATGTTTATGGTTTTAGGTAATGTGAGTGACTTAATCATGCCTCTCATGCTATGCATAACCTATTTTAACTTGCAAGTTTGGATCTTTATGTATGAAATGCTAGCATGAACCTTTAGGAACTATTTTTACTTGGGAAACATTGGCTAAGATTATAGTTTGGGGCTTATGCATGTTTATGAACCCAAACCCCTAGTGTTAACATGCAAGTTTGTGGCCAAATCCTTTATGACATTATGCATACTTATGGCCAATTCCCTTTGTTTTCATGTTATGCATGCTTGTGGCCAAACCTTTATGAACCTACATATGTCTTAAGCCAAACCCTCATGATGCTATGCATGTTTGGGGTCATAGTGTAGCATAGTACCTTTGCGATGTGACTCGTCCATTCTTGCGTTGGAACACGATTTGGGTTGAGGGTAGACAAGCGCGAATATAGCATGAAAACTTAACTCGAAGTTGCATGAGAACATGGTAGGCGGGCTAAACTTGGCATGAACCATAATTTGGGTAAAAAGGGTATAACGGGATAACATGTGACGTTAAGTAGGACATGCGAATACTTGAAAACATAAAAACATAAGCTTGGGAATTTACCTATTAAGTTAGGTCTACCCATTGGGAATTTACCTATTAAGTTAGGTCTACCCAATTGCTTGAAAACTTAACTATGAACATGATACTAGACTAAACATGAAAGTGGCCAACTCGAGGTTGGGTTGAGTTTGCAACGTAAAGCTACCCGGAACCAACCGGCCTAACTAGTAGTTGCAAACAATAGGACTCAATGTGAGAAGTTGGTCATGTTGTGCTTGAACCCGAGGTTAGACCAAGTTGTGGTGTAAATCTACCCGGACCCGCCCGGCTTAACTAGTAACCACAACAAAGTCTAATGTGAGAGGTTGGGGTGCATTAAACAATTAATGCCACATAATAAGGTTAAGTTAATTTGACTAATGAGGCTTAACCAAATATGATATGGACGAGTAGGTTAAGCAATTTGATTAGGCTAATGACACTTAACAAAACATAATGAGATTGGGTAGGTTAAGTAACTTGATTTGCCTAATGACGCTTGACCGATTTGACTCAGTAATTTGACAGGGTCAAGTTAATTTATATAATTAGCCAATCTAAAACGGTAATTAGACGAGGTTAAGTTATAAATTGCTTAATATACTTAGTCAGCTTGACACATGGTTTGTAGGGTTAAGTCTTGGACTTGGATACTTAGCCAATTTTGACATGGTTTGTAGACGAGCTAAGTTATGAACTTAAGTGACACTTAACCCATTAGATAAACCCTAATTCGGAGGATTAGGTAAATAACCATAGTTAACAAGGATTATGGAAATAAGGCTAAGTGGTAAACCTTAGTTAAGGGAGACTAAGTAATAATTCTTAGTCAAGGAATTTTGGACCATTTCTTAGATTGATTAGTAACCCGATACGTTAGGTCAACGTTTAAGTATGCGCGTAGGAGCAGGCTATCTGATTTAGATAAAGGCTCCAACGAACTGGGTAACGAAGCAGCGGCTTCGGGGAACGTGAGGATATTCTTGGGATCCCTCTGTGAGCCGCCAGGTCATTATACTAGGCTCACGAGAGGTTGAGGTCTGCGGTAGAAGAACCAAGAATATGCCTTGGTTGCTATGCGAGCGACCTAAAGACTGGGGTGGATAGCAGTGACTCGGCGAATACATAAGGTGCCCGAGATAGCAAGTTCGTCGATCATCTACCATCTTGAGTCAAGCGTGTACGTACGGAAAGGCAGGGGACACCCAACAGACCATAATTTGCTATCTAATTATGGGTGAGGTAGGTCGTAGGATGTGGGCTGACCGGAGTGTAGTTCTCATGCAAGATTTTCTCTTGTGTTGCCTTTCATTAGTTGAGGGAGGGGTCTCGTGGGACCATAGCCACGTGTGGAAAAGCAGACCTTAGTATCTGCATCGGCAGATAAATCTAAAGCTCCCGACCGAGTCCTGTACTTCTTGTTTTGCCCTGCGACAGGACTCGGATGGCACGATGTGATACATGTGCATACAGTTATAGAAAAACGAGTCACGATGAATGCGTGGGGAAAAGGGCGCGGTTGAGGGTTAGCGTAATCCCTAGTGGCCTAGGTGGTTTAACCCAAACCGAAATACGAAAACGTGCAATAGGAAAGCGTAATCCCTAGCGGTGCTAGGTGGCGTAAGTCCTAGTAGTACAAACGATGATTCATAGGGAAGGGCCTAGCTAGAACAAGGGTGACAGTCCAAACGACTTCAAGGATAATACGACATGGGGAAGCCCGTACGAGGTACGGCAAAGGACTGAACTTATATACATGAAAAGAAACATATGATGTGAGTAACCTATATATGTGATATATTAGGTTGACATGGACCATTACACGACTTTGAGCAAGGGATGTTCATGGCGCGGGTAGGGATACTAGTACGAGAGGTGCAGAGCAAATACGCATGTTAGGACTAGATACCTTGGGATAATGTACTCGTTAGAAATCTGACGATGTGATACCTTGACTTATCATAACACCGCAGTTTATCATGATACCTTGGTTTACCTTGCCACAGTAGTTCAACCGGCCATCCTGGTTTTGCAGTTATCCTTATGTTTACTTTCAGTTTATGCATGTCATGTTACCTTTACCTGTTTTTATACTGGAAGTAGATAGGACTTACTCAGTCTTTTTGACTGACCCGTTTTGTTTCGCCTCTTTTCTTCCGTTTCCCCCCCAGGTTACAGGGAGGAAACAATGCTGTTTAGTTCGGACTTCTTCTACCTGAAGGTCATCATGGATGGCTTGGACTTCTCTTGGCTGTGGCCACTTTACTGTTTTTACTTGGGGAATAATTTATGAAAAGATTTTTATGCTTCTTTATTATTATTGCAAGACAGGTTTTGATGTACTCTGAGGTAAAAGGCTTTAGACCTTATTTATTCATGTTATGAGAGTTTGATTTTACTTCCGCTATTTATATATGTTCTGTCTTGTGATATTTCTGTGCATGTTTACCAATAATGCCCCTCTAAAGCTAGTGCATTCCTTTGCAAGTGACCCTAGCGGAGGCGGGGTGTTACAAAAAAGGACGACGCTGCTATTTATCACAGAAATATATGTTTATGAAAAAATTAATCCCTAATACATATTGGTGACCACGTTAATTACAGCGTAAATTATGAAAATGGGCATTTTTGGAAAAAAAGAGCGGCTATTTAAAAATAGGGATGAAATTTACATATTTCAAAACGGGAGGATGTGAGCCTAATTAAGTTTAGTTTTAAGGATGTGAGCTTAATTTTCACTATTTTAATTGTGCCCTTTTATCACTTGTAAGTTGGCAAAATTTTGAATTTGTTAGCTTGCACTTCACGTATTATGTATATATATACACATTTATGTGTATATTTGTATTTTCATATATGTAGTTATTTACCAAGTTCTAAGCTGTAGGGAAGCATACCCATGTATTACCTGCTTGCCATTGATACACTAGCATGCGGTGTACATTTTGCGTGAATAATTCAACAATGCTAATGGTGATCGCTTGGCAATTTCGACATATTCGAATTATAGTAACTGCATAATTAGAATTTACTATTACATTTCAGTTTTTATTGAAGTCAATTTAATTGAACTATGATTAGTCCTGACTCGAGTGTTTTATGTTTTGCATGGAATGCTCGGATCAGATACGATTGTTGCAGATACGTAGATTCCAGCTATCGAAGCTAGAAGCATGAGAAGACGCGCTCGCTTTGGTTCGTTCTTTTGTTTTGTTAAATTTAAAACCATGTATTGTATTTATAAGTTAATCCACTGTATTATAAAATTCTATTTTGTAAACTCTGATATTTTTATATATATAATTCAGCTGTGAGATATACTGTTGTCTTCTATGTTTGTGATTCTGTGTTTATTTTCTAATTAAAACCTGTAAGCTAAATAAAAATCTATCGTTTTGAACGTTTTAAGTTAATTTAATTACCGACTTGAAATGTTCAAAAAGGCAGGTCGTCACATGATACTGTAACGACCAGGCATTTTTACTATTCCAAGTCGTTATTTAAACCAACTCACAATGTGGAAAATGACAGATTGTTATTTGGTTTACAGGGTTTAAACAGAATTAACACAGAATCACAAAGTACAATAATTGCAATGGAAATCAACGTATTTTCACCCAACGCAGTGAAATATTATACTGATAATATAAAATATATGCAAACTAGAAAGTCTG
This sequence comes from Allium sativum, assembly GCA_030737875.1. Lineage (NCBI taxonomy): Eukaryota > Viridiplantae > Streptophyta > Magnoliopsida > Asparagales > Amaryllidaceae > Allium > Allium sativum. The sequence goes on from CM060924.1 coordinate 684,209,081, forward strand.
AGTCAATCGGCATTTTGTAACACCCCACCTTGAGGCCTACCCTGATAAAGAGCATTATTAGGTAATACTGTCAATTGGAGCGGAGAATAGTGCTGGTTAAGGGTGACCACGCGTAGATTTGAATTAACAAGTATTAAGTAATTCGATAAAGTGATTGCTATTTATTTTCTTTCAAGAGGCTCGACTTACCTAATACTTTATGTTGTACAATTCTATAGTGGCTCCAGAATCCGCTCAGAACACAATAAATATAAATAGATAATCACAGATCATAGAACAGTAACATAATATTACCTCGTTAGAGTACAACAATTACATGAGCTACAAATGAGTAGATATAGCTCTGATACTTATACAACATGATGCAATCATAAGAATAAGTGACTCGACTACATGAACTCGAATGAAAGTAACTACAGTGAAGATAGTCCAAAGAGAACTCGCTGACCCAAAGCTCAGCTACTACACCTGAAACATCTTGGTCGACTTAATCGGTTTTAAAACTCATTAGAGATTAGGTAGAAACACCTTCGAATGAGTGGAATTGATGTAGAATCAGCGGATTTTGAAAAAAAAAATGGAAAAGATTTGGAAATAAAATATTTTGAAGAAGATTTGAAAATAAAATATTTTAAAGGAAATACTTTTGAAAACAAAAGCTTTTTGCGGTAAAGATTTTTGAAATCGATTGTCAAGTTTCCGAAATTACCAAGAAAATAAAAGTGAATGATGAACCGGTTTTTCCGAGTGTTTTGAAATCTTCCGCTGTAAAAATTCTGTTTTGTAAACTCTGATATTTTTATATATAAAAATTTTGTTTGTGAGATACACTGTTGTTATCTGTGTTGTGATTCTCCACGTATTTTCTGTTTAAACCTTTAAGCTAATAATGAGCTGTCATTTTGAACGTTTCAACTTGGTTTAAATACTGACTTGAAGCGGTCAAAAAGGAAGCTCGTTAACAGCCTGCCATTTTAACGACCTGCCATTTTGACCACTCCAAGTCGGTAGTTAAACCAACTCGAAACATTCAAAACAACATATTGTTATTGGCTTATAAGTTTAAACAGAATTTAATACAGAATCAGAGGGTACAAATATTGCAGCGGAATAAAATTTCATATAAAATACCAGAGTTTACAGAAATTTTTATACAGCGGAACAAATATAAATTTATACATAAATTTCTTTAATAAATTTATTGTTTGTCAAGCTTAGCACCTACATGCATCTTCATATGCCTCTCCTCTTTGCGAGCTGGAATCTTTAAACCTGGAACACTTTGGGCCTGACCCGAGCGTTCCATGCAAAAATTCAAAACACCTGAGTCAGGATTAAACTTATTTCTAGTCAGTAAACTTCGAATAAACACATAAATATATTTAGTTTTTCCCCAACAAATTTATTTAAATGGCCTGAGTACCATAATTAGTGAGCTGCCAAAAATATAACATCATAGTCAAAATAAAACAATGTAGCCTACGCAAGAGGTTTTAAAGAAAATAGCTAGTACATGCAAGGCAAAATACTACAGTACTACGTATGGCCTTAACATGTAAACAAGCATGAGCTTTTGTGAAAAAGGGTGGCTTGTGAAATCTGACAATCAAGGATAAGAGGGTATAGTTCATGTGTGACTAACAAGTGTATAACACACAATGGCATGCATGAAACATTTGGGGTATAATATGAATCCTGCAAACCACAAATAGGGGTGACTTAGGTAAACCAAGCTACAAGGTGGGTTAAATAAGCATAGAAAAATCGTCATGCGCCATGAGTTTCAAAACCAAGAAATAGCTGGTTTCAAAAGTTGTCAAAACTTAAGATCACGCAGCAAAATATAGATATAATGTCTGGCCTCTCTACTTCGTTAACTAAAGGTCAAGAGTATTACAATTACATGCATGTTGGGCATAACTAGATCACAACAGTAACCAAATATAAACAAGGTATTGAGTAAATATAGATATATAAACTACTGAATAACAACTTGTGAAAAATGAAGCAACTAAGTGGCTTAACCAATATGTATATATTTATTTCGAGTGCCATAAACCATACTAAAACATGAACATGGGTAACCAACAAACTAGAATGAACTAAGGCTATATTTGCAGAGCATGAGCTGGTGTTAATAGAAAATTAAATATATACACAGTAGTGAAATGCTTTAGTGTTTATCATATCATTGCAACAAGGAAAAAGGGGGTTCCATCTTATAAACAGGGAAGTTCGAACGTGTCCCATTCATATGCGCGTACAAGTATATATATCAGCGAATGGGATGATTATGTAGTAAATGCAGTAGCTAGAAGTTATATAAATCAGGAAGTCGGACATGCAACACGAACAAGTGCAACTCAGTAATGTAAAAACTAATAAGTTTGTTGTAACAACCCGGAATTTGGGGCCAATTTAAAATTTTCATTTTGGAGATTATAGGGGTGTTTAAATATTTAAAATAAATTATTTCAAATAAAAATGGATGGAAATTTATTTTGAGCAAAGTTAATGCAAATATATTCAAATAAATTACATAAAGAATTAGAAATAGGACGGTAGTTTGAAAAGTCAAACTTGAACTTTGACTAACTACACAGGATGCAAAATAAACCGGATTTTGATGAAACGAAAAATATTTAAATCCGTAAATGAATATCTTTCTAACGAAATTGAAAAATCGAAGTTTCATAGCGGGAATCAAAAGTTATGGCCAAATGAATTTTCAGAAAGGTCGCTATAGAGATTATATCGCCCTTGAAAATCGACATTTTGCATACGACCTCGGAATTTGACGAAACCACTTTTGTTGGATCCGGGATGTAAAATTATTGCTAGGTTTCAAATTTCATGATTTTTGAAGCTAGTATGTGAGCGTGGCAAAAGAAACTGTGTTTTGTCAATTTCGGTCAAAATTAATTGACTGAAAAATAGCCATTTTTCAAACAGTCTCAGAATTCGACGAAATAAATTTTGTTAAGATCGTATCATCATAAGAAAGCTAAAAATAAATTTTCTGGATTTTTCTGACTTCATTTGTGAACCCTGTAAAATTGGAAAGTACGTTCGAATTAAAAATAAAAGAATTAATTTGAGAATAAAGAAAACACACTGTAAATTTCAAAATTGGACTTCGGCAATAGCGCCATTGCGTTCAGAAGGCATCAAAACCTATTGTTCGACAGTCGTTGAGTGCGAATTGGAGTTCGAACGAAAAAACCCTATTTTCCGGAATTAAATAAATTAAATAAAATAGAAAATACATTGAGTATACTGTATAAATACGGACGTACCTTCTTCTTCCTGATCGCGTCAAACCCATAGTCGCCCCCCCTTCGAAATTTCCTCTCCATTTTCCCATCAATCCACTCGCAATTAGACTTAGTCGTAGTTGAACTTTCTGAAGCTCTTCCGTTCCTCTCCAATCTCCGACAAGTTTCATTCGATTTCACGCCCTGTAGCTCTCGAATTTCGAGCCCCAACCCGCGACATTAGAGCCGCCGCCGTGCCTAGCACAGCCCGCCGCACCCCCCTATATTCCTGGCATGGATGCGCCTCTCGTAGCTCTCCAGTCTCCCGCAAACCGTTCGCAAAACCGTCGACTACACCTCCCGAAATCTGAATTCAAAGTTTTGAACTTTTCTGAAAATTCTAAGGTATGAATATTTCAAATTTTGCGACGCTTTTAAGCGTTATAGCGACAGTTGTTAAAAGTCAGTTCTGATTTATTTGTATGAACTTCGAATTGAAATCTTTCAGATCCGTAACTGCCGTGACTTTGAACACGAAATCTGGTCAAATCTGAACCTTCCTTCCAGTCCCGAGCTAGGTGAGAATTTATTTTTAATATAATTTAAATAATTTAATTATTATTATTATTGCGTTATGTGAAATTGAAAATCAAACAAGTAGATCTGCGATGAATGTTGCCATGGGATGGATTCAAATTGTTGTGATGCTATGATTTTAGATCCGTTGTTTTTAATCATAGATCTGTTAATTAAAAACATAGATCGGTAGGAAAAATTAGATTTTTCCTCGTTTAAATTTGTTGAAGTATGCCTTATGGATATGAATCATGTATAAATCTATCATCATTTACATCGTTATGTAATTCACATTATTTTATCGTGAATTAAAGTAGGAATTTACATCGTTATGAAATTTACATCGTTATACAACTTACATTATTTTATCGTGAATTAAAGTAGGAATTCATATCGTTATGAAATTTACATCAATATGTAATTTACATTATTTTTATTGTGAATTAAGGTAGGAAAATTTACATTTTTATAAAGTTAAATTAAAGTAGATTTGCATAGTGGCAAAAATTACATTTTTCTTTGTAATTAAAAGTGAAATTATACTGTATGACAAAAAAATTACATTTTTCTTTGTAATTAACATGTGAATTTCACCGTATGTTAAAATTTACATTTTTTATATGTAAATTATACAGGAAATTATACTATATGACAAAAATTACATTTTTCTTTGTAACTAACATGTGAATTTCACCGTATGTTAAAATTTACATTTTTATATGTAAATTATATAGGGAATTACACCATAGGATAAAATTTACATTTTTCTATGTAATTAAAACATGAATTTACATTGTGTGTTAAATATTACATTTTTATATGTAATGTCTATAGGAAAGTATACCGTATGACAAAACTACATTTTTCTATGTAATTAAAGGATGCAATTTCATTGTATGATAGGATTTACAATTTTTGTTTTTATATATATGTAACATAAAATGAGAATGAACATTAGAAATAAAACTTATTTATTTTGTATGTAAATAAGATGTAGGAATTTGACATGTAGATTACATTTACATTTAATATGTAAATAAGTTGTAGGAATGTGGCATTATAATTAAAAATCATATTTTTACAATGTAAATTAGAAGTAGAGTTTGCATTGTAATTAAAAGTTATATTTTTACAATGTAAATAGGAAGTAGAGTTTGCATTGTAATTAAAAACCATATTTTTACAATGTAAATTAGAAGTAGAGTTTGCATTGTAATTAAAAATCATATTTCTACAATGTAAATTAGAAGTAGAGTTTACATTGTAATTAAAACTTACATTTTTATATGTAAATTTAGAATTGGATTCACTGCAAATATAAGTTACATTTTTTATAATGTAACTAAGATGAGAATGTACATTGAAGTTGAAATCTACATTTTATATGTAATTTTGAAGTAGGCTTTTGAGTGTATCAAAATTTACATTTTTTTATGTAAATAAAAAGGATGGAATTTACATTTTCTATGTAAGTAAAGAATGAATTTAGGATGCGATAATATTATTTTCATTTTCAAATGTATTAAAATTTAGTAAGTATCGGTAGTTGTGTTGAGCGTTGTTTTAATCAAATGACGTTATTACGATTCAATGATTATATATATAAATATAATTAAAATTAAACGAATGGGGCGTGGCAGTTCGCGTTTTGAAATCATACCTTTAAACGACTAAACAAGAAGATCCGACCGTCGGATTTTCTTGAAACTGAAACCGATAGGACCGTCTTGGAAAAATCTTTCCAACGATATATACTACGTTAAGATCCAACGGTTAGATTCTGGGAAATGTGAAAATCAGAATTGGTTGAATGCATCACCATAGTCGACCATGGACTTAAGGCGTCGTTATATAAAAATTTAATTATTTTAAATAATTAAAATAGGAATGAATCGTTAATAAAAATAATTATTAATGTATAAGAAGGATTTTAAATATATATATATATACGAGGATTATTTGGAAAGTCCGAGTTCTCTCATTCTAAATAATCAAACGACGTTAATTGAAGTAAGAAGATGGCATATGAAGACCGTAAATCTTCCCTCGAATGGACAACGATCGAGGCCCTGATTTGACTTGCTCCCAATTCAAGGGTCATGGTCATTGCCCAAACGTACGTGTTGATTTCACAGGTTTGGCTTTCGCTCAGACCCAGAGCATAAGCTAATAAATGGATTGTGTGTCTGACATCATACTCTATCAAATATCATGTTATTGACCTTTTGTCGAAGGTATGGATGTTTGGTGGTGGGGAATTTATTCTCTTGCTTAACACCCGTTCATATATTTCTTCAAAGGATTGGTAGTGCGATATGGAGAGATGATGTGGCATGCTAAGATACATAGGATCAAGATTTTGTTGAAAAGCAGGCCTTGTGGGACGATCAAAGCACAGCCTGTTTAGGCACAGCTTTGTGTTCAGCGTGACTTCGCGAGCCTCACACACCGGCGGAGTCTAAAAGGGGAGAAGGGAACGCAGGGAGAGAAGCACGTTTCTTTCTAGCTAGAAGTGGTGATTGGGCTTTAACACGGCCCAACATTTTACTTATGTGGATGATGGAATGAGGCGCCTCGGATGATAGGTCTTATAGGACTGGGAAACATGTGTTCAGGAATAACTAATCCACAACTCGTATGGTGGACCGGCCTTGCAGCTTTCTAAGGGTTCACTGCGGGGGATCCTGAGACATTAGCTAGAGTGTCTCGAACAGGTAGGAGCTCCTCACTAGCCTTGACTCATGATGGAAACCAAAATCCAAATACGACCCTATGAATTTGATTGTATTACTAGTATGGAGGCAATGTAGTATGGGATACTATTCTTCCTAGGATTTATACATTTACTTTGAAAATGTTTTGATATATACTAATAATAATATTAAACTCGTATTTGCCGTATTTAGCATGTTTAATCACTATAAGGTAAAACCCTATCCTCTGGTTTGTGTTGCATTGTGTGATGGGACCTGGGTCTTATGGTGATTCCATTTTTCTAAAAAGCATAACGTTGTTGTACGATTTACTCATTATTTGTTCTGACACTTTTATGCACGGCAATCCATTAGAGCAAACCCGTTCCGCTTTAGCGGCGTGGTCTTTGGATTTGCCTTATTAATAGTGATTAATTAGTTAAGAATTCTCACACCAATCCCACGACTGACCCGTTGTTTGTTTCCACCTTTTTGCAAACTCGGGTGTCCTCTTTTCTACACGGGCAGCCAAGTAAACAGGTTTATTCTTCGCTTGGAGTCTTTTCGTTGGAGCTGCTTATTATTTTTCTTGGATTTGCTTGTGGAGAGGTGATGACTAGAAGCTTGAAGACATATATCATTCGTTACTTTTGCATTTTTCTCTTTTTAATTCCAGACATTAAACTTGGTTTAGTCCACGTGGTTTAAGTTGGAGTTGGAACTTATTTCTTTTTCTGCAAACTTGATGCAATAATTTAGAATTCTATGACTATGGATTTTCTGCGGTTGATGACATTATATTTCCGCTGCTATGATGTTGTTACTCTATGAATTTCCTATGCTATGTTGTATCTGTGATATGTATTATTGTATTTATGTTGTATTCCAAATGATTATTCCTTACTTTCATTTCGTGGAAGTTTGGGGTCGTCACAGTTGGTATCAGAGCTTTGGTTAAACTTAGCTTTGGGATATAATATATTTATGATAATTCGTTTACATAGAATCACAATATTCTATGGCGAACATTTCATGTGAATACATAATAGTCAGTCATTCTATCATTATCTTTTATCCGTCCTTTTATCTTGATCAACTCCCCAAATCAGCATTATAGTTGTTCTGACTCTTTCCTTGATCGTACAGAACTAACTAGAAATGAGTACCGCTGGGGTACTGAGACTGTCACACAAGCTCAAGCTTGGCTGAGGAACCGTGAAAAGATTTTTGGGAGGATTAGAGCTGGAGGATCATAGGAAAAGACTAGTGGCTTCGTGGTTGCTACAAGAGGAAGCTCAAAACTGGTGGGACACAGTCACGGTTGGAGGGATTGCAGACAATATGACTTGGACAAGGTTTAAGGAGCTTGTCAATGACAAATACATTCCAAGACAGGAAAATTAGCACCTAGATTCATCAGCCCCTTCCCTATTCTTTAAAAGATTGGCACCCTAGCTTATAGAATTCAGATGCCCGACTGGTTGCTCGGAGTGCACGATGTATTCCATGTATCTCAACTTCGAAGGCATGTCCACGATCCAGATCTGATTGTGGAAGAAGCAGCACAGCAAGATTTGGAGATTACCCCAAGCCTTGCAGTGAGAAGAGAACCACTGAAAATTATTGGCAAGGAGACTAGGAAGCTGAGAAATAAAAGTATCAACCTAGTCAAGGTGCAATGTAGCGGTGATCCTAGAGACTGCACTTGGGAAACCGAGGAAAGTATCAAACAAGCCTATCCCAAATGCAGTGTGGATATCCCCGAGTAGTTTTATTTTGAGGTACGCTTAAAATATTTTCTATTCTTTATGATTGGTTTCTACCCTTCTATTCTTCCCTTTTTCTTTTTGAGGACGAAAAGTTCTTAAGCGGGGGAGACTGTAACAACCCGGAATTTGGGGCCAATTTAAAATTTTCATTCTGGAGATTTTAGGGGTGTTTAAATATTTAAAATAAATTATTTCAAATAAAAATTGATGGAAATTTATTTTGAGCAAAGTGAATGCAAATATACTCAAATAAATTACATAAAGAATTAGAAATAGGACGGTAGTTCGAAAAGTCAAACTTGAACTTTGACTAACGACACAGGATGCATAATAAACCGGATTTTGATGAAACGAAAAATATTTAAATCTGTAAATGAATATATTTCTAGCGAAACTGAAAAATCAAAGTTTCATAGCGGGAATCAAAAGTTATGGCCAAATGAATTTTCAGAAAGGTCGCTATAGAGATTATATCGCCCTTGAAAATTGACATTTTGCATACGACCTCGGAATTTGACGAAACCACTTGTAACACCCCACCTCCGTTAAGGTCACTCACAAAGGGAATGACTTAACTTTGGTGGAGCATTTTAGTAAACAGAACAGAAACTTACAAGACAGATAAAACAGTACTTGAAATTTTTTAACTTTATTACAGTGGAAACAGAAATATATATGGTTACATCCTTTCAAATCTCAGAATTCAAGTACAAAATATCAGCCTTGTACAAAAGCCTTCAAAATGCATGGTTTAAAATCATAATCCCCATAGAAGAAGGAAAGCCATACTTTAAGCACTTCAAGCAGAAGGAATCCGGATCTAGCTAGAGTATTCCCTCCTTAGAAAACCTGGGGGGGAAACGGAAGAAAAGAGGCGAAACAACAAGGGTCAGACATAAAGTCTGGCAAGTCCAGTGACTTTCAGCATATGAACAAATAATAATAATATGACATGAACATAAAACTGGATGAGAGATAACTGTGACAGGTGTAGCAGATATAACAGAAGAACAGAATGACATAAACTATTGCTTTACACTTCTCTGCACTAATACGAGTATAACAGAATTAGGTGTCACCCTAATGTCTAAACTGAAGCAGGAACGGGTACAGAATAATTTAATAGAAACAGAATGCTAATAATGGGCCTTTACTACCCGATCAGAAACAGAAACAGATTAATCCCTACGGAAACAGAATGTAGAATTAGGTGTACCCTAGTAATGGGCCTTTACCACCCGAACAGACGGTACCACACAGAAACAGACATGTGTTACCACCCAACAGAAACAGACGGTACCAACAGAAACAGACAGAACTAAGTGTACCCTAAAACCCTACCCCAAGCGATCGGCTCCCTAATACATAAATATCCTGTGTCGGCCCCACAGTAGGGTGTATCACTCCCTAAAGTGACAAACAGTTGGCACAGACCTATTTACAGATGTCACGGCGTCTTACATCCTCAGAGGCAGACCGGGATCCATGCACGCACATGACTCGGTTGGAACGCACCATCAACACCCCTCGCCATTATCAGAATGAACCACTTATAATTAGTTCAGTAAGCGTGCCCGGACCCTACCTACTGTTGGGTCAAAGTTTTGATACCAGAAAGGGTTACTGACTAATATGGGTCCCAAACAACAGATGACACAAGTAATTCCCCTCCTAACCTTGTGTCCCCAGACTAACAGTTTCAGATTAACTTGTTTACAAGTTTAGACACACAGAATTCAGATTTACTAGTTCACAGATTAAGTTAACAAGTTTTCAGACTAACAGATCAGATGTACAAACTTTTCAGATTTGTCTAACTTTGTATTGGGCCTACAGATTCCTGGGTTTACTACACCTATTAATCCAGTTGGTTTAACCCTATTTTCCCCCAATACGCTTTAGATGTCATTCTTATCTTAGATTTGCATTAATTATTTATTCATGCCCAGACCTCTCACATTAAGTCGCTAGCTTGTGGCCGCTGGATGTGCCGGGCGGTTCCGGGCAGACTTCTGCCACAAGCCAGACCTAACCTCGTGTCTTAAGCAGGTTATGACTAACTTCTCACATTAGAACCTATTGTTTGCGGCCACTGGATGTGCCGGGCTGTTCCGGGCAGATTTACGTCACAAACTCATTCTAACCTCGAGTTAGCCATATTCATCTTTGCGGCCAATTAATTAATTGTTTACCGTTTATGCGCACGCCCAATATATATGCCAATTCAGATTATATCAATAACAGAATGATCACATCAACTCAACTGATATAGCAGATAACAGATTTTAGCAGATTGGGTGACTTAACATATTTAACCGATTTAGCACTTAGCAGATTTTGGCATATAACAGATTAGGCATCTCAACAGACAAATTTAACAGACTAGGCATTTCCATTTAATTAGCAGTTTAGGCCATATAACAGAACTAGCAGATTAGGCAACTTAACAAATCAGCAGGATAGGCATTTTCAACAGATTAAGAGGATTAGCAGAGCAGATAACAGATTTAGCAGATTTGGCATTTTCAATAGACTTAGCAGATGACAGATAACAAGTTAGGCATATCTACAGATTTAGTTTAGCAGATTTAGGCGATTCAACAAATTTAGCCTACACTTATATGCCAAATCATGGTCATAATTCATAATTCAACATAGGCTACAGATTTTTAGTTAAACATTGCATAGTACAGAACAATCTCTAAAAACTCCAAATCATATGCCTAGACTCACATAAAACAAAGGTTGAGTAAATGATCATGGGTAGACCTAACTCAATAGGTAAATTCCCAAATCATAGTATGAATTATGCCAAGTTATAGCCTTCATTTCTAATTATCCAAAAATCCATATTTAGGCGTGTTCACATTTATAGTTATCCTATTTTAATATAGGTCCTTTATGCCTAAACAACATGTTCGTTTCAGCCCAAGTCATAATATGTCCAAGGATCTAGATCTAAGAAATGTCCTTTAGTTCAGGTCTTATTATTCCAGATATTACAAGTCATATATTACCATATGATATTCCCAAACTGTCATATATGCACAGATTTAGATCTAGTTTACAACCTATGTCCTTTATTCAATTCATTCACAGATCAGTCCAATTTATGCCTTAGATTTATGTTCTAGGTTCCAAATTCAACCTATGTTCTTTCCTTAAATCAGTCACATATCGGTCATGCCCAATTTATGCATATTCATTTGATTGTCCCAAATATTTTAACGTATGTTAATCTCTTATGAGATTGGCTCAGGCTCGTGGTAGCCTGGCTATAGAAACAGAAAGGAAGCGGAAAGGGATACAGAACAGTCACAGAAAAACAGATCTGACAGATATACAATCTCAGATTCAGATTCACAATTCATGTCAAAATCAGAATTAACGTTTATAACGGAAAATAACTGTACTTTCCTTGATTGGATTAAAGAAAGAACTTTAGTTGTTGCAGAATTGTTGCAGAAGCTTTTATCTCAAATTTGAATTGAATTTCTTAGGTTGACGTTGATTAGCTTCTAGTTTTGATTCTAGCAGAGTAGCGACGCCATTTTTATTTTTATTAGAACAGAGGCAGAGAAGAAGCAGAATAGAATTGTGTGTAAAGGAGGCTAGGTCTTAGGATGTATTTATAGGTGTAGTTAGTTGCTTTAGGCCTTTAGATAAACCCTAAAACAGATCAGAATTCGTCACAGACTCACCAAAACAGCCCAAAAACCCATCCAGATGCACCCAAGCCGACCTGGCTCGACCAGGGAGGTCGACCCCCAGGTCGACACCCAGGTCGACTCCCCAGTCGACCTGGGGGGGGGGAGGTTGACCCCTAGGTCGACACCCAGGTCGACTCCCCAGTCGACCTGGTCTGGGCGGGAATTTTCCCGCCTGACTCGTTTTCTGCATTTTTGAAATCTGTTTCGTTTTTCTGATTTTTCGTGAAACTTCTGAAGGCCATATCTCGGTCATACTAACTCCGATTTACGAAATTTCGGACTCTATTTCGCATATTTTTCCGAGATGAACGCAACCGCAAAACCCGTTTCCCTTAATCCTCACATCTGTAATTAGTTATTCTTTAATTTGTGGCTATTAATATTAATAGAATTACGGGGTGTTACATTCTCTCCTCCTTAAAGGATTTCGTCCCTGAAATCTTCAAGTTAAGAAGAATGTGTCCTACCATCAAATCACTCATCTACTCAGTCATCATCCACAAGCATCCATTGTCCTTAGAAATCTCTAGTGCTGTATGAACCTTTGCAAGAGTGTGTGTATATGTTCCTTATCTAATGTAAAGATCAGGCGGTCTACTGATTCAGTTGACCTCCTTAATGCGAATTATGTCAGTGCCATGAGTCCAATATGTATGAAATTTTCCTATTTGATACATATCATTTCTATATGAGTGCACAACCATCCACTCATATGCAACATCCATATGCTGATTCTACCATTTTGCATCCATAAAAATTGAAAAATGCTCACACATCCATATGCAGTATGAGAGTGTTTTCGAGCCGATCTAGTGCCTAGTGTGTGTATATGCATCCACGGGCAACCAAACCATCAGACATAACATGTCTCAAACACATGTTTACACCCATTAGTTTCTACCTAAAGTTCGAAGATTCGATCGATAGGATACAGTCGAGTGATGGAGCGAGTACAGATAAAACAAAAACTTGATTCCTATCAGACATTGGTTGAGAAAATAATTCCCCTAAGTGTCAACCCCGAAGACCGAAATCAACATCAGATTGACACCCAGAGGGTTACCCTCTTTAGACGATGTCAAAACTAGAAATCTTATCAGAAGTATTCAGATATTTACAGACTACTGGTACAGATTAGGTTCCCTAATGATTCTTCGGAAGCTAAGCATGATAAAATCATATCCCACAAAAACTCAGAATATATGCGTCATATTTGACGCCTAACACAGATATCCCTCAAACCTTAATCTCAAACAGATGAGCCATAACCCTTATGGGTCTGAGTCTACAGCTGAATTCAGAAATAATACTAGTATTAAAGTGCAGAGTATCGATTACAAAATCAAAATACCAGAATCAGAAAAAGTCTTAACTCCATAATCAGATAAAGAAATTAAACCTACTATAGAAATTTTCCTATTTCTATCCTAGCCACTAGCCTCGAGAGTGTTTGCCTGCCCTCGTCTCTTCGGGCAGTCCCTAGTGAAGTGCCCCATCTCTCCACAGTTGAAGCAAGTGCCTTTCCTTTTTCTGCAATCCTTGTTCAGATGAGTCGAGCTCCCACAAGTAAAGCACTTTTTCCCCTTCTTATCTTCAGTCTTTTCATCCTTCTTTTGTGTTTCCTTTTTGGGCCCCGCTTTCTTATTCTGTGGTTCTTCCTTCTTTGTCTCTTTCGGGCCCTTGTCTTCCTCGTGCAGTAGTGCCATGTCCACCAATCTCTCGTAAGTCGCTCCCATGGGTACATGGGTCATGGCTAGGCTGTGCAGTGGCTCGTTTAATCCTTTAACAAAGCGGAGAGCCTATTTATGCTGAGTGTTGACTAAATCCAATCCGAACCTAGCTAGTTGGTTGAACTGGTTGACGTATTCCTTGACCGTCATACTTCCTTGCTTAAGAGATAAGAACTTTTCCAGTTGTAAACTCCGTTCAGCTTGCGAGAGAAATTTTGTCTCAAACCTTGTTCTGAAATCCATCCATGTCTCAACCAGCCTCTCGGCGTTAGTGACTTCCCACCAGTAGGAAGCTTCGTCTTTGAGCAGCCATACCGCCAACTGTACCTTCTGCCTATCGTCCACCTCGAAGATAACGAATAGATCCTCAGTTTCTTTGAGTCGGTTCCTCGCTTCTACGAATGATTCAGTTCCTTTGAAATCCTTCCCACCCATGGCCCTAAAATCTCTACAGATCTTTGAGAAAGCAATTGCACGAGGAGGGGGTGGGGGAGGGGGATCATTTGCTGGACCTGCAGCGGCGGTCCTAGCCTCAAGATATTGACGAAACCAGCCGGGTACATAAACACCCTCTGGTATCTCAGATGCTTCAGACATGCTGAAACAAAAAAGGAAAGGTTCAATACAAAAAGGACTGAAAGAAAGATATATGGCTCTTGGGGATCATGTTTTTCAAAATAAGCTTTAATTTTGAAAATACTTCCTTTTAAAACCTTTTTGAAAATAGTTTTCAAAAACTTTTATCTAATCTGGTAACCTTTAGCTCTGATACCAAGTGTAACACCCCACCTCCGTTAAGGTCACTCACAAAGGGAATGCCTTAACTTTGGTGGAGCATTTTAGTAAACAGAACAGAAAATTACAAGACATATAAAACAGTACTTGAAATTTTTTAACTTTATTACAGTGGAAACAGAAATCAATATGGTTACATCCTTTCAAATCTCAGAATTCAAGTACAAAATATCAGTCTTATACAAAAGCCTTCAAAATGCATGGTTTAAAATCATAATCCCCACAGAAGAAGGCAAGCCATACTTTAAGCACTTCAAGCAGAAGGAATCCGGATCTAGCTAGAGTATTCCCTCCTTAGAAAACCTGGGGGGGAACGGAAGAAAAGAGGCGAAACAACAAGGGTCATACATAAAGTCTGGCAAGTCCAGTGACTTTCAGCATATGAACAGATAATAATAATATGACATGAACATAAAACTGGATGAGAGATAACTGTGACAGGTGTAGCAGATATAACAGAAGAACAGAATGACATAAACTATTGCTTTACACTTCTCTGCACTAATACGAGTATAACAGAATTAGGTGTCACCCTAATGTCTAAACTGAAGCAGGAACGGGTACAGAATAATTTAACAGAAACAGAATGCTAATAATGGGCCTTTACTACCCGATCAGAAACAGACAGAAGCAGAAACAGATTAATCCCTACGGAAACAGAATGTAGAATTAGGTGTACACTAGTAATGGGCCTTTACCACCCGAACAGACGGTACCACATAGAAACAGACAGGTGTTACCACCCAACAGAAACAGACGGTACCAACAGAAACAGACAGAACTAAGTGTACCCTAAAACCCTACCCCAAGCGATCGGCTCCCTAATACATAAATATCCTGTGTCAGCCCCACAGTAGGGTGTATCACTCCCTAAAGTGACAACCAATTGGCACAGACCTATTTACAGATGTCACGGCGTCTTACGTCCTCAGAGGCAGACCGGGATCCATGCACGCACATGACCCGGTTGGAACGCACCATCAACACCCCTCGCCATTATCAGAATGAACCACTTATAATTAGTTCAGTAAGCGTGCCCGGACCCTACCTACTGTTGGGTTAAAGTTTTGATACCAGAAAGGGTTACTGACTAATATGGGTCCCAAACAACAGATGACACAAGTAATTCCCCTCCTAACCTTGTGCCCCCAGACTAACAGTTTCAGATTAACTTGTTTACAAGTTTAGACACACAGAATTCAGATTTACTAGTTCACAGATTAAGTTAACAAGTTTCCAGACTAACAGATCAGATGTACAAACTTTTCAGATTTGTCTAACTTTGTATTGGGCCTACAGATTCCTGGGTTTACTACACCTATTAATCCAGTTGGTTTAACCCTATTTTCCCCCAATACGCTTTAGACGTCATTCTTATCTTAGATTTGCATTAATTAATTATTCATGCCCAGACCTCTCACATTAAGTCGCTAGTTTGTGGCCGCTGGATGTGCCGGGCGGTTCCGGGCAGACTTCAGCCACAAGCCAGACCTAACCTCGTGTCTTAAGCAGGTTATGACTAACTTCTCACATTAGAACCTATTGTTTGCGGCCACTGGATGTGCCGGGCGGTTTCGAGCAGATTTACGTCGCAAAATCATTCTAACCTCGAGTTAGCCATATTCATCTTTGCGGCCAATTAATTAATTGTTTACCTTTTATGCGCACGCCCAATATATATGCCAATTCAGATTATATCAATAACAGAATGATCACATCAACTCAACTGATATAGCAGATAACAGATTTTAGCAGATTGGGTGACTTAACAGATTTAACCGATTTGGCACTTAGCAGATTTTGGCATATAACAGATTAGGCATCTCAACAGACAAATTTAACAGACTAGGCATTTCCATTTAATTAGCAGTTTAGGCCATATAACAGAACTAGCAGATTAGGCAACTTAACAAATCAGCAGGATAGGCATTTTCAACAGATTTAGCGGATTAGCAGAGCAGATAACAGATTTAGCAGATTTGGCATTTCCAATAGACTTAGCAGATGACAGATAACAAATTAGTCATATCTACAGATTTAGTTTAGCAGATTTAGGCGATTCAACAAATTTAGCCTACACTTATATGCCAAATCATGGTCATAATTCATAATTCAACATAGGCTACATATTTTTAGTTAAACATTGCATAATACAGAAGAATCTCTAAAAACTCCAAATCATATGCCTAGACTCACATAAAACAAAGGTTGAGTAAATGATCATGGGTAGACCTAACTCAATAGGTAAATTCCCAAATCATAGTATGAATTATGCCAAGTTATAGCCTTCATTGCTAATTATCCAAAAATCCATATTTAGGCGTGTTCACATTTATAGTTATCCTATTTTAATATATGTCCTTTATGCCTAAACAACATGTTCGTTTCAGCCCAAGTCATAATATGTCCAAGGATCTAGATCTAAGAAATGTCCTTTAGTTCAGGTCTTAATATTCCAGATATTACAAGTCATATATTACCATATGATATTCCCAAACTGTCATATATGCACAGATTTAGATCTAGTTTACAATCTATGTCCTTTATTCAATTCAGTCACAGATCAGTCCAATTTATGCCTTTGATTTATGTTCTAGGTTCCAAATTCAACCTATGTTCTTTCCTTAAATCAGTCACATATCGGTCATGCCTAATTTATGCATATTCATTTGATTGTCCCAAATATTTTAACGTATGTTAATCTCTTATGAGATTGGCTCAGGCTCGTGGTAGCCTGGCTATAGAAACAGAAAGGAAGCAGAAAGGGATACAGAACAGTCACCGAAAAACAGATCTGACAGATATACAATCTCAGATTTAGATTCACAATTCATGTCAAAATCAGAATTAACGTTTATAGCGGAAAATAACTGTACTTGACTTGATTGGATTAAAGAAAGAACTTTAGTTGTTGCAGAATTGTTGCAGAAGCTTTTATCTCAAATTTGAATTGAATTGCTTAGGTTGATGTTGATTAGCTTCTAGTTTTGATTCTAGCAGAGTAGCGACGCCATTTTTATTTTTATTAGAACAGAGGCAGAGAAGAAGCAGAATAGAATTGTGTGTAAAGGAGGCTAGGTCTTAGGATGTATTTATAGGTGTAGTTAGTTGCTTTAGGCCTTTAGATAAACCCTAAAACAGATCAGAACCGTCAGAATTCGTCACAGACTCACCAAAACAGCCCAAAAACCCATCCAGATGCACCCAGGCCGACCTGGCTCGACCAGGGAGGTCGACACCCAGGTCGACTCCCCAGTCGACCTGGGGGGGGCGGGAGGTCAACCCCTAGGTCGACACCCAGGTCGACTCCCCAGTCGACCTTGGGGGGGGAGGTCAACCCCTAGGTCGACACCCGGGTCGACTCCCCAGTCGACCTGGTCTGGG
This sequence comes from Allium sativum, assembly GCA_030737875.1. Classification (NCBI taxonomy): domain Eukaryota; kingdom Viridiplantae; phylum Streptophyta; class Magnoliopsida; order Asparagales; family Amaryllidaceae; genus Allium; species Allium sativum. Next base: position 684,226,992 of record CM060924.1, read on the forward strand.
CGGGAATTTTCCCGCCTGGCTCGTTTTCTGCATTTTTGAAATCTGTTTCGTTTTTCTGATTTTTCGTGAAACTTCTGAAGGCCATATCTCGGTCATACTAACTCCGATTTACGAAATTTCGGACTCTATTTCGCGTATTTTTCCGAGACGAACGCAAACGCGAAACCCGTTTCCCTTAATCCTCACATCTGTAATTAGTTATTCTTTAATTTGTGGCTATTAATATTAACAGAATTACGGGGTGTTACACCACTTTTGTTGGATCCGGGATGTAAAATTATTGCTAGGTTTCAAATTTCATGATTTTTGAAGCTAGTATGTGAGCGTGGCAAAAGAAACTGTGTTTTGTCAATTTCGGTCAAGATTAATTGACTGAAAAATAGCCATTTTTCAAACAGTCTCAGAATTCGACGAAACAAATTTTGTTAAGATCGTATCGTCATAAGAAAGCCAAAAATAATTTTTCTGGATTTTTCTGACTTCACTTGTGACCCCTGTAAAATTGGAAAATACGTTCGAATTAAAAATAAAAGAATTAATTTGAGAATAAAGAAAACACACTGTAAATTTCAGAATTGGACTTCGGCAATAGCGCCATTGCGTTCAGAAGACGTCAAAACCTATTGTTCGACAGTCGTTGAGCGCGAATTGGAGTTCGAACGAAAAAAACCCTATTTTCCGGAATTAAATAAATTAAATAAAATAGAAAATACGTGGAGTATACTGTATAAATACGGCCGTACCTTCTTCTTCCTGATCGCGTCGAACCCATAGCCGCCCCCCCTTCGAAATTTCCTCTCCATTTTCCCATCAATCCACTCACAATTAGACTTAGCCGTAATTGAACTTTTTGAAGCTCTTCCCTTCCTCTCCAATCTCCGACAAGTTTTATTCGATTTCACGCCCTGTAGCTCTCGAATTTCGAGCCCCAACCCGCGACATTAGAGCCGTCGCCGCCCCTAGCACAGCCCGCCGCACCCCCGTATATTCCCGGTGTGGATGCGCCTCTCGTAGCTCTCCAGTCTCCGGCAAACCGTTCGCAAAACCGTCAACTACAACTCCTGAAATCTGAATTCAAAGTTTTGAACTTTTCTGAAAATTCTAAGGTATGAATATTTCAGATTTTGCGACGCTTTTAAGCGTTACAGTGACAGTTGTTAAAAGTCAGTTCTGATTTATTTGTATGAACTTCGAATTGAAATCTTTCAGATCCGTAACTGCCGTGACTTTGAACACGAAATCTGATCAAATCCGAACCTTCCTTCCAGTCCCGAGCTAGGTGAGAATTTATTTTTAATATAATTTAATTAATTTAATTATTATTATTGTTGCGTTATGTGAAATTGAAAATCAAACAAGTAGATCTGCGATGAATGTTGCCATGGGATGGATTCAAATTGTTGTGATGCTATGATTTTAGATCTGTTATTTTTAATCATAGATCTGTTAATTAAAAACATAGATCGGTAGGAAAAAATAGATTTTTCCTCGTTTAAATTTGTTGAAGTATGCCTTATGGATATGAATCATGTATAAATCTATCATCACTTACATCGTTATGTAATTCACATTATTTTATCGTGAATTAAAGTAGGAATTTACATCGTTGTGAAATTTACATCGTTATGCAACTTACTTATTTTATTGTGAATTAAAGTAGGAATTCATATCGTTATGAAATTTACATCAATATGTAATTTACATTATTTTTATTGTGAATTAAGGTAGGAAAATTTACATTTTTATAATGTTAAATTAAAGTAGATTTTGCATAGTGGCAAAAATTACATTTTTCTTTGTAATTAAAAGTGAAATTATACTGTATGACAAAAAAATTACATTTTTCTTTGTAATTAACATGTGAATTTCACCGTATGTTAAAATTTACATTTTTTATATGTAAATTATATAGGAAATTATACTATATGACAAAAATTACATTTTTCTTTGTAACTAACATGTGAATTTCACCGTATGTTAAAATTTACGTTTTTATATGTAAATTATATAGGGAATTACACCATGGGATAAAATTTACATTTTTCTATGTAATTAAAACATGAATTTACATTGTGTGTTAAATATTACATTTTTATATGTAATGTCTATAGGAAAGTATACCGTATGACAAAACTACATTTTTCTATGTAATTAAAGGATGCAATTTCATTGTATGATAGGATTTACAATTTTTTTAATATATATATGTAACATAAAATGAGAATGAACATTAGAAATAAAACTTATTTATTTTGTATGTAAATAAGATGTAGGAATTTGACATGTAGATTACATTTACATTTTATAAGTAAATAAGTTGTAGGAATGTGGCATTGTAATTAAAAATCATATTTTTACAATGTAAATTAGAAGTAGAGTTTGCATTGTAATTAAAAGTTATATTTTTACAATGTAAATAGGAAGTAGAGTTTGCATTGTAATTAAAAACCATATTTTTACAATGTAAATTAGAAATAGAGTTTGTATTGTAATTAAAAATCATATTTCTACAATGTAAATTAGAAGTAGAGTTTGCATTGTAATTAAAACTTACATTTTTATATGAAATTTAGAATTGGATTCACTGCAAATATAAGTTACATTTTTTATGATGTAACTAAGATGAGAATGTACATTGAAGTTGAAATCTACATTTTTATATGTAATTTAAAAGTAGGATTTTGAGTGTATCGAAATTTACATTTTTTTATATGTAAATTAAAAGGATGGAATTTACATTTTCAATGTAAGTAAAGAATGAATTTAGGATGCGATAATATTATTTTCATTTTCAAATGTATTAAAATTTAGTAAGTATCGGTAGTTGTGTAGAGCGTTGTTTTAATCAAACGACGTTATTACGATTCAATGATTATATATATATATATATATATAAATATAACTAAAATTAAACGAATGGGGCGTGGCAGTTCGCGTTTTGAAATCGTACCTTTAAACAACTAAACAAGAAGATCCGACAGTCGGATTTTCTTGAAACTGAAACCGATAGGACAATCTTGGAAAAATCTTTCCAACGATATATACTACGTTAAGATCCAACGGTTAGATTCTGAAAAATGTGAAAATCAGAATTGGTTGAATGCAGCGCCATAGTCGACCATGGACTTAAGGCGTCGTTATATAAAAATTTAATTATTTTAAATAATTAAAATAGGAATGAATCGTTAATAAAAATAATTATTAATGTATAAGAAGGATTTTAAATATATATATATATATATATACGAGGATTATTTGGAAAGTCTGAGTTCTCTCATTCTAAATAATCAAACGACGTAAATTGAAGTAAGAAGATGGCGTATGAAGACCGTAAATCTTCCCTCGAATGGACAACGATCGAGACCCTGATTTGACTTGCTCCCAATTCAAGGGTCATGGTCATTGCCCAAATGTACGTGTTGATTTCACAGGTTTGGCTTTCGCTCAGACCCAGAGCATAAGCTAATAAATGGATTGTGTGTCCGACATCATACTCTATCAAATATCATGTTATTGATCTTTTGTCGAAGGTATGGATGTTTGGTGGCGGGGAATTTATTCTCTTGCTTAACACCCGTTCATATATTTCTTCAAAGGATTGTTAGTGCGATATGGAGTGATGATGTGGCATGCTAAGATGCATAGGATCAAGGTTTTGTTGAAAAGCAGGCCTTGTGGGACGATCAAAGCTTAGCCTGTTTAGGCACAGCTTTGTGTTCAGCGTGACTTCGCGAGCCTCACACACCAGTGGAGTCTAAAACGGGAGAAGGGAACGCAGGGAGAGCAACACGTTTCTTTCTAGCTAGAAGTGGTGATTGGGCTTTAACACGGCCCAACATTTTACTTATGTGGATGATGGAATGAGGCGCCTCGGATGACAGGTCCTGTAGGACTGGGAAACGTGTGTTCAGGAATAACTAATCCGCAACTCGTATGGTGGACCGGCCCTGCATCTTTCCAAGGGTTCACTGCTGGGGATCCTAAGACATTAGCTAGAGTGTCTCGAACTGGTAGGAGCTCCTCCCTAGCCTTGACTCATGATGGAAACCAAAATCCAAATACGACCCTATGATTTTGATTGTATTACTAGTATGGAGGCATAGTAGTATGGGATACTATTCTTCCTAGGATTTATACATTTACTTTGAAAATGTTTTGATATATACTAATAATAATATTAAATTCGTATTTGTCGTATTTAGCATGTTGAATCACTATAAGGTAAAACCCTATCCTCTGGTTTGTGTTGCATTGTGTGATGGGACCTGGGTCTTATGGTGATTCCATTTTTCTAAAAAGCATAACGTTGTTGTACGATTTACTCATTATTTGTTCTGGCACTTTTATGCACGGCAATCAATTAGAGCAAACCCGTTCCGCTTTAGCGGTGTGGTCTTTGGATTTGCCTTATTAATAGTGATTAATTAGTTAAGAATTCTCACACCAGTCCCACGACTGACCCGTTGTTTGTTTCCACCTTTTTGCAAACTCGGGTGCCCTCTTTTCTACACGGGCAACCAAGTAAACAGGTTTATTCTTCGCTTGGAGTCTTTTCGTTGGAGCTGCTTATTATTTTTCTTGGATTTGCTTGTGGAGAGGTGATGACTAGAAGCTTGAAGACATCTATCATTCGCTGCTTTTGCATTTTTCTCCTTTTAATTCCAGACATTAAACTTGGTTTAGTCCACGTTGTTTAAGTTGGAGTTGGAACTTATTTCTTTTTCTGCAAACTTGATGTAATAATTTAGAATTCTGTGACTGTGGATTTTCTATGGTTGATGACATCATATTTCCGCTGCTATGTTGTTGTTACTCTATGAATTTCCTATGTTATATTGTATTTGTGATATGTATTATTGTATTTATGTTGTATTCCAAATGATTATTCCTTAATTTCATTCCGTGGAAGTTTGGGGTCATCACATTTGTGATTGTCGGCAATACATCGGAGCAGCAGTGAACGTATGTGGGTATGCATGTATGCTATTTATACGTATATACACATACAAATCATACATATATACGCATACAGCTACCGCCACCACATACATACTCACAACGCACACAATGACCAGGTTTAACTCAAGATAGCCAACTAGATAACGAGAAAGCAACAAAAATCCTCAAACTTATGATATTAGTGCAAACTGAAGTTGCAACTTGAAATAGATTTAATCGTAAGGTCGCTTACCAATGATTTAGATTTAGGCGAAATTTAATTGGGTGGAACGTGAATTGAATTTTGGGGAAAGGTGGAATAATATGGTCTCGTAGAAAAATTGAGGAGGAAGAAATAATTATAGGTTAAATACTATAAATTGTTGAACACAAATAATTTATTGTTAATATAGCATTTAAACCTTTTACTTAACTCTTTATCTTGTAGCCTTTTTCTATTATATTCTTTGTTTGCCCAAGTATTCGTGTCTAAGTTAAATTAAAATACTATATTTTGAAATCATAAATTTCAAAACATTTGAAAGCCTCAAAATGATTTCTCCGAAATTAGAATCTCCCACTTGGATATTCGTTATAATTTGATTAAATACTGACTATAACCATTTTCGATGGAGGAGGACAATTTCATTTTCAACTTTGGGATAATGTTTCGGCCGACATAGATTTAGAAATCGGAGGAAGCAATTTGGGGAAAAAATATTCACTGAGTTAATAAAAGAAGGGATGGTGAATGTAACACCCCACCTCCGCTAGGGTCACTCACAAAGGGAATGCCCTAGTTTTGGAGGGGTATTAACTAGTAAACAGGCACAGAGATAACACAAGACAGAACATAGATAAAATAGAGTATATAAAGCAGCGGATATAAACTTTAAAACCAAATCTCATTACTGAAAAATAAAGTCAAAACCTCTTACATCAAAATGCCAAGTCATTATTTCATTACATCAAGTTCTAAAGAAGCAAAGTACTTAAAACAACATAAGTAAAATATTATTCCCCAAAAAGTGCATGAGTGCAGCCATAGCATAGCTCAAGACCAAACCGTACATGAGCTGTCAGAAAGCAAGCAAAGTCCAAGCTAAGAGCTAGAGTTTCCTCCCTGAGAACCTGGGGGGGAAACGAAAGACAAAGAGGCAAAAGAAAATGAGTCAGTCAAAAAGACTGGTAAGCCCTAGTGACTATCAGCATAGAAACTAGTAAAGTTAACAAGACATGAATAAACTGGAATTAAACATAGGAATGATGGTAAGTCTGACATGATAACTAAGCTAACAAGATAACTCAAGTCTAACATTGCGTATTCAAGGTTCTCCATACCAACTATACTGGTATACTAATCCCGTGTCAACTATAAATCAAGAAATAATCCCTTGGCCCAATATCGTGAAGTGACCCAATTTGGGGTCCAATGGTATGATCTAATCGATTGGCTCCCTACAAGTCTAGCTCGTCGTGTGTCTGTGTCATACGGCCCTATCACGAATGTAGTCACCTGTGCTAGGTCCACCATAGGGTGTATCAAGCCCTAGGGTGCCAACCACCGACACGAATCAAGAATGCACAGATAATCCTACTGATGCCCAATGCCTGCTTTTTCAACTCCGGACTAAGTGCACGACCCTAGTCCGCCTAAACCTACAATGGTGCACCAACTCAGCCGTCGTTCTGGTCCCTTACAATTAGCCCAGCAATCGTGCCCCACCCTGCCTAGTCCCAGGGTACCGTGATACATCTAGTGGGTTACTGCTGAAAAGGACCGCGTAACTAGGGTTTCGTTCAACAGGTTAAGTTGTCATTTAAAATCGAGACTTAACCCTATCTACGTGTCATGTCAAATTGACTAAGTGTGTCGTTCTAGTTCAAGACTTAGTCCTACGAATCATGTGTCAGTGTGATGACCCCAAACCTCCACTAGGTGAAAGTAAGGAATAATCATATGGAATACAACATAAATATAACAATACATATCATTGATACAATATAGCAGAGGAAAACCATAGCATAATAACATCATAGCAGCGGAAATATAATGTCATAAACCACAGAATCCCAACAGTCACAGAATCCAAATTATTACATCAAGTTTGCAGAAATGAAAATAAGTTCCAACTCCCAAAATAAGCAATTCGAAATGAAACAAGTCTAAAGACCGAACTTAAAGATAGAAAAATGCAATAAAAGTAAATGATAGCTATCCTCAAAGCTCCAAGTCATCACCTCTCCACAAAAGCAAATCCAAGCAAAGATAATGAGCAACTCCAAGACAAGACTCCAAGCAGAGAATGAACCTGTTTGCTTGGCTGCCCGTGTAGAAAAGAGGGCACCCGAGTTTGCAAAAAGGTGAAACAAACTACGGGTCATTCGTGGGACTGGTATGAGAATTCATAACTAGTTTAGTAATAATAATATGACAAATCCAAAGACCACGCCGCTAATGCGGAACGGGTTTACTCAATGGATTGTCGTGCATAATTTAAAGTGTCAGAACATACAACATCGCAATGCTTTTTAGAAAAATGGAATCACCATAAGACTCAAGTCCCATCACACAATGCAACGCACACCAGAGGATAGAGTTTTCCCTTATAGTGATTAAACATGCTAAATACGGCAAATACGAGTTTAATATTATTATTAGTGTATAATAAAAACATTTCAAAATAAATGTATCAATCCTAGGAAACATAGGACCCCATCCTACTATATCTCCATACTAGTAATACAATCAAAACCGTAGGGTCGTATTTGGAATTTGGATTTCCATCTGAGTCAAGGCTAGGGAGGAGATCCTTACCGATTCGAGACACTATAGCAATGCCCCAGGATTGGTACTCTGTCCAACCCTTGGATAGCTGCAGGGCCGGTCCACACTTACTTTTGTGGATTAGTTATGCCTGAACACACGCTTCCTGGTCCTTTTGGACCCACAATACGGCCAGTGGCGACCGCATAAACCGAGGCCTCGAACAATCCAACAACCACAATGAATAAATGCCAGCGCTGGTAGGTCCCGGGCACCACTCTAGCAAGAAAGAAACGTGTGCACTCCCTACGTTCCCTTCTCCCGTTTTAGACTCCGCCGATGTGTGAGGCTCGTGAAGTCACGTCATACACAAAGCTATGCCTAAACAGGCTATGCTTTGATCATCCCACAAGGCCTGCTTTTCAACAAAGCCTTGATCATTGCATCTTGGCATGCCACACCATCACTCCATATCACACTACCAATCCTTTGCCGAAATATATGAATGGGTGTTAAGCAAGAGAATAAATTATTTGCCACCAAATATACATACATTCGACAGAAGATTAATAACATGATATATAATGGAGTACGATGTCAGACACACAATCCATTTATAAGCTTATGCTCTGGGTCTGAGCGAAAGCCAAACCCGTACAAATCAACACTACGTCCGGCAACTCCTACTATTACCTTATCATGGTAGCGAACCATTCTAAGGCAACAGTCATCATCGTCCATTCGATGTAGAGATTTGACGGTCTTCAATCGCCGTCTTCCAATCTTGGATTTTTAAACGTCGTTTAATTATTTGGAATGAGATAAACTCGGACTTTCCAAATAATCCTCGTATATATACATATATATATATATATATATTTAAAATCCTTCTTACACATTAATAATTATTTTTATTAACGCTTCATTCCTATTTTAATTATTTAAAATAATTAAATTTTTATATAACGACGCCTTAAGTCCATGGGCGACTATGGCGCTGCATTCAACCAATTTTGATTTTACATTTCTCAAAATCTAACCGTTGGAATTTGACGTATTATATATCCTTGGAAAGATTTTTCCATGACGGTCCTAACGGTTTTAGTTTCGGGAAAATCCGACGGTCGGATCTTCCGGTATAGTCGTTTAAAAGTTCGATTTCAAAACGCGAACTACCGCGCTCGATTCGTTTAATTTTATATATATATATATATAAATATATATATATATATATATAATTCGTTTAATTCATCGTTCTTACATACATCTCCCCTTTTTCTTTATTTTTTTCTTTTCCACTTCTTAATCTTACATGAAAATGTAATTTATAATTAGACGGTGAATTATTCCCTTTTATTTTATTTTTATTTTAAAATCTTTATAATTTACATTAAAACGTAAATTATAATTCATCGCTCTATTTATTCCATTTCATCTTTCAATTATATTATGATTCCATTTACCTATATAAAATACTCATTCTCTTTCTAAATGCATTCTCAATCTCAATTACATCTAAAATGTAATTTTATTTTACGATGACATTTCCATTCTATTCACATTATAAATAATGTACATTTCCTACGATGAAAAATTCTCTTTTAATATACATTAAAAATAATGTATTTTTATCCTACGGTATGTTTTTCTTTTTATTAACATTGAAAATAATGTTACCTTAACATACAATGCATTTTCTATTTTTATTAACATTGAAAATAATGTTAATTTTTCTATCTTTTCATTACACATGAAAAATGTATATTTTGATACATCGCAAATTCCTACTTTATATTTACAAAATAAAGAGTTAACCTTGTCATGCGGTGAATTCCTACCTTATTTTACAAATAAAAAGTAAATCTTATCATACAGTGAAAATGCCAACTTACTTTTACAAATAAAAGTGTACATCTTATCATGTGGTGAAAATACTCTAATATTAACATTATAAATAAATGTTAATGCCAATTTCTCTTACAATGTAAATTTCTCTTTTTATACATACATTAATAAAAGTGTGTTAATACATACGGTGCGATCTTCTTTTTAATCAATATTAAAAATAATGTTAAACAATCTTTTCTTTTTATATAACATTAAAATAATGTTAATAAATCATATGGTCCATTCTCTTTTAATATTTACATTAGAATAATGTAAATCAATCTTTCCTTTTCATATACATTTATAAATAATGTACATTTTTCTTACGAGGTAAATTCTCTTTTGTTTAACATTATAAATAATGTTAATCTTACATACAGTTCAATTCCTTTTTATTAACATTAAAAATAATGTTAAATTTACATACGGTTCAATTCCTTTTTATTAACATTAAAAATAATGTTAAATTTACATACAATGCATTTCCTATTTATTAACATTAAAAATATGTTAATTCATCCTACGGGTAAATACTCTTTAATATTAACATTAAAAATATGTTAACTTCATACAGTTAATTTTCTTTATATTAACATTTTAAATAATGTTAACTTAACATGCGGTGTATTTCAATTATATTACATTATAAATTAATGTGAAATAGCATACGGTGGATTTCTTTTCTTTTTACATTAAACAAAAATGTCAATTTAACATACGGTGCATTTTCTTAAATTTTAACATTATAAAATAATGTAAATTTACTACAGTGGAATTCTTTTATATTTCATTATTAACACAAGACGGTGAAAATTTGTATCTTTTCAATTCAACAAAAATGACGGTGAAATTCCATCTTTTCTTTTTAACCAAAATGAAATCATTTTCGTTTTAAATAAAAATCAATGTTAATGTCTTTCTTTTCTTTTATTAACAAAAATTAATGTTAATGTCTTTCTTTTCTTTTATTAACAAAAATTAATGTTAATGTCTTTCTTTTCTTTTATTGACAAAAATTAATGTTAATGTCTTTCTTTACATATCAAAATAAATTCAGCGTTCTTAATCCTAGTAACTTACGTTAACAAAAATATACTTAAAGTTATTAATATTAATAAAAGAATACCTTTTATTATTAAAACATACCTAACGTTATTAATCTTAATAAAAGGATTAGCTTTTATTATCAAAACCTATTTAACGTACTTAACATTAATAAAAGAAGACTTTTATTATTAAAAACGTTTTAGCGTTCATAACTTTAATACAAGAAACAACTTTTATTAACTAATATTTTAGCGTTCTAATCTTTAATAAAAGATTAGACTTTTATTACTAAACATTTTCCACTTTCTTATAAGACTTTTAATGAAATGTTACATTTTGGAAATTAAAAAAAAAACTCTCCTTCTTTATTAATCCATCATTAATGCTGCATCTATTATCATTATATTTAATCTTTCAAAATGCATGACCCTTTGAATTTCAAACCTTTATATTAATTAATTAATATCGAATTAACCTCTCATATTTGATATATATTGTTGTGGTTGCTGGAAATGCCGGGCGGGTCCGGGCAGTCTTATACCACAACTCAATCTAACCTTGGGTCAAGCATATCCTATTTATTTTAATAAATGTTAAGTGATAATTTTCAAATTTCAAAACTTGAATCATTTATTATATGATAAACGAAATTAATGTTATTAACCATTTTCGCCAAAGATAGCATGAAATTATCAAGACAGCTTAATTCACATTAAATTACATTTAATGTTATTAAATTCGACATTAATTCTGTAACGGAAAATCATTTGAAAAGTTTCAAATTTCTTTCATCGGAATGAGGCACAACCAATGCATTCAAAACATGAATTTCCAAAACAACGCATTTTCAAAATAAGGTATATGCTAATTCCAACAATCACAAAATTACATTTCAATAATTCAATCGACGTTCATCATTCATGCAATTGACATTAAACCAATATACATTAAATTTAACATACAAACAACACATAATGATCATTACAACAAAATTCAAATAACAGTGTATTGTTTGTGCACTTGGGCGATTAGTGTGGAAATAACGGCCCAATCAACATACACAAGTCAGGTAACTTGTGTATGGCTGTGTTACATAATTTATTAATAATTAGTGTTAATAAATTTACATGCCTATTACACAATTTCAAATCCAAACATCGCAATAACCCAAACATTAACTCACAACCAATTATGAATAACACGGATTTAATTCACAACAAATCATCACAGGCGTTAAAATATAATTATTTAATAAAATAAATAATTACTGAACATTAAAAATGAGTGAGAAAAGAGTTCTCACCTTTGCCGGCTTTAAATGACGGCTCGGGCCCAATTTTAGCCCAAAATTCAACATGCTCCAAATTTGATGAAATTAGTGTCTACGCGTAGCTCTCGACTCACTGATCGCAGCAAATCCTGTTTCGTGCGATTTCGAGTTCGTATCAAAAAGATATGAATTTTCGAAGTTTGTAATAATTAAATAATTAATTTAAATTATGAAAATTACCCAAATTTCCAACTTGCTCCAAATTGGACAAAATTACTGCTCGCTCGAAGTTCTTGACATAACGATCTCAACGGATTCAGTTTCATGCAATTTCGATAACGTGACAAAAAGTTATGCACTTGCGAAGTTAAAAAATCGATTAAAATAATATTTAAATTTGTAAAAATTACCCAAAATTTCAATTTTCTCCAAATTGGACAAATTTGGTGTCCACGCGAAGCTCTCATCGCCACGATCACAGCAGACCTAAAATCGTCAAATTTCGATCTCGTATGTAAAAGATATTGCATTACGAACATAGAACATAAATGTTTCGCGTTTAAGCCCCTAACCGTTTTTTTTTCAAACAGCACCCTGAACTTAAAATGCTCGCCACGGCCAAACCGTACGTCGGAATTGCACGAAACCAGCGCCATTCTCTCCGGCTTCTCCCCTCTTTCCACGGCTGGTGGTCCCCCCTCCAATTCGCCACGTGGGGCCCACGATCCGCAGATGAACGGAAAAGTACAGTTTCCGTTCGTCTTGGTGGTGCGGCCGCCTCGATGCTCTATTTGCCCCCAAATTTTTACAGTAGCTTGGCCTCGACCTCCCGAACAACTTCTCTGTTTGTCACTTCGCCCGAAAATGCACGGATTGGCGGGAAATTGCTCATCTTTGCGACTGTCCTGTTTTCAGCACCCCTCCAATAAAATTGACATTCCGGCCAACTCCGACCACCTGAGACCATGCCGCCACCGCCAAAAGAACCGTATGGTTCCCCTCTACCTCTGCCTGAAGTCGCTCGACCTAACTCTCTTCGTGGGGCCCGCAATAGCCAAAAAACGAAAATATGGTTGCTGCCTTTAGATTGAGATTCCGGCGAATCCGTGCGACGACAGGTCGTGAATTTTTCATGGTAGATAGAGGATAAGAAGATGAACAAAACCCAGAAAGGGTTTGGTCTGATTTGGTTTGGATTGAGAGTTATAAATTGTTTTGTTTTCAGGGGCTTATTTGCAAAGAATTATTTAGAGTGGAGGACATGAAAATGAAGAAGGAGAAGGTGGATGGTAGGTTTAGGGTTATGATTCAGCTAATGGCTGAGGAAAAGATATTTTATATGGGGTTAAGAATGTTATTAGGCCCAGTTACCCTTTTATGTATTTATTTATACAATTTGCACCCATTTTCATATTCTAAAAATTCGTGTTAACACCTACGAATTCCAATTTTTATGAAAATTGAAACTTAAATATTTCTTGACATTACGGATTCAAAGAAACTGGTTTCGTTAAATTCCGAGTCCGTATGAATAAATTATGAATTTTTAAAGTCTGAAAATTGATCGTTTTTCACTGTAAAATTAATAGCGACCACATACTGACTCCAAAAATTACGAATTTTGGAATCTAGTAATAATTTAATATTCCGGATCCAACAAAAGTGGTCTCGTCAAAAACGGAGGTCATTTGCAAAATTTCCATTTTTAAGGCGTATATATTTAATATTAAAAATACATTTTTAAACAAATAATTTTCGAAACTCGAAATATATATGTGTTTACTGTTTTTCAATGCAGAAACATCATTTCGAACTCAATGGAAGTGGTTTCGAGTCGAAATTCCTACATATGTGAAAAGTAGCATTTTTGACCCTTATAAATTTCATAGCGACCATCTAAAAATTGAATTGGCCATAACTTTTGATTTCTGCTATGAAATTTCGATTTTTCGGATTCGTTGGAAAGATATTTTTAAATAGAATCTAATATTTTTGGTTTCACTAAAACCCGTTAAATTTTGCGTCCTATACGGTCAGTCAAAGTTCAAGTTTGACTTTTCAAACTACCGCGCTATTTCTAACTCTTTTATAATTAAAATTAATTTATTCATTCTAACTTCGATTTGAACCAATATTTGTGATCATTATTATTTAAAATAAATTATTCTAAATATCAAAACTCATTTAAAATTACTTAAAATAAAATTTTAAATTTACCCCAAAATTCAGGGTTGTTACAGTCAGGTTGGTTAAGTGTGTTCAAGCGGTTCCTGACTTGACCCTATCAAATCAACGTGTCAAATTGGTTAAGTATATTCAAGTGGTCCATGACTTAACCCTATCCAGTGGCATTATTTACTTAATGCACCCCTAACCTCTCACATTAGATTTGGTTATGCTTACTGGATGTGCCGGGCGGGTCCGGGCAGTTTTACACCATAACATAGTCTAACCTCGGGTTTCGAGTGCGATATGACCAACTACTCACATTGGGTCCTATTGTTTGCAGTTACTGGATTCACCGGGCGGTTCCGGACAGATTTATACTGCAAACTCAACCTAACCTCGAGTTGGCAACGTTCAAGTTATCTAAGTGTCATGTCCCAAATTCATATTTTCAAGTATAATTTCATGTCAAGTTCATGTTCCTATCCAAGCTCAAGTTATAACGATATTCATGTTTTCAAGTTCATACTAAATTCAGGTTTTCCTAAACTACCCAAATCGCATCCCCAATGCTCGTGAATTCGAATTAAGGCAATAGATGTAACTAGGGAATAACATAACTAGGATGGGTATAAAGTGGCAAAGGTGATTTCAAGGCAAGCATGGTGTATCTTGAGATATGATCATAACATCACTGGCATATGAAATAGGGTGATAAACATAGCAATAAATGACATAAGATGATAATCCTAAACTTGTGACTAACAATAGTTTCAACATCACAACATCACAGGCATGTTAAAATAATGATAGGGTTTAGGTTATGACATGAACAGGCCCCTAAATCAAGTTCTTATCAGTATTCCACAAATCAAGGTTCAATATGAACGGTACTAGGTTCAAGGTGAATAGATCTAGGGTGAACAAGAGTAGATCTAAAATAATAGATCAAAAAGGAATAGTCATAGATCAAAGATATTCAAGAGTAGGTCTCAAGTAGTTATCATGTTTATGTTCAACTTCAATTTACACATGTCCATATTAAGTTTAGAGTTTAGATCTAAGAGTAACTGGGGCTTACAGATCGTGGTTTTTGAGAACTAAGAACAGAAATTGTCGTAGGATCGTTGTTGAGATGTTGATCTATTCCCTTGAATTGTTGTAGAAACGTTGGCCTTCGATTTGGATCTAGTTTGAATGTTTAAGCTTCAAGTTGGAGGCGGCGGCCATGGTTCAAGAGGAGACTTAGCAGCATAATGGTGTTAGAAAGATTTGTTGTGGATTAGCCTAGGTCTTAGGGTGTTTTTATAGTTGCAACAACTAGTTTAGGCCATAGGATAAACCCTAGAATCGATCTGAACCGCCAAAAATCGTCACAGGCCCTCAAACAAGCCAACAGGGTCAAGCAGGAGCAACTAGGCCCAAACCAGTTTCGGGGACCAGGTTGACACCCAAGTCGACTGCGCAGTCGACCTGGTCCTGGGGGTGTCGACTGCCCAGTCGACTCCCCAGTCGACCTGGGGTGCTGGGCGGGAAATTTCCCGCCCAGTCTGTCTGGGTTTTGAAATTCAAATTTGAACTCAAATTCGAACTTTTTTGAACTCTGAAAATTTCTGAAACTTTGGGGAGCCATAACTTGGTCATACGGACTCCGATTTTCGAAAACTCGGACTCGATTTCATGCAGAATTCCGAGACGAACGCAATGGCGCAACCTGTTTCCCTTGGTTCTTATTTTAAAATTTAATTCTGCCTAGATTTATGGTTATAACACGTTATCAAAATACGGGTTGTTACATTCTCCCCTCCTTAAAGGATTTCGTCCCCGAAATCTCTAAGTTAGGAAGAACGTATCCTACCATCCATCATCCATCTACTCAAAACATCATTCACAAGCAAACATTGTCCTTAAGAGATTTCTAATGCTGTATGAACATATGAAAAAAGTGTGTGTATATGTTCCTTATCTAATGCAAATGATCAGGCCTGATTGATCTTTCTAATGCAAAATATGTTTAGTGTCATGAATCCAACATGTATGCAAATAATCCTAGTCACGTAAGCACTATATGTGTGCACAAACATTCATCCATATGCAACATTCATATGATAACACATTCAATTTCATCCATAAATAAGTATAAACACTCATGCATATGCAACATGAAAATGTGTCTGAGCCGATCTAGTGCCTAATGTGTGTTATGTAACCACGAGCAATCACTTGCAACCATTCGCAAACATCAAGCATAACATGTTTCAAATACATGTTTACATTCATAGGATTCTACCTAAGGTTCTCAAGACAGGATCGAAAGGATATACAAGATAAAACAGAGTATCTAGGGAAAAGAAGTTAAAGATGTACCCCTAGAAGGTCCTTCTTGCGGGGCTTGCCCTTGCTTCTTAGGGCAGTTCTTGCTGATGTGTCCAGTTTCACCGCATTGAAAACATGCTCCTATCTTCATCTTCTTCTTCCTACAGTCTTGGACTATATGCCCGTCAATACCACAGAAGTTGCATTTTCTTTTCTCACGTGACTTGTCATTCTTGTTGTTGCTGTTCTTTCCTCCTTTCTCGGAGTCTACCTTCTTGTCTTGAGACTCATTTGCCTTGACCTTCTTCTTGCCATTCTCGTCTTCTTCATGAAGTAGGGCCATATTCACCAAGCTTTCAAAGGTCGCCCCCATGGGTACATGAGTCATGGCCATAGTGTGGAGTGGCTCGCTCAATCCTCGAGCAAAGCGTAGAGCCTTTTTCTCAGCCGTGTTGACTAAGTCCAAACCAAACCGAGCAAGCCGATTAAACTTATTCACGTATTCCCTAACTGACATGTCCCCTTGCTTGAGTGCCAGGAACCTCTCCATCTGAAGACTCGCTTCTGCGGATGATAAAAACTTAAGCCCAAACCTCTCTCTAAAGTCTGCCCAAGTCTCAATTGGCCTGGTAGCATTGGTGACTTCCCACCAAAATGAAGCTTCCTCTTTCAACAACCATGCTGCCAACTGAACTTTCCTATGATCCTCCATATCGAAAATAACAAACAAGTCTGCAGTCTCTTTTGGCCAGTTTCGCGCCTCAACGAAGGTTTCAGTTCCAACGAAGTTCTTGCCGCCCATTCCTATAAAGTCCTTGCATATTTTGGCGAAGGCGGTACCCGGAGGAGGAGGGGGAGGAACCGTGGCCACTAGGGGAGGAGGAGGAGGGATTTCTGTCGGGCCCACGCCGTTGGCCCTAGCTTCCAAGTATCTTCGGAACCAGCCAGGTATGGGTACTCCCTCAGGAAGGTTAAGATCAGATATGTTGAAAAGCGAAAAGGAGAAAGATTCAAACGAGGAAACAAAGGAAAGTGCTAATGGCTTTTGGGGAATAGCCTTTTCTTAAAAATAAAACTTTTCTTGAAAAATGCTTCTTTATAAACGGTTTTGAAAATAGTTTCAGAAGGTTTTTAAAACTTTTGCCCAGTCTGGTAACCTTCTGCTCTAATACCAAATGTAACACCCCACCTCCGCTAGGGTCACTCACAAAGGGAATGCCCTAGTTTTGGAGGGGTATTAACTAGTAAACAGGCACAGAGATAACACAAGACAGAACATAGATAAAATAGAGTATATAAAGCAGCGGATATAAACTTTAAAACTAAATCTCATTACTGAAAAATAGAGTCAAAACCTCTTACATCAAAATGCCAAGTCATTATTTCATTACATCAAGTTCTAAAGAAGCAAAGTACTTAAAACAACATAAGTACAATATTATTCCCCAAAAAGTGCATGAGTGCATCCATAGCATAGCTCAGGACCAAACCGTACATGATCTATCAGAAAGCAAGCAAAGTTCAAGCTAAAAGCGAGAGTTTCCTCCCTGAGAACCTGGGGGGGGGGAGACGAAAGACAAAGAGGCGAAAGAAAATGGGTCTATCAAAAAGATTGGTAAGCCCTAGTGACTATCAGCATAGAAACTAGTAAAGTTAACAAGACATGAATAAACTGGAATTAAACATAGGAATGATGGTAAGTCTAACATGATAACTAAGCTAACAAGATAACTCAAGTCTAACATTGCGTATTCAAGGTTCGCCATACCAACTATACTGGTATACTAATCACGTGTCAACTATAAATCAAGAAATTATCCCTTAGCCCAATATCGTGAAGTGACCCAATTCGGGGTCCAACGGTATGATCTAATCGATCGGCTCCCTACAAGTCTAGCTCGTCGTGTGTCTGTGTCATACGGCCCTATCATGAATGTAGTCACCTGTGCTAGGTCCACCATAGGGTGTATCAAGCCCTAGGGTGCCAACCACCGACACGAATCAAGAATGCACAGATAATCCTACTGATGCCCAATGCCTGCTTTTTCAACTCCGGACTAAGTGCACGACCCTAGTCCGCCTGAACCTACAATGGCACACCAACTTAGCCGTCGTTCTGGTCGCTTACAATCATCCCAGCAATTGTGCCCCACCCTGCCTAGTCCCAGGGTACCGTGATACATCTAGTGGGTTACTGCTGAAAAGGACCGCATAACTAGGGTTTCGTTCAGCAGGTTAAGTTGTCATTTAAAATCGAGACTTAACCCCATCTACGTGTCATGTCAAATTGACTAAGTGTGTCGTTCTAGTTCAAGACTTAGTCCTACGAATCATGTGTCAGGTTGGTTAAGTGTGTTCAAGAGATTCATGACTTAACCCTATCAAATCAACGTGTCAAATTGGTTAAGTATATTCAAGTGGTCCATGACTTAACCCTATCCAGTGGCATTAATTTACTTAATGCACCCCTAACCTCTCACATTTGACTTGGTTATGGTTACTGGATGTGCCAGGCTGGTCCGGGCAGTTTTACACCATAACCTAGTCTAACCTCGGGTTTCGAGTGCGATATGACCAACTACTCACATTGGGTCCTATTGTTTGCAGTTACTGGATTCGCCGGGCGGTTCCGGACAGATTTATACTGCAAACTCAACCTACTCGAGTGGGCCACGTTCAAGTTATCTAAGTGTCATGTCCCAAATTCATATTTTCAAGTATAATTTCATGTCACGTTCATTTTCCTATCCAAGCTCAAGTTATAACGATATTCATGTTTTCAAGTTCATACTAAATTCAGGTTTTCCTAAACTACCCAAATCGCATCCCCAATGCTCGTGAATTCGAATCAAGGAAATAGATGTAACTAGGGAATAACATAACTAGGATGGGTATAAAGTGGCAAAGGTGATTTCAAGGCAAGCTTGGTGTAGCTTGAGATATGATCATAACATCACTGGCATATGAAATAGGGTGATAAACATAGCAATAAATGACATAAGATGATAATCCTAAACTTGTGACTAGCAATAGTTTCAACATCACAATATCACAGGCATGTTAAAATAATGATAGGGTTTAGGTTATGACATGAACATGCCCCTAAATCAAGTTCTTATCAGTATTCCACAAATCAAGGTTCAATATGAACGGTACTAGGTTCAAGGTGAATAGATCTAGGGTGAACAAGAGTAGATCTAAAATAATAGATCAAAAAGGAATAGTCATAGATCAAAGATATACAAGAGTAGGTCTCAAGTAGTTATCATGTTTATGTTCAACTTCAATTTACACATGTCCATATTAAGTTTAGAGTTTAGATCTAAGAGTAACTGGGGCTTACAGATCGTGGTTTTTGAGAACTAAGAACAGAAATTGTCGTAGGATCGTTGTTGAGATGTTGATCTATTCCCTTGAATTGTTGTAGAAACGTTGGCCTTCGATTTGGATCTAGTTTGAATGTTTAAGCTTCAAGTTGGAGGCGGCAGCCATGGTTCAAGAGGAGACTTAGCAGCATAATGGTGTTAGAAAGATTTGTTGTGGATTAGCCTAGGTCTTAGGGTGTTTTTATAGTTGCAACAACTAGTTTAGGCCATAGGATAAACCCTAGTATCGATCTGAACCGCCAAAAATCGTCACAGGCCCTCAAACAAGCCAACAGGGTCAAGCAGGAGCAACCAGGCCCAAACCAGGTTCGGGGACCAGGTCGACACCCAAGTCGACTGCGCAGTCGACCTAGTCCTGGGGGTGCCGACTGCCCAGTCGACTCCCTAGTCGACCTGGGGTGCTGGGCGGGAAATTTCCCGCCCAGTCTGTCTGGGTTTTGAAATTCAAATTTGAACTCGAATTCGAACTGTTTTGAACTCTGAAAATTTCCGAAACTTTGGGGAGCCATAACTTGGTCATACGGACTCCGATTTTCGAAAACTCGGACTCGATTTCATGCATAATTCCGAGAAGAATGCAATGGCGCAACCCATTTCCCTTGGTTCTTAATTTAAAATTTAATTCTGCCTAGATTTATGGTTATAACACGTTATCAAAATATGGGTTGTTACGGTGAAAAAGAAGGGATGGTGGACACATTTTAAAAGGAAGAGCACGTGTTGTTGTTCTCAAATATTTTTGGACAAATGTGAATCCCTTGACCCTAAAACAGCCCAGTGTCCCCTTTCTCATTTTAAATTTGACAAGTATAGATTAAAATTCTAAAATTGAAAATTCTTCCCTCTCTTGCATAAGATATATATGTACACAACATTCTAATATATATATGAATCTTATTCATATCAAATGTAGACTTAAGTTAATTTTAAAACCAAGATTAAAACTAATTAAAATAAAATAAATTCTCAAGTATAATTAAATACAAAATTTAAAACAAATAAAATAAATTAGTTTATAACTTATCAAATTTTACAAATATTAAAACAACTATATTAAAATACTAATAATGCTAAATTTAAACGAAACCATTCAGATTCAAAGAAAAAAATTCACACTTATAAACTAATTTAAACTAGCGTAAATAAAGTAGATTTAATTTTATAATCAAACATCAAGCATAAACATAAAATTCTCAACACTAAATTAAATTAACTTTAAAATTTTAATTAACAAAATTTATAGTTTGTTACAACTTTATATTATCGAACTCTGATCGGACGAAACTTCAACGCATAGGAGTTTTACAAAATATAAATTGGATATATATGGGTATATATTGGGTTTTAGGAGGTTAAATGTCGGATCTTTGTACTAGAGGGGGCTCGACCTAGCTGGGTAGGTCCACGTGGGGGTTGTAGGCGATGGTGGGGGTGGTTTTAAGGGGCGATAGTGGTCGGATTTGGGGAGGAAGAGGGTCAAGATGGGACCTTTAGGGTTTTAAAGGGTTTTGGGTGGAGGAGACCACGGCTTGGAGGGGAGGGGTTGTGCTGGTGGTGGCTAGTCGGAGGGGGAGGCTGTGGTTGGTGGCAGCGATGGTGGGGTCCAGGTCATGAGGAAGAAGGGAGAAAAGGGGGATAAAGGAGAGAAAACGGAGAAGAAGGAAAAGGAAATGGAAAGCAAGTGAAAGTGGCCTCAAATTTATACACACACACTAGGGTCCTAAGTGAAAAAGAGCCTAGGCTAGGTTTCAATACAAGAGGAGAAGGAGTTGTAGCTAAGTAATGGAGTTTTGATTAATTTTCCAACCAAGTTTCTAAGTGAATTATTCCATGCCTTATACTTTGTGCCAAACTTAAACGTTATCATGCAACATGACATCATGGAGTGACATGGAATTCCACTAACCTCACTTTCGATTATTTGTCAAGTGTATATGCATATGTGTTTATTTTGGGAATGTATGTTTATTCATTTAAAAACAAAACAAGGTTGTAGTTGCTTAACAAATACCATTATTCTATTATTTAAAAAATAATATTTTCTCGTTATATTTTCCAATAATATTTTCATATTCGAATTATTTATATAAGAATCCACATATATATATATATATATGTATGTATGTATGTATATATTAAAACTCTTATTTTTAATTTACCAAAATGCGGGCCATTACATTTACAAAAGATTTTCATAACTACTTTAATTTCATTTCTATATGATTTCGGGTATAAAATTACAACTTTTATTTTTATGCTATCTTTCACTTCAATGAATGTAATATTCATTTAAATTCATAATTATGGAAAGAGACTTATTAATTTCATATAATTCCATATTAAAATGGGCATAACCTATAAATGGTGTTATCATACATCATTAACAACCAAACTATCGTCCATAGCAATCAATTAACATAATCCATCGATTTATAACATAATCAATTAAGTGTTATGGCATTTTACATTTATAACATAATTTCAAACAAATCTATAACTATTTCAACCACTTAAAGAAATCAACTGTAAATTTAACTAAGATTATAATAAACATCAAAACATGGCTAATAGTAGTTCTTGCCATTGGTTTCCACTCTGTCTAATATTAGTTTCATTGCGTTTTTGAACTCCGATGATAGGGCAAATTTCTTTAGGTTTTTGGACCGACTAATCTCTGAATTTGAAAAGTGACCGACTATAAAGTTGTACTAATTTCGTTTCTCTATGGTTTTAAAAATGAATCGCCCAATTTAATTTGGTTTTGAGTGAGATATGGTCGAAGCAGTAGAGGTATTCTCGTATTCAATAAAGTGAAGCCCGAAAAAAATGGTCTTCAAAGATGTATAATTTTGGGCTAGGTAGGCTCAAAACTAGAAGAAGTGCTCAACATGAAAATTGTAGTCACAGGAATTCTAAATGTTTCAGAAAAAAGGGAGCACTTGGATTGGATCTGTTGTATAGAAGTTATGCATGTGGAAGTTAGTGGTCGTGAGTGTTTATGGTGGTGATGGAGGAGCTATGTATTTATGGTGGAGAGAGATATTTTCTTAAGGAGTTTTGAAATGAGCGAGTTTAGGTGTTATTTATACTTGAACTTAGCTTAGGATATTTTCTACAAAGTCCTTAGATAACATGGCTAAGTTTGGAAATAAATATAGCTTTCTTTTATGTTAAGAAAATTTAAACTTTAAGCTATTAAATTTAAATTATGGATAATGCAAGGACACATGTCCAATTCCTAAAGCTTCTACCATGCATGCTAATGTGATGAATCAAGTGAGCCTTAATGGCTCTTGTTTTGTTAAGCACCTTAGGATTTAAGTATCATTTAACTCATTTTTTAATATAAATTATAACATATAACATAAGTGTTATGGTAGGTCTTCTACAACATATCTTTCCTAAGTGTTGTCATATGTTTTTATAATGGTTACTAAAATGTTATCATATAATTTAGGAAATGGTTTTGTCAGTACAACATTCAAACAACTTGTTTTGATAAAAGCCGATATCTCTGTCTATATATTTTCCAGTCATATTTTAAAGTTTTTCATATTCTACATTTTTATGTAAACCAAAATTTAAATAGGTTTTTTATTATTTCCAAGTAATTTAAAAAAGTTTAATTTGTTTATAAATCCTTGTAAATAAGTTATGAAATCTTATTTTGGGATTGTCAAGTAATTGAATAAATTACTATATATTATTAAAACTTCCAAAATCAATATAGATATTGAATTCAACTCGTTATAAATTTGAAACCATAATTCAAATTTAGTACTTATGTACTCTAAGTCATATGAAAAATCATTTAATATTGCGAATTTCAAATTGATCCAAAATTTGGATCGTTACATTCTCCACTACTTAAAAGAAATTTCATCCTCAAAATTTGGAATGGAAATAAAGGGTAGAATATTAAATTGTAAGCATTAATCATAAATAAAAATGTCATATCAAAGTCAATACTCATACCAGAGCGCAAGATGCACTTGTTGCATAAGCTATATACATAGTCCTAACATACCAACCTGAGCACGTACTATGTAATTGAGGTGGTCTATATACAATAAAAATTCCCAACCCAAAAATACGCTAGTGCTAGTCATGCACTTAAGGTAACTATACATTCAAAATACGAGATCCAATATCTACAACATCTACAAAGTTAGATACAACTACATCCCAACTAGTTGCCATACTCGTTTGCTAATTGAATCGTCAAATCTATCTCCTCAGGATCCTCCTTAATATCCTTGCCATCTATCTCTCCCATATCATCGATGACCTCTCCATCATCATCCTCATCATCATCATCAATGACCTCTCCATCATCCTCAATATTTGGAATAAATGGAATGTTCCACGCGGGTTCTAAATCGTCAGCTAGCTCATATAACTCCTCTACTCCGTATGCTTTGGAATAACATCACCCATCTCCCAAACTGTCTTTTCATCAGCCTCCACGTCAATGCTCTCATCGTTTGCTAATAGCCAATCGTCATAATATCTAGAATCCTTATATGAATGTATAACCTCTATCGGCTCAAGCGCTCTATACTTAGAAGTAATCTCTTCATCCTGCTCGTCATCTTCGCTCAAGGGATCAGTAATCCACTGATCTGAATCATCAGATTCCTCATCTGTTGGCTTTATTTGTATAAACTTGGAAATAACTTCTAGCTCTCTCTTATACTGATCTACATCTTCATTTGCAATCCACAAATATGAATTGTGTACTTTCCCAATAGGCTCCTCTTGAAGATGACCCGCTCCTAAAGACTCTCCTGGATCATTGACCTCCTCATAGATAGAAATGAATTGAGATAAGCAATGCCTTACTCCTTCTTTCCTCTATAATTAACCAAGGATTTAGGATTAATAATTCATTAGTTCATGTATTCATCTTTCTAAAAGTTAAATTCCTCAAATTTTGGTTGAGATATTCTTTATTTTGAGTATTCATAATTATATTTCAAAAATAATCTTTCTTTCTTTTTGTTAAAAATAGTCTACTTTTATTATTTCAACTTATCCTTTATTTTTATTTTATTATAAATTCTTTTAGAATGTTACGACTGCCCAAAATCTTTGAGAATTGCAAATTCAAAATATTTCGGATCTTGGTTTATCTTAACTTATAATAAAATTGTTCTTTCATATAAAAAGAAAATTCATATTCAACGCACATAATTACATATTTTAAGTGACTTCTTAAAAATTAAGAAGTACTTCCAAAAAGTTTATAAAGTCATACAATATTTTTCTTCTAACACTTAGAAATTAAACAAAATTATCCTTCTCAGGTTCCTTTCCCTTTATCTAATAATGTAGTAGGTGACTTGAGATTAGCGAAGGTTTGGGCTACTCCCTTACTTTGCCTAGTTGACATTCCTTGTCAAGATGATCCATTAATTGACAATTATAACAACGTTTTGTCACAACTTGCCTTTTGTAAACTGAGGTTTCTGACTTACAATCCTTCATCAGATGATCTTCTTTTCCACAGTTGTAACAACAGAGTTTAAATTTTCACTTCCTTGTTGAAGTTGGAGGGACAAAGTTTTCAAATTTCAATACTTGACTTATCATTGCTTGGAATGATATATCTATCTCGTTTACCATAAAATTTCTTAGTTGTCTACATTCGTCTAGCAAAAAAAATTAGACTTCAATAATCGATTATGAACCTCAGGATTTCGTTTTGCTTAAGACATCAAATTTATGGCTTAAGCATAGGTTGGTGGTTCTTCTAATCCCTGAATTATTTAATTCAAAACAGCTAAGTATTTGTTATTTAATAATTAAATACCTTATAGTCAAATCGTGAAATTCTAATTATAAGATATTTATATTCGAATTAATCAAAATTTTCAACCAATTATCCAAGTTATAATATATACCCAACTATATATATTTTAGAATATATGATTTTATATTTAAAAAATAAATATTCAAACAAAAATTCATTTTGTATGAAATTACAAATAGGTTCTCTCGTATATATACTTTCAGTACTCATTCTAGGGCATTACTAACACCATCTCTAATGAGTTACTCATCCAAGGATACTAACGATACTACCTTTGATGATTCTTTACCCGAACAAAGCTGAAGTTCTTACTCAACATTTGACTCTAATACCAAATGCAAAGGCCCATGTTTTCGTACTCTCTAAATCAAAAAATCCAAACCCTTGCTAACTCAATGCGTGAGAAAAGACGGATCTTTAGGGGTAGAATATAAAAAGAGAACAAAACAGAATCTAACATGAATGGACCAACATATATTACTAAACGTAATCTTTTACGGTGAAAAGCATTTACAAAATCAGAGTTAAGTTCAACATGGACAGTTATAAATGTTTATCCTTACAATCAAAGACATAATACTATAGGAAATAGAGTATGCTTCTTCGTCAGATGAAGATCTCCAGCGCTCCTCTGGATAATCCAACTATCTTCAACTTCAAACCTGAAATAACTCAGATTTGACATGAGCTTTAAAAACACTCGGATCATGCTTAATAAACCAGCATGAGAAAAACATTATAGTCAATGATAGGGTCATAATTATCAGCCATGATCCTTTTGAAAAGAAGGTATCTCATAAGGCCGCATCCACGAATAAATATATACGATTTTTCCCTTATGATAGCTAAAGCCTTTTATATATCAAATCATTTGATAATATTCTAAATGACATTGTTTTCAAAAACTTTGTAACTAAACTTAGAATCCTAGTATGGAATTGTTACATTATTAAATTCTTTTTATAGCTATCATTTCCAGGTAGGTTATATAACTAAAACCGTACAAATTAATATTGGAGAATGGATTTTCCAAACAATGACCAAGGCAAAAGATCTTCCTTATCCATGATGGGTACACCTCTAGACAGATGTCCTGAGAACCAACTGGTGGACATTTGCCAGCACAAGACTAGGTTATCCCTTAACTGGATAACACCGAATATGTCATTCCCTGGTCGTAACCGACCTTTATCGAGCTAGCTCTTTCCACCATCCACTAAGTAAAATACCTGGGCTTTTAAACCATGGTATAGCTTTTAATCTAGAAGGGAATGATCGTATCCTAATGGTAGCGAACCACATAGCCTTACCGCATTCATCGTGTTTCAGTCATTTATGGGATGTAAGGCTTGAAATCACGTTACACAAAGCCACGCTTTATACAAAGCCACACTTTGATCATTTGAGCTCATTCCACTTAGCATGAAACATTGCCATCTCATAACACATAATTGATGTCTACCAGCATATCACATTTTCAGCTCTTTGGTTTCTCAAAGAAGGGTGTTAAGCTAAAAGAAGAAGTGTTTTCTCTGCCACCAACAAATAATACGTTTAGTAAAGATCAATTGTATGCCGTAAAATGAAATGTCAAACAAACATCCATACAAGTTTTTTCTGGGTTTGAACAAAACTGAAGGCACATTCCTACCGCATCCAATTTAGGGATCATTAACGAATTGTCCTTACATCGGATAACCATAATAGAGGACCGTTTTCACTCCAAAGCAAATCAGAATTTTAACCCAATTAATCGACAAGTAATTACTTACTATACTCAACCTTAATCTCTTCAACAAATCTTCATTTCCTCCATTTCATCGTATCATTATTCGAAATGGTTTTTGGATAGGAATCACCTAAATATGAACCCTATCTTTTCAAATAATCATCATTATTGAAAAACAATAAGGATATGCAGGATTGCTAAGTCTCTTTCATCTTAAATTGGTTAATCGAATCCTGTCATTAACGTAATAAAAATCCTAAATTGTCTATCCCTTAATTTAGGAATTTAATCTATATATTCACTCTCTTAAATCTTTAAAAATATATTTATTTAAATCTTAATAAAGAATTCTTTTTAACTCTACTTAGGCAAATCGTTTCAATATCATTTTGTTAAATCTTAATTTTTTTTGAATAAACATTTCCTATTTCATAATACGGGTCGAGATCATATAACTTAACTCTTTAATGGGTTAAACATGATATTTAAGGCATTTAAAACAAACCCAAAACCAATTAATATTGAGTATAAGAATTGCATTGAAAATATATTGACTTATTCTCAATATCAATTTCCATATTCAATAAATACTATAGGAAGAATAATGGTATAATTACCTTTTGAATTCCTCAAGTAGTACAAGTTTCTTCTCCGGAATTTAATACCAAATATAATATGATTATTTCCATACAAATCCAATTAATTTAAAATTGAAAAAGTTAAATCTTCAAAATATCATTTCAGAGTATCCAGGCTTTCCATTTACCCTGTTTCAACCCTCTCCCAGATAAGTAAACATTAGCCAAATAAGTTCAGCATACTGATTGTTACATCCCTTACCTTAGTTATACACCCTGTTTAGTGTTCCAGATCTCAGAGTCGGGACATGATTGCTAGGTGTTTCCGCACACTCAATTTAATTGAGTTTACCTTCTTAAATTTGGTTAAGTATTTCGAACTTCCAAATTTAATTATATCAAACCACTTCATTTATCACTTGGAAATTCCCACAAAATATTTGGGTATTAATCATTAGATCAAGGCCCTTTTATCTCAATATTTTTGGGAAAGTGTTACAAGAACACTCCTAAATACCATAAATCTACATGTTTGATTTAAATAACTTTTCCATTTTCTAAAACCTCAATATTTTCAATATTTCAACTTTAAATTCAATTTATTAATTAAATTGAGTATTGTATTAATATTTTATTAATATTTTTAAAATTTTAACATTTTTGAATCTTAAACTTTCCAAATATCAAATTAAACATTTTATAAACTCATTGTAAATTTCAATTTGAGTTTTAAACTTCAATTTCATATCAAACTCAACTTTGAATTCAAAATTACTATTTCAAATTGATTTACTATAAATTGAAATTGAACATTCGATTTTATATCGAATTCTCTTTCAAATTGGTTTCAGCCTTTACAAAAGTTTTTCATAACTATAATTTCATTTCTACCTAATTTCAGATGTAATTTTCAACTTTTATTTTTATGCTATCTTTCACTTCAATGAATATAATATTCATTTAAATTCTTAATTATGAAAAGAGACTTACAAATTTCATATAATTCCATATTAAAATGGACATAACCTACAAATGTGTTGTCATACATTATTAACAACCAAATCATCATCCATAGTAATCAATTAACGTAAACCATCGATTTATAACATAATCAATTAAGTGTTATAGCTTTTAACACTTGTTGATCTTGAAATTGGATTCAACACCAAGGGTGTGTCAAAACACTTCACCAAATTGGTAAGGAAGAACAAAGTGAGGCCGCGATCAAAAACATACAAAAAGCATAAAAGTAACGACATGAAGTTTTTATAGTGTTTCGATCCAATGAGGGTCTACATCCACTTTCATAAGAGATTCCATTATCAACATGTTGATTACAAGATTTACTTCTCTCTTACAACAAATTTATCACTCTTTCCCACATAGATCTTGTTTGGATTCACTAAGGATCTTCACTTGATTTTGGAGAATAAGTGCTTAGAATTGCTTAGGATAGTTGTAGAAAAGTTTCGGCAGCACTTCATGACCCAAAAGCTCCTCCCCCACCAATGAAGGAATGTGGGGGTATTTATAGGTGAAGTTCAGACTAGGTGGCAATTATGTAAATATTGTGCTCTTGTTTTAGGTCATAGGAGGACTAGAATGGATGTTACACGGTTTAAAGCAAGGCCGGATGTGCTAAACAAGGCGGAGTGACCCAACTCGTTTTAGCTGAAGGTAGTGCGAGCTAAAGTACACAGTGCGAGCTAGGTTGTGACACTGTGGGCTTGGACAGAGCGACGCGACCGAAGCATGCTCGGAACGGGCTAAACCAGAATAAAGCTGTTTAGGCTTTGACGAAATGGGCTAAAACTTTTAACGAGCTGGCGATCCAAGAACCCTGCGAGCTAGCCTCTGGGTGGACCAAGATTCCCCAGTGACTTAAGATGTTCAAACGAGCCAAAGCTTCGTGAACACCACATATTTTTTGAACGATCTAAAATGCCATAATGACCTAGAGCACTCATGTGAGTTAAGGAGCTCAAAGAGCTAGAGAGGACACGACGACCTAAAAAGCCTAACGACCTAAAATCATAAATCAACTAAAACATGCTCATTATTTTCTGGAACATATTTTATGGGTTAACAACACTTATAACATATTTTCAAAAAAAATCTATTCCTATTTCAACCATTCAAACAAATCATCTTTATAATCAACTAAGTTTATAATAAACATCAAAACTTGGCTAATATTATTTTTCACCTTTGGTTTCCACTCTATCCAATATTAGTTTAATTTCGTTTCCAGACTTCGAAATTAGGCCAACTTTCTTTGGGTTTTTGGACTGATTACTCTCTGAATTTGGAAGAGTGACTAACTAGATATTTGTATAAAATTATTTTCTTTACGGTTTAACAAAAATCACCCAATTTGCTTTAGTTTTGAGTGAGATATGGTCGAAATAGTAGATGTATTCTCCGATCCATTTAAATGAAGATCGAAAAAAATGTCTTCAAAGATATGAAATTTTGGACTAGCTAGGCTCAAACTAGAAGAGGTACTCAACATGAAAGTTATAGCCACTGAATTTTTTATGGTTTGAAAAAAAAAGAAACATGTGAAATGGATCATTTTAGAAGAAGTTACGGCCTGTGGAAATTAATGGTCGTGAGTGTTTAGAGGTAGCGATGGAGGAGCTTGGTTTTTATGGTGGAGAGAGCTATTTTCTTAAGGATTTTTGAAATGAATGGACTTAAGTGCTATTTATACTTGAGTTTAGCTTAGGAAATTATCTATAAAGTCCTTAGATAACATGGCTAAGTCTTGAATTAGATATAGTTTTCTTTTATGTTAAGAAAATTTAACCTTTAAGCTTTTAAATTTAAATTATGGATAATGCAAGGACACATGCCCAATTCCTAAAGCTTCTCCATGCATGATAAGTTGATGAGTCAAGTGAGCCTTAATGGCTCTTGTTTTGTTAAGCACCTTAGGATTTAAGTATTTTTAACTCATTCTTTAATATAAATTATAACATATAACATAAGTGTTATGGTAGGTCTTTTATAACATATCATCCTAAGTCTTATCATATGTTTTCTATAATGGTTACTAAAATGTTATCATATAATTTAGGAAATGGTTTGGCCAGTACAACATTCAAACAACTTGTTTGGTAAAAGCTGATATTTCTGTTAGTACATTTTTTGGTCATATTTTACAGTTTTTCATACTCTACATTTTTATGTAAACCAAATTTTAAATAGGTTTTTTTATTATTTCCAAATAATTTAAACAAGTTTAATTTGATTATATATGTGTAGAAATAATTTATAAAATCTAGTTTCGGAATTAGTAAGTAATTTGATAAATTAATATATATTAATAAAACTTCCAAAATTAATATTGATATTGAAATCAACTCATTATAAATTTGAAATCATATTTCAGATAGGGTAATTATATACTTAAAATCATATAAAATCTTTTAATATTGCAAAATTTCAAATTGCTTCAAAATCTGGGTCATCACATCTATAGATGGGTTCAAACACCCTTAAGGGTGATGGGTGGAGAAGACTTATTTTTCTTAGGGATTTATATATAGTTTTGCTTTTAATGTATTGTCCTTACTAAATCAAACTAATCTTACGGTCCATATACGCACTAGAAACTATAAATAAACCTTTATCATTTTCCGAATCCCTACACTTTATTTTATTCTACGCCTCCATTCAGTCTCCCCATTATTTCTTAATTCTAAATGAAAGGTTAAGCTTCTTCTGTATCTCTAACATATATTCTACCTATTTTAATCTAAATTCATATATAGTTTCTATAATTAAGTATAATAGGTACATATGAGATTCTAAATCTGATTCTTGTATATATGTATTTTAGGAGAAATTGGAGTACATTGGTTTGGCGGCTAAAATCCAGATTTTTGATAGATTTTACACTATAACCACTATTCTTCCCTTCCTATCTCTGTGAGTAGAAATAATATGAGTTTTCTATGCCTTATATCTTGTTTGTGTTAATTTGAATCATTATGCATAAAGGGATTTGGATTTTAATGAAAACAAAACAATACAAATAATCCAAATTCCTTATTTCTATTATTTGTAGAAATAGTTTATGTAACACCCTATATTTAAATAAACAATAGTCATATAAGGAAGATAACAAAATGAATATTAATTAATTAAGTATTCGAAATTTAGTTAAACAAACTTTACCTTTTCATTCATTACAAAATTATGGGTTAGATAGACTATTGGTTTTCGTAAATCGAATTAAGTGTGAAGAAGTTATGAACTAAAGAAGTTTGAACTTAATTTAAATAATTAATCAGGTCAGAAAAGAAACGGTATGGAGTCAAACTGACCCCACATGGGTTGACCCATGGCTCACCACTAGTGTCGACCCATGCTGAAGGCGGTCGACCCACCCGCATGCAAGACGAATTCCTATGCCTGAACTTGGACTATTTTGTATATTATATTCTTTGCTAACTCTGCATGAGGTGTATGATTTGATTTGATAACCTAGTATCTTATGGTTTCTAATTATCCTAACATATTTATAAATAGGCCAGCAGCCTCACCATTTTCTTACACACAAACATTCTTCATCTTCTTCCTCCCCTAAGCTATTTCTGAATAAAAATAGGAAAATGTCGAGGTGCTTCCAGAATTTAGATTGAAGGCATAATCCTTGATTTTCTTCAATAATAACAATTTCAAAGATTTTTCTGGATCTAATTCAAATCACTATGAGTTCTAATTATTTTTAGATTTGCAATTTAAAAAGTATTTTGACAAGTAAATAATTTGAATCTGAAACGCAGCAACGCTTATAAGTTTATATGTTATTGTTCTCTTTATTGTCATTTACCTATTAAGTTTTCAGCTATCACCTTTTACATGTACATCTTTCTTATTCCCTTTCCGTCTTAGTTTATATATAATCTTATGCCTATTTATTATGTTTATTTACTTCTTAGATGGATCTATTTTTCTCCTTTTTATTTTGCGCTAAGCCTAGGCCATCGAGTGTCTAGGATATTTCCATTGGAATTGCGTAAAAATTTGAATAAATTACAATAAGTAAAAAGGAGATTTGGGCATATTGGAACATGAGAACCATTGACTGTATAATTGGGATAATATGAAAACATGTTAATCTGAATAGGTTGTACTTAATATAGTATTAAGTAGAACATGTTATGGAAAATATGAGAATCATATGTAAATTTAGTAAAACATGTTACTGTAATCTATATATATCTGAGCAGGTTCTTGATTGTTTTGGGATGGGGTTGTACAAAGACTTACATTTAATAAGAAATGTCATTTACAACCATCCTTATTAATTAACTTAAACCTGCTATGTTAAACCTTTTTAATTAATAAACTAAGAGGTTCCACGTCTGCTGTTTTATCCAGGGGACTCTTAAAATGATAGTTTACATGGGGAACTAAGCCTAGGGTGGCTTGTATCAATTTTACTATAGTTTGGAACCCGTATCAGTCAGTATCCCTATTGGTATCACATCGGGGCCTTGCACTAGATAGGGGCCAGGGCATGTTTTACTGATCTGGATCGTAAGAGGTTCAAATCTTGGAGGTGGGTATGGGAGCATTCCACTGGTGTCATGAGCATGCATGGGTCCGATGGGGTAAAACTAAGACATTGTAATATCAACGGATAAGGATGTGTCTTTACAATTGACGGGTTCAGGATTGATATCCCCGATTGTCGTGGTTGGCACATGTTATTCGTACCTGTAGGGAGCTGATCGCTGGGTAGTAATTAGCGTAAAACCTAATCTAGTTATTCTGATAGTTGGTGCATATACTTGTTCTTGGGATATGAATGAGAAGCTTACTTGATCTTACCTTACCTCATTTATTTCGTACTTGTATACTTTACTATATTTTCTTATCCAGTATTGTTGATCTGTCTTGGTATTCTTACCTTATGTTTATGCTAAAAATCATTGGAACTCGCCATAATTTATGTTTGACCTATTTTGTTTTTACTTCTCTCTCTTCCTTTTCCCCCTCTAATTCTCAGGGCGGCGGACAGTAGAAGTGACCGTGATTTCTTGATTCAGGTTGGACTTGGATCACTTCTCATTCTGTGTATTACTTCAGTTTCCTTTCTATGTTTAATTTTATGGGACACGAGGGATATCATTTTACGGTTTTGTACTCTGATGGTTTATGAGATAGATGTTTTATGATTTTGAATCTATGACATTAGAAAATGTAATGCTGCATTTGGTTTGAATAGTTTTTCCATTGCATTCTTTATTCTGTCTTGTGAAATTAGTCTCCGCGTTATTATTACGCTTCCCATAACTTAATGTATCATCATATGGGTGACATTAAGGGACGTGGGGTTTCACATTTGGTATCAGAACCTAAGGTTACAAGATTAGAGAGAAAGTTTTTGAAAAAGTGTTTTCACAGCAAAATGTTTTCAAGTAAAACTTATTTTTAAAAAATATATCCCCTCGAGTCATTTACAATATCCCTTCGATCTCATTTTGAACCCTTGTTTCTTCTCTTTTCAGCATGTCTAGGCTCCTAATTTTGTGGAGGATATTCCCTTTCTAACATAGTTCAATAGATACGTAGAGGCTACAACACCTGCCGAAGTGAAAGGAAATGACCCTCCCCCAACTGTAGCCGCAATAGCTCCACCCAATCCTATAGTCAACTTCTCTAAGCTTTGTAAGGATTTATGTATGATGGAAGGAAAACTGTTTCGTGATACAAAGAGTTTCATGAAGGCTCGTAATTGGCTTGGGGAGATGGAGAATGTGTATAATTTATTGGAGCTAGAGGATAGGAGAAAGACTCAGCTGGTCGCTTTGCAACTGAAAGATGAAACATCGTATTAGTGGGAGGTGATTCAAGAAGGGAAGATGTTGGCCACTTAGGATGAGTTTATGAATATATTCGAGATGAGATTCTTATCGCAAGCTGAGAAAGGAATGCAAATGGAGTAATTCTTAAATCTGAGGCAAGGAAGCATGACAGTGAAGGAATATGTCTACAGCTTAAATCAATTAGCGAGATTTGGTTTGGATTTGGTACACTCCTCACAAGAAGACTTTGAGGTTCGCAAAAGGGTTTAATCAACCATTATAAGGACTAGCATTGAAGCAAATCCCGATGGGAGCGATTTTTGAGAGATTGGTGGATATGGCTTTGATTCAGGAGGATGGGAAAGAAGAGAAGAAAGAAGTTAAGACTGAAGAGGACAAGCCCATTTCTGGGAGAAGGAAGTGGTGGCGCTAGAAGGGTATAACAAAGAAAGGAGGAAAATCTAATAAGGCACAAATCAAGACAAAGGTTAAGTGTCATGGCTGTTGAAATTTGGGGCACTTTGCTAAGGATTGTAGGAAGATCAAGAATGCTTGTTTTAGTTGCGGTCAACTTGAACATTTCACCAAGCAGTGCCCTAACAAGCATGGTACGAAGGTAGGATCATCTGGAGGGAAAGTTCATGTTCTAAAGGAAGCTCAGCCTGGCGGACTTGATCGTGGTAGGAAAGTCACCCCTGAAGGTTTATTTTCACTTTTTGATTCTCTGATTAGCACTCTGTTTGATTCCAGTGCTTCTTATTCATTTATATTCAATTCTGTAGTAGACAGTTTGCACCTAGATACTGTTATGGTTTCTGATCCTGTTGTAGTCTCAAACCCCATAAGAGGTACGACTCACTTGTCTATGATATATAGAGGTTTGAGGATTTCTTTTATGGGAGTCGAGTTTAAATGCGACGCATATGTTCTTTGCTTTATGGTTTACGGGTTTATTCTAGGAATGGATTGACTAGCCATGTATGGTGCTATTCTAAATAATGAGAGAAGAGTTGTTAGGCTTCTGACATGCCACGTTATAACCCTCAAGATTTCTTGTGACCCATAGATGTCAGTTATGCTCAGTTTCCTAGATTCCCTTGATGCTTCTATTGACGAGCTTAGATCAGTGCCCATAGTCATAGATTTTCCGGACGTGTTCGATGAGGTTATACGATTACCTCGTAGACGAGAGATAGATTTCTGAATTTACTTGATGGAGTTTGTTAAACCTGTGGCTTTACCAGTGTGCCGCATAGTGTTTAGGGAAAGGATGGAACTCAGCAAGCAAGTAGGTGAGTTAATCGAGAAGGGATTCATTCGACGGAGCATTTCTGAGTAGGGACCTCCAATCGTCTTTGCAACTAAGGCAGCCGGCTCTCTCGGTCTATGCATGGACTATAGGGAGTTGAATAAGCTCATAGAGAAGAATAGGCACCCACTCTCAAGGATTGATGACTTGTTTGACCAGTTAGTGGGCGCTTCAGTTTTCTCACAGTTGGATCTAGCCACGAGATTTCATCAGTTGGGGTTAGCGGATGATAGTATAGATAAGACAACTTTCAGGACTCCAGACGGTTTCTTTGACTGGTTGTCACGCTTTTTGGGATGGCCAATGCACCCACATACTTTGTGGATTAGATGTGTAAGGTGTTTAAGGAGTACTTGGACAAGTTTGTTGCGGATTTCATGGATGATATTCTGGTTTTCTCGAGTTGTGAGGGAGAACATGGTAGAAACTTTAAAGAGGTTCTTCGCAGTCTCAGATCACATTAGCTTAAGGCTAAGTTTTCTATGTGTCATTTCTAATGAAAGGAAGTAAGGTTTCTAGAGCATGTTGTCTCCAAGGATGGAATAGCGGTGGACCATGGTAAAGTTGTCTCAGTCCAAGATTGGAAATCCCCGAAGAATGTGATAGAGATTAGAAGTTTCTTAGAGTTGGCAGGTTACTGTACAAAGTTCAATAAGAACATTGCACGAATATCAGCTTTGCTTACCTGTTTGACGAAGAAGAATTTTGTTTTCACTTGGAGCATAGATTGCGACGATGCATTCCAGAGCTTAAAGAGGGCTCTGGCATCAACCCCTTTCTGACTCTTCCCGATGGTAGCAAGGTGTTTATGGTCTACACAGATGCTTGAAGTCTAAGGTTAGGTGTCCTGTTGATGTAAGAAGGTAGAGTAGTCTGCTATAGAAGCAGGCAACTAAGAGTTCACGAGAAGTACCACCCCCACCCACGAGTTGGAGTTGGCTATAATAGTGTTCGCACTTAAGTCTTGGCAACACTATCTACTTAGAGAAAGATTTGAGTTATACACAGAATACAAGTCGCTCAAGTATTTGTTCTAGCAGAAAGATCTCAATTTAGGCAGCAACTATGGATGGAGTTCCTTGCGTCCTATGATTTTGTGATAGGTTATACCCCAGGCAAGGGGAATGTGGTTGTGGACACATAGAGTATGCAAAGAATGATCTTGAGTTTGTTATTTGCAGAGAGTCAGAGCTTAGAATTTATCTCAACCTTTAATTTTAGACCATCTATGAATTTTACACTTGGTTTGTTGACATCATTGGAGGAACAACCTACTCTTATGGAGCACATTGGATCTACACAGCGAGAGGATCAATAGTTGGTGGACATCTTGGATAGACACATTGGAGGAGAGACCTCTAGTCACATATAGATATTATGTGGACGAGAAGGGGTGGCTATGTCGAGATGGAAGGCTATGTGTTCCTAGGGTTAAAGATTTGTTGAGATCGGTCCTTGAGGAGTCTCATCACCCTTTAATGACTATCCATCCGAGTAGTGACAAGATGTACCGAGACATGAAGAAAGTTTTTTGTTGGACTTGCATGAAGAAGGACGTTACAAAGTTTATGGCCCAATGTTTGACTTTTCAGCAAGTAAAGGTTGAATAAAGGAAACCTGATGGATTGCTTCAGCCTTTAGATATCCTACAGTTGAAGTGGGAGAGCATCTTTATGAATTTTATTGATGGACTGACCAGATCAAGGAAGGACAACACTAGCATATGGATTACAGTTGACAGATTGACTAAGAGCACTCACTTTGTTCCAATCAAGAGCAAGAGAACGACAACTTAGCTAGCACTGGCATACCTTAGGGAGATAGTCTGACTTCATGGGGTACCTTCCAATATAGTAAGTGACCATGACCCTATCTTTACGAGGGAGTTTTGGAGGAGCTTGCAAGAGGCACTAGGTACACAGTTACGACTTAGCACAGCTTTTTATCCTTAGACCTATGACACCCTACATCCTTTAATGTCACCCATATGAGAATGCATTAAGTTCTGTGAAGCTAAACAATAATACAAAGACTGGTTTCACAAGACAAAATAAGGAATGCAGTGGAAAAACTTTTCAAACTTTTATTTCAAATCAAATACAACATTACATTTTCGAATGTCATAAAATCATAATCATCTGTCTCATAAACCATCAGAGTACAATACTATAAATAATATCCCTCATATGCCATAACAATAAACATAGAAAAGAAACTAAGTAATACATAGAATGAGAAGTAATCCAAGTCCAAGATGAATCAAGAAATCATGGTCACTGCTATTGTCCACCACCCCGAGAACCTGAGGGGAAAGGAAGAGAGGGAAAGAAAAATAAAATAGGTCAAACATAAAGTCTGGCAAGCTCCGACGATTTTTAGCATAAGCGCGAAAGAAGTATCAAGACAGATCAACAATACTAGATGAGAAAATACAGTAAAGTTTATAAATACGAAATAAACAAGGTAAACAAGACAAGGTAATGATCAAGTAAGCATCTCATTCATATCCTAAGAACAAATTCTACACCAACCATCAGAATATCAGGACTAGGTTTTACCCTAATTACGACCCAACGATCGGCTCCCTACAGACAAAAATAACCTATGTCAGCCACAGCAGTTGGGGATATCTGTCCTGATCTCGTCAACTTTAAAGATAAAGCACTATCCGTCAGTGTTACAGTGTCTTAGTCCCCCCCATTGGACCCATGCACGCTCATGACTCCATCAGAGCGTGCCCACACCCACCTTCAAGATTTTGAACCTCTTACAATCCAAATCAGTAAAGCGTGCCCTAGCCCCTACCTAGTGCGAGGCCCCGATATGATACCAAAAGGGATACTGACTGACACGGGTTCCAAACAATAGCAGAATTGACACAAGACACCTCTAAGCTTGGTCCCCCAAGTAAACTAGGATTTTAAGAGTCCCTCCGGATATAACAGTAGATGTGGAACCTATTAGCTTATTAACTTAGCAGGGTTAAGTTCAAAAATAAGTATGGTTGCAAATGACATTTCCTATTAAATGTAATTCTTTGTACAACCCTCTCCCAAAATAGATAGACACCTTCTCAGATGTATATAGATTACAGTAACATGTTTTGCTAAATTTACATCTGATTCTCATATTTTTCATAACATGTTCTACTTAAAATCAAATTAATTTCAATCTATTCAGATTAAAACGTTTACATAGTATCCCAACTATACAGTCAATGGTTCTCACATTCTAATATGCCCAAATCTCCTTTTTAATTGTTATCACAAGTTATTCCTAGTTAACCCAATTTTACATAATTCTAACCAAGAAGGCTTAGGCTCTCGATGGCCTAGGCTCAGCACAAAATAAAAAGGAAAAGAAGAAAAATAGATCCCACTCAAAAGAAAATAAACTGAATAAATAGGCATAATACTATAAATAAAACTAAGACAGAAAAAGGGATACGAAAAATGCACATGTAACAGGTAATAACTGAAAATTGAATAGGTAACTGACAGTGAAAAGAACAATAACATATAAACTTATAAACATTGTTAATTTTTCGATCCAAATCATTTACTGTGAAAATAATTTTTAAATATCAGATCTAAAAATAACTAGAACTCACAGTGATTTGAATTAGATCCATAAAAATCTTTGAAATAGTTATTGTTGAAGAAAATCAAGAAATATCCCTTCAATCCAAGTTCTGGCAGCATCTCGACATTTTCTTAATTTTATACAGAAATAGCTTATGGGAGGAAGAAGATAAAGAACGTTTCTGTGTAAGAAAACAGTGAACTTGCTATCCTATTTATAGATATATTAGGATAACCATACGATATTCGGTTATCAAATGTACCCTCATGATGAGTCAGCGAAGAATATAGTGTATAAAATAGGCCAAATTCAGGCGTAGGAATCTGTCCTCCATGCGGGTGGATCGACCTCCCTTCAGTATGGGTCGACACACGGGTCGACCCATGTTGGGTTGGGTCGACTGCATACCATTTCATTTCTTAGTTTAATTATTTATTTAATATTAATTTAAGTTTAAACTTCTTTAGCTCATAACTTCTTCATACTTGGTCCGATTTATAATAACTAAGAGTTTATCTGAACTAGAATTTCGTAACGAATGCAACGATGAAGTCTGTTTTAACCAATTCCGAATATTTTCTTAATTAATATTCATTTTATTATCTTATTTATATATTTACGGTGTATTAAATTATGGGGTGTTACATTCTCCCCTCCTTAAAGGATTTCATCCCCGAAATTTCCAAGTTAAGAAGAATGTTATAAATAAACCTACACCCATCTACTCATCCATCAACCACTGACATCCATTGTCCTTAAAATTTCTAATGCTTAGTATGAACATATGCAAAGGTGATGTGTATATGGACCTACACTAATGCGAAAATTAGGCGGTCTACTGATTCAATTGGCCTCCTTGATGCAATATATGTTTGTGCCATGTATCCAATATATATGCAAGAGAATCCTAATAGTGCATATAAATTACGTATGTATGCACAATCATTCACCAAAATGTAATATCCATGTAATGATTCAAACATTTTCATCCATTGAAAATAAAAAATGCGCACACATCCATATGCAATATGTAAGTGCTTGAGCCGATCTAATGCCTACCGTGTGTATATGCATCCACTAGCAACCACTTGCAATCATCAAGCATAACATGCCTAAAACACAAGTTTTCAACCATAGGTTTCTACCTAAAGATCAAGATTCAAATGATAAAAAAAACAACTTGAATTCAAAATCTTAAAATGGAATTAAGAATGTACTCTCAAAGAGAAAAGGGTAAGAAGTGCGAATCTTATCTTCGGGTTCACATGTCGCATCGTCCCGATCTTCTCCCCATTGCACCTTCACCAACTTGATCTCCTTATTGCGTAGTTTCTTAACTTCCGATCTAAGTATACAAGTACGAACTTTCTTAACTGATGCCTCCTTCTCCAACTCTACATCCTCTAGTGTCCTTGGCCCTACTACCTTTGCTGAATCATGTAGACATTTTCTCAAATGGGAAACATGGAATAGGTCGTGAACTCCCGCCAGCCTCTTAGGTAGCCTAAATCTATAGGACATTTGGCCTATCCTCTCAATTATGGGGAATGGCCCTATGAACCTTGGTGCCAACTTCCCTATTGAGCCAAAACGAATAACATTCCTTAAAGGTGACGCCTTGATAAACACCATATCCCCTACCTCAAATTCCAAGTCAGTCCTCCTCCTATCAGCGCATGACTTCTGCCTATCCTGAGCTGCTTTCATCCATATGAGAATAAGGTATATCTTATCAGAAGTCCCTCTAATCATCTCAGGCCCATGTAGAAGTATGTCCGTAAACTCCCACCAACATGTCGGCGTTCTTCAGTTTCGACATAAAGTGCCTCGAAGGGTGCCATACTAATGCTCGACAGATAACTATTATTGTAGGAAAACTCAGTTAATGAGAGATGCTCCTCCCAAGTCCCTCCGAAGTCTAGGATACACGGTCTCAATAAATCCTCGAGAACCCTATTACCCCTCTCAGTTTGTCCATCGGTCTGAGGGTGATAAGTTGTGTTAAGTCGTAACTGTGTACCTAGTGCCTCTTACAAGCTCCTCCAAAACTCGCTTGTAAAGATGGAATCCTGGTCACTTACTATACTAGAAGGTACCCCCATGAATTCGGACTATCTCTTTAAGGTATACCGATGCTAACCAAGATGTTTTCCTCTTTCTCTTGATTGGAATAAAGTGAGCGCTCTTAGTTAATCGATCCCCATATACTTATGTTTCCCTTCCTCGATCTAGGAAGTCCATCAATAAAGTTCATAAAGACACTTTCCCACTTCCACTGTAGAATATCCAAGGGCTGAAACAATTCGCCAGGTTTCCTTTGTTCAACCTTTATGCGTTGGCAAGTCAAATATCGGGCTACAAACTCTTCAATATCCTTCTTCATGCCAGTCCAATGAAAAACTCTCTTCATATCTCGAAACATCTTCTCACCACCCAGATGGATAGTCATACGAGAGTGATGAGGCTCCTCAAGGATTGTCCTTAACAAGTCTCCAACTTAGGGAACACATAGCCTTCCATTTCGACGTAGACACCCGTTCTCGTCCATCGAATATCTTGCTAAGAGACTAAAGGTCTCTCCTTTATCGAGATTATCTAAAATGTCCACTAACTGCTGATCCTCTCATTGTGCGGACCTAATGCGCTCCGTAAGAGTAGTTCGCACCTCCAACAATGCTAACAAACCAAGCATAAAATCCGTAGATGGTCTAAAATCAGAGGTCGAGATAAACTCTAAGCACGACCTCTCTACGAATAAAGGACTTAGTCTTCCTTTTCCTACTTAATGTGTCCGCAACCACATTCCCTTTGCCTGGGGTATATGCTAACTCAAAGTCGTAAGAAGCAAGGGAACTCCATCTATCATAGCTACCTTAAATTGAGATCCTTCTATGAGAACAAATATTTGATTGACTTGTGATCCATGTAGAGCTTAAGTCTTTCTCCGAGTAGATAGTGTCACCAAGAATTAAGAGTGAACACTATTGTAGCCAACTCCAAGTCGTGAGTAAGGTAGTTCTTCACGTGAACCCTTAATTGCCTACTTCCATAGAAGACTACCATACATTCTTGCATCAACACAACACCTAATCCCATGCCATAAGCATCTGTGTAGACCGTAAACACCTTGCTACCATCGGCAAGAGTCAGAACAGGTGCTGATGTCAGAGCCTTCTTTCATCTCTGGAATGCATTCTCGTAATCTATATATGTTCCAAGTGAAAACCAAATTCCTCTTCATCAGACGGGTGAGCAGAGCCGAGATCTGTGCAAAGTCTTTAATGAACTTTATATAGTAACCTGCCCAGCATAAGAAACTTGTAAACTCTATCGCATTCTTACGGGCTTTCCAATCATGGACTGCGACAACCTTAGTAGGGTCCACCGTTATTATATCCTTGAAGACGACAACAAGCCCTAGGAACCTTACTTCCTTTCTCCAAAATGACACTTAGAAGATTTTGTCTTAAGCTGATGCGATATGAGAGTGCGTAAAACCTCTTCAAAGTATACGACATGTTCTTCCTTGCTCTCGAGAAAACCAGAATGTCATCCACTAAAACCAAAACAAATTTATTCGTGTTCTTCCTAAATACCCTACTAATCAAATCCATAAAGTATGTGGGTGCATTGGTCAGCCAAAAACGCATGACCAGCTACTCAAAAAAACCGTCTGGAGTCCTGAATGTCATTTTGTCCATACTACCATCTGCTACCCTCAGCTAATGAAATCTCATGGCTTGATCTAACTGTGAAAAAACTGAATCCCCCACTAACTGGGAAAACAAGTAATATATCCTCGGGAGTGGGTGCCTATAATTTTTGGTAAGCTTATTCAACTCCCTACAGTCCACGCACAGACGAAGAGAGACGTCCTCCTTGGTTGCAAAGATGAGCGGAGCTCCCCACTCAGAAGTGCTCTGTCTAATGAATCCCTTCTCGAATAACTCACCTACTTGCTTGCTGAGCTCCCTCCTCTCTCTAAGAGCCATGTGGCGCACTAGACAAGAGACTGGTTTCACATTCTCCACTAAGTAAATCCAGAAATCTATCTCTTTTCTAGAAGTAATCCTCTAGACTCATCGAACAAGTCTGGAAAATCTCTGACTATGGGACTGATCTAAGATCGTTAACAAAAGCATCAAGAGAATCTAGGAAACTAAGCATAACTAACCCCCTAGGTCACAAGAAATCTCGAGAGTTATACCGTGGCATGTCAGAAGCCTAAAAAATCTCCTCTCACAATCTAGAATGGCACCATACATGGCTAGCCAATCCACTCCTAGAATAAGCCTATAACCCATAAAGCCAAGAAATTATGCGTCGTATTCAAACTCGACGCCCATAACAGAAATTCTAAAACTCCACATATCATAGACAAGTGAGTCGTACTCCTATGGGGTCTGAGACTATAATAGGATTAAAAATGTCTAAGTGCAGATTATCTACCATATAATTGGATATGAATGAATGAGAAGCACGAGAATCAAAGAGAGTCCTAATAAGAGAGTCAAAGGGAGAAATCAAACCTTCAATGGTTACTTCCCTACCTCGGTTTGATCCGCCAGCCTGAGCTGCCTCCAGAGCATGAACTTGTCCTTCAGACGATCCTGCCTTCTGACCTTGCTTATTAGGGCACTCCTTTGTGAAATGTCCAACTTGAGCACAACTGAAACACGAATTCTTGGTCTGCCCATAGTCCCTTACAAAGTTCCCTAAATTTCGATAGCAATGGCACTTAACCTCTGTCTTGATTTGTGCCTTATCAGGTTTTCCTTCTTTCTTTGGCGCTCCCTTCTTGGACCACCACATCTTCTTATCAGTCTTGGGTTGTGCCTCCTCAGCCTTGACTTCTTTCTTCTCCTCTTTCCCATCCTCTTGCATTAATGCCATATCAACCAATCTCTCAAAAGTCGCTCCCATCGGGACATGCGTCAATGCTAGTCCTTGCAGTGGTTAATTCAACTCTTTCACGAACCTCAAAGCCTTCTTATGAGGAGTGTTTACTAAATCCAAACCAAATCTCGCTAGTTGATTAAAGCTATTGACATATTCCTTTACTGTCATGCTTCCCTGCTTTAGATTTAAGAATTTATCCATTTGCATTCCT
This sequence comes from Allium sativum, assembly GCA_030737875.1. Classification (NCBI taxonomy): domain Eukaryota; kingdom Viridiplantae; phylum Streptophyta; class Magnoliopsida; order Asparagales; family Amaryllidaceae; genus Allium; species Allium sativum. The sequence goes on from CM060924.1 coordinate 684,271,710, forward strand.
TCCTCAACTTGCGATAAGAATCGTATCTCGAATTAGTTCTTAAACTCATCCCAAGTGGCCACCATCTGCCTTGCGTGAATCACCTCCCACCCATACAATGCTTCATCTTTCAGTTGCCAAACAACCAACTGAATCTTTCTCCTTTCCTCAAGCTCCAATAAATTAAACACATTTTTTTTATCTCCCTAAGCCAATTGCTAGCCTCCATGAAACTCATCGTATCACGAAACAACTTGCCTCCCATCGCATAGAAATCCTTACAAAGCTTAAAAAAGTTGACTTTAGGATTGAGTGGAGCTACAACGGTTGTAGCTGGGTGAGGGACATTTCCATGCACTTCGGCACATGTCGTAGCCTCTACGTATCTATGGAACAATGTTAGAATGGGAACGTCCTTGAAAATTTAGGAGTCCAGACATGCTGAAAAGAGAAGAAACAAGTATTCAAAAAGAGATCGAAGGAATATTGTAAATGACTTGAGGGGATATATTTTTCAAAAATAGGTTTTACTTCAAAATACATTGCTTTGAAAACACTTATCAAAAACTTTCCCCCTGATCTTGTAACCTTAGGCTCTGATATCAAATTTGAAACCCCACGTCCCGTAATTTCACATAGAGGAGGACGCATTAAGTTCTGTGAAGCGTAATAATAACACATTAACTAGTTTCACAAGACAAAATAAAGTATGCAGCGGAAAAACTTCTCGAATTTTTATTTCTAACTAAAACAGCATTACATTTTCAAATGTCATAAAATCATAATCATCTATCTCATAAACCATCAGATTACATAACCATAAAATAATATCCCTCATATGCCAACATAGAAAAGAAACTGAAACAATACATAGAATGAGATGTGAAACAATTCCAAGCTGAATCAAGAAACCACGGTCACTGCTACTATCCACCACCCTGTGAACTTGGAGGGGAAAAGGAAGAGAGGAAAAGAAAAAATAGGCCAGACATAAAGTCTGGTGATTTCCAGTGATTTTTAGCATAAGCATGAAAGAAGTATCAAGACAGATCAACAATGTTGGATAAGAAAATAAAATAAATAATACAAGTACGAAATAAACGAGGTAAACAAGATAAGGTAAACATCAAGTAAGCTTCTCACTCATATCCCAAGAACAAATTATGCACCAACTATCAGAATATCAGGATTAGGTTTTACCCTAATTATGATCCAACGGTCGGTTCCCTACAGACACGAATAACCTGTGCCAGCCACGAAAGGGGATATAAGTCCTGAACCCATCAACTTCAAAGACACAACCCTATCCGTCTTTGTTACGGCATCTTAGTTTTTCCCATTACCCATGCACGCCTCCACCGAAACCCACTTCTAAGATTTTGAACCTCTTACAATGCAGATTAGTAAAGCGTGCCCTAGACCTAACCCATACTCGAATTAGTAAAGCGTGCCCTAGACCTTTTACAATCCAGATTAGTAAAGCGTGCCTTGTCCCCTACTTATCGCAAGGCTCTAATATGATACCAATAGGGATATCGACTGATGCGGGTTCCACATAACATCAGAATTGACACAAGCCACCCCTAGGCTTGGTCCCTCAAGTAAACTAGGATTTTAAGTATCCCTCCGGATATAACAGTAAACGTGGAATCTCTTAGCTTATTGATTAAACAGTAAGTTCATTAACAAGCATGGTTGTAAATGACATTTCCTATTAAATGTAATTCTGCATACAACCCCCCCCCCCAAAACAGACAGGCACCTGCTCAGATGTATATAGATTACATTAACATGTTTTAACAAATTTAAATCTAATTCTCATATTTTTCATAACATGTTCTACTTAATATCAAATTAAGTTTAACCTATTCAGATTAACATGTTTACATATTATCCTAATTATACATTTAATGGTTCTCATGTTCCAATATGCCCAAATCTCCTTTTTGATTGTTATTACAGGTTATTCCAATTTACGCAATTCTAATGAAGAAGGCCTACGCTCTCGATGGACTAGGCTCGGCTTAAAATAAAAAGGAAAAGGAGAAAAATAGATCCAACTCAGAAGTAAATAAATTGAATAAATAGGCATAAGACTATAAATAAAACTAAAATAGAAAAAGGGATAATAAAAATATACATGTAACAGGTAGTAACTGAAAACTAAATAGGTAATTGACAGTGAAAAGAACAATAACATATAAACACTATTAATTTTCAGATCCAAATCATTTACTGTCAAAATACTTTTTAAATATTAGATCTAAAAATAACTAGAACTCACAGTGATTTGAATTAGATCCAGAAAAATCTTTGAAATAGTTGTTTTTTAAGAAAATGAAGAATTGTCACTTCAATCTAAGTTCTGGCAGCACCTCGACATTTTCTTAATTTTATACAGAAATAGCTTAGGGGAAGATGAAGAATATTTGTGTGTAAGAAAATAGTGAGGCTATTAGCCTATTTATAGGTATATTAGGATAACCATAGGATATCAGGTTATCAAATCAAACCGTATACCTGATGTTGAGTTAGCAGGGATTATAGTGCATAAAATACGCTAGGTTCGGGCGTAGGAATCCATCCTTCATGCGGGTGGGTCGACCCACCTTCAGCATGGGTTGACACCAGTGTTGACCGATGGGTCGACACAGGGGTCAACCCGTGTTGGGTCAGGTTGACTCAATACATTTGCACTACTAAGTTAAATTAAAATGGAAAATTTTAAGATTGCAGTATGATGGAAAGAAAAAAAAATTGAATTATAGACTTCATTGTTCGTTTTATTTTATTTTTTTCTTCTATTATCAAAAGTAAGTTAATATAATAGAAATTGTAAAATAATAAACAATTCTGACATTTATTAAATAATAGTAAAGCAGAACCTTTTAAAGCTCTACACTTAACAATATGAGTTTTCTCTCTTCTCCTTAATTCTCTCTGGATATTTTATTTTTAAATTAGTTTACCATTTTACACTTATTTACTATTTCTCTCACTTTACTTTACTTCTTCAAACATTATATATTTTGATATGGACGTTTCAAAATTTACACAATTATTTATTAACAGCTAACTCCTATCAATATTTAAGTCCACGTTTTAAAATTAATTACACAACCCAAAATTTAAGTAAATTAAGTAAATTTAGTTAACAAATATTTCTTTTAAATATTGAAAATGACAAAATCATGTTTTTCGGCTCCAAGTACCCGCACTTCAAATTTTCTATAACCATTTTGGTTTCCCTCAATTCTTTCTAATATTTTATATTTAGTACCACTTTTGAGAATTAAGTACATAATAATAAAACTATTTAAATAATTTTGACAAACTATCATTCGTTGATTCATCTAATAAATTAAATCACATATCAAGGTTAACCATATTCATATTAATAAAAAAATTCAAATATGTAAATGCTCTTCAGTCACATAATATACAAATAAATAACTATCACAAGTTCAATGTTGAACTCATTTACGTCAATATATTTACCGTGTAATGCATTGTAACGTTAATGTCGAACATTCAAATTTTAAAATTGTTATTTATAAAACAATGTACTATATCACTTAACATTGCACATTTAAGTCAATATATTTCAATAAATTATGTGATTTTGAATTTAACAAATGAATTAAGTCAATAAATTATTGTGAATTCATCTAACTAACGCCAAATGTGATGTTTTAAAATTATCAATTAAAATTGCTAAATTGGTTTTTCTTCCAAATATAAAGTTAAATAAGTCACATAGTTTGAATAATATATGAATAAAAAATTTAATATATTATACACTTATCTTAATTAATTTATCGTAAACTGAACAAAATAATTTCCGCTTTAAATACCTCTACATTTTAATAATTCTACAATTATTTGTTGCACCTCCTCAATTCTCTCATGATTTTTTTTAGTTTTGCATAGCAAGCGGGGTTAAATGGCCCCTACCATCTTTATTAAACCAAACAATTACATGAAATGTGACGGCCCGCCCCGCACCAGTCGGCATTTCCTACGAAAGTGCGCTATACACATGCCCGACTGGCCCGGAACGGTCACCAAAGAAAGGAAAGAAGAGAATGAACTAATCAACAACCTATAGAATGTCTCACAGCGCAAGGAATAAAATATAATAATAACATACTTGACATAAAACAGGTGAGACAGTGCATAAGCTGAAACTAAACATCATAGCAGCGGAAAATCCAAATACAACTTATGTTCCACATCATCATTATTACAACTTTAAAATTGTCTCTAAAGCAAAAGAAAGGAAGGGTGCACTACTAATGCCCAAAGTAGTGACCAGCAGCAACATAGGGAGAATATCTATCTATATATCATACGTGGAAGCCTCCTGCTCGTCTCCGGTACAGCTACTCGTGCTTTACCAGTTAACCTGTCTCTGGTCTGCTTGTGAGAGCACCCAGAGTAATAAGAAAAGACATAAAACTCTAGGTCATACAAAAGTCTGGTATGAGTGATAAGCAGCAAAACAGAACAATAACAGGTATACTAAACCATACCTGAACCTGGACCTGCAACCAAAGAGTTAGCACTACATGCTGTACAATACTCTAAGGTGCCACTAACACATGGCACGAAGAATACGGGGGTGGGGGTGTGCATGTCATAGTGATGGCAAACAAATCGAGCATGGCAACCATCCTCACGTCTTACACTCAGTGCGTAAAACATACGATATCCACCACTTTGATCACTAGACCCATCGAAGTAATGACGGGAGTTCGACTTGTACGACTACTGTTGCCACCAAGCTTACCCCACGGAGTTATGGCTAAATCTTTACAAATGACCCCGTTTCATTGGTCTATAGCCCATTAGTCGTACCTAGACCACTGTGGTCCTGAATCCGTTCACGTACCCCCTACAGATAGTGATCCAAAGTCATAGACATCGACAACCCCTTAGCACACATCCCACAGCAAAACCCAACTCATGAAGTTAACTCGTTGGTTCCCAACTGGATCCTAAGTTCTACTTCCCATTTGGGCTTCCTTTGCATCTCGGGTTTTGATCGAATTGGAGTTGGCCTTCAGAAGAGTCATCGCGTAATCGCAGCTCCAATCCGATTCGGTTCGGCTTACTTCAGTCAGTTCGATTCGAATACATCACTCCTAGGCTTCCCATTCGGTTCGGTGTTCCACTTCAGGTTGGTTCGGTTCGGTAGTTCCCATCATTCCACTTCAGTCGGTTCGGTTCGGTGCTCCCCTTTTTCATTTAGTCGGTTCGGTTTGGTGCTCATGGGTCCCGATCCGGTTCGGTGCTTCACTCCAACTCCAGCTCCAAGCTTGGCCCTCCGATCCGATCCCGCTCCCTAGCTCTAGTCCGATCTCCATGCCCTTGCTTCCGATCCGATCCCCAACTCAGCTCTGATCTGATTCCAAACCCAACTCCAACTCTTTGCAAATGGCCCTCCTTCTTGCTAAGGCCCAGCTAGTGCCAAGTTCTGATCCGGTTCGTATTCCCCTTGCCCGATCCACCGATCCGATCCCTATAATCTGATCCGATCCAGTCCGAAACTCTGCACATTTCCTGCAACCTTTCCAATGACTATTTTACGCCATACGGCGGCGTTTTCAACCAACCTAACAACTCTAATCAATCACAAAGCACACCATACAGTCATAGCAACATGTATAATCAACCACAAACATCAAAACAACAATATGGTGTATTAAAATGGATCAAACATAGCCAAAAATCCATATTTTTCCCTTAATCATGTTTAGGCATAACTAATGATATGATTAGCAAAACTTAACCAAATTATCCAAACTTTCTAACAGAGGCTTAAAACATCATTTTTCCAGATTCTTAACATGTATAAATTCGCTAATTATCACTAATTACTCTTAATTAGCCATAGTTAGTGAGGTGCTATGCAATTCACTCACCTTGGCCACAAATTAACTTCAAATCTGAAATAAATCTCTGTATGGCGCTGTTCCCAAGGCTATACAGCAGTTCTACCTCGATTCTTGTGCTAATCCTCTTTGCTTTGATGTAGATTTGGCTTAATTAGCGATTAGAAGGTGATTTGGGGTGTTTTAGATGCTGGAGGCCATTACTAGGGTTCCTAGAATGAAGGTGGCGGCTGTAAAAGTGAGAAAAAGGGTGTTCTCCAAGCCCTAACAGCCCTTAAATACTCCAAATCCTGAAATTCTCCTTTGGGCCTAGCCGTTAATCACCCGGTTAAGCCCAATTAAGCTGTTTTCACCATCTGAAACTTGTTTCATCCATATCTCCCAAACGGTGAGTCCGTTTGGCTAATGTGACCACTCTACGGAAAGTTAAACTATCTCCGGAACTAATGGAAGTGGTTTCAGGTCAAAACTCCTTTTAAATCAAAAGTTATGGCCAAAACAAGATCAGATAGGGGTAAAACGGTTATTTAAAAATCGGCAAAAATCATGAACATGGGAAATGACCCCAATAGTCGTCTCCCAAAGTTACATGACCATACGACTTCACATGTGAAAGAAATAAATATTCTACGATTCTTCGATGCGTAGAATGCGGGTCGTTATACTCTCCCCCCCTTAAAATTTCGTCCCCGAAATTCTTTAACCCAAAACATACAAAGGATCCCGCATGCCTACCAATCATATACAACAATCAAACATGCAAAACAGATAAAACAAACCTATCCTAGCATGTGGAAAGACTAAATTGAAACTGAAATCTTACCAGGCGAAGAGTTCTGGATACGTCTTCCTAATGCTCTCCTCTGTCTCCCAAGTACAATCATTCTCATTCTCGCCCCACTGAACTTTGACTAGATTCATCGTTTTCCTTCGAAGTTTCTTCGTATCGTTCCCAACAATACACATAGGCTTGCGGTTCTTAACCGCATCGGGTTCAACTTCGATATCATCCAACTGATCAGGTGAAATAGTCACATCGGGGTCGTGCACGAATTTCCTTAACTGGGAAACATGAAGTACGTTATGAACTCCTGCCATCTTCTCTGGTAATTCAACTTTATATGCCAAATTCCCAATTTGCTCAAGAACTGGGAATGGACCAACAAATCTTGGTGCTAACTTGCCTTTCCTGCCAAATCGTATCACGCTCTTCAATGGAGAAATCTTGATAAACACCAAGTCTCCAATGGAGAACTTTAATTCTCTTCCCCTCTTATCAGCATAACTTTTCTGCCTATCTTGGGCGGCCTTCATTCGCTGTTGGATAACCTTAATCTTAGCTGAAGTTTCTCTTATCACATCTAGTCCAAGCACAAACTTCTGACCAGTTTCTAACCAACATGACGGTGAGTTGCACGGTCTTCCGTACAAAGCTTCAAATGGAGCCATACTAATACTGGATTGATAACTGTTATTATATGCAAACTCTACTAGATGCAAATGGTCATTCCATGATCCACCAAAATCCAATACACAGCCTCTCAAGAGGTCTTCTAATATACGATTCACCCTCTCTGTTTGACCGTCGGTTTGAGGATGATACGCGGTACTGAGATGTAATTCTGATCCTAATGCCTCTTGTAAGCTCTACCAAAATCCACTAGTGAACAACGGATCTTGATCACTCACAATGCCTTTGGGTATTCCATGAAACCTCACTACCCACTTTACATATAGTTCAGCTAACTTAGCTGCCGTTCTATTCGACTTGACGGGTATAAACCTTGCAATCTTAGTCAATCGGTCCACAATCACCCAAATGCTATCACAGCCCGATCTAGTCCTTGGTAATCCATCAATGAAATCCATCGAGACTTGTTCTCATTTCCATTCTGGAATTTCTAATGGTTGTAACAAACCACTAGGCTTCTTTTGCTCAGCTTTAACCAGCTGGCAATTCATGCATTTGGATATAAACTTCCCAATGTCTCTTTTCATCCCTTCCCAGTACTAGGTCTGCTTCATGTCTCGATACCTCTTGTTACCACCGGGGTGTACAACTAGTTTTGAGTGATGACATTCTCTAAGCACTTCATCTCTCAATCCATTGACATTGGGTACAACTGGTCTTCCATTCTTCCTAAGCCATCCATCTCGATCAAGCCCATACTTTCTCATCTCTTCGTCGATTCCCATCTCTAACTTTGAGATGATTTCCAATAGGTTAGGATCGTTCCTCTGAGTGGAACCAATCCGCTCCATCAAAGTGGGTCTGGACATCAAACTTGCTAACATTTCTGGATCCAATTCACACTTTGGTCTGAAATCATACCCTGTGATGTACTCTAGTTGCTTCCATTCTAGAAACATAGCCTATAAACTGGCATGTCTTCTACTCAATGCATCAGCTACCGCATTTCCCTTTCCTGGTGTGTATGCGATATCGAAATCATAGGAAGCTAAGAATTCCAACCATCTTTGTTGTCGGAGATTTAGATCCTTCTGAGAGAAGAGATACTTTAACAATTTATGATTGGTAAATAACTCGAATCTTTCTCCCAGAAGATAATGTCTCCGCATCTTCAATGTGAACATGATTGCTGCCAATTCCAAATCATAGGTAGGATATCTTTTCTCATGCGGTTTCAGTTGCTGACTTGCATAAGCTACAATCCAACCTCCTTGCATCAATACAACACCTAGTCCGGTACCACATGCATTTGTGTATAGCGTAATCTCTTCATTCTCCTTAGGAATGACTAACACTGGTGCACATGTCAACTTGTCCTTTAGACTCTTGAATGCATTCTCGCACCTTTCATCCCAGACGAAGGATTGATTCTTCTTGGTCAACTGAGTCAACGGTGCTGCTATCTTGGAGAAGTCTTGGATAAACTTACAATAATATCCAGGTAACCCCAAGAAACTTCTTATGTCCGTTGCATTCTTGGGCGTAGACCAATCTTGTACCGTAGCCACCTTCGTAAGATCCACGGCGATACCATTCTCTGAAACAACATGGCCCAAGAATCTGACTTCCTTCCTCCAGAAGTGACACTTAGAAAACTTTGCTTTCAATTGGTGTTTTCTCAACACCTCCATCACTATCCTCAAGTGTTCCTTGTGTTCTTCCTCTGTTCTCGAATAAACAAGTATATCGTCCACGAACACAAGAACAAACTTATTTAACTGATCTCTGAATACTCTATTCAAAAGATCCATAAAATATGCTGGTGCATTGGTCAACCCAAATGGCATGACCAACCACTTATAAAATCCAGACGGCGTCCGAAATTTCGTTTTAGCTATACTCTAAGCTTCCACTCTAAGCTGATGAAAACCTGTCGCGAGATCCAATTGGGAGAACACTCTCGCGCCACTCAACTGATCAAACAAATCATCTATCCACGGTAGAGGATACTTATTCTTCCTTGTCACCTTATTCAGCTCGTGGTAGTCCACACACAATCGAAGGGAACCATCTGCTTTGGTAGCAAACACAACTGGTGCTCCCCACTCAGAAACACTTCTTCTGATAAATCCCTTATTCAAAAGACCGCTTACTTGCACCCCGAGCTCTTGCTGCTCCCTTGGCGCCATACGACGAAGTGGCATCACTATAGGTCTGACATCTTTCACTAAATCAATACGGAACTCAATCTCTCGATGTGGTGGAAGCCCGGTCATTTCCTCGAAGACGTCCGGATACTGGCCAACCACGGGCAAACCTGACAACTCATCATGCGGGATGTCGAGGGAATTTAGAAAACTGGCCATTACCCCATCACTAGGTAGACCACCAGACACTACCCTCCGCCCATCATCCACTCTAGCTGTCACCAAAAATCCTTCACAGTCTACCACCACCCCGTATCTTTGGAGCCAATCGACTCCCAAAATAATGCCAAACCCAGTAAAGCCTAAAACAAAGCAATCACAAACAAACATGCATCCATGACTCGATAAGACCACATTACGACAAATCATGCTAAGGCTAGTCGAACCACCAATCGGGTTCGTTACTACTAAAGGTCTATCGACGATCTCGGGTCCCAATCCAAACCTATCTACCAGGTCATTAGATATGAAGGAACTGGAAGCTCCGGTATAAAAAAAACTCTAACAGGAACAACATAAAAAGAAAGCATACCTTAAATAACGACATTCTTTCCCTTCTCTGCCGTAGTTGGGGCATTTGACGAAGAAGGAACAACATTAAGGGCATATGCTTTCACCATCTGCTTTTCTTTAGGGGGTTGGGGACAGTTGTCCTTGTGATGTCCCACTTGGCCACAGTTGAAGCACTTCCTATCCGCTGGCTTAGCCCGACAATTACTAGCATAATGGCCCTTCTTACCACAGCTAAAGCACTCAACATCCTTCTTATTCTTTTTCTTCTGGCCATCCTTAGTCTGATTCTGCTTTCTCTTATTCTGAGAACCATTCTTGCCTCCACTGCTTGCTTGCGGCTTTGGCTCCTCTATAGATGCAACCTCAGTCTTCGACTTAGGGTAAAGACTCTCTGACCTCAATGCTTTCCCCACAATCAATTCAAACGTCTCATCGATGTGGTTAATAAGCCTTTCCCCCAAGTATCCATCCAAGCCAGTTATGAACTTCTCGTTCTTCTTCTCGGCAGTATCTATTAGGGATAGCCCATATTTCGACAAAGTGTCGAATTCGGCAATATACTCCGAGACAACCCTGCCATTCTGCTTCAGTTCCAAGAATTTCTTAAATAGCACTGACTTCTGAGCAGCTGGAATGAACTTATCGCTAAAGCGAACCTTAAACTGATCCCAAGTAATCTGATCCTCGAGGGTAGCTGCCTTTATATTATTCCACCAATTCATTGCCCATCCTTGCAGCTGACGAGATGCTAGCTTTCTTTTCATCGCATCCTCGATACCTAAGTCTTCGAAGATACGCTCGCAGCTGTACAACCAATCCTGAACATCTATAGCCGACTCCGTTCCATGGAACGACTTCCTACCAAGACTAGTATAATCCTTGTTCAGCTTGGCGAAATCGGCCTTAGACGCCAGCACCGCTGGACCACCACCATTACCAGCATTAGGAGCTGCCCCCTGAACATCTCTAAGCATCTCCCTCATGAGGTCAGTAAACATCGTCCTCATGTCAGCAGCATTCCCATTATTGGCTCCTCTACCGGCACCTCTTGCGTATCGGCTCATCGTTCAGTCTGTAAAGAGAAAACGATTAACCATCTCCATAGTGGTGCCAGTGCAGTGCGACTTCATCCTTAGATGTACTAATAGTGTGTATATATATATATAGCTTTTGGAAACCAAAATAATCACAAATACACGCTCTCATATACGTATTATCTCTCCCTGGTGTCTTTCTCTAGGTTAACTATGCAACCTAGAGCTTTGACACCGAGTGTGACGGCCCGCACCGCACCAGTCGGCATTTCCTCCAAAAGTGCGTTGTACACATGCCCGACTGGCCCGGAACGGTCACCAAAGAAAGGAAAGAAGAGAATGAAATAATTAAGAACCTATAGACTGTCTCACAGTGCAAGGAATAAATTATAATAATAACATACTTGACATAAAACATGTGAGACAATGCATAAGCTGAAACTAAACATCATAGCAGCGGAAAATCCAAATACAGCTTATGTTCCACATCATCATTATTACAACTTTAAAATTGTCTGTAAAGCAAAAGTAAGGAAGGGTGCACTACTAATGCCCAAAGTAGTGACCAGCAGCGACACAGGGAGAATATCTATCTATATATCATACGTGGAAGCCTCATGCTCGTCTCCGGTACAACTACTTGTGCTTCACCAGTTAACCTGTCTCTAGTCTGCTCGTGAGAGAACCGAGAGTAATAAGAAGAGACATAAAACTCTAGGTCAGACAAAAGTCTGGTATGAACTATAAGCAGCAAAATAGAACAATAACAGGTATACTAAACCATAACTGAACCTGGACCTGCAACCAAAGAGTTAGCACTACATATTGTACAATACTCTAAGGTGCCACTAACACATGGTACGAAGAATACGGGGGTGGGGGTGTGCATGTCATAGTGATGGCAAACAAATCGAGCATAGCAACCATCCTCACGTCTCTTGCTCAGTGAGTAAAGCATATGATATCCACCACTTCGATCACTAGACCCATCGAGGTAATGACGGAGTTCAACTTGTACGACTACTGCTGCCACCAAGCTTACCCCACGGAGTCATGGCTAAATCTTTACAAATGACCCCGTTTCATTGGTCTATATCCCATTAGTCGTACCTAGACCACTGTGGTCCTGAATCCGTTCACGTACCCCCCGCACATAGTGATCCAAAATCATAGACATCGACAACCCCTTAGCACACGTCCCGCAACAAAGCCCAACCCATGAAGTTAACTCGTTAGTTCCCAACTGGATCCTGAGTTCTACTTCCCATTTGGATTTCCTTTGCATCCCAGGTTTTGGTCGAACTGGAGTTGGCCTTCAGAAGAGTCATCGCATAATCGCAGCTCCAATCCGGTTCGGTTCGGCTTACTTCAGTCAGTTCGATTCGAATACATCACTCCTAGGCTTCCCGTTCGGTTCGGTGTTCCACTTCAGGTTGGTTCGGTTCGGTAGTTCCCATCATTCCACTTCAGTCGGTTCGGTTCGGTGCTCCCCTTTTTCATTCAGTCGGTTCGGTTCGGTGCTCATAGGTCCCGATCCGGTTCGGTGCTTCACTCCAACTCCAACTCCAACCTTGGTCCTCCGATCCGATCCCGCTCCCTAGCTCTAGTCCGATCCGATCTCCACGCCCTTGCTTCCGATCCTATCCCCTACTCTGCTCTGATCTGATTCCCAACCCAACTCCAACTCTTTGCAAATGGCCCTCCTTCTTGCCAAGGCCCAGCTAGTGCCAAGTTCCGATCCGGTTCGTATTCCCCTTGCCCTATCCACCGATCCGATTCGAGCCCTATAATCCGATCCGATCCGGTCCGAAACTCTGCACATTTCCTGCAACCTTTCCAGCGACTGTTTTACGCTATACGACGACGTTTTCAACCAATCTAACAGTTCTAGTCAATCACAAAGCACACCATACAGTCATAGCAACATGTATAATCAACCACAAACAACAAAACAACAATATGGTGTATTAAAATGGATCAAACATAGCCAAAAATCCAAATTTTCCCTTAATCATGTTTAGGCATAACCAATGATATGATTAGCAAAACTTAACCAAATTATCCAAACTTTCTAACAGAGGCTTAAAACATCATTTTGAATTTTATAAATATTTTTCCAGATTTTTAACATGTATAAATTCGCTAATTATCACTAATTACTCTTAATTAACCATAATTAGTTAGGAACCATGCAAATCACTCACCTTGGCCACAAATTAACTTTAGATCTGAAATAAATCTCTGTTATGATGTTGTTCCCAAGGCTATACAACAGTTCTACCTCGATTCTTGTGCTAACCTCTTGATTTGATGTAGATTTGGCTTAATTAGCGATTAGAAGGTGATTTGGGGTGTTTTAGATGTTGGAGGTCATTACTAAAGTTCCTAGAATGAAAGTGGCGACAGTGAAAATGAGAAAAAGGATGTTCTCTAAACCCTAAAAGCCCTTAAATACTCCAAATCCCAAAATTCTCCTTTGGGCCTAGCTGTTAATCACCCGGTTAAGCCCAATTAAGCTGTTTTTCACCATCTGAAACTTGTTTCAGCCATATCTCCCAAATGGTGAGTCCGTTTGGCTAATGTAACCACTCTACGGAAAGGTAAACCATCATCCGGATCTAATGAAAGTGGTTTTAGGTCAAAACTCCTTTTCAACCAAAAGTTATGGCCGAAAAAAGATCAGCTAGGGGTAAAACGGTCATTTAAAAATCGGTAAAAATCATGAACATGGGAAATGACCTCAATAGTCGTCTCTCAAAGTTACATGACCATACGACTTCGCATGTGAAAGAAATAAATATTCTACGATCCTTCGATGCGTAGAATGCGGGTCGTTACATGAAAACAAGAACGAAAGTATTAAAATCACACACAAGAAATTATAGAACGGACCATTACATGTTTAGAAACATCGACAGTCCTAAACACCCTAATGTTCCGCTCCATCTACAAAATATAAAGAGTCTTCTTCAATACTTTTAATAGCAAGCATCCACTTAAGCTTTTCCATCTTGTGTACTTGAAAATCAAGAACCATTCTTCCGCCGAGGCATTTGCAAGAGCTTGCAGTCCAAAATGTAGAAGTACATGCTGCCAAACAAACCTAGTATAAGTGCGTTCAAAAAACAAGTGCTTAAGGGTCTCAGTTTGTCTGCCACATAACACGCAAGCATCAGATGCTTTAATTCCCATCTCATACAATTTCCTCTTAGTATGCAGACCGTTCTGAAGAACTCTCCACATAAGCAAATTTTCCTTTGGAATACTGTTTGAAAGCCAAACTCTCGAATGCCAAGGAAAGCATACACTACTCTGAACCAATTCTTTGTAGACTGTGTGAGGCTTCCCGTTCCATAAGGCATGATAGAAGTATAATGGTAGATTTGTATTCAATATATTAGACCAGACATATCTAATTACAGCAGAGCTACAGCGAGGAAGACATAATACACCATTTACCATCACCTTTGCCATACATTCACTTTCATTAATACCAGACTTTCTTCTTATATTATAAAATCAGCAAGAATCAATCCTTTAGCATACCGAGGATCGAGCCAAAACGATGCATGTTCCAAATTCAACAAACTTCACTGAAAAATAGGAAGAAATCTCATTTGTTGTTTCAGCATATTTCATGATATTTTATATTTCAATGCATATGTTTAAACTTTAAACTACTCATGAGATGTTAAAATTTTAATTATTTAAATAACCGTAGAGATATTTAATTCATTTTTCTAATATAACTCCTAAAAATATACGTCGATTTTACTATGTATGTTCATAGTAAAAAAAAAACTGAATTTTTCCATGCAACTAAAAAGATTTAGAAATCACATAACATGAAAAATGTATATCAACAATAATGGCAAAGTTATTTTTTAAATTAGTTATGATTTATTTATATCAAGAATTTACCATATATTATATCATAACATTCTTTTTGCGCATCGGTAACTCCGGAACAAACTATACATTTTTTGCATATTTCTTTTTATATTTTCCTACTGTGTTATACAATTAAACTAACTTCGTAATTTTACATTTAACTTATTTGAACAGATTTTATTAAATAATATTTGCTAATTTATCAAATAAATTACTATCATACATCAATTTCAACATGTATACCCATATTAACAAAAATAATTAAAAAAATTCTCAAATATACATACGTACATATTGTTTGTGTAATTTATAGAATATAAATTACACAAAAACAATAATTTTAATTAATAGTTTATGTATTTCACATCAAAATTTATTATGTATTGCATAACAAAGTTCTCATTTTAACATTAAAATAAAAAATATTATTTTTAATAATATTGTCGTATCCAACGCACGTGTAAAACATTAGTATTTTGAGATGGAAGAAGCAAAAAAAAGAAATGTGTTTCTATTTAAATAGTGCAGTTGAAAAAAAAAGTTAGTATAAATGAATCGTGCCTACAAGTAAACAATATAAACGATCATTTATAGAGTTTAACCACATAGAAAATTTATTGATGAGCATTTGAGAAAAGCGTAACATGATCGAGAATTGGGGACTAGTGGGGATTTCTAGCATTCGTTTTCTTCGAAACCTGCGATCACTCGACAAAAATTGGGGACAAGCTTCTTTAAGCAATCGAATTATTAAAGCAAGCCATCAATTAACTTCTTCTACAAAATTTTCAAGATCTGGAATTATTCATCACCAACATTTCAACCGAGATCTTCTGATTGGATTGTCTTCTCTCTTTTTTAACAGTAATCACTCACGTTGCAAAAATTACAAAGAAAATTACTAAGCTGTAGCGAAAGGGCACATCCGTTGAAGCCGACTAACATGTATGTGATTTCAATTTGAATTATGCACCATTTTTGATTGTTTTGTCATTTAGTCTTCTTTCGGTAAATTGATTATAGGACTACGCCTAATTATGATTTTCCCTCCATTGATGATCATGTGTCTTTGTTTGTAGGAAAGTTAAAAAATTACACTGTTCTCGTATAAAATCTCATGCGCAAACATATTGTGCTGCAGCAGCAGATGTCCTGTAAAAATAAAAATAAAATGTTGGTTAACAAAAACTGAATCAAACATGTTCAAGAATGTTACATAAATCTCGTGATCGATATGTAAAGCGAATGTAGATGATCCAAATATTGAGGGGTCAGTGTAGACAGTGGCTGCATATATATCCTGTAGGGTGATTATATATACATGTCAAATTGACATTGCCATCTCCTTTAAAGTTAAAAGTATATATTACAATGTAGAGGTCTTATTGTACTTGTCTTTTACTTATAATTCATCTGTCTTTTTTCCATTATTTACACATCCTTTTTCATTTTTCGTACCAAGCATGTCTTATCGAATTTTTGTTACAAACTGTGTCATGAGTCTGCACCAATTGGAAGGAGAATGTAATTTTAGTTTTTGTAAATATATTTGTTTGTTCTAAGATTGAATTCTGCATGCAAGTATGAACCATACGTTGTATACGAGAAAGTAGCATATATTTCTTTACACTCCTGTCTGCATAAAGAATTGTATTCTATTGATTACAGATGTATATCGTACATTTATTTTTTTACCATGCATTCAAATTAACTGTTCATCGCAGAGGAAACACAAATTTGGTAAACTATCGCCAGTTTCCTAGAAGCGTCATATCTCCTTCATGTGTGAGAAATCAAAAACATTGTCCCATGCCCGAAGTTAATTTAATTAAACAGACAATGAAAATTTATTTACCTCAACAGCCATAGATCATTACAAAATGAGTAATGAAAGCTACATGTGACCAAATTGTGTTATTATTATATAGAAATTTTGTCCACGAGCAAATTTAAAAACTAAATAAATCCATACAAATTATCTAAAAGGAATGTAAATTGACCATCAGATGGTTAATTTGACTAATGAAGTAGATGCCAATTTTTGTTTCCTTATCCACAGTATTTCTAACGATACTAGCTGCAGTAAAATTATAATAATGAAGTGGTCCTCAAAACTACATACAAATCAGAGCAACCACATCACTCATAGTCTCTTATTAGATATATTAAATTTTTGAGAAAAAACACTAGTCCACAAGCTCCCCAAATTATTAGAAAGAGATAGAATGTGATGCAAGTAAAAAACAAGAAACAATATAATAAAAGTATTTACAAAAAAAAGCCCAGAAATTAATTCACCTTGAAGAAACATTGATTCGTAATTAAATGAGAATTGCGATGGTCCAATTTCAAAATCTCTTCATTGATAATTGGCATATTCTTCTAAGTTTATAAACACTGTACATTGTGTAGATATTGATAATAGAATATTATTATTATTATTGATTTACAAGTTTTATTACATGTTATAAGTGTAAAATAAGTTTGTTTTTAAGCATTAAATATTTCTTAAAAGTAAATATCTTTATTTGTTGTGTATTTGTACTAGTATTGACAAGGGATAGTAACTGTATAAGCTACAGCTTTAGCGTATCAACGGGAGATATAAATGCCAATTCGCTTTTAATTTTATTTATTACACTTATGCATTACTTGTGTGCATGCACAAATCGTGCATGTCATACACTAGCACTGAAAAAAAAAAAGTTAATTGATTAAGTAAATAAAAATAAGGCCAACTAAAATACTCTTGGCAGTTTGGTCTACATCCTGAGCTAAGCAATAGCTTGTCTAACGACTGTTTATCATATTGGACTGGACAAAAGGTTCAAAATTGGCAACAGTAGTTTGTTGATAGCAATTTTAAATATAAGACACAATGGCACATTGTTTTAAGAAGTTACAGCATTCAACCTGTAATTTTGAGTCTTTAAATTTAAAATTAAAATGTGGTGTACATCATTTCACTTCCAGTTATAATACTCCAGAAAGGCCAATAAGGGAAATCCATATCTCATTAATTTCTTCAACTCCAGCCTCAATGATGGAGTACTTAAATTAAAAGCTCAATACCTAAACATTCCTTTCCATTAATTTGCTTTAAATCCTGCATGCAAATTTGTTCAACCTACATAAAGATAATTTATTATGCTAACAATCTCCCCACTTCAAAGTTCTAATCGAGATGCAAAAGACGAGGGAGATTTTGCACTAGAAGACATCAACTTTGATGACTTGTTTGTAGGATTCGATGAACTTCCCGACCTTGAAATTGACCCTTGTGATATATTTGCTGATTTTTCTTTCAATAGTAGCGAGGAGGGAGATGGAAATAACAAGGGTTCAACATCGGAAGAAAATGATGTACAACATAAAAGAGATGGATGCTACAGGGAGCACTCAGGTAAAGAAGAGACAGAAGTTGTGAGTGCAAGAACAAAGGAGGATGACAAGAAGCCACCTTCATCTAAATCAGAGAATGTTAAAAGCCAAAAGTCATCAGGCAAAAAGTCATCTCAGTCTAAAAAGAAAGCTAAGGTGCAACTTCACGTAATATATTAGGGTTTTTACGAATTTATTGCAAAAGACCTTGATTTTCTGTTACAATTTAGCGTTTAAATTCATAAATATTCATGAAATAAGCTTAAATCTGTGCAGATCTGATATATAAACAAAGTTTATGTGTAACTAATTTTTTTTTTTAAGAAAAGTGTTAAATAAGTTGCACATCTCATCTTTTATCTTCTTTACGTACTGTGCATATATTACGAACTTAACAATAATGTTTTCTTTAACTATGTATTGTAATCATCATAGGTGGACTGGACTCCGGAGCTTCATCGGAGATTTGTTCAGGCAGTGGAGCAACTGGGGGTAGACAAAGCAGTACCATCCAGGATTTTAGAGCTCATGGGAATTGATTGTCTCACGAGACATAATATTGCAAGTCATTTACAGGTACACTTAATTTTTCACACACACACACACACACACACACACACACACACACACACACACACACACATATATATATATATATATATATATATATATATATATATATATATATATATATATATATATATCTGTGTGTGTGTATGATAAATTGCTTCATCATCATCATCATTTTTTTGGTTTGCTTTATTTATCGGATTTTGGATGCGATATAAATATGCTTATCTGTGATATATTTATAATTATTGTTTTACATGTACTAATTAGTTCACTGATAATAAATATTGTGGTATATCTACCAATAATTTCTAAAAGTAAACTAATTAAAGTAAAATTTTGAGTGCAATTACTTAAAATTTTGTGGTTATGTATTGCAGAATTTGTAAATCTATTAACAAGGGCTTCGAAAACATGTAATGCATTCACAGTTTTACATATTACACACAGGATGTGTTCCTATCATGTGCAGTTTACCCGAAATAAACCTGCACTTAATGTGATATTCAATCTTTTACATGCATGTGTACTCCAACTTTTAATCCAATCGCAATTTGAGTTTTTCTGAAAAGAACAAGCAACAAAATAAAATTATTATATGAATATGGAAAA
The DNA here is from genome assembly GCA_030737875.1 of Allium sativum. Classification (NCBI taxonomy): domain Eukaryota; kingdom Viridiplantae; phylum Streptophyta; class Magnoliopsida; order Asparagales; family Amaryllidaceae; genus Allium; species Allium sativum. The sequence goes on from CM060924.1 coordinate 684,291,202, forward strand.
TATATGAAACTTCATGCTCAGTATACTAAAAAACTATTACATTCCCTATGCAAGTAAAATCAATAAAGTATTGAGAGTAAGTACAAATGCATATGACATCTACCAGTATAAGCATGCTTAAACTAAAATTTTAAACTTGAAAGCACAGACACAACGCACTGTCATTTAGAGGTTATGTAGAACTCGTAATTGCAGTACTGATGCACTAATGAAGTTAAAAATAATGAAAACTGAAACACAGAAATATCGGTCGCATAGAAAGCATTTGCTAGCAAGAGAAGCAGAAGCAGCAAGCTGGACTCACAGACGTCAGTTGTACGTGGGCAGCACTAACAATGGTGGAGGAGGGAAGACAATGAACATGAAACCTAGTTGGGCACCACAGCCACTGCCCATGGTTGGATTTCCTCCGGCAATGCACCATCCCCAACATCAAAATTTCAGACCGTTGCATGTTTGGGGCCATCCGCAGGCCGTGGAGCATCCTCAGCTTGTTCCAGTCTGGCCCAGGCCTCCATGGGGCCCACCTCGACAGGTGCATGGACCTGTTGTGCCTGCTGACCCTACTTATTGGCAGCATCATCCACATTATAACCAAAGGGTACAGTTTACATGCTTTTGATGCTTTCTTTTACAAGTATATGTTGAAATTCTAAGCTCTCATGCGAACAGACACACTTATTTATTGGTTAAGATTATTACACAAATTTAAAAAAAGGGAAATTGAGTACTAGATGAAGTGGTTTAATTGTTGAAAGTATCATATTTCACGTTACCATACGCATGTGCCCTTAGTATTTAGCTTATCATCATGACCAGTATTAAAATGGAAAGCTCTGATTACATGCCCAGACATGGAACGATTGACATTGTTTCCTACTTAACGGTAGCAGAAAATATATGATGTATTCAATATTTAGAACCTTGGGTAAGTGCATAACATAATAGTATGTTGGCTGTGTGCTTGCCATGCTATAAAAAACCTGCACTAAACAAATAAGAGAACCTTTACTGGTTCTTTTAAAACTTGGGTAAGCGCTGTTAACAAGCAGCTGAATTTGGCCACTTGGCAGTAAAAAAATCAGTGATTTTTCTCCATTTGCTACCACTATTAGGTAGCAAGCGAGTTGTGATGTTCTTACATATTTTAATTGCATGATTGTGAGACTTGTACTACTTAAAATGCAAATAGTAGAGTTAATATTACCGGTAAAACCCTCAAAGATAGCTTGCTATTCAAATGTCAAGTGAGAAATGCAAGTGCACAAATATGAAAATATCAATAATTCGTTAATTTCCCCTTTGAGGTACATTATGTAATGTGGAAGGATGCATATTTTGAATGTTTTGTGATAGTATTTGTTCTGCTTTATTATTTAAAACAAATATATGCTAAATTATACATAGTTTATAGCATACATGTATTTGGAGGAATATGAATCTGCGCATGACATGATAGTTTACCAAATGCCTATATGTTTTGTTTTCCTTTATGTCTGGTAAAGTGTTCAGTTATTCATGTTACAGATTAATTTTTAAAAGAACATGGAGTCATCATGAGGGTTGCACATCAAAAATATTCAAGTACATATGTTAATTATATAGCAGTCTAACAACAATTTCTTCTATTTTATGTAGACTTTAACTCAAGGAACGCCATGCTATCCTCCTCCGCTAATACCACAAGCGGTGCTATTCTTTTCTTAAAGGGCATTCATATTCTAAATGCATATATAAGAACCACAATGAACAAGTGCAGTCATAATTAATACTACCCCATGTTTATCTAAACTGATTGAAATCATTTGATTAATGCAGAGATATTCAACCCAACCTGTTGCTGGAATTCCTCCTGCACATCCTATTTTTCGACCACCGCCACCACCAGAAATTGTACCTCTTCCGAAAAAACATTTAAGCCCGCGTGCTCAATCCGATGCTCAACCAGTAAGTCATTGACTTTATATGTATATAAACCAAACTAATTCAGATTTTTTGATAAAAGAATGTGTAAGTTGCAAAATGTCAAATTATAGATATAGGCCTAGGAAAAACTGACTATAGAACTACAACATGAAAAGTTCAAACTTTAACTTTTGAAATTACAAATATATGAATGACACAGTGTTCATTTTTTATTTTATTTTTAAATAACTTGCAATAAGTTTTTACTGACTTTTATCCTTTCAGTAAGATTATTTATTTTATGTTGAGCCTACATAAATTAACAGTTCTAGTTAGGACCGGAAATTTTTACCGTATTACCATTTATCGTCATTACTAACCACTACCAATTAAAATGATCCAAAAAAATTGATAATCAATTTGTTTGGTACGGTTTGCCTAACCACATAAAGTTATGTGCATGGTAATGATAATTAACTATTAAATACAGTAATTATTATACTTACCATATATCTTTGAACACATAAGCATACATACGTATATAACATATGTGCGTATGTATAGTATTTTATTATTTAACACCGCATTTTAAGTATAATGATTTAATAGAAAATATGGCAAAATACTATTATGTTATCAAATTAAATGCAATTATTATTGTGTATTTTTAGAGATAATATGATTTTGTACAATATTTTAGCATCTTTCCTACATAAAATAAAATAGATAAACAATCATAAAGTAGAAAATAACAACTCTTAGTAATAGCATGAAAAATTGTAAATAAATAGATATCAAATTTGCAAATGGTAAAATGTAATTACCGACGCCTGCCAACAATTACCAACCAAAAACCGAATTATCGATTTACCGATTACTTTGATTGGTGATGGTAAATTTTTTCTATTACCATGAATATTGATATGGTAATGGTTTTGAATATGGTACTGAATCGAATCCAGCCCTAGTTCTAGTGATATAATGGTGTTGACTGTTGAGTACTCAATACAACCATACTTCTTGTTGGATGAAGCCACTGACACTCCTTCAGAAGTTTTGGTGATAAATTGGTATGTACTAACAAGCTTTAACATTCTTGAACATCCACATGAATTAACAGTTTTAGTGATAAAATGGTCCTACCAATGACTGTTAAGAAAAGTGAAGTGTGGACAGTTTTGTTGATAAAAGTATTGACAGTTGTTAATTGACTTTCTTCAAAGGCTGAGTGATGAAGAAAAGATTCTTCAGGGACTCTTTGGTAGATTGTCCTTCACAGTAAAGTTGTTGGCAACAGTACACAGAAAGAAAGGCCAAATGAATAAGATTCAGATTAATCTGCATGCATGCTGCCTGTAGGGCACAAATACAGATAGAGAATTCTAGATTTAGTTTTTGGAACTATTAGAATGAAGCACAACGAATTAGTTTACAACATAGTAAAACTGCTATCTATAGATTTTACCTTTTTCTACTAAAAAGGAGATTTCCATATTAATTTGGACCACTTGATCACAAGGACTATTTTAAAATTCTAGTTGTTACTGATCAATCATTTTCACTGAATAAAGGCTAAATGCAATATTTGATTTTCAATTATTGCTCTTTTTTTTTTTTTTTTTTTTTTTTTTTTTTTTTTTTTTTTTTTTTTGTGATATATGAATACTGTGCAGTCAAAGGAGAGCATAGACGCAGCTATAGAAGCCGTGTTGGCAAAACCATGGTTGCCACTACCGCTTGGACTGAAACCGCCTTCATTGGACAGTGTGATGGTTGAGTTACAGAAGCAAGGTGTTGGCAATCTTTGAGTACTACACTGGTGTTGGTTTTCTGCATTAGACAAAAAGAAAAAGAAATTCGTCGACTTTCCTATATGTTGTAAATTATTATGAAACCCTTGTTATGTTCTTTTTGGTTAATTTCATGCTTTTTTTGGATATATATATGTATGTATGTATGTATGTATGTCGAAGAAGCCGGAGGATTCATGGTGACATTGTGTGTTCTAATTTCTAATATGTCTGAGAACTTGGTACGTACTATTCATGTGATATATGGAGGAACTTGCTGCAAAATACTGATTGTTTTCTGTTGTACTAATTACTATTCACGTTTTGAGGAACTTGCTGCAAAATTCTGATTGTTTTCTGTTGTACTAATTACTATTCACGTTTTGATTTATTTTTTAGGTGGATATCTTAATGCATGAAAAGAAATTACGTGCTTTTATTCTCTTATGTTCATTTTTCTCACCATTTTCAACAAAAAATATCAAATGAAAAAAAATAAAGAATACATAAAATAAATTTCAACAATACCACCTTTCATGCAACTTCTCCAAAATATATTTGGACGACCAACTCGTCCCCTCTGCCGTCCTTCCAGCCACCAAAGCTTCCTCCCCAGAATCCGACGTTGCCATTCGCCCAACCTCATGATCCTCCGACCTAACTCCTCTGTCCTTCGATTCGCGATTTGATAGAAATGGGGCTTTCAACTGGTTGTTTTTCGGAGAAATCATAAAACAACCTATTCGGATCGTTGCTTTCAAGCACCGACTCATGTAGGGTTTTTCATCCCCTAAACGAGGCTGTCCACCTGCAACATACTCTGCCCAGTCGTCTTTCGGCCAAAGTGATTTCCATCCTCTGGAGGCTGCAAATAACAAACCAGGGCCGAGGCAAGCGAAGAAAAGTACTTGGACCGGTTCTGTATCTCATGATTCTCGTCTACCTTTGCCCGCTCCTTCTGCTATTGTTTCGAGAATCCTAGCAAACGCTTTCAATCATAATCAGGAAACTAGTTATCTTTGGAAAGACGTCGTTTCAAGTAACAAAGTTCCAGTTTATATCCCGTTTAAATTTTATCATTTGGAGGAATTTCAAAATATGAGTTGTGCGAAGATGACATGGATATTGTCCAAAATGCTCGACAATAGTGGGAAAATGCAATTGTAATTTATGTTGTCGACGCTAAACCTCATTATTCATTTTTAAGGCTTATATTCATAGAGTATGAAGGTTAGTGTCTAATTTCACTATTTATCTAATGAAGATGGTTTTTACATTATCAAGTTTGATAGTAAGGAGGACTGCGATAAATTTTAAGGAGGATCATATTTTTACAACAAAAAATTAATGACAATGAAACACTGATCGTCGGACATGATTCTCGATACAAATATATTACACACTGTTCCTATATGGATTCGATTATCGAGCTCCTGATTTTTGGTTGGAAGAGGGAATAAACCGAATTGCATCTGCACTTGGAAACCCTTTAAAGTTATACAAATTTATGGAAGGTATTAGGAAAATCGTATTTGCCCGTATGCTTGTTGAGGTTTCTAGTAAATTTTCCTATCATAAACAAATCCCAATTTTATCAGAGGATGATAAGCTAGTAAGGAAGTTGAATTGAGCAGTATCCTCCTTAATGCATGAATTATGATAGTTTTGACCATTTGATAGATCAATGAGTCCACTAAAGTTTGGGTACTCAAACCAATGTCATCACAAATTTTGAATCTAATTTGATGGAGATTGATTAGACTTTGTATTCTTCGGGAGTACATGATTCTGAGTTTACTCATCCTCAAAACCAACAGATAGATCAATCAGCAGATCTTGCCATGGTAACTGATGTTGAAGAAGAAGATCGTATCTCTATAGATATGGAGAGGGATAATGATCGGCCTGATCATCATATTCAGTTGGCTCTTCAAAATGGAAGTAAAGCGACAACTCATGTATCTGAAGAGCATCTATTGGATGTTGTGAATGCAGATATGTAGCTTAAGGAAGGTAGAATTTATGAATTCATAAATTCAAGTCAGCAAGATAATAGATTTAAAGCAAGTCGTAAAGCTCATGCCGATGATGTTACTATGAAGTTTCAAGATGCCTCGAACCAAGATGTCATTGAAAATCCTGCTTGGAATTTAATGACATCTTATCTTAAAAAGAAAAAAAGTGAAGAAGCTTAAAAAATAGATTCTATTTCTTGAGATGACCTAGTTCTTGTCGATAAATATTAAGGAAGCTGTAACGGCTGGAAATTTCCGGCTCCTCGAGAGTCGGAAATTCCGCGACGTTAGTGAAAGAATTTAGAAGGTGAGAAAGAAAAGATAGAACTAATAGAATAGAAGAAGAAGAAGAACATCAGAATCATCAGAGTAACACGAATCTCACAGCGGAACGAATAACATATAATATATAACATAGCTTTGAAGTAAACAGTTATATATATACAATAGCACTTATCAGAGTACAACACTTACAACACAGCGGAAATAACTATAGCTATAGAATCTTGCAGCCTCCTGCTCCAAGCTCTCCAAGCATATCTGTAAATCCCGACTACTTGACTGCCCGTACAAATTTAGGCACCCAAGAGTTTAGGGAAAACAATAAAGTAAACTCCGGGTCAGTCATGGGACTGGTATGAGTAAAATAGTTTAAAACAGGTATAGGATATCTCATAAGACCACGCCGTGAATACGGAACGGGTTTTTCCCTTATGAGTATCTGAACAACTTTGACAAGCAATATCCTTGTGATATTATAAGTGTCTAAGTACAAATAGGTATCAATCTAGCAGAAACGCTTGCATCTCACGTTCTACATGCATAGTATAAAATCATAAACCGCAGGGCGCTTATCGGAGAATGGATTCCAACAGACAAGGTATGGGAGCACCTTCTGAATAGTGTACTCTAGAGGTGATACACTCAGGGTTCAACAAGAACGTCTTGCAACCCGACCACACATGACCGCTCACTCATTTAGCTTGAGTGTCGCGAATATATTGCCACCACGGTTGTAGGCCATCAAACCGTCATCCGAAGATACAGAATCAAAAAGAAGTATAAATATGAATATTCTCTAGATCGGTGACAATACATCCTGCTTGGGGATGACCCAACTAGCCATGCTGCCTAGCCCAACTTTTGTTACTTCCCGGTGTGAGGCTAGAAGCTACGTCTATCTTCAGAACATCTGATCACCATTCACTTTGAATGCCACATCGTCATACCCGCCAAATCACACATTGACTTATACAAAAATAACACAGGTATATAGCTAAGAGAAACGAATTCCTCCGCCACCAAACGTAAATACGTTTGAACAGATCAACTTACGCGATCCCTTGGATATACTCTGTCAGACCTTCTTCCATATACGTTGTCCTGGGACTGGACAAACCGAAGGCACTATTCAGTATATCCATCTTAGTCACTGTTATCTAAGACTTATACAACAGCCCTTGCACTTTACTCCGTCTTCAATTTATCTTTGGCACATATTGCTCGCAACGCTTATGCCAATACAGAGTGGTTCTTTGGATAATAATCCAACTGGTCTCTCCATAATAACAACGTTAAAATGGTAAAAACTTTGATAGTCTGTGATTCAACTATCAAATGAAAACATGTCGGTGTACAAACAACGATCTTATTTCCAAATGGAAATTCGATCGATCAATCATCATATGTTCATATTTCCTTATTTCATATATTTAGAAAATATATGTTATAAATCATTGGAAAACATTTCCATAGCTTATTTTCACATCACTATTATTTCGCAACTATCAGTCCCTAACTGTAACTAGTATGAGAACAATTCTCTAAGTATCAATCCGGAAGGTCGAAACCCACATCAGATCATCACTTAGAAAACCGTTCAACTTAGCCTCTCCAGTTAGTTTCTGAATTTGCTTAACTCTATTTCTTAAATTCTTATCATGAAAACATTTCATTTTCTATGTTTAGAAAACATATCTGACTATATTTGGAAAACGTTTCCAAAACTCATTTACGGATTTCCAATGAACGTTGTATAAAACATCGTTTCGCTTAATCCATTTATCGCTTATTCCTTAACTTTATTCCTAATCAACCTTTTAGATCGAACCACAACTATTCCTTTGTCAATTCTAAAGTCAATCAAGTTGGGGTATAATTACCTCGCAGACCTTAATTGAACAACGTCCTTTACTGTGAAATAGATGAAGCTCATCGCTCACTTTTTACAATCATCTGTTTACGCAAATTCTCGGATTCAGGTTACGAATCCACTTCTTATATGACAGTGTTTGATTATAACTATAACGTTATAATTCCTACCCCTATATATTTTATTTCCTAACTCGAATAATTTAACAGACACCTAATTTCTAAATCAATAACTTAATCTTTATTTAAACCCTGGAAAGTAAATAGTACTTTCCCAAATTCGCTATAATCGAATTCGACATATAACTCTCTTTCGAGTAATCTCTATTTGATTAACTCTTCTTCGAATAACCTATATTCGATTATCTCTCTTCGAATAACTCATATTCGAAATCTCTCTCTTTCGAATAAACAATATTCGATCTCTTTCTTTCGAATATGCTATATTCGAAAATCTCCTTTAGATTTACTAATCGATAACTCCTTTCGATCAAACTAAAATCGATAACTCCTTTAACTCTATTCGAATAACTAATATTCGACTAACTCCTTTGGATCGACTCATTTGATTAACTCCTTCGAATAACTAATTCGAATAACTTACCTTCGAATAACCAATATTCGATTTACTCTAACTCGATTAACTTAATTCTAATCGATTTACTCCATTTCGATTCAACTTAATTCAAATCGATTAACTTAACTCAAATTGATTAACTCCTTTCGAATAACTAAATTCGATTTAACTCTAATTGAATAACTAATATTCAATTAACTCTTACGTGTTTACTCTATTTGAATAAGTAATTCGAATCACTCTAATGTGTTTAACTCTATTCAAATATCTAATTCGAATAACTCATTTTGAATAACTAAATTCGATTAACTCTTTTAACTTTACTCGAATAACTATATTCGATTAACACCTTCTTTCGAATAACTATATTCGATTAACTCTTCGACTAACTCCTTTGGATTAACTAACTTCGAATAACTCCTTGGGATTAGCTAACTTCGAATAACTCCTTTGGATTAACTAACTTCGAATAACTCCTTTGGATTAACTAACTTCGAATAACTCCTTTGGATTAACTAACTTCGAATAACTCCTTTGGATTAACTAACTTCGAATAACTCCTTTGGATTAACTAACTTCGAATAACCAATATTCGATAACTATTCTTCGAATAAATAATATTCGGTAACTCTTCTCAAATGAATAACATTTGATTTCTCCACTCGAATAAACTATATTCGATTACACTTCCCTCGAATACTCTATATTCGATAACTCTACTTCGAATAAGTGATATTCGGCAACTCTACTCGATTAACTCCACTTGGATAACTCTAACAGGTCAACTCTAACCGGTCAACTTTAACTGTTTATCTTTAACTGGTAAATTTTAACTGGTTAACTCAAATGGTTTAACCTAACTTGATTTACTTGTCTCGATTAACTGAACTAACCCACTTAGTTTAACTTAGTTAATTCACTTTGATTAACTCTAACCGATTTACTTAGTTTAACTCAGCTAATTCACTTTGATTAACCTAACTAATTTTACTTCGATTAACCAATTAGTTTAACTTGACTAATTCACTTAGTTTGACGCAACTAATTCACTTTGATTTACCAATTAGTTTAACTTAACTAATTCACTTCGATTAACCGCTTAGTTTATCTTAACTAATTTACTTTGGTTAACTTAACCAATTACTTTGATTAACTCGACTAACTTGCTTTGGTTAACCTAACAAATTACTTTGTTTAACTCTATTCGAATAAGTAATTCGAATCACTCTAATGTGTTTAACTCTATTCAAATATCTAATTCGAATAACTCATTTCGAAAGATTTCCTTTTTACAACGTTTATCCATTGATAAAGATTTACTTTTTTACAAGTTTATCCATTTATAAAGATTTACTTTTAGTAACGGTTCTTCACTTTATAAATGTCCTTTTAATAACGTTTCTACTTCTCTATATAAGTCCAGACTTATATATATTCCATTTATCAACGATAAATAATTTATTTAATTTATAAAACATTATTTATAAATTAATCTACTTCAATTTATCTGTTTAAAACAGATTTCCTATTTAATATCTCATTTAAATCCATATCGTGTTATACCGTATGCGAAGCACGTGTTTAAATCTATCCTTGTATAATTCTATTTATTTTCCGAACAAGTGTTCCTTTATTTATTCCCTAAATAAATATTCCTTTATTCCATTTATTTATAATCTAAATAAATGTTCCTTTATTTATTTCCTAAATAAATAAATGTTTTCATTTTATAAAATCCTATCGATGTTATAAATAAGATTTATTTTCAATATAAACATTGAAAATTCCCTTTTTACATTCTAGTATCATCTACGGTGTTTAACGTGTCGTATAACAATGATCGGTATCATTCAAACATATGAAATCAATAACAGATTTCATAACACATCATATATCACAATATATGAAAAACGGTAAAATAAATGTTGAGGAATCCAGTCGGATTCCTCCAACCTGTTTCCCTGCATCCACAGATGTTACACAATAAAATATACATCAATTTCATTCCAACATGAAATATACTGATGAACTGAATCAATATTTGATTGTCGTTTATATATATAACTATATCTATGTTTCAATCAAATCTATTTAACAGTCCAAAATATCAATACACAGCAATCAAATCATTTAACACAGTTTATATAAAAATATAAACTGAGGAGAGTTAGTGAGTTTTACTCACATTGTCCGTAATCGTTAAATACGATTTTCGGCTGTCGATTCAGATTAGACCGTTTATTCCATCGTAAATTTAGACGAGCTCAAAATCATTCCCGACCAGCTCCATGGCGTCACCCTCGTCCCTACGATCCGGTCGGATTCTGGTTTACTTGAAATATTTTCCCGGCCCAAACAATTAAACCCGCTCGTTTAAAAAAAACTTCTTCCCCAACATTCACTTCGAACAGATAATGTGGAATCACCATGACCTTGCAGCTCCTTCCATCGACTACTGCTCCCTCTCCACTACATGAAACCGTGCAAAACTTCCACCAAAATTCGCCTGACCCAAAACCGCATCAACTCATGCTACTAACGTCTAACTCGCGCTACCACCTTACTTCCGTTCTCGGCTTCAAACCCTCGACCCTGCAATCAGTACCGACAACTTTCTGAACAGAACCCACCCAAACTTCCGAGCATGATCAAATTTCAACTACAAATCTGAATTCATCATCCTGACACCCACCGACTACTTCGCACCAGCTCTCCAATACGAGAACCGCATGCACCATTCCTCACTGAATTCTACACGTGACTTGCCATGTTAAAAATCCATCTCATCGCATCCTGTTTGAAACCCACGGTTTTCCTCCTTCACACCATCCATGACCGACTGTTCTTCCACCTCCCAGTTATTTCGAACTATGAAATAAAACGTGCCCGTACTACATAAATCCCCATCTATAAATACTACTTGGCAACGTTGATGACCCTCAGTACTTCCCCCACCAAAATCCTCCACCGTCACCATCCTTCAACTCATTGTTTCCCTGAAGAAGACGCGACCTGAAATGCTGCGAGGTCCTCAAAAATCACCCACCCAGGTCGGAACCCATCACGAGTTCATCTCAGACCATTTGCCTGACCTCCGATGCCACGAGATGGCCCATAAACCGAACCCTAGATTCTCTGTGAACGTCGAATTTTGATAGAATAACGTTCGAGTGCCACCACAGTCATACCAACGCAAAGAGAACCCATTCAGCATTTTGATTATATTTTTGTTTCGATTTGTATGATCTAATCCAGTTTGTTTTGGATTTTAGAAGACATTTGTTTTACTGTGGGAATGAAAAACGGTGGCGGCTTAAGGAATATGACCAGAAGAAAAGCCAAACTAGGTTTTAGAAGAGTTAACTATATTTATAGGATTTTCCTTTTTGTTTGTATGGATTTAAATCTTACACATCTTTTGTTTTGAAACCACACAGAATTTGTAGGTGTGAACAAAGAAGATGTGGCCTTGTTTCGATCAGAGAAAGAAAGCTAATAGGGTTTGAGGGACCATAGTTTTGTGCGGCTTAAAGAGGAGGACGTAGTCTATTTTTGGCCTTAGAAATGACTTAGGATATTTTAGGGTTGGTTATTTATCTTTATTCATTTTAAAATCCATTGCAAATGTGATATTTCGTTCCCATACGAGTCGTCAAGGACAGATATAAAAATATTGTTGTGACCAGTAAGGTACCACGATTTCAAAATTATAAAAATATCGGTAGTTCAACTCATATTGTGAAACCTAAAAATGTTGACTACAGGGTGCCAAATACACCAAATAAAAAGTTGCTTATTTAATTAATTAAAAATTACAATAAAATTCTAAAAATTAAATTATCACTACTTCCCAAAAGAACCTTGTCTATATTCAAACCTGATATCAAATTATTTTGAAATAACCGTTATGGCCGATAAACGATTCTATAACGACTATTCTGAAATTTGATTTGGACATATCTCAAAATCTACACGACGAAATCCCGATTTTTCTCTTCCACTAGAAAGATATACTCCACCAGCTCCACACCTTTCTTGTTTCACAGAAATCCGACTTCAAACGGTCCCTGTATATTCAGTTGAAGTTCAAATCGCCAAATAGCGAACTGCAGCGCCATTTCTGTAACAACCCGAAAATCTGGGCCAGTTTAAAATTTTTATTTTGGCAATTTTAGCGAAATTCCTTGCCGTCACAGTTGGTATCAGAGCTTTGGTTTACAAAGCTCGAGAACAAGACACATTAGAACCATACGAAAGAATTCATCAGATATTGGATTAGTAATATCCAATTAGAATGACTCGTTAGAGATGGGATCAGTAGTATCCTAGAATGAGTGTGAAGAGTATATTTTTGAAAATGAAAACATTTTTGTTTTGAAAATTTAAATTCAATTATTCGTATTTGATTATTTGTTTATATTGATTTTGGACAATTCAGTATATAAAGAATTTGCATATACGCCTTGCAAACGTATATTCAAAGTTTTAATATACTGGATAGATATGGAATCACATTCTAGTCGCCCGGAGATGGTACTGATGATTGTCATGACATCATCAGTATTTATGTTCGTGTTTCGAAGGTGTGATTTTCTATATATATTTCCATTAGGCTGGTGTGAGAACCGAAACTTATATATAGCTAGAATACATTGTTGTGAATTGGCATCAAAAACATGATTTTTGTATATGTATCAAAATTATGAATTTGAAACTCTAATTCACTAATTGATTGATGTTTGTGTTGTTTGTTTATTTGTTTGCTAATTTTTAGCCATTTAGCCTAATTGGAACAAATATTGAATTGTATTGAAAATTGGTCGCATTTGCTTGCATATACATATACTTACATTGAACAGGTCATAGCAAGGAGGCTAGAGCAGAGAATAAAATTTGTTTGCCCGACAAATAGGTACATGTTTACTACATAATTTCCTGTTTTGTTTGGGTGATGATGATTTTATGAGCCTATTGGCTAGCCGCTTGGCTTTTTCTTTTTCTTTTTGAGATCTGAAGGACCGGGGAAGCTATTTGAAATTCCCCGATGCTCCCGGTGCAGGGGAGGTTATGGCGAAATTTTTCAAAAATTTAGGGTGTTAGCCAAATTTTTGAAATTTTGAAAATTCTCAGAAACTGAAAGGTTGGAGAATGGAAGCCAGATCGAATGTTGAGTTGATAAATCAAACCACTTTCGACTTTGTTCCTTTTCGGGGACGAAAAGTTTTAAGTGGGGGAGATTGTAACAACCCGAAAATCTGGGCCAGTTTAAAATTTTTATTTTGGCAATTTTAGCGAAATTCCTTGCCGTCACAATTTCAAGCTCGGTTTTAATTATAATTATAAATTATAATTATAAATTATAAGTTCGAACGTTTTACTTTAAGTTATCGATATCACCAAATCGATATATAAATAATTAAATAAATTAATTATTCGACAGCTAACAAAACGCGCCATTACAGACTTCCCCCCTTAAAATAATTTCGTCCTCGAAATTGCTAAGCTAGGAAAATGTTACCAACTTTACTAACTAGATTCAAATATCTTTTATTTTACTTCTCAACTCCAGTTTCAACTGGACCCATTAAATTTTAATTAATTTATTAATTCATTCTGGATAATTGAATTTCCATAAATCATGAGAATGTTCTAACGCTTGGAATTTTCAAAAAATTTCGCCATGACCTCCTTTGTACGGCTCAATACGTCAAACCACAACTCGCCTCTCTAGGCCTCCTCCAATCCAACAAGAAATCAAAATAGCCAAGCGGCTTGCCAATTCGGCTCATAAAATCCCATACTCATATATGATATAAACTTGTACCTTTTTGTCGGGCATTTAAATCTATCCCTTTCATCTGCTACCACTTCAACATATACCAATGTTATCCATTCCAATTGATCTCTAATCAGTTCATATCCTCAAATCCAAATCGAATTTCATTCGAACTCTAATATCAAATTCCAAATTATTGACTTATCAATTTGGTTCCATTCTAGATTATCTCTAATCCCAATTCAATTTTATTTAACTCGGTTCAAGTTAAATTTCAATTTATTTTTACCATCTCATTTTATTTAACTTCATTAGTTAAATTTTAATTCCAGAATTTAAGTTCCTGGGTTTCTTTCAAATTAATTTGAAATCATAATGCCAATTCAAAACCTTTGAATTCCTAAACAACTTGTTTTCTCAAAACAATTCAAAAACAAAAACTTTGGTAGTAATCCGTCACTTAGAACTCGAAAATGAACACTGATGATGTCTAGATTCATCATCAGAATCTATTTTCCAGCTATCGAAGTGAGTTCAATACTATATCATTTTCAAAATCATTTTAAACCTTTTCATTTTGAAATACATTTCAAATATTTTTCACACTGCTTGAAAACATTTCAAAATCTCCCTGAAACTTAAAATTTCCTTATTTTAAATTCCAAATTCTGATTTAAATTCATATTTAATTCAAACTATTTCATATATTACATTCATATGAATTCTGATTGGTCATTTATAACCATTTCACCCTTTTATAATCTTATTCGATTATAATAACAACCAACACAATCAATATACTATAATAATTTCCAGATATATATATTTCTTCTATAAACAAATATATTTTGGGAAAAATTATTTCATTTACCCTCTTTCAAAAACATACCATGACGGTTCATCGTATTCGAGTGTTTAGTAACCCTTATCGATACAGTGGATCAACTGATCGACCAGAATTCATAAGCCACTCAACCAATGAGTCTCCACAATATAAAACCATTTTATATTGAATAACAATTACGCGCTCATATATATACACTCAAACTCAATCTAGGATATTACTAATCCCTTCTCTATCGAGTTATGCCACAGAGCCAAGGTAATCACTTATCTTAAGCTCTGATACCAACTGTAACGGCTGGAAATTTACGACTCCTCGAGAGTCGGAAATTCCGCGACGTTAGTGAAAGAATTTAGAAGGTGAGAAAGAAAAGATAGAACTAATAGAATAGAAGAAGAAGAACATCATAATCATCAGAGTAACACGAATCTCACAGCGGAACGAATAACATATAATATATAACATAGCTTTGAAGTAAACAGTTATATATATACAATAGCACTTACCAGAGTACAACACTTACAACACAGCGGAAATAACTATAGCTATAGAATCTTGCAGCCTCCTGCTCCAAGCTCTCCAAGCATATCTGTAAATCCCGACTACTTGACTGCCCGTACAAATTTAGGCACCCAAGAGTTTAGGGAAAACAACAAAGTAAACTCCGGGTCAGTCATGGGACTTGTATGAGTAAAATAGTTTAAAACAGGTATAGGATATCTCATAAGACCACGCCGTGAATACGGAACGGGTTTTTCCCTTATGAGTTTCTGAACAACTTTGACAAGCAATATCCTTGTGATATTATAAGTGTCTAAGTACAAATAGGTATCAATCTAGCAGAAACGCTTGCATCTCACGTTCTACATACATAGTATAAAATCATAAACCGCAGGGCGCTTATCGGAGAATGGATTCCAACAGACAAGGTATGGGAGCACCTTCTGAATAGTGTACTCTAGAGGTAATACACTCAGGGTTCAACAAGAACGTCTTGCAACCCGGCCACACATGACCGGTCACTCATTTAGCTTGAGTGTCGCGAATATATTTCCACCACGGTTGTAGGCCATCAAACCGTCATCCGAAGATACAGAATCAAAAAGAAGTATAAATATGAATATTCTCTAGATAGGTGACAATACACCCTGCTTGGGGATGACCCAACTAGCCATGCTGCCTAGCCCAACTTTTGTTACTTCCCGGTGTGAGGCTAGAAGCTACGTCTATCTTCAGAACATCTGATCACCATTCACTTTGAATGCCACATCGTCATACCCGCCAAATCACACATTGACTTATACAAAAATAACACGGGTATATAGCTAAGGGAAACGAATTCCTCCGCCACCAAACGTGAATACGTTTGAACAGATCAACTTACGCGATCCCTTGGATATACTCTGTCAGACCTTCTTCCATATACGTTGTCCTGGGACTGGACAAACCGAAGGCACTATTCAGTATATCCATCTTAGTCACTGTTATCTAAGACTTATACAACAGCCCTTGCACTTTACTCCGTCTTCAGTTTATCTTTGGCATATATTGCTCGCAACGCTTATGCCAATACAGAGTGGTTCTTTGGATAATAATCCAACCGGTCTCTACATAATAACAATGTTAAAATGGTAAAAACTTTGATAGTCTGTGATTCAACTATCAAATGAAAACATGTCGGTGTACAAACAACGATCTTATTTCCAAATGGAAATTCGATCGATCAATCATCATATGTTCATATTTCCTTATTTCATATATTTAGAAAATATATGTTATAAATCATTGGAAAACATTTCCATAGCTTATTTTTCACATCACTATTATTTCGCAACTATCAGTCCCTAACTGTAACTAGTATGAGAACAATTCTCTAAGTATCAATCCGGAAGGTCGAAACCCACATCAGATCGTCACTTAGAAAACCGTTCAACTTACCCTCTCCAGTTAGTTTCTGAATTTGCTTAACTCTATTTCTTAAATTCTTATCATGAAAACATTTCATTTTCTATGTTTAGAAAACATATCTGACTATATTTGGAAAATGTTTCCAAAACTCATTTACGGATTTCCAATGAACGTTGTATAAAACATCGTTTCGCTTAATCCATTTATCGCTTATTCCTTAACTTTATTCCTAATCAACCTTTTAGATCGAACCACAACTATTCCTTTGTCAATTCTGAAGTCAATCAAGTTGGGGTATAATTACCTCGCAGACCTTAATTGAACAACGTCCTTTACTGTGAAATAGATGAAGCTCATCGCTCACTTTTTACAATCATCTGTTTACGCAAATTCTCGGATTCAGGTTACGAATCCACTTCTTATATGACAGTGTTTGATTATAACTATAACGTTATAATTCCTACCCCTATATATTTTATTTCCTAACTCGAATAATTTAACAGACACCTAATTTCTAAATCAATAACTTAATCTTGATTTAAACCCTGGAAAGTAAATAGTACTTTCCCGAATTTGCTATAATTGAATTCGATGTATAACTCTCTTTCGAGTAATCTCTATTTGATTAACTCTTCTTCGAATAACCTATATTCGATTATCTCTCTTCGAATAACTCATATTCGAAATCTCTCTCTTTCGAATAAACAATATTCGATCTCTTTCTTTTGAATATGCTATATTCGAAAATCTCTTTCGATTTACTAATCGATAACTCCTTTCGATCAAACTAAAATCGATAACTCCTTTAACTCTATTCGAATAACTAATATTCGACTAACTCCTTTGGATCGACTCATTTGATTAACTCCTTCGAATAACTAATTCGAATAACTTACCTTCGAATAACCAATATTCGATTTACTCTAACTCGATTAACTTAATTCTAATCGATTTACTCCATTTCGATTCAACTTAATTCAAATCGATTAACTTAACTCAAATTGATTAACTCCTTTCGAATAACTAAATTCGATTTAACTCTAATTGAATAACTAATATTCAATTAACTCTTACGTGTTTACTCTATTTGAATAAGTAATTCGAATCACTCTAATGTGTTTAACTCTATTCAAATATCTAATTCGAATAACTCATTTCGAATAACTAAATTCGATTAACTCTTTTAACTTTACTCGAATAACTATATTCGATTAACACCTTCTTTCGAATAACTATATTCGATTAACTCTTCGACTAACTCCTTTGGATTAACTAACTTCGAATAACTCCTTGGGATTAGCTAACTTCGAATAACTCCTTTGGATTAACTAACTTCGAATAACTCCTTTGGATTAACTAACTTCGAATAACCAATATTCGTTAACTATTCTTCGAATAAATAATATTCGGTAACTCTTCTCAAATGAATAACATTTGATTTCTCCACTCGAATAAACTATATTCGATTACTCTTCCCTCGAATACTCTATATTCGATAACTCTACTTCGAATAAGTGATATTCGGCAACTCTACTCGATTAACTCAACTTGGATAACTCTAACAGGTCAACTCTAACTGGTCAACTCTAACTGGTCAACTTTAACTGTTTATCTTTAACCGGTAAATTTTAACTGGTTAACTCAAATGGTTTAACCTAAATTGATTTACTTGTCTCGATTAACTGAACTAACCCACTTAGTTTAACTTAGTTAATTCACTTTGATTAACTCTAACCGATTTACTTAGTTTAACTCAGCTAATTCACTTTGATTAACCCAACTAATTTTACTTCGATTAACCAATTAGTTTAACTTGACTAATTCACTTAGTTTGACGCAACTAATTCACTTTGATTTACCAATTAGTTTAACTTAACTAATTCACTTCGATTAACCGCTTAGTTTATCTTAACTAATTTACTTTGGTTAACTTAACCAATTACTTTGCTTAACTCGACTAACTTGCTTTGGTTAACCTAACAAATTACTTTGTTTAACTCTATTCGAATAAGTAATTCGAATCACTCTAATGTGTTTAACTCTATTCAAATATCTAATTCGAATAACTCATTTCGAAAGATTTCCTTTTTACAACGTTTATCCATTGATAAAGATTTACTTTTTTACAAGTTTATCCATTTATAAAGATTTACTTTTAGTAACGGTTCTTCACTTTATAAATGTCCTTTTAATAACGTTTCTACTTCTCTATATAAGTCCAGACTTATATATATTCCATTTATCAACGATAAATAATTTATTTAATTTATAAAACATTATTTATAAATTAATCTACTTCAATTTATCTGTTTAAAACAGATTTCCTATTTAATATCTCATTTAAATCCATATCGTGTTATACCGTGTGCGAAGCACGTGTTTAAATCTATCCTTGTATGATTCTATTTATTTTCCGAACAAGTGTTCCTTTATTTATTCCCTAAATAAATATTCCTTTATTCCATTTATTTATAATCTAAATAAATGTTCCTTTATTTATTTCCTAAATAAATAAATGTTTTCATTTTATAAAATCCTATCGATTTTATAAATAAGATTTATTTTCAATATAAACATTGAAAATTCCCTTTTTACATTATAGTATCATCTACGGTGTTTAACGTGTCGTATAACAATGATCGGTATCATTCAAACATATGAAATCAATAACAGATTTCATAACACATCATATATCACAATATATGAAAAACGGTAAAATAAATGTTGAGGAATCCAGTCGGATTCCTCCAACCTGTTTCCCTGCATCCACAGATGTTACACAATAAAATATACATCAATTTCATTTCAACATGAAATATACTGATGAACTGAATCAATATTTGATTGTCGTTTATATATATAACTATATCTATGTTTCAATCAAATCTATTTAACAGTCCAAAATATCAATACACAGCAATCAAATCATTTAACACAGTTTATATAAAAATATAAACTGAGGAGAGTTAGTGAGTTTTACTCACATTGTCCATAATCGTTAAATTCGATTTTCGGCTGTTGATTCAGATTAGACCGTTTATTCCATCGTAAATTTAGACGAGCTCAAAATCATTCCCGACCAGCTCCATGGCGTCACCCTCGTCCCTACGATCCGGTCGGATTCTGGTTTACTTGAAATATTTTCCCGGCCCAAACAATTAAACCTGCTCGTTTAAAAAAAACTTCTTCCCCAACATTCACTTCGAACAGATAATGTGGAATCACCATGACCTTGCAGCTCCTTCCATCGACTACTGCTCCCTCTCCACTACATGAAACCGTGCAAAACTTCCACCAAAAATCGCCTGACCCAAAACCGCATCAACTCATGCTACTAACGTCTAACTCGCGCTACCACCTTACTTCCGTTCTCGGCTTCAAACCCTCGACCCTGCAATCAGTACCGACAACTTTCTGAACGGAACCCACCCAAACTTCCGAGCATGATCAAATTTCAACTACAAATCTGAATTCATCATCGTGACACCCACCGACTACTTCGCACCAGCTCTCCAATACAAGAACCGCATGCACCATTCCTCACTGAATTCTACACGTGACTTGCCATGTTAAAAATCCATCTCATCGCATCCTGTTTGAAACCCACGGTTTTCCTCCTTCACACCATCCATGACCGACTGTTCTTCCACCTCCCAGTTATTTCGAACTATGAAATAAAACGTGCCCGTACTACATAAATCCCCATCTATAAATACTACTTGGCAACGTTGATGACCCTCAGTACTTCCCCCACCAAAATCCTCCACCGTCACCATCCTTCAACTCATTGTTTCCATGAAGAAGACGCGACCTGAAATGCTGCGAGGTCCACAAAAATCACCCACCCAGGTTGGAACCCATCACGAGTTCATCTCAGACCATTTGCCTGACCTCCGATGCCACGAGATGGCCCATAAACCGAACCCTAGATTCTCTGTGAACGTCGAATTTTGGTAGAATAACGGTCGAGTGCCACCACAGTCATACCAACGCAAAGAGAACCCATTCAGCATTTTGATTATATTTTTGTTTCGATTTGTAGGATCTAATCCAGTTTGTTTTGGATTTTAGAAGACATTTGTTTTACTGTGGGAATGAAAAACGGTAGCGGCTTAAGGAATATGACCAGAAGAAAAGCCAAACTAGGTTTTAGAAGAGTTAACTATATTTATAGGATTTTCCTTTTTGTTTGTATGGATTTAAATCTTACACATCTTTTGTTTTGAAACCACACAGAATTTGTAGGTGTGAACAAAGAAGATGTGGCCTTGTTTCGATCAGAGAAAGAAAGCTAATAGGGTTTGAGGGACCATAGTTTTGTGCGGCTTAAAGAGGAGGACGTAGTCTATTTTTGGCCTTAGAAATGACTTAGGATATTTTAGGGTTGGTTATTTATCTTTATTCATTTTAAAATCCATTGCAAATGTGATATTTCGTTCCCATACGAGTCGTCAAGGACAGATATAAAAATATTGTTGTGACCAGTAAGGTACCACGATTTCAAAATTATAAAAGTATCGGTAGTTCAACTCATATTGTGAAACCTAAAAATGTTGACTACAGGGTGCCAAATACTCCAAATAAAAAGTTGCGTATTTAATTAATTAAAAATTACAATAAAATTCTAAAAATTAAATTATCACTACTTCCCAAAAGAACCTTGTCTATATTCAAACCTGATATCAAATTATTTTGAAATAACCGTTATGGCCGATAAACGATTCTATAGCGACTATTCTGAAATTTGATTTGGACATATCTCAAAATCTACACGACGAAATCCCGATTTTTCTCTTCCACTAGAAAGATATACTCCACCAGCTCCACACGTTTCTTGTTTCACAGAAATCCGACTTCAAACGGTCCCTGTATATTCAGTTGAAGTTCAAATCGCCAAATAGCGAACTGCAGCGCCATTTCAAGCTCGGTTTTAATTATAATTACAAATTATAAGTTCGAACGTTTTACTTTAAGTTATCGATATCACCAAATCGATATATAAATAATTAAATAAATTAATTATTCGACAGCTAACAAAACGCGCCATTACAGAAGCGGTCTTATACTGCTCTTAAACATTCCTTAGGATATAACAGCTTAGAAGTTAGTTTTGACGTGTTGGGTTTGAATATGTAGATGTCCTGAGGTTGTTTCTTTAGTTTGTATATGTTGTATTAGCATGAGCGAGTTTTCAAGTTGAATGTTGCTCACTTGTTTCGATAATGTTTATAATATCATATTATATAGTAATAAAGCACTAATTTTCTTAAAAAAATAATACATAAAATAAAAACATAGTGCAAATTTAAAGAAATTTGAATGATCTTAAACTCTCTCTCTCTATTTGTGTTTGTGTGTGCATGCATCGATATTGAATTAACCTTGAAAAAAGGAAAAACCTTCAACTATGAACCTTATTTCAAAACTGTAACGAATGTTGACTTTTATACAACCAAATCATACTATCTTATTTTTTAAAGTTGTAAATGAAAATTATTTATGGATATATGTAATTATTAATTATTTAGCTAAAATTACCATAATTATTTCTAGAAATTTTAAAAATAGGTTTTATCAACTCAATAAAAAAAATTAATTGCAAAAACTAACATAGCAACCCTAACCAAAAGACACCTCAACATTTTTGTTTCATGCTTCTTAACGTCAAACATTATTTTTTCCGTGAACCAGTCTTTTAAGGAGTTCTAACTCTCCAACCTAAATCTTAAATCAAAACAAATCATTCCAATTTCTCTAATTGTCTAGAGGAAGTTTGCTCATTCATCTCAACCCAATTTTTGAGCTATGCACTAAAAGTAAACTAACTTTTTTGTCATCATCGAACTAGTAATATTCCCGAAAACTTTATGATCATGACAATTAATATTATCCACTAAATATTCACCTTCCTTTGTCTAGTAGGCAAAAACCAAGAATCATTTTACATTTAGATTAGGATTTTTCTAGAAAAGTTAGATGAGATTTTCTTGAAAGATATATAAATTTATGGCTATTTAGTACCAAGTGACAAAATAGTATATAATAGCCAAAAGTATATAAAAAATACATGTACCTACTAAAATTATAATAGTAGCCAAAAAAATGGGTACAATAGGAGCACACTTCATGTATTAAACTTGAATAATTTCAACCTTGCATCAAATTATAATTTTTTTGTATTATCAATTATTTAGCAAAACGTTAGTTGTATTTATCTTAAATAATAAATTTAATATTTTATTGTCATTTTTGTTTTAAATGTGTACTTTGACAAAAACCATAATTCAAATATAAATATCAAATTAAGTTAATAAATTTAGAGCTGAATATAAAGAATAAAAAAATTATAAATATCATTTAAAGCAACAATTGTACTAAACTTCAAAATGGAGAGAGAGAGTAATTGGCCATAGAATAAGAGTGATATTATAATTGATCAAATATTGACAATGTATTATGAGATGCATTTGGTCCTTTGTTCGCAAACTTCCATATATGTATATTTATATATTTCTAGATTATTAAGATATTTTATGTGATTTTTAGATGAGGTAAAGGATAAAAGAATGGGAGAAAAAAATGAAAGAGCGATAAATAAAGGGTGTTGTTATTGACACTCCAACTATTGTTAAGGGGGGTCATTTTTTAAAAACACTCCACTCTTTGAAAAACTGTTAAGGGGCTACACAAACATATTATTTCACACTACTCAATATTCCTGGATTGCCCCTTTAAATTATATTAAAACAACTTATTCGATAAGGGAAACTGAATTAAAATAAGCAGTTCGTTGCCACTACACCGAATGCAGCACATAATCAATTATATACGAATTCGACAATGTTATGTCAAAAATTAATAATCATTTATATGCATTGCCTTCGAATAATAAAATTCGGTATATTTGTCAACTAAAAAAAATAGTTCGATTCTATTCCTTCGAAAACTCTTATTATTTAGGGTTAAAAAAAATGGATATATGCGAATCAAAAAAAAATTACTACGACCCTTGCAATATTTGTTAGGGTAAAATTATCATTATTTGTTATGGGCTAAATGGGTAATAAAGTAAAACTACATTTATTTGTTAAGGCGAAACCTTCCTCATTTGTATTCCCCTTAACAATTTTTGAAAAAGAAAAATATTGGTCCTCCCTTAACAATATTTGGAGTGTCAATAACAATGCCCTAAATAAATAATAAAATATAAATGAATCATATTAGCGCAAGGATGTTATTGATTATATATGTAGTATATAGTCCAAGCTTAATAACGGGAGTTGATATTCAAGACGATACAACATTAATATTGTCTGTGATGCTGATCGAGGATGATGATGCAAATCAAGACTCCTGAGTTATCAAGAATTCAAAATTTCAAGAATAATAAAGACATATATTCGAGTCTTAGTTATATATTAAAACTCGATTGCACTCATCTGAACTCTTTCGAAATAGTTTTAAAATAAGTTTTCAAGTAAATTTCAAATTAGTTTTCAAAATAAAGTTTCAAAGTATTTTCAAAATATATATTTTATAATTATCTTTAAGATTTAAGTTTGATATTATAAGTTTCAAATCTATTCGATTTCAATTTCAGTTATGTTTATATCTATTTTAATATTTATTTGATATTATATTTATTTTAACTCTGGTTATATTTTGTCTTTGATTAATATTTGTTTGTAGTATGATATATTTTATTATTTGAATTATATATTATTATTTAGTTTTGAATTTAAATTTACCTTATACATTGGTTTTGATTATATAACATATATCTAGGTTTAAATTGTTCAAAATTATCTTGATTAATTTTTTTAGTATTTTTACGCCTAAAACTCACTACTACTATGTATAATAGTTTTCAGAAGTTTCAGGTTTAATTATATAGTTTTATATTTTCAAAACAATTTATAAAGAAAGATTTTCAGAAGTTTACAACAGACCATGTCGACATGATCACTTTGAGGTTGTCGATGCATTGCTCGTTATTTTCAAATTTCAACATTCAAAAGAAGTGTCTATTCTTATATCTTTTCGCGAATGGACACGACCGTTGTTTCTCTATAAATAGCAAAGTTTCCAAATGAATTTCGATTTGTATAATTCACTATCTTCTTCCCTCTTTTCTTTTCCATCATTTCTCAAGAAAATCTACTTATATTCTACCAAAATTTCAAGTGTATTAAACTATTTCTACCTGATTTTTGATTTTCTATCATTCTCTTCATACTATTTCAAGATTATAGTGCAAATTGGAGTTATAGGGCAGTTGTAATCAAAATCACAAGATCAAGTCTGCATTCCATTGTAAAATCCTCCTATATATACTCTAAAGGATGTGACTTGTCAGCCCGTAAACCAAATTGGGTTTGATTGTACCCGAAAAGCAATTGGGCGTGTCTTGTTAGCCCGAAAAAGGCTGCGCCTAGAGGTAGAAATTCAAGAGAGTGTCTCCTTGTAGCCTTGAAATCAAAGAGTGCAAAAAATTATTGAATATAATAAAAATCCGTACAAGCTTTGGCGCGGGACCGAATGTAGGATAACTCCGAACAAGTATAAAATCTGGTGTGTTTTTTCTTTTACTTTATTGCTTTTTATTGCTTTTGATTCTTTTCTATTTTCTGTGATTTCTGTGATATTTTGCACTATATAACTATAATAAATGTAATTCAAAAAGATTCATATAAAATCCAAAACATTGTTCATTCCCCCTCTATTATTAGGTTTGCCTTATGGTCCACTTCCGTTGCACCCACAATTGGTATCAAAGCATAGTATTTCAAAAAGTTTCAATATTTGATTTTTGAAAATAGTAGTAATGGATACCAACACTAGTTATGGTAACACAATCACCAGTTCATTTGTTGAGGGTCAACCCATAACCAGACCCACCACTTTTTAATGCTAGTAATTACACCTATTTGGCGTGTAGAATGAAAATTTATTTACAATCAGTAGGATTAGATATTTGGAATGTTATATAAACTGAGTACATTGAACCCTAAATTAATTCTGCATAGTGGACTACTGATCAAAATGGAGTTGCACAAAGTAACGCTAAAGCCATAAATATATTATTTTGTTCATTAGATAGGAACGAATTCAATAGGGTATTTGTTTGTAGGTCTGCATATTATATTTGGAGAACATTGCAAGTTACACATAAAGGCACTAGTATAGTTAAACAAACCAAGATTTCCATGTTAACCAACCAGTTTCAATTATTAAAGATGAATCCAAATGAGTCAGTATCTGATATGTATAGTAAATCTCAAGATATAGTTCATTCATTAATTGCTCTTGTTAAAAGCTTTTTCGAGGAAGATCAAGTTATGAAAATATGAAATTCGCTTATACCCGATTGGGATACAAAATACTAGCTATTGAAACGACTAAGGACATTTGTACTCTAAAAATAGAAGTATTAATTGACAACTTAATGTCGTTTGAAGCTCAAATGCAGGGTAAAAGAGAAGGCAAGGAAGTCGAGAAGAAATCAATTGCTTTGAATGCCATGATGAATATATCAAATTCATAAACAAAGATGAGGAGATTGCACTATTGACTATAAAATTTTGGAAATTTCTGAAATATAGAAGGATGAATAATACCAGAAGGAATCATAATAAAGATTAAGTAAGTGGAAACGATAGTTAAAAAAATGTCAGGTGCTACAAATGTTACAAACTAGGGCATATGAAACGATTTTGTCCATATCTAGATAAATAAAAGTTCTCTCCTAACAACGATTCATCTTGAAAAAGAACAAGAGCACATGCAACAACATTGGATTATTCAGATTCAGAAACATCGTCAAGTATAATTGTTTAGACACTGAAACAACGAATATGTGTTTTATGGAAATATATCAGTCAGATAAGAATAAAAAAGGATATAGAAAAGGTACATGTTTATTTTATATTTTTTGATTTTATATGGTTTATCTGGATGCTTCGATTGGTTGCTTGATTTTGATGTTTTTAAATAACTATGTTTTCGAATTTTAAATTTCAAAAATAATTTTATTATATTATATTATATTTATCTTTAAAATTTTGAATCTCTCTCTCGCTCTCTCTCTCTCTCTCTCTCTATATATATATATATATATATATATATATATATATATAAAGCTCTGTAGATACTAGGAATAATAAAATAAATATGTGTGTAATCAATGAGGTAGATAAATAGACAAAATAAAAAAGTAGTGTCTCATACTTTCAACAGGTATGTCAACATACCTACTTTGACTATGTCAACATACTTACAGAGATCAATGAATTTAAGTTTGAATATAAATTTCAAGCTTTCCTGCTAATTTCTCACTAACTTCTATGTCATTAATTAACACATTTTTGACCATGGAATCCATCTATTCAATCTCTGTATATGTACTTCATATCTACTCATTCAATTCACTTCATTTCAAATTTTGAAACTATGATGACCCACTATACACCATTGCTGCTTATAGCTAAAAATTGGCATTGTACAAGCACCCGATCGATGTAAAGTGATCGTCAAGAGAAAGAAGTACTAGAATAGAAGAGAAAAAGGAAAGAAAAGAAGGAAATGAAAGAGAAGAGAAAGAAGAGAACAAAGTATAAACACAACCACAAAACCTGTCGTATATAACATAGCGCATCAGATAACATATAATAATCAAATCACAGATATGAAACAGGTAGGACAGTAATAACTATATAAACCAGATAATCAGAGTATACGACTCATACAGTTATAATACAAGTATGAATATTTAAATCACCGCCTCCTGTGAATCCACCTGTGCAGCTCCGAACAATACCTGTACTTATATCTTGGTGTTTTCATCAACATCATCGATGAGTACCCAAAGAAATAAGAGGGAAATAAAACTTTGGGTTAGACGAAAGTCTGGTATGAGCGATAAACAAATCTCAAAGTACTATAAGAGTTGTAATAGTATATATAGCATGAAGGATATGGAGAATCATACATGTCATGCCCCTGCATCCATAAAGTTAGTACATAACAATCGACACATTCTATACTGTGATAACATCATATAAATTGGTGTGATATATATCTAAGTACTAATGATAAATGAGAAAACATCCATCATCCATCCACACATTCACTCACTCGGTGCGTCGAATAAAGATAACGCTCTATCCCAAGATATATGAATCCATGCCACTCAGTCAGCTAGGACCTAGGTTGTACCTAATTATATGCCTAAATGCTAAGGACCCATCATAGATCAAGGTGAGTGCCATAAGTCTCCCCTCCTTGGAGACCAAGAGGACCCATCTGGTCCAGATAAGAACCTGTCTAGTTCTAATGGTCATCACACCCACTTCCCTGCTTCACGAGTAACCGTTAAAACCTTGCGTTGTCGATAATTCTCTTTGAACACGTTCTGGTAGCAAAATCCATCATTAAACTGTCCAAAAGACTCCCATCCGAAGAATTTGCCATATTGAAAAAATCCTCGATGGTCATTGTATGTCATAGGATATCATCTTGTGTCTCCCATCCCTCTCTCTCTCCGACAGTCAACTCAATATGACTTAATGTCGTCTTTTATACTTCTCAGAAAAAAGAAAACCATCGCATCAGCCTTATCTCGATCATAGATCACCATCATAGAATCATTGTCGTTGAGTGTTGAATCTCTGCATAGAAGCATCACATTCTCATCTCAAGCCAAATCCACTGATCTAAGAGTCACCATCTCGAAACCACTATCAAACGAACTATCACATCCCGCTACTCAAAATTGAACCATTATTGAGGTCAAATTCACCAAAATGGCCACCACAATAGTAATCGATATCAACTACTTCATAATAACTGATAACGATCACCCGGATTATCTGTTTAACCAAAATTGGTTAACTATGCATCCAAGGAAAACGTTTAACATTCGATGCGAAATCTAGCTTTTTGCCAAGTCGTTCGTCTTCTTCGGATCAGCTAATAAGCTTTAGTATCGCTACATCTTCAAATCTATCGTCGAGCTTCAATGCATCTATGTCGCCGAATCCGTCGTCGAATTTTAATGATGCTGAGTCATCAGATCCATCCAAGCACCATGAAGCTCCATTGAGAATTAGCCTCATCTGTTCAAGTTTACCATCCTTGTGCGCTCAATCAGTACACATCCACTTGTGCATTTGATCGATAAACACCAAACTCTTACGAACAAGATTTACCTAAGACTATATCGACTACGAACTGTATTTTAATCTAAACTAAGAAAATAATTCAACCATGCAATCAATAATCAAACAAATCCTAAACTAGCATACAAACATCCATAATGACCATAATAAATCAAATAGAACCTATCTATAGCAATTAAGGTTAAATATATTTCCAGGTAGTCTAAATCTAGTGATATGGTCAAAAAGTGCGCACAATACCGCACAACTGGATAAAATGTGATAACAATGGGTGAAACTACTAAAATCACTTTCTAATATTTTTATTTATTATATACTAGGTTCCACAATCCTAAATATTACATTTTGGAATTATAAATCAATTTATAACATCAAAACTATACTATACGAACAATTACAATCCAATGAGAGATAATATCACTCATCTTAGCCAAATCAACCCAAATCAACTTTAAAATATAGAGCTCGTCAATACGAGTCTACAGGAAGAAACGACATCTAATTTCAGCCTCGTATGCAAAATCTACAAAAGATATAAGTTTAATGATTAATTAAATAATTAAATTTTCATTGGCTTATACTAATTAAACTAATTGAGCATTACTCCCTTCTTCATGAAATTTGCTCCAGGTTTGTGCACGTTGTATCCACTTTCCCATAGCTGTGCACATTACCATATGATAAAAAGCTATAATGCATGAAACCTGAAATCAATTGTGCCACCAACTTTTATTTCCCGAGCCCAACCTTTGGACGCCCTTACCACAACCTCTGACATACCAAATCAGAATGTGACCTGGCCAATTCTGTTCATTGCCCACATGACGTCGCACCCTCCAAGATGCGACCGGAACCCACCAAACTCGACCCTTGGGTGCTCCCTTCCACCCTAGAGCCAATACGATCCTCCACTGATAGCAATGATAACCATAGCTTCCAAACCCGTAGCATTAGATCTGAAGGACCGGATATGACCAACGTTGATCGTGACAAAACCTATTTGCTATGAAACCTTTGGTCGTAGGAGTTCAACGATGTATGTTTCACGATTTTGGGTGAAGTGAGGAGGAGGATTCTATTTTTCAAAGAAATATAAAGTGGCGGCCATGGAACGAAGATGAAGGTGGACTTACAGTAACATGAACAGTAGTCGGCCAATCACTTTTTATGGTTTGGGATAATATAATATTATTTTAATTCAATTGTCTTTAATTTTTGAACTAAAATCGAACTCGCATTTTAATTTTCATACGATCAAACAACAAGTCTATTTGCATGAAATTTGACTGTGTGCATCACTACAATGATATGATCCAGCTGGTATAAGTTATGTCAAAATCCGAGATTGTTGCCTGAAGTGATAATTTTACACGTATATCGAGATCGTTATGATCACAAAATGGTCTGAAGTCAAAATATAGTGATCCTTATACTTTTCATTAACGTAACGAGATATACAAACTCAATGGAGCTACTCTTGAGTCCCGGTTCGATCGTATATGAAAAATCACCTTTTGGAACCTGTAACCGAATAATTAACGATCAATATTTAAATATAATATCTAAATTTCTAATCATTAAAATACGGTTCATTACAAAAACACTCTCTATACACTCTTATCGCTTCAAAACTTTCATCAATGGCTTTATAATCCTCAACTTAAAAAATAATGAGGCTGTCAAAAGCCACTAAATCCTTCCTTTTTCATGACCATGAAGTTATTCAAACATATATCTTTTATTTGAACTATAAGAAAGTTCGTCCCGGAAGATTTTTTGTTTTCTCTAATTTTTCTTATAAAATAGATTCTCTTTTTAATAATTGTCATATTCTCAGCTTAGTTAATTCTCCCTGAAATAATTTTGTTTGTTATCTAAATCTTGTTAAAATATTTTATAAAAATTTACAAGAAAAGTTTTATGATAGGAATGAAACTGAAATTTGGAGTATTGTCTAAGGGACATAAATCCTTTTGGATTGTGACATATTGGTCACTATATTAAACACAAAATTTACTTGCTTGGTTCTTTCTACATTTCGAATCGATGAACACAATAGAGAAACACTTCATCACCTTTTCGAAAATGATAAACACCGAGATTTACCAATTGCTATTTTCATTCAAATGCAAGAATAATTAATCTTATTTTACAACAAACCATTACACCAAGATCAGAAAGTTACAACAACACAACATCTAAAGTGTGTACAACTCTTTTTCCTATTTTTGGTAAACATGCTTTCTGGCGATGGTTACGATTTAGGTTGAATTTTTGTTATAATGCTAAGGGAAATTTTTTCGATTTAGGGAAGTGATTTCCCTTTTTCCGATTTGAAAAGTGAGGACAAAATGTGAACGGAAAGACAGGGAAAGAAGAAATAAGGGGTACACACGTATGTTATACGTGTTGGCATTTGAACACGTGTTTTTTTCCTATTTTAAAAGTATTTCTTTTCTAATATGCTTCAATTATAAATTGATCTCCAAATTACTTACTATTATATATAAATTCACAGAATTGATTTAGAATCGATATTAATTAACTCACGTCAAATCGAGATTATAGGATCAGTTTAAATTAATATTCAGTGTAAACTCGAATTACGTTAACTTTTTAGTTAACTATATTAACTTAAAATGTTCGAAATTATGAGTCGTTATATATTGACATGCTTTTTAGTTGAAGCTTTCACATGTCAAGTTCCTGGTTAGCAACGCGCTCAAGCGTCAAGAACATCGTCAGAAAACACAAACCGATTTGGTCGAAGTCGCGTCGCAAACATAGAAGGCCCGAAACTCCTATCAGATGACCTCTTTGGGGCCCGAAAACATCTTTTATGGTGCTATGCACTGTGGCCGTTGTAGCCCTATGAATTAGCTTCGGGTACAACTTTCATTAGATCAAAAAGGACTTATGGTTTGAAAGTTATGTCTGTTTCTGTAAGCATGTATAGAATTTTTGGATCCCTCATCTCCAATGCTTTGTACCCTCAAGATTTGGATCCCTCTCGGATACCAACATCTTGGATCCTAGTTCTTCGGATTTCTCTTCATAAGCAATTTCGTATCCCACCACTTCGTGTCTGAAAGCTTCGACTCCTTCCCCTCCACTCAGTTTCGTGTCCCTCGGTCGCTTTCGAATCCCTTTGTTTCCCTTCAAACCAATGTATCCCCTTAGGGGATGCGAAAACTCGTATTTCTCAGGGGATACAAATTTTTGTATCCCCAGGGGTACGAATTTCGTATCTCCTTAGGGGATACAAAAATTGTTTCCTCGGGAGGGACATGAATTTTGTATCCTGCAGGAGAGATACAAAATTCGTACCCATTGGAGGGATACGATTTTTCCTGCATAACATAGTGGGATTCGATATTTGAAAAGTGG
This sequence comes from Allium sativum, assembly GCA_030737875.1. Taxonomy (NCBI): domain Eukaryota; kingdom Viridiplantae; phylum Streptophyta; class Magnoliopsida; order Asparagales; family Amaryllidaceae; genus Allium; species Allium sativum. The sequence goes on from CM060924.1 coordinate 684,323,731, forward strand.
CCTCTTACAGGAATAAAAAATTCAGTGTGTGGGCCCCATTTTCTACCTACTCCCACCTAACCTCTCACCTATAAATACCCCGAGGCTTAAACTTCATTTGGATCCTTTTTTCCACCAACTTTTGGGCCTAGAGAGCTCCAAAATCCTCATGAATGGCTTCCATCTCCTCCTTCATAGCCATTGGACATGGCATGGACAATTAAAACGTGGCATACATGTTTACCATCAACACTTGAATGTTCACAAGGATAATTACGTTACTTTCAATTTTGGGCTCTTTTGGACTTCATCGACATTAAGGATAAATTTGGATAGATGACCAAGTCAACATACTCAACGAAGAAAAGGCTCTTTCAGTCAAAGTTTGGGACTAACATATATTTTGTTATCCTATTGTATCACTTTGTACTCGAATATTGTCTAACCTTTACAACATTGTAATCAGATATCACATGATGAAATGATCATTATAAAGTGGACGTAGGCATTAGTACTGAACAACTATAAAAAGTTGTGTCTCCCGCATTTACTTTACTTTATTACATGTTTGGATTACTTGTTGCTAATACACCTGCATACACATTCAGTGCTGGCGTGCGTTGAGTAAACGACAATTCCCCACGTCAACATTACATACGCTATTTCAATTTTGTGCTGCTGAACACTAGATCCCATTTTAGCCTCGCTATTTCCTGCTTCATTCACTAAATCAAGGCTTTTTAACATCAACTTTAGCAATATTAGTGTACAAAGCTAGATTTAACGGATTCTCTTTTAAAAGAATTTTTTTAAAGTTAGTGTAAAAAGCTAATATTAAGGCATACGTATCAAATGTATTATAGAAATCTACTATAATTATTAAATCTAGTGCGCGTAACAATGGTATTTTTGATTTTGTTATATAAGATTAATTAATTCAAAATTTATCTCAATATGATTCCGAACTCCAAATCAAATGCAACGACTGTCGCCCCTAACCAAATACCCCTATTGCAAACACAATGGTATATATTTCGTTAGCTAATTCAACTGTTTCGATCATTTTTGTCAAAATTAAAATATAAATTAATATAACGGTCAATATTACATTTGAACGGACATTTTAATTTACCGAGGCCACATACTGACTTCAAAAATTATGAAAACTGAAATCTAGCTATATTTTGACAATACAGTCTTAACAAAATTAATTTCGTCAAATTTGGAGTCAATTTCAAAAATGGCCTTTTAACTAGCTTATAAAATTTATATTGAAATTAAAAACACGTTTAAATTTACTAGCTCACATATTAATTCCTAATGAGATGAAATTTTAAACGTAATAATAATTTGACGTTCTAGATCCAACAAAAGTGGTTTCGTAAAAAACGGAGGCCATTTGCAAATTGGTTATTTTTAAGGGCTATATATAATATTAAAATATATATTAATTCCATAGCAACTATTTTAAATTTTAAACTGGACATAACTTACCATTTATAAAGTGAAATATCAGTTTCTTGCATTCGTTAGAAAATTAGAGTTCAAAATATTCCAATAGTAATGTCCCGTATTTTTATGGTATAATAATTTATTTATTTAATTATTTAAATAGTGATTTAGAGATTTAAATCATTGTTTAATTAAATAATAGTGAATATTTAATTAATATAATAGAATAATATATTTATTTTCGAAATAGCCGGAATTAACAGAATTCACAATATTGTGTAAATTGGACAATTTTAGAAAATATAATTCAGTTTAGAATTTGAATTATATTAACAAATTTATTTATAAATGTCAGTTAGAATGTATAAATTATATTATAATTATAATCGAACTCGAAATGGCACGACAGTTCATAATTTTGCGATTTAGACTTTAAATGCATATACAGAATCCGTTTTAAATCGGATTTGGCAGTTCGTAATTTGGCGATTCAGACTTTAAACGAATATACATAATCCGTTTTAAATCGGATTTCTGTGAAACAAGAAACGTTCAGATCTGTTGAACGATATTTTTCCAATGGAAGAGAAAAATCGAGATTTTGTCGTATAGATTTTTAGTTATGTCTAAAGAAAATTTTAAAATATCGCCATGGAATTCCTTTATAATCTATAATGATTGATTTATGTTATAAATGGATTTTCAATAGAAATTAAATACTGATTTAATCTGTATTTGAAATGTTGAGTGATCAAATTCAGACAGGAATATTTTGGAGCTATATGATATTCAATTGTGAATATGTACGATAATATTTATTTCTAAATATTTAATTTAATTATTTTTAAATATATTAATATTTTAAATGGTTTATTTAGAGCTTTAAAAATAGTCATTTTTGCAAACAAGCTCCGTTTTCGATGAAACTAATTTTGTTGGATCCAGAATATTAAATTATTGTTAGATTTCGATTTTCGTGATTTTTGGAGTCAGTATGTGGCCGTACGGAATTTTATTGTGAAATAGAGTCGATAATTTGGCCTTCAAAAATACGTTGTGTGAGCAAACGGAGTCGAAATTCAACGAAACAGTATCGTCGGGTCTGTAATGTCGAACTGTAGCTGCATGTCCATTTTCGTGATTTTTGGGTATCATGTGTGATCATAGATATTTTTAAATGAGGATTTCAGATAACGATTGGTTATAAATAAATATAATAATCAATAAAAAAAAATCATTTCTCTATCCTATAAATACCCTGCATCCTTCTAACCCTAACCCTTATTTTCCTTTGGTCAAAACAATGAGTCGCCGATATTTCTTTCTTCTAGTAAACATTTTACATCTTCATAAATTCTAATAAAACCAAATAAATTTCCTGAAAACTAGAAACATATATACTTGTGATCTCCAAGATTTCTCTTCAATATGGTAGTGGTTTTGAACCATTCGAACATCATTAGTCTCGCACAAAAATTGGCAGCTTGCGTTATTAGTAAGCTAGGGCTTCGGAAATCTACCAAAGTGAAGGATGTTAGGGGGCAACGAGTTTCTGGTTGAGTTTGTGTCATCGAGTGGTTTCGTTGGTGTTATTTTTATAGGGTTTTGTGATAATTTTTGTCGATGGTGTTAATATCAAGGCGGTTGAGGAAGGAAGTCGAAGTCAGGGAGAAGCCTGCGCGTTGGACGAAGAAGGTATAGGAAGATGGAGATCGGAGAGGAGATCGAAATGGTGGTGGTGGCGTTTGATTCTGTTTTGAGATAGAGGAATAGGAGCAGATTGAAGTCGCGTTAATGGCTGAAGACGCGTTCATCGTATTGTGTTCGAATTGAACACTTTGGGTATGAATTGAAATAGGAGGTCCTGCGAAGTGTCATGGTGATTTTTGTATGAATTATTATGAAGAAAACGAGGAGATATTGGGATAGAAAGTTTGGAGAAGGGCCATGTAGTTTGCGGTTGAACTTTCGTACTAAAAGATAAGGGAGGAGGAGAGTGTGATCTGCTTTCTGGAATAGGGGTTTTAATTGCTTTGAATGGGGGAGAGGACGCAAGTGGGATAGGTTGTTGAGGAATTCAAGGAGAATGGTGATGGAGTGATTTGCGTGGGGATTTAGGGGAAAATGGAGACAAAAATGGGATTCAAAGATTCGGTCAAGTGGAGGATGGAGCGATTTATCTGGAGCTTAAATTTGAGGAGGACGGGTTACGGCTAATTTAGTATTAAGGGGTAATTAAGATTTTAGTTAATTAAGTGATAATTAAGTATTAACTTATATATTTAATGATTTAAAAATATATATGAACTTGCAAAAATGATAACATCGTCGTACATGATCAAAATCCGACGAAACAAGATCGATTGGGATCGTATGGACGAGGGCTTCAAAATGGAACTAACTGGGAGTGAACTGGAGATCATTACAATTTATAGTGAAATAAATTGTCCGTCTGAATCAACTGAAAGTTATCATTATTTAATGATGATCGTCCAATGTGAGTAAATCTCACTAACTCTGATCAGTTTGTATTTTCATAACGTACTTTTAGAACTGATAAATATTGGTTGATTGCTGCATGTTGATTGGTTGATTGAACTGCTAATTGATTAGTTAAAAATATCGATATAGTGTTATATATATACATATCGTTAATTAAATGTTGATTCTGTTGATCAGAATATTTCATGTTGAAATGAAATTGATGTTAATTATATTGTTTAACATCTGTGGATGCAGGGAAACAGGTTGGAGGGATCAACTGGATTCCTCAATATTTACAATATTGTTTTTTTATATATTGTGATATACGATGTGGTATATAATCAGTTATTGATTATCTATGTTTGGATGACGATTGATCCTTTTGATTTGGTATTTTAATATCGTAAGTGATACTGGAAAGTAAAAAGAGAATTTTCAAAGTGTATTTTCAAAATAAAAATATTTATATATAATCAATGGATTTTATATAAAAGGAAATATTTATGGGAAATAAATATAATTATATAAAAGGAAATATTTATGGGAAATAAATATAATTATAAAAGGAAATATTTGGGAAATAAATATTATTAGAAAAGGGATTATTTGTAAAATAAATAGAATTGTATAAATGAAATATTTATATAAAATAAAGAGAATTATATAAAGGAAATATTTATAAAATCAAAGGATTTTATAAAAGGAATATTTATTTGGAAAATAAATAGAATTATAAAAGGAATATTTATTTGGAAAATATATAGAATTATAGAAGGAATATTTATTTGGAAAATAAATAGGATTATAAAAGGAAATTGATGAGATATATGTAACACCCCGTATTTTCTGAGAATATTAAAATAACAAATTAAAGAATAATGTTTAGCATTGTTCTAAGGTTTGTAAGCAAAAGACTTAGTATCTCATTTGGTTGGAACATGTGACTTGTATACAAGGGGTACAGAGTTCGATCCCTGCTAGGGCCATATTTTTGTTTTAAGGGAATGGCTTAAAAATGGCTTAGTGTGAACGCAGTTCAAAAAGTGGTTTAGTGTGAAAATGGTTAATTAGGAAGATAGAAATATATATATATAGATATATATGTAAAAATAAAATAAAATTCAACCTAAAATTTAAGAAAAAAATTCAAAACAGCGGAAGCGGGAAGGCAAAACACCAAACCGACCTATTTTATGGGTCGACCCAGACCCGAGACCCGCTGGGTCGACTCAGGAGGTTTGGAATTGGTCCCGTCGGCCCTAAATGGTCTATGACGAAATTTTATGTTTTAGGGCTTAGGTGGCGATTTCTGGTTGGTCTGTTGACATCATTTCTTGGTTTCTAAGGCCTAGATGGATTCTAGAGTGATCTGACGACTGTAAATAAATCTAACTCCTATATATACACTCCAAAGCCTCATTCTAAAACCTAAATAAAATTGGAACTGTAGCCGTCATGCTGCTGGAGTAGCTCATCTTTTCTTGAAGCTTAGGAAATTACAAGTCAAAGATTCAAACAACAACGAACACACTATCTTCATCTCTAATCCGATTCATTGTGAGTATGATTTCATTGACAAGATAATTCTTAATTTAATTGTGATATGCTTATCTTTGGATTATGAGAACATGGTTGTGATTCATATGACTTGCTAGTTTGTATTATTTATGATGTAGACGTATAACAAGTTGTTAATCTATGTTAGTAGGTTGTTCCTTATGCTTAATCATACAAGTATAACTTGATTATGCTATGACATTAGAATTTTAATCAATTGAGATGATAGTCACATGCAAGTTCATTTGTGGATTATACGTAAATTTGTAAATGAATTTTATGCAAGTTTTGGGATGTTAAATCATATGTTATATGTATGATTCTTATGCAAGTTTTGGGATGTTAAATCGTATGGTATATATATGAATCTTATGCAAGTTTTGGGATGTTAAATCATATGCTATATATATGAATTTTATGCAAGTTTTGGGAGGTTAAATCATATGTTATATATATGAATCTTATGCAAGTTTTGGGATGTTAAATTATATGTTATATATATGAATCTTATGCAAGTTTTGGGATGTTAAATCATAGGTTATATATATATATATATATATGAATTTTATGCAAGTTTTGGGATGTTTAACCATGTTATATATATATATATATATATATATATATATGAATCTTATGCAAGTTTTGGGATGTTAAATCATATGTAAATTTATGAATCTTATGCAAGTTGTAGGTGGAATATATATAGGTTCATATGTGAATTGTGGAGATACAAATGCTAGTTTATATGTAAACATGTGGCCTTAATTTACATGCTTAGATCCATATGCAAGTCCACATCTTTTTAGATCTATATGCAAGTTCATATCTTTTTAGATCCATATGCAAGTTTACACCTTTAAGTCTAGAACTATGACATACATAGTTTATGCAAGTTTACACCTTTATGTTGGATCTATGACATACATAGTTTATGCAAATTTACACGTTTATGTTGGAACTATGACATACATAGTTTATGCAAGTTTGTGATAATTACCTATGCTAGTTTGGATGAAAAACTATATTCATACATGCAAGTTCACGCCCTTTAGATCTATGATTTTAGACCCTTGGCAATACAAAGTCTATGCAAGTTATGTTGTAATTCTTAATTTCAAGTTAGATACAAGTTAGATCTATTTTGTGTGTTGTGCAAATTTGTGATGTTTTCCCCTTTTATGTGTTAGACTATTTACTAGTCTAATATATATATATATATATATATATATATATATATATATATATATATATGTATGTTTTTCATGTTAAGCGAACGAACGATGCGGGGATAATGTGGAAATATTAAATATACACATATTGTGAATTGGCATGTAATGGCCTTAAAAGGAATATAATTAATTGGAGACACTAATTGGTATAATTTGCATAATGAAATCAGTGTAAATTGCCTTAAAGGCATAAAATTTAATTAAGGCATTAATTGGTAATTAATGTGCAGTAATGGACGTAATTTAAGTGACAATTATGGACATAAGCCTTAAAAAAGGCATATAATTAATTGGTGATGTTAATTGGTATAATTTATATGCCATAAATAGATGAACATAATTTAGGTGACAAATTATGGACATAAGTAAATTTGGAATTTACTGACAAATTTGAATAGGGATAATTAATCCAAATTTGGGGTGAAAAGATTATGTATAATAATCAATGCCTAAGGCACGAGGTTGGACTCATTTGTGGTGTAAGACTGCCCGGACGCGCCCGGCAAATCCAGCAGCCACAAATGGTAGCCCAATGTGAGAGGTCAAAGGCCCAAATTAAATGCGTAACGGTTGTATGGACACGAGGTTAGGCTCGTTTGTGGTGTAAGACTGCCCGGACCCGCCCGACAAATCCAGCAGCCACAAATGCCAGCCTAATGTGAGAGGTCCTACAGGGGTTACGGTAGTAATAAATTAAGTAACACTTTACCAAAGTAAACATGTAGTGGGACATGGGGGTTAAGTGTGTGACATGAGGAAATACGATTAGTAGCACTTAACCAAGATAAACATGTAAGTAGGACATGGCGGTTAAGTGGGTGCCTTGGGTGGCATGTGGAAATACGAATAGAAACACTTAACCAAATTTAAACATGTAAGTGGACATGAATAAGAAGGGGTTAAGTGGGATGTATTAGTGGGGACCAAGCTTAGGTGGAAAGCTTATGTCAAGTAATGGGGGCCCATTTCAAACCAGTAACCCATAAGTATCTTTGTGAGCTCGACCCAAGTCGAGGACGGGACACGCTTACCGGGCTTGACTATAAGAGGCCAAAACGGGTTAGCGGTGGCAACGCAAGTCCAACGGGGTCATGTGCGTGTGTGGGCCCGGGCTGGTAGGTAAGACGTTGTTGCATCGTGTAGGTATAAGCCGTGCATCTTTTGTTGTATTGGGTTGCCACTTTGGGAAATGATACACCCCACTGTGGGACCAGCACAGGTATCTATGAGTTAGGGAGCCGATCGAATGGGAAAGGTAGTGGGTACGACTAGTGGAGATAGGAGCAGGCGGCATCTATGACAACAGCTAGGAGTACAACTACCATATTATAAATATTGTAATTAAAATGGGGTGGGTAGTAGGTGCAACTAGTGGAGATAGGGGCAGGCTGCGCCTATGACAGCAACTAGGGGTACACGAAACTACCATTATCACATCTGTTATGTTCAGTAGGCGGGATCAACTTTTAGAGTGACTAGTATTGGTGCAGTTAGTATTAGTTCGGTATAAGTTAGTAATTACCCTTAAGTATGTGGAAGCGCGACTTAACATTATCTTATTCCTCCTGTTTGACTCTGTCATTTGTTTCACAGTCATACCTTATCTTCCAGTTATAGCTTATCCTAATTACTTTAAAAGTTATATTGTTAAAGTTATCATACTCGCCAGACTTTATGTCTGACCCCCTTTGTTTTCGCCTCTTTTCTTCCTTTCCCCCCGCCCTCAGGTTCTCAGGGTGGGACTAGCACTAGTGGAACTTGACTTGGATCTTTTCTGAAGTACTTGGATTGCTGAATTGAAGTTCAACTTATCTTTTATCATGGATATTGAAGTTGGGATTATGCTTTTTATTTTTATATACTCTGATTTTGTCAAGATGGATATTTTGTACTTGACTCTAGTCTTTGGTTTTGATGATGTAACCAAACATATTTACCTTCTGCTGCAATAATTAAAGTTTTAAATTTTCAAGTACAGTACTGCTTTATATCTATCTTGTTGTGATTTTCTGTTCTATATTCACTTAAAATTCTCCATGGAAGTTAATGCATTCCCTTTGTGAGTGACATTAATGGGTGTGGGTGTTACAATATAAAAGAATTATGAGAAGATTGTTTGAAGTGGATATTAAATAGAATCTATTTTAACTGATAAATTGAGAAGATTAATTTATAAATAATGTTTTATAAATTAAGTAAATTATTTATCATTGAATAAATTGGATATATAAGTCTGGAATTTATACGAAGAAGTAGAAATCGGTTTTAACACCGATATTGTTTATAGAATGTGAACTCAACATTTATAAAGGGAATTATAAATGAGATTTAAGCATTATAAGTTAAAAGGGGATTCCGTATGAATAATTCTATAAATAAAAGTATAAATAGAAGTTGAAATGGAATATTATTTTTAAATACGAAATCAAACTGATTGATTATATAAAAGAAATATTATTCACATTCGATGTGAATAATGGATTAAAATAAATATTTTTTAAATTAAAACATTTATAAAGGAAACTGGTTTTGAAATAAGAATTTAAATTGGAGTTAATTGAATATAAATTATTCGAAGAGAGTTAATCGAATATAAGTTATTCGAAGAGTGTAATCGAATATTAGAATTAACCGAATTAGAGTTGATCGAATTCGTGCTAATAGAATTAGAGTTAATCGAATAGAGTTAGTCGAATATTAGTTATTCGAATTAAAGTTATTCGAAAGAGAGATAATCGAATATAGTTTATTCGAAATAGAGTGAAACGAATATAGTTTATTCGAAATAGAGTTAATCGAATATAGTTTATTCGAAGGAGAGGTTATCGAATATAATTTGTTCGACAGGAAATAATCGAATATAGTTTATTCAAAAAAGAGTTATCGAATAGAGATTATTCGAGAGAGAATTATACATTTGGATTCGACTATATCGAACGTAGGAAAGTACTATTTACTTCCCGGATTTTAAAACAAGATTTATTTATTTAATAAATAATTTATTTATTCAAATTAAGAAATAAAACTTATATTTAAGTTATTATATTTCAGAAGCATGGGATTATAACACTATTGTTATAATCAAACGAATTCTATAAAGGAAGTGGATTCATAAATAGAATCCGAGGGTTACGTAAGGAAGTTTATTGAAGATTTAAAAGGTGAACTTTGTCTATTTCGAAATTAAAAATGTTGTTCAGTTAAGGTCTGAGAGGTAGGAATACCCTAACTTGATTGACTTCATTCTTATCTAAGGAATGGCTAAAGTTCGATAGTGAAGGTTAGTTAATTAAATTTAGTTAATAAGTTTTAATGGTTCGAGTTAGCATAGCGATAATTTATTTAAACATCTGTTTAAATCCAATGAAAGAGTTTTGGAAATGTTTTCCAAATAAGAAATCAGCAATGTTTTAATATAGAAAATCAGAAATAGGAGTAATTATGGAAATGTTTTTCCAATGATTAATAACGTATATTTTCTAAGTTTAGAAAATAATAATTTACGAATATATGGGATTGGAAATGAGGAAATGAACAATTGAATGGCAAGTTAAATTAAAGGGGATCAGTGTTGAGTGACGATTTGCTCGGTAAGATTTCCATTTGGAAATACGACCGTTGTTTGTACACATGTTTTCCTTTGATAGTTAAATCACTGACTATCAAAGTTTTTGACCAATTTTCCGTCGTCAATACGGAGAGACTGGGATCAGATTCATTATCTGAAAACCACTCCGTATGGGCATTAGCGTTGCAAATCAGATATCATGAAGATAATTGAAGACAGAGTTGTGTAAGAGCTGTTCTGGCAATCCTATGTAGAAATTTCCTAAGATGGATTTATGGAATAGTGCCTTCGGTTTGTACAGACCTAGGACAACTTGTATGGATGGATGTCTGACAAAGTATATCTAATAGATCACGTAAGTTGATCTCTTCAAATGTGTTTATGTTTGGTGGCGGAGTAATTCGTTTCTGTTATCTTTATACCCGTTATATGTTTAGGGAAATCAATTTGTGATCTGGCGAGTATGACGATGTGGCATTTAAATAAATGAAGGTGTGATCTGTCAAAAGATACGTTATGACCTCAAGCCTCATCAACTGGGAAATGACAAAAATCGGGCAAGCAGCATGGCTTTGTGGGTCGCCCCATTAGGGTGTATTGTCACCATCTAGAGAATATTCATATCTGTTACTTCTTTTCGCTTCTGTATCTCCCGGGAACGGTTATGTTGCTAGCAACCGTAGGTGACAATATATTCGATACACTCAAGAGAAATGAGTGGTCGGTCATGTGTGGTCGGATTGCAAGATGTTCTTGTTGAACCCAGTGTATTCCTCTCTAGAGATATACTATCGGCAGGAGGTTCCATACCTTGTCATAGTCGGAATCCAGTCTCCAATAAGCGCCTACGATTTTGATTGTATACTATATATATGTGGAGCATGAGATGAAAGCATTCTACTAGATTGTTAATTATTTGTGATTAGACATTATTATAATATCAGAAAAGTATTTATTTTGAAAATATTTTGGGTTATTGTATGGTAAAAACCATCCGTGTTTATGTATGGATCAGTCTTACGATTATCATTTCTTTTGAAAAGGATTTTGGAAAGATAAACCAAATGGTTGAAGTTTACTTACACCAGTCCTATGACTAACCCAGAGTTTATTTTATTTTGTTTTATCCTAAACTCTTGGGTGCCCAAATTTTTACGGGCAGTCAAGTAGTTCAGGTATTTCCAGATATTCTTGGAGGAGCTAGGGCAGGAGGCTTCAGGATTTTATAGCTATTGTTTATTTCTGCTGTGATGTAAGTGTTGTACTCTAATATACAAATATAGATTTATGTTTCAATGTTACTTTGTATATTATATTTTATTCGTTCCGCTGTGAGATTCGTGTTACTCTGATGTTGTTGTCTTCTTCTTCTTCTTCTTCTTCTATTCTAATTTTCTATCTTACCTATTCTCACCCTTTAACTTCTTTCTATTAACTATCCAGTATTTCCGATGCTTGGATAGTCGACATGGTGTTGTATGTCGGATAACCAAGGTCGCAAATTCCCCGATTCGTTACAGTGGTATCAGAGCGAGGTTAAGTGATTACCTTGGTTCTGTGGCGTAACTCGATAGAGATGGGGTTAGTAATACCCTAGACTGAGTTTGAGTGTGTATATATATGTGTATATATATATATGTACGAGCGCATATTTGTTATTTGATATAAAAATTGTTTTATATTGTGGAGATTTATTGGTTGAGTTGTTTATGATTTCTGGTCGATCAGTTTGATCCGCTGTATCGGGAGGAGTTTCTAAACACTCGAATACGATGAACCGACACAGTATGTTTTGAAAAGAGGGTAACAAAATAATTTTACCCAAAGTACATTTTGATATAAAGAAAATATATAATGGAATTAGTATATTTGATGTGTTGGTTAGTATTATAACCAAATTAGATTAAAAGTGAAATAGTTATGAAAATAGCCAATCAGAATTTGTGTAAATATAAGATATAAAGTCAGAAGAATTAAATCTGGATTTAAATCAAATTAGAAATTAAAACCCTAGAAATTTGAATAAGTGTTTGTAAATAAACTGAATTGAATATATGATAATTTTAAAATCCTGGGATATTTTAAATTGTTTTACGAGCATTGATTTGAATTAATTTCAAAACAGAAATGATTAAAAATGGTTTTGAAAAGTGATATAGTATCGAAATCACTTTGATCGCTGGGAAATAACCCTGATGATGTTGGCCACATCCTCAGTGTTCATTTTCTAGTTCTAAGTGATGGATTACTACCAAAGGTATTATTTTGAATTGATTTGAGAAAAACAAGATGTTTGATTCCGAAAAAAGGATATTTACTTTTTGAAAAGCTAAGCTATTTAGAACTCCTAGAAACAGATTGTTTGAATTGAAACAAATTAAAAAGGGATTTGTAAAAGCAAATTGGAATTAAAATAAAGCCAGTTAAGTAGTAATTGAAATTGAATTGAAATAGAATGATATCGTGTAAAACTGGATTATGGAATATAATTGGATTTGTGTGAATTGAAATGGATTGATTTCTGAAATAAAAATCAGATTTGGAATTGTAGTTAACTAATTTGAAAATTTATTAGTTACCGGAAATCTGGGTATGGAAATTAGCATGTTAAATAGTTGGATTTGTGAGACAAGATTTTCGAATGGAATTGGGTTGATGATTTAAGAATTTGGAATCAAGAATAATACTTGAGTTTGAAATGAAATTTGGCTTGGATAGAACCAAATGGTTGAGTTTGAGGATGAATCGATTGGAGATTGATTGGGATGACATTTATATATGCTAAATTGTTAGCAAATGAAAGTGATAGAGTTGGATGCCCGACAAAAAGGTACAAGTTTATATTTCATTCAGTATGGGATTTATGAGCCTATTGGCAAGCCGCTTGGCTATTTGATTTTCTTTTGGGTTGGAGAAGGCCTAGAGAGGCGAGTCATAGTTGTATCGATTGACCCGTACAAAAGAGGTGCTGGTGAAATTTTTCGAAAATTTCGGGTGTTAGAAAATTTTCAAAATCTTTGAAAATTTTCGTTTATAGAAATGAATTAATAATTTAATTAAAATAAAATGGTTTAGTGAAATCAGAGTAAAGAAGTAAACAAATAAATTTAACCCAAGTTAATAGGGTTTGTTTTCTACCTTAGCAATTTCGAGGACGAAATTATTTTAAGGGGGGAAGAATGTAATGTCCCGTATTTTTACGGTAGAATAATTAATTAATTTAATTATTTAAATAGTAATTTATAGGTTTAAATCATTGTTTAATTAAATAATAGTGAATATTTAATTAATATAAATAATAGAATAATACATTCATTTTTGAAATAGCCGGAATTAACAGAATTCACAATATTGTGTGAATTGGACAATTTTAAAATATATAATTTAGTTTAGAATTTGAAATATAATAACGAATTTATTTGTAAATGTCAATTAGAATGTATAAATTATATTATAATTATAATCGAACTCAAAATGGCATGGTAGTTCGTAATTTGGCGATTCAGACTTTAAACGAATACACAGAATCCGTTTTAAATTGGATTTCTATGAAACAAGAAACGTTCGGATCTGTTGAACGGTATTTTTCTAATGGAAGAGAAAAATCGAGATTTCATCATATAGATTTTTAGTTATGTCCAAATCAAATTTTAAAATAGTCGCTATGGAATTCCTTTATAATTTATAACGATTTATTTATGTTATAAATGGATTTTCAATAGATATTGAATATTTATTTAATCTAGATTTGAAATGTCGAGTTATCAAATTCAGACAGGAATATTTTGGAGCTGTACGATATTCAATTGTGAATATATACGATAATATTTATTTCTAAATATTTAATTTAATTATTTTTAAATATATTAGTATTTTAAATGGTTTATTTAGAGCTTTAAAAATAGTCATTTTCACAAACAAGCTCCGTTTTCGATGAAACTAATTTTGTTGGATCCGGAATATTAAATTATTATTAGATTTCAATTTTCGTGATTTTTGGAGTTAGTATGTGGCCGTACAGAATTCTAACGTGAAATAAAGTCGATAATTTAGCCTTTAAAAATAAGTTGTGTGAGCAAACAGAGTCAGAATTCGACGAAACAAGTTTCGTTGGGTCCGTAATGTCGAACTTTAGTTGCGTATCCATTTTCGTGATTTTTGGGTATTATGTGTGATCACAGATATTTTTAAACGAGGATTTCAAAAAACGATTAGTTATAAATAAATATAATAATCAATAAAAAAAATCATTTCTTTATACTATAAATACCCTGCATCCTTCTAACCCTAACCCTTATTTTCCTCTGGTCAAACCAATGAGCCACCGATATTTCTTTCTTCTAGTAAACATTTTACATCTTCATAAATTCCAATAAAACCAAATAAATTTCCTGAAATCTAGAAACATATATACTTGTGATCTCCAAGGATTTCTCTTCAATATGGTAGTGGTTTTGAACCATTCGAACATCATTAATGTCGCACTAAAATTGGAAGCTTGCGTTATTAGTAAGCTAGGGCTTCGGAAATCTACCAGCGTGAAGGATGTTAGGGGGCGATGAGGTACTGTTTGAGTTTGTGCCATCGAGTGGTTATGTTGGTGTTATTTTTATAGGGTTTTATGATAATTTTTGTCGATGGTGTTAATAGCAGGGCGGTTGAGGAACGAAGTCGAAGTCGGGGAGAAGCCTGCGCGTTGGACGAAGAAGGTATAGGAAGATGGAGATCGGAGAGGAGATCGAAATGGTGGTGGTGGCGTTTGATTAGATTTATAGATGGAGGAATAGGAGCAGATTGAAGTCGCATTAATGGCTGAAGACACGTTCATCGTATTATGTTCGAATTGAACACTTTGGGTATGAATTGAAAGAGGAGGTCCTGCGAAGTGTCATGGTGATTTTTATGTGCATTATTATGAAGAAAACGAGGAGATATTGGGATAGAAAGTTTTGAGAAGGGCCATGGAGTTGAGAACTTGCTACTAAAAAAAAGGGAGGAGGAGAGTGTGATCTGGTTTCTGGAGTAGGGGTTTTAATTGCTTTGAAAGGGGGAGAGGACGCAAGTGGGATGGGTTGTTGAGGAATTCAAGGAGAATGGTGATGGAGTGATTTGCGTGGGGATTCAAGGGAAAATGGAGACAAAAATGGGATTCAAAGATTCAGTCAAGTGGAGGATGAAGCGATTTATCTGGAGCTTGAATTTGAGGAGGACGGGTTACGGCTAATTCAGTATTAAGGGGTAATTAAGATTTTAGTTAATTAAGTGATAATTAAATATTCATTTATATATTTAACGATTTAAAAATATATATGAGCTTGCAAAAATGATAACATCTTCGTATATGATCTGAATCCGACGAAACAAGATCCGTTGGGATCGTTTGGACGAGGGCTTCAAAATGGAACTGAATGGGAGTGAACTGGAGCACATTACAATTTATAGCGAAATAAATTGTCTGCCTGAATCAACTGACAGTTATCGTTATTTAACGACGATCGTCCAATGTGAGTAAATCTCACTAACTCTGCTCAGTTTAAATTTTCATAACGTATTTTTAGAACTGATAAATATTGGTTGATTGCTGCGTGTTGATTGGTTGATTGAACTTCTAACTGACTAGATAAAAATATCGATATATATATATATATATATATATATCGTTAGTTAAATATTGATTCTGTTGATCGGAATATTTCATGTTGAAATGAAATTGATGTTAATTATATTGTTTAACATCTGTGGATGCAGGGAAACAGGTTGGAGGGATCCAACTGGATTCCTCAGTATTTAGAATACTTTTTTTTTATATATTGTGATATACGATGTGGTATATAATCAGTTATTGATTATGTGTGTTTGGATGACGACTGATCCTTTTGATTTGATATTTTAGTATCATAAGTGATACTAAAAAGTAAAAAGATTGGTTTTGAAATAGGAATTTAAATTGGAGTTAATCGAATATAAATTATTCGAAGAGAGTTAATCGAATATAAGTTATTCGAAGAGTGTAATCGAATATTAGAATTAATCGAATTAGAGTTAATCGAATTAGAGTTAATCGAATAGAGTTAGTCGAATATTAGTTATTCGAATTAAAGTTATTCTAAAGAGAGATAATCAAATATAGTTTATTCGGAAGAGAGTTAATCGAATATAGTTTATTCGAAAGAGGGTTAATCAAATATAGTTTATTCGAAGGAGAAATTATCGAACATAGTTTGTTCGACAAGAAATAATCGAATTTAGTTTATTCGAAAAAGAGTTATCGAATAGAGATTATTCGAGATGGAATTATACATTTGGATTTGACTAAATCAAACGTAGGAATGTACTATTTGCTTTTTGTGTTTTAAATCAAGATTTATTTATTTAATAAATCATTTATTTATTTATTCAAATTGAGAAATAAAAGTTATATTTAAGTTATTATATTTCAGAAGCATGGGATTATAATACTATTGTTATAATCAAATGAATTCTATAAAGGAAGTGGGTTCGTAAATTGAATTCGAGGGTTACATAAGGAAGTTTATTGAAGATTTAAAAGGTGGACTTTGTCTATTTTGAGGTTAGAAATGTTGTTCAGTTAAGATCTGAGAGGTAGTTATACCATAACATGATTGACTTCATTTTTATCTAAGGAATGGTTAAGGTTCGATAGTGAAGGTTAGTTAATTGAATTTAGTTAATAAGTGTTAATGGTTCAAGTTGGCATAGCGATATTTTATTTAAACATCTGTTTAAATCCAATGAAGGAGTTTTGGAAATGTTTTCCAAATAAGAAATCAGAAATGTTTTTAATATAGAAAATCAGAATAGGAGTAATTATGGAAATGTTTTTCCAATGATTAATAACGTATATTTTCTAAATTTAGAAAACAAGAGTTTACGAATATATGGGATCAAAAATGGGGAAATGAACAATTGAATGGCAAGTTAAATTAAAGGGGATCAGTGTTGAGTGATGATTTGCTCGGTAAGACTTCCATTTGGAAATACGACCGTTGTTTGTACACATGTTTTCCTTTGATAGTTAAATCACCGACTATCTAAGTTTTTGACCAATTTTCCATCGTCAATACGGAGAGACCGAGATCAGATTCATTATCTGAAAACCACTTCGTATGGGCATTAGCATTGCGAATCAGATACGATGAAGATAATTGAAAACGGAGTTGTGCAAGGGTTATTCTGGTAATCCTAGGTAGAAATAGCCTTAGATGGATTTACAGAAAAGTGCCTTCGGTTTGTACAGACCCAGGACAACTTGTATGGACGGATGTCTGACAGAGTATATCTAATAGATTGCATAAGTTGATTGCTTCAAACGTATTTACATTTGGTGGCGGAGGAATTCGTTTCTCTTAGCTTTATACCCGTTATATGTTTGGGGAAATCAATTTGTGATTTGGCGGGTATGACGATGGGGCATTCAAAGTAAATGAAGGTGTTATCTGTCAACAGATACGTTTTGACCTCAAGCCTCATCAACCGGCAAATGACAAAAATCGGGCAGGCAGCATGGCTATGTGGATTGCCCCCATTAAGGTGTATTGTCACCATCTAGAGAATATTCATATTTGTTACTTATTTTCGCTTCTGTATCTCCCGGGAACGGTTATGTTGCTAGCAACCATAGGTGACAATATATTCGATACACTCAAGAGAAAAGAGTGGTCGGTCATGTGTGGCCGGGTTGCAAGATGTTCTTGTTAAACCCAGTGTATTCCTCTCTAGAGATATACTATCGGCAGTTGGTTCCATACCTTGTCATAGTCGGAATCCAATCTCTAATAAGCGTCTGCGGTTTTGATTGTATACTACATATGTGGAGTGTGAGATGCAAGCATTCTGCTAGATTATTAATTATTTGTGATTAGACATTATTATAATATCAGAAAAGTATTTATTTTGAAAATATTTTGGGTTATCATAAAGTAAAAACCATCCGTGTTTACGTGTGGATCGGTCTTACGATTATCATTTCTTTTGAAAAGGATTTTGAAAAGATAAACCAAATGGTTGAAGTTTACTTACACAAGTCCCATCACTGACCCAGAGTTTATTTTGCTTTGTTTTATCCTAAACTCTTGGGTGCCCAAATTTGTATAGGCAATCAAGTAGTTCAGGTATTTCCAGATATTCTTGGAGGAGCTAGGGCAGGAGGTTTCAGGATTTTATAGCTACTGTTTATTTCCGCTGTGATGTAAGTGTTGTACTCCAATATACAAATATATATATTTATGTTTCAATGTTACTTTGTATACTATATTTTATTCGTTCCGCTGTGAGATTCGTGTTACTCTAATGTTGTGTTTTTCTTCTTTTTCTATTCTAATTTTCTATCTTATCTATTCTCATCCTCTAACTTCTTTCTACTAACTATCTGGTATTTCCAATGCTTGGATAGTCGACATGGTTTTGTTTGTCGGATAACCAAGGTCGCAAATTCCCCGGGTCGTTACAACAATGTTTCTTGTTTTACCAAAATCCGAGTTATTTTAAATTCTGTATATTCAATTGAAATTAGAAATCGAATTATCAAACTACCACGCCATTTCAAGCTCGTTTTAATTAAATTTTAAATTCATACGTTCTTACTTCGATTTAAATAAATTTTAAATCGTTTATTTTCAAAATAAATCCTATAACATATTTAATTTTCAGGAAAATCAATTAAAAATAAATTTTAAATTGGTTCTGAAATTCTGGGTTGTTACACCCATTGTTAACTTTTAAGAACTTGAAATTGTAAACGTTTTGGGAAAATGGTTTATGGTGTTTTCAAGTTTTAATCTTAAAAATATAGTTTTAAAATATGTAAAGTACACATATCTAGTTTTAAAGTAAAATGGGATATATTTTGTAAATAGTGATTTCTTGCGAAAACTGTCTAAAGTAAAATTCTCTTAGTAAAAGGTGAATATTATAAAGCATGTATAGCTCGCTAGTTTTCTTATTATATTGTATGAAAGGATTTAAAAGAAACACTTAGAAAGTATTGCATTTTATTAAAATTATCAATAAAGAAAGTTTTGAAATCTCTATTCTTTTGACAACCATTTTTGATGAATTTTTTTAAAAGAGAAAATTTTGTTGGGTGGACAAAATAAGTTGTAGAAATTAAGAACAGAGTAGCTGTTTGCACCTTGTAGGAGTAATTGAACCGACCTCATAGGTTGGAACAAGTTGTAAACCCGATTGAGAAATAATTATTCTTATGTACTCCAGTTTTTGTGATTTGAAGAAAAAATGACATGTTTTATGGTTTGGCGAAAGTAAGTTTTCATGAGGAAAATAAAGTTTTGACACTTTTAAAATTTTGGAAGAAAATTTAAATGAAAAGGCCAAACCATGTTTCAAAAGTATGGAGTAGGTAAGGATTAGTGCCTAGGAAAGACGGGAAAAAGTTTTGAGGCTATGAAGTAAATAGCGAGAATTATCTTGGAATAATGGTAAGTTCTCGTAGAATGCATAAGCATTGAAAATCCTAAGGTGTTGCTTAAAAATTTCTGTTAGTACACAGCAAGAACAAGTGGTGACTACTAGATAGTAAAAGGCAAGTAAGTATTTAGATCATGTTGCTAATTTTCATGTTAAGGGTTGTAACACCCTGTATTTTAACTTCACTAAAGAGGATAAATTAAATAATAATTAATTTAATATTTAGAATTAAGGGAAACGGACTATGTCATTGTGTCCTTCTCGAAATTCTAGTCAAGATAGACACTTGGTTTGCGTAAAACGGATAATGTATGACGATGAGAGCAGGAACAACTAGCGCACTTGACAAGTGCGCTAAGGCAATTTTTACACTGGTGCACCTTCCAAGTGCATCCATAGCAGTTTTGGGCATCCGGACCCAAATAGGTGTCGACCCATGGCCTGATTCCCCCTAGGGTTGAGGTGGCATTCAAATTCTGGAGGCTGGCAGCTATAAATATACCCTTATATCTCTTGTTTTCTCATACTAAAAATATTAGAGGCCAAATACCATCAGTGCATGAACTGAATCTATTCTTTGCTTCTTCTTCTACAAATCAATTTTAAAGATTCAAGTATTTCAAGAATAGATCTGAGATTCAACACCAACAATTTCTTTTCTATCTTTTAAAATCCAAACACTGTGAGTTAGTTACTTTAGATTAATTAAATGATTAAAAGTAAATGTGATATGAATGTGATTTGGATATATGCCTGTGATTGAATCACATTGGATCTATCATAATTTGTGAATATATAATATTCTATGACTTGGATCTAAATCTTTATCATATCAGATCTATTGGGACTTTTGAATCTATGACATAACTATGATGTGGATCTTAAATATTATCATGCTAGATCTACCTTTATAGATCTAATTCGCTTGTGGTTAATTTTTCATCTCACAATTGTGGATCTTAAATATTATCATGCTAGATCTACCTTTATAGATCTAATTCGCTTATGGTTAATTTATCATGTCACAATTGTGGATCATAAACATTATCGTGCTAGATCTACCTTTATAGATCTAATTCGCTTGTGGTTAATTTATCATGTCACAATTGTGGATCTTAAACATTATCATGCTAGATCTACATTTTAGATCTAATTCGCTTGTGGTTAATTTATCATGTCACAGTTGTGGATCTTAAACATTATCATGCTAGATCTACCTTTATAGATCTAATTCGCTTGTGGTTAATTTGTCATGTCACGTCTACTTATGGGTCTAGTTCTTTTTAGATCATTTGGTACTTCTCATGTTGTGGCTAATTTTAGATCTGTCATTAATTGGACATATGAATCCTTATTTATTCATGCCTATTATGACATCCTTAGTATGTTAGATCTAGTTTTATTATCACATGCTCACTAGATCTATTGTTATATGTTCACCTTATCACTATGCCAATTACATGTTTATGTCACTTTTGTTATAATAATCACTATTATCATCTTTCCCTTTTATTGTTTATGGCTAGGCTACTTTTTAGCCTAGACATGACGCCAAATATATGCGAATGCGTTAGTTAGGGAATGGGGGAAAACATTAGAATTGGCATAACTTGAATGACGAATACGAATTTGGACATATAATCCATTATGAATATAATTGAGTAAATGGGCATGAACACCTATAAAGACATAGGTATAGTTAATTGATTAATAATTGAAATGCCTAAGATTACAGTAAATAGAAATTATAATGGCACTTATGACATGAGGTTAGATTGCATTTGTGGTGGAAGTCTGCCCGGACCCGACCGACAATCCAGCAACCGCAAATGTTGAATCTAATGTGAGAAGTCTAAGTGCACAAATACGATACGGGCTAAGACACAAGGTTAGGCCCAACTTGTTGAAGAAGTCTGCCCGGACCCGACCGGCATATCCAACATCCATAAGTTGTAGGCCTAATGTGGGAGGTCTAGCACACTATAACCATAGATGGACATGGTAATGAACTTGAATACTTAACCTAGTTGAATCCATAGGGATTGTATGAACATGTTAACTTAAATAGGGGTTAAGTAAACTTTGTTGAAATAGTGGGTGGGTTAAGTAAATCTTGTGGTGGTGGGTAATATTTATATATATAGGCCCACAAACTTAACCTATTTTATACTTTAGGGTTATGCAACTTTGTTAAGTAAACTTACTTGGATCAGTAAGGTTTAAGTAAATCTTGTGGCAGTGGGGTAATATTTACATATGTAGGCCCGACAACTTAACATGTTTTACATGTTGGACTATTAGGCATAACGAGTTGAAATCCTAGTAGTAGGGATGCAAGCCTAGGGGGAGCTTGTACCATCTTGTGTGTGGGACTCGTTTCAGTCAGTAACCCATCTTGGTATCAAACGAGTACTCTGAACTAGGTCGGAGTAGGGGCACACTTACTGGGCTGATTGTAAGAGATCCAAAACGAAGGAGTGGTGTCAGCAGCGTAGGAAACCAACAAAGTCATGTGCGTGCTTGGGTACGGCTTGCTATGGGAATTAAGATGTTGTGACATCAGTAGATATGGTTGTGCACATCTTGTAAATGAAGGGTTGCCACTTTAGGAAGTGATACATCCTATTGTGTGGCCAGCACAGGGTATCTACGGAGTAGGGAGCTGATCGATTAGGCAGTAGTTAAGGTACATCTAGACTCTGGTAAGTTTAGGAGTCCGTTATTTGGACTGCTTATGGATTGTATGGGGTTAAAACCTCTCACCAGAAGTACGCCTAAGACTACCATTTCATAAATGTTGGGGATCATCTCATTCTGGATATACTAGTAGTAATGCAGAGTAATCATTAAGGAAGCGTATACACCCTATCCTGTTTACCTAGTCATACCTGCCATTTTTTGTAGTTATATATCTTATCCACTTTATATGCCTGTCATGCTACTTTTATTGATTTACTTGCTAAAAGTAACTGGACTCGCTAGACTTTATGTCTGACCCTTTTTGTTTCCTCTTCTTTCTTCCGTCTCCCCCCAGGTTCTCAAGGAGGGAATTCTCAGGCTTAGTCATGACTCGGTTATAATCTTGCTTGGAGTAGCTTCTGAAGTATTGCTCAAGTTCTTGTCTCCACTTTGGCTTTGTCTCTTTTTGGGGGAATTATGTTTTTTATGTACTCTGATGGAACAAGACAGAAAGTTTCATATTTTTTAATGGCTTTTATGTAGTTTCAGACTTGTGATATTTTGGACCACGATGTTATGATTTATGTTTGAAATAAAAATTTAAATTCCTCTTGTGACAACCCCAAACCCCCGTTCCACGGTGGCAAGGGTAATCTTTGGAATATAACACATAAACAAATGACAGCAGAACATAAATATATAAATACACCAGATAATGAACAACAGAATACACTGGATAAACATAATCATCAAAGTTACACAGTATACAAGATCATACTTAGTACAAAATACAGTTCAACTTTACATAAAATGTCTACAGCGGAATCAAAACATAATATGTACAACAGGAGATGAACAACATAAAAAGAAAGGGATGATAGACTCCAGCCTCAGCTCCATAGCTATCCAGAAAGAGCCAGCTAAAACCTGAATACTAGGCTGCCCATGTATAAAATAGGGCACCCGAGTTTGCAAGTGAAACTACGAGTTAGTCATGGGACTGGTATGAGAAATCTGCTTAACTTAATTTAATAATAAGGCCAATCATAGGACCACGCCGCTAACATGGAACGGGTTTACTCCATTGGATTGCCTGTGTTAAAAACAAGTGAATCATTAAAACATCGCAATGCTTTTTACAAAATTGAAGCCATTATAAGGCTCAGTTCCCATCACACAATGCAATGCAAACCGGAGGATAGAGTTTTACCTTATAATGGCCAAAAGATGCTTGATACGAATAAAACAAAAGCATTTGATATTATTACTAGTGTTTATATGTTTCAAAAACAATTTCAATCATAAGTATCAATCATAGACGACATGGATACCATATATCATGTCGCCATATATAAGTATACAATCAAAACTGCATGACGTCGTATTTGGAAATTGGATTTCCGTCATGAACCAAGGCAAGGGATCGTCCTTACTGCTTTTAGACGCTCTAGCCCGTGTCTCAGGCAAGTACTCTGTCAAGCCTTTGGATCGTCAGGGCCGGTCCACACGGAGTGGATTAAAATGTCTGAACACTACATTTCCCCGCCCTATGGGGCGTCAACTGGTCATATACCGACCAAACCATCGGCCCAGGAGCGACTGATATAACCGAGGCGCCTCGCTATCCATCATCCACATAAGTAAAATGCCCGGGCGTGTAAAACCCAAAGCACCACTCCTAGCTAGAAAGAAACGCAGGTCCTCCCGGATGTCCTCTCCCGTTTCAGGCTCATTCCGGGGTGTGAGCCTCGCGAATCAACGCTAAACACAAAGCTAGCTATTCAAAAGCCCTGCTTTGATCATCGACAACAAAGCCCTTCTTTTCAACAAAAGTTTTGATCATAACATCTCTATATGCCATGTCGTCAATCTACAATGTCAGACACACTTCCATTTACAAGTCCGTTCTGAGTCTGAACGAAACCGAAGGCACCTTATTCCTCTCCCATATGTCTAATACAGGAGAGAGGCCCTCGCACATCCGAACGATCAACAAGTATGTCCGGACGACCACCACTGCAATCCCTTCTAGGTTACAACTCCCATCTAAGGCATCAGTAGCCATCCATTCGATTTGAAGATCCTCGGTCTTGCACCGTCTTCATATCTTCGACTTCTAACCGTCGACCAATTATTTGAAATGAAAATTAACTCTGCCTTTTCAAATAATTCACGTATATTTTGAATTTCAGATCCATTAATTTCAATGGTTCAATTATCTGACATCCATAATTCAGTTCATTAATGTAATTTTCACGTCAAACACATTCAACCATCAAATATCCAATAAACCGGGTAAATTCGGTTTGTTTCCATTCCGTATCGTTTATAATATTTTATCACGATTTATCGCTATTTTTATTTATTTAAATATAGCCAATTTATTCAAACGACGCTTCAGGCCATAACGCGTCCACGGCGCTGTTTTTCTCCAAATTTGATTTACGCATATCTGAAAATCTAACCGTTGGATCTTTACAAATTTTACATCATTAGAAAGATCTTTTCAAAGCGGACCCAACGGTTCCAGTTTTAGGAAAATCCGACGGTCGAATCGCCCGATACAATCTTTTGACGTTACGATTTCAAAAAACAAACTGCAGCATCGTTATTCGATTTATTTTAATTATATATATATATATAATCCATTCTGGCACTGTTTTCATTCAGATTTGAATTCAATATTCCAGACAATCCAACCGTTGGATCTTTGCAAAGTTGGTGCCGTTGGAAAGATATTTCCAAAGCGAACCCAACGGTTTCGGTTTCGGGAAAATCCGATGGTCGGATCTCCCGGTACAATCATTTGAAATCATGGTTTCAAAATACGAACTACAGCTTCGTTATTCGATTTATTTTAATTATATTTATATATATATAAATATAATCCATTCTATGATTTCAAAAACCATTTCCACTCATATAGGTGATAAAAATGACATTTTTATCAAATAGATATTTATTTCAACATATGACCATTTTTAACAATTCATATATATAGTAAAAATGTGATTTTTATTGTCAAAACAATTTATTTCAAACACGATTATTTTATATACTTCACGTAGATGATAAAAATGTGATTTTTATTGTTAAAGCAATTTATTTCAAATACGATTATTTTATATACTTCATATAAATGATAAAAATGTGATTTTTATTGTTGAAATAATTTATTTCAAACACGATTATTTTATATACTTCATATAGATGATAAAAATGTGATTTTTATTGTTAAAACAATTTATTTAAAACACGATTATTTTATATACTTCATATAGATGATAAAAATGTGATTTTTATTGTTAAAACAATTTATTTCAAAAATGAAGATTTTTAGCTATTTATATATATTATAAAAATGTGATTTTTATTGTTAAAGCAATTTATTTCAAACATGAATATTTTGCCATCACATGAATATATTTCAATACATGAAAATAAATCAAACACAGGAATATTTCAGAAAATTTGGGCAACATAACGGCAGGGTAGTTAAAACCGGCACTGTCCCTAGTACGTCTCCTCACTCTACCTTAAAGCCTCGCAGCTTTTGACAATGGGGGTTTCCATAATCTATTTCATACGCAGACGAATTTTCCCATATACTAATTCTATTGGGATTTTAACCAAAATCAATCATTTCAACCATTCGTGTATCTCAACCAAATTTCACATAAACCAAATCCAAACAAATCACAACTAATATATATCGTCCATGGTCTGTGGACGAGGGGAGTGTATATATATACACACACACACACACACGTATATAAATATATTCCGATTCCATTTCAATATCAGTTAAATTTCATTTATCGCATATATGATTTTTACAACGCATATATAACTTATACATCGCACATACAACTTATACAACGCTTATACATGAGATATACAACGCTTATATAACTCATACACCGACCGTATAATTTATACATCGTCATTCCATATTGTTTATAATTCAGAAATCTCACATTGGGTTCCACTCCTCCAAAAATTGTACGAAGCTCAGAAAAATATCCGGTCTCTTCTAGAAGGTAGAAGACATCCATACGAGTCCACTGTCCCTTGTTTCACTGGATTTCATCAACATACGAAAAAGATATGATTTTTATTGTGAAATCAAAATCTGTAGCGCTTTAAAGTGCCATAAACAGTTAAATTTATTTTCAGTCGTTACCTTTCAAAAGAGGTTCGAAACTAGGTTTGTATTTATCTACCAATCCACTGCGCTATAGGAGGATTGGCCAACGCCATGTCGAAGAGGGAAGAGAGGTGCCTCCGCGTGTGGTGGTGGGGTCCACTTCGGTGGAGGTGCGAGCGGCAACGGTTCAAATTCCCAGACTTTGGAGCGTCGATCCTCTTCAAACATGCGATGAAAAAAATACAATTCTTATATGGATTTGAAGATCTTGGAAAGGGCCACAGAATTCCCAACTGGAGGGAGGTCTAATTTTCCGTATAGGAGGAGGAATCAGTGGAGGAAGCGGGGAAAGCTTTTCCGCCGTCGTCTGGAGAAAGATCGGGGAGAGAGAATGTTGAGATGGCCAATTATGATTGGTTCATGATTTTATATTTATTTTTAAAATCCAAAAATATCCCTTCTCCTTATGATCTCCAATTCAAACCCAACGACTGTCGTTCCTAGCTAAATACCCCCATTCCGGACACAATGGAATATGTTTCGTACGCCCATTCGACTGTTTTAGTCAGTTATTCTTCAAATTAAAATATTAAACATTCAATATTTGATTTGAACATACATTTCAATTTGCCGAGGCCACTTACTGATCCCAAAAATTCCAGAAAAATAAATCTAGCTATGTTTTGACGATACGGTCCCAACAAAACTAGTTTCGTCGAATTTGAGACCGTTTGCAAAATGGCTATTTTCAAGGGCTATATAAATTCCATAGCAACCTTTCTGAACATTCATTTATCCATAACTTTTGATTCCCGCTATGAAATCTCGATTTTTCAGATTCGCTAGAAAGATATTCATAAACAGATTTAAATATTGTTGGTTTCACTAAAATCCGTTTTATTTTTCACCTGGTACGGTCAGTCAAAGTTCGAATTCAAATTTTTAAATTGCCGCGCCATTTCAGGCCTTGTTTATAATTAAAATAAATATATTTATTTTACAACATCGATTCAAATAGAATTTTGGTCGTTATTATTTAAAATAATTTATTTTAAATACTCAAAATCCACTAAAATAACCAAATTAAAATTTTTAAACTGGTTCTGATTTTCCGGGTTGTTACACCACTGTTGCTTTTATATTTGTCTTGTAATATTTCTTTTTCTGCTTATCTATAACGCTTCATGAAACTTAATGCATTCCCATAGTGAGTGACACTAACGGACGTAGGGTGTCACAGGGGTACAAGCCGTTATTGCATTTCTATTGGGATCGTTCTGTTATTTTGTTCCTGTTGGGTAGTTAGTGTAATGACCCGGTATTTTCACGGATCACTGACATAGATTTGATTGATCATGAGTACGTAATTTCAAATACGATTTAAAATTTGACTTTGAAATTTCAGAACTTGTTAACATATATATATATATATATATATATATATATATATATATATATATATATATAATAGCATTTATATGTGCAGCATTTATCAAAACCAAATTTTTGATACATGTAGTATTATAGCAGGGATTCAATAACGTTTGTTAATTTTATTTTTACACAGGTATATATATGATAGCAAAATTTTAAGAGTGTTGTTTAAAAATCATTTTTATATGATAAATAATACTTATTTTAAAAATGCCACTTTTTATGTATTTTGTTCATTCTATTTTTAAAAGGATTTTTAAAGCCTTATAGTTTTCTTTAAGTTCATTCCTTCTTTTTCTTTTATATAGCAAAGCTTGTTTAAAAACCATGTTTTATTGGCAAGAGCTAGATCAAGTGAACATGCTTGTTTCATCGAACATGAATACCATCATTTCCTTGCAAACATGAATTCATGAACATATATATCTTTGCAAACACAACCTCATGAATATGAACACAAAGATGCACCTACACAAGAGAAGGCCTACACTGGAACTACACTAGAATAATGGATTTGAAAGCATTTGTACACTTGCACATGGCAATGTTTCCTTGTTTCAACATTTTCAATTTTTAAATCTTTTCATGTTTATTTGCTGAAAATTTCTCCTTTATGTTCCCAAAAGCACTTGTATTTTGTCATATATATATATGTACTAGAAGATCACCAAGAAATTGTACAAATAGACATGGTTCATCACTAGCCTAGTAAGCCTAAAGAAATGTTTTTCTTAAAGTTTTTCTTTGCCAAAACATGTCCTGGTCGTGAGCACAAATGTGCAGAAAATTTCAGAATTTGTTTACCTTGAATGCCAAGGCATTTGTATTTTATAATTTTTGTTAAAACAGTACATATTGCATAAGAAAGAGGTGGCAAAGGGCATGTGAAAACTGAGCTAGTTAAGACAATAAGAAAGCTACTATTTTAGCTAAGTCCTATGATAGGTAACATGTAGTACAAGAGGCATTTAAATGATTTTTCATAGTCTACCAATAAGAATTCTTGCGCAGGAAATATATCATATGAAATGGCTGCTAAAGCCATGTGAATTCTAGGGAAGAGTGTGATGATGTGGAGAGAAATGTTTTTTTGTCTTTGTCATCAAAAAACTAAAAACTGCCTTTTTTGTCTCTTCTTTCATAGACAACATTTTTGCATTAGTATTTTTATCTCTTCCCACTCCTATATAAAGGCCCTAGCATGCACATTCCCATACACAACTTCATACACTTTCAAGCCAAACAGTAAAAGAAATCAGAGAAATTCTAAAGCAAGGTGAGTAAATTTTTAAAACTGCTTTACTGTTTTCTCTGATTTACAAGTAGATCTTAGTGTGTGATAATGGTGTGGACGATGTGCTTTGCTATCTATTTTGTTCTGATCAAACAAGGGTGGGTTGACACTAAAATCTTAAGTATCAATGATTTGAGAAGCTGATTTACATTCAGTGAATATCCAGACCCTGTTTCTTTCTTGTATGGAATACTCAAATACTAATAACTGGTCTGTTATTCTGGGATAGGACATGAGTGTGAGGTTGTATTACTTTTAAACTTTTTCAGTAGCCTAAAAACAGTAGACATAGTAAAGAAATGTAAACAGACCCTGTATGATTAAATAGAAAATACAGTACTCACATTGCAAACTCTCTGTATAATAAAATTTTCAAAACTGATATTAAATCAAATGGAATACATGGATGCATTCCTGGAGTTGAATAATGATTTTAGAAAGTAATTGTGTGGTTTTTAATGGTGTATATTGCCGGGAAATTTAAGATGATCAGAAAAGGCAAAGGGGGCAAATTCCGACCACCTAGTTCGTCGGAGGCCGTGCGGTTGAAGGAGGAGTTTCATCGGGGGTCAGGAAACTCAGGAAAAATGCTATAATTTTTTTTAATGAATTGATTTAGGGTATTTAATCGAAATAGGGTTGCCTAAGGTAAATGGGTTCGGTTGGGAAAATGGACGACTGCTCATCGTCGGAGCAGTTATCGAGGTGCGCGCCAGGGGGGTTGGCCGTGCCTGGGTCTGGCGATGGTGGGATGATGAGGCGGTGGTGGCTCGTGGCCCTGAAGTGGCGCAGCGATGGTTTCCTCGATGGTGACAGTTTTTGTGAAGTTTGGGTGGTTCAATGAAATTTCGATCAACGGCAAGATGGAGGTCGTGGTTGTCGGAAACAAGACCAGTGGCGGAGGAGACGTTTGTGGGTCAGGTCGTTGGGTGATGGAGGCACCGGAGTCTTGTGTGCACATGCACAGCTCCACGTGAACAAAGGAGGAGGACGCCCTTTGGTTTTTATGAAGAAATGCCGCGGTTTTAGGCCTTGGCACTCGGTATTTTAGACCTTGGTACTTTAACCTTGGTACTTCGAGTTTTACCAGTTTGGCACTTGGAGTTTCAGGTTTTGGCGCTTGAGTTTGGCTTGGGCACTTTGGTTTACCAAGGATGGCACTTGTTTTGTTGGCCTGGCACTTTAGTGTTCAAGGGGTCTGGCACTTGATTTTTGAACCGGGTACCTTAAGCTTGGCAAAACCCGATACTTTAGTTTTAATAAGGTTTTAAAACTTTAGTTTAAATTTAAAAATCCAAGTTTTAAAATAAGTTTTAATTTGAATAGTAAAGGTAATAAAGGAATTAAAATAACATTTTATCTCAACAAGTCAAGGAAGTAGGAAGAAGTGAATCAGGATCGAGCAGGATTTGACGACAGTTGAAAATAAAGTGCAAAACTGTAAATGTAATTATAAACTTTGATTTGAAAAGATTTTCTAATAAAAAATATTTACAATTTAAAGTCAGAGGAAGGAGAAAAAGGAAAAAAGGTGTAAACTTATATTTAAATAAAAATAGTATTTTTATTTTAGGAGAAGTGAATCAGGATATTTTCGGCAGGAGATGAAAATTTAAAATACAAAACTTGTGTAAAATTTTAAATTTTATTTATGTATGAATTAGGATTTATTTGTGGATAAATATCTAGTTTTAAAGGTACGAGTGATAAAGAGACACACGCTAAATCTGACCGTCTAAAACCGTAATCTCAAAATACAAGAAATGGTCAAGTGCAGCTCGGTATTTGATGAAATAAGAACTGTAAAATATATTTTTAATCGGGTTTGGGCGAACAAATAAAGTGAAGAAGCTTTATCGGTACAGGAAGCAGAAGGAGCAAATCGAATAAAAGTAATCAAAAGGAAATTTGACGAAACGATGTAGAATGTAAAAGCTGTAAATAAACTATTAAATTTTAAGAGTGATTATTTTCTGAAAAGGAAATACAAGTGTATATTTTAAAGTGACGGACCAAAAATGAAAAGAAAACCCGTGCAGCGCGCACACTAAATTTGTCAAATTCTAAGATTTGATAAAAATGACAGATACAAGCAAGATGATTGTATACTATTTGATTTAACTATACATGTAGTTGATATTAATCATGTTAGAGCTATAATTTAAATGAAACTGCTCGTAATCATTTCAAAGAGACCGGATGTACATTCCACTTTGATTTGATTAGACACCGTGCGTCAAAGATGTTCAAACTGAAGACGACGGTGTGCAAGAAGATTATAGCTTCGGTCTGTTCAGTCCCAGAACAAACCTGAATGGACGAATGTCTGACAACGTATATCAGTCAGGTTATACACATTGAATTTACGTAAGTATATTTCGTTGGTGGCGGAGAAATTCGTTTCTCTTAGCTTTAGTACCCGTGATGTATTTGGGAAATCATATGAGTATTTCTGACGGGTAGGACGATGTGGCATTCCAAGGATATGAACCAGTGATGATGAAAAGACGAATCTAGCCTCAAGCCTCACACCCAGGAGATGAAAAAAATCGGGCAGGCAGCATGGCTATGTGGGTCGCTCCCATTAGGGTGTAGTATCACCTATCTAGAGGAATCCCTTTTGTTTCTTAATCTATCGATTCTGCCCATGCGGGGATGGTTGCCGTACACAACCATCGGTGATATACATTCGATACACTCAAGAGAAATGAGTGGTCGGTCATGTGAGGACCGGGTTGCAAGAAGTTCTTGTTGAACCCAGATGTATTTGCCTCTAGAGATACATCAGCGGAAGGTGGTTCCATACCTTGTCAGAGTTGGAAATCCAATTTCCATAAGTGCCAAGCAGATTTTGTTTTGTAAACTATATCGGAAAATGTGAGATGCAAGCACTTTCCTAGATTCTAATTTATTTGTGGAAATCAAATAAAACTTTTTTTTTGAAATATCTGATTTAAAGTATACAAAAGTGTTTAATCTCATAAGGTAAAAACCCGTTCCGTTTTCACGGCGTGGTCTTATGAGATATTTCCTTAGAACTGTTTAATTGTTTACTCATACCAGCCCCCAGACTGACCCGGAGTTTATTTCTGTGTTTTTCCCTTAAACTCTTGGGTATTCATAACGCTTGTTATGAATAGACAAGTGAATCAGGATGTTGAACTTATGATGCTGAATGAAGACTATCAGTGTGCTGACCTACCTATCTATCTTCCTACTGTATAATTATAAGTGGCAAGCCAGTAGTGAATGTTATGTAAAATTTCTCATGTACCATGTATGGGTTGTGTCACTAGTCATATGATGTTCTGATGTATCATGTACTGTTGTGTAATATTATAAAGTATTATCTTTTGTGGAAATTCCGCTGTGAGATTCTGATGTTCTGTGTTTATATTCTTCTATCTATTCTATTTCTCATTAATGACACAACTTGAGATGTGTTCAAAAGTTGGGTCGTTACAGTTGGTATCAGAGCTTAGGTTCTAGATTACCTAGGATTAGGTGAGTGTGAGAGAGCGTATTTTTATAAAATTTAAAATGAACTTAAAACAACTTGGATGTTATACCTAGATTATATATACCCTATCAAGTCCCGATTGACAACCTGTTATATTCAGGTGATCAAAATGAGTACCCGTGCACGAAGAGGTCGTGCTAGGGGATCTTCCACTATTACTGGTCGTACTACTGGATCCCAAGACCAGGGTGAGACAGTAGAGGAAGTTGCACAAGTTCAACAGGATAAGAGCTTTGCGACTATTTGTAAGGAGTATACGACTCTGGGAGGAAAGGTTTTCAAAGGAACTGAGTCTTTTACCGAAGTCCAAGCCTGGATAAGGTCTTGTGAAAGGATTTTCAAAGGGTTAAAGTTGAATGACGATCAGAAGCGTCTTTTGGCATCATGGCAACTCCAAGAAGCTGCTGGAACTTGGTGGGACGCTCAAACTACTAATGT
Source organism: Allium sativum (assembly GCA_030737875.1). Taxonomy (NCBI): domain Eukaryota; kingdom Viridiplantae; phylum Streptophyta; class Magnoliopsida; order Asparagales; family Amaryllidaceae; genus Allium; species Allium sativum. The sequence continues at coordinate 684,356,959 of CM060924.1, forward strand.
TCCTGAGGAAGATTTCACTTGGGAAAAATTCAAAGAGGCTTTCGAAGCACAGTTTCTGCCCGCTGCAGGAAAGACAAGGATGTATCGAGATTTTATTGATCTCAAGCAGGGGAATATGAAAGTGTCAGAATATGAGAACAAATTCAACTCGCTTTCTTGTTTCGGGCCACAACTGATAAACACTTCACTTAAGAAGAATAAAATGTTCATAGCAGGATTAAAGGATAGCCTACAAGTTCAGATGATTGGACATCTCAAGGTTCCATTCGTTGATCTAGTGGATATGGCTGTTCGTTATGAGGCACTGGAAGGTAAGAAGCCAGTGGAAAAAGCAGCACAGACAGGAGGATCTAGTGGTGAGAATCCAAACAAGAGGAAATTCAATTCAAACTGGAACAACAACAACGGAGTACCTAAGATGGGAGAAAAAGCCAAAGAACGATTCAAAGATACCATATGCCACAACTGTTTGCAGAAAGGACATATTGCCAAGTTCTGCACCAAGCCAGCAGCAGAAAAGCCACAGCAGACTCAGCAATCGGAGCAACAGCAACCAAAGGGAACAAGTGATGCTATTCCACAGAAGTTTTTATGCTATAACTGTCATCAGCCTGGGCACTTGGTTAGAGACTGTCCACTGAAAAAGGCACAGCAACCCAAGGTCTACGCTTTGATGGATAAGTCGTCAACTTCTGAGAATATAGAAGGAGCTTCAGAAGGTATTTTTTTTAATGATAAAAGGAGTTAATTAACTAGGGTCGGCCCCAAGATAAGTTAATATGGTTGGATTAAAATAGAAGAATATCCATTCATATTGTTAACTGAAATCGAGTTAGAATTTTAATTTGAGTTAAAATTTGGATTCCCTGGAGTTAAGGCTAGGCTTGAGGGTTTATTGGATATGAACTCAGGAAAGGTGAATTGGTCGATTTGTGAAAACCAATCATATTTATGAATCCCAAACTGAAGATGATTAACAGAGTGAATGAACATTTTGGAAATACTTAATGGAGTTAAGTAAATTGGCTGATGGGTTAGAAGAGAAATTTTGATAGATATTTTGGTTTTGAATAGGGAATGGCTGATGTGTGTTTTATTTATCGAAGTGTGTTTATATATAAGTCGATAGCTAGAATCTACTGTTTACAAATTTCGGGGACGAAATTTTTATAAGAGGGGTAGAATGTAATGACCCGGTATTTTCACGGATCACTAACATAGATTTGATTGATCGTGAGTACGTAATTTCAAATACGATTTAAAATTTGACTTTGAAATTTCAGAACTTGTTAACATATATATATATAATAACATTTATATGTGCAGCATTTATCAAAACCAAATTTTTGATACATGTAGTATTATAGCAGGGATTCAATAACGTTTGTTAATTTTATTTTTACACAGGTATATATATGATAGCAAAATTTTAAGAGTGTTGTTTAAAAATCATTTTTTATATGATAAATAATACTTATTTTAAAAATGCCACTTTTTATGTATTTTGTTCATTCTATTTTTAAAAGGATTTTTAAAGCCTTATAGTTTTCTTTAAGTTCATTCCTTCTTTTTCTTTTATATAGCAAAGCTTGTTTAAAAACCATGTTTTATTGGCAAGAGCTAGATCAAGTGAACATGCTTGTTTCATCGAACATGAATACCATCATTTCCTTGCAAACATGATTTCATGAACATATATATCTTCGCAAACACAACCTCATGAATATGAACACAAAGATGCACCTACACAAGAGAAGGCCTACACTGGAACTACACTAGAATAATGGATTTGAAAGCATTTGTACACTTGCACATGGCAATGTTTCCTTGTCTCAACATTTTCAATTTTTAAATCTTTTCATGTTTATTTGCTGAAAATTTCTCCTTTATGTTCCCAAAAGCACTTGTATTTTGTCATATATATATATATGTACTAGAAGATCACCAAGAAATTGTACAAATAGACATGGTTCATCACTAGCCTAGTAAGCCTAAAGAAATGTTTTTCTTAAAGTTTTTCTTTGCCAAAACATGTCCTGGCCGTGAGCACAAATGTGCAGAAAATTTCAGAATTTGTTTACCTTGAATGCCAAGGCATTTGTGTTTTATAATTTTTGTTAAAACAGTACATATTGCATAAGAAAGAGGTGGCAAAGGGCATGTGAAAACTGAGCTAGTTAAGACAATAAGAAAGCTACTATTTTAGCTAAGTCCTATGATAGGTAACATGTAGTACAAGAGGCATTTAAATGATTTTTCATAGTCTACCAATAAGAATTCTTGCGCAGGAAATATATCATATGAAATGGCTGCTAAAGCCATGTGAATTCTAGGGAAGAGTGTGATGATGTGGAGAGAAATGTTTTTTGTCTTTGTCATCAAAAAACTAAAAACTGCCTTTTTTGTCTCTTCTTTCATAGACAACATTTTTGCATCAGTATTTTTATCACTTCCCACTCCTATATAAAGGCCCTAGCATGCACATTCCCATACACAACTTCATACACTTTCAAGCCAAACAGTAAAAGAAATCAGAGAAATTCTAAAGCAAGGTGAGTAAATTTTTAAAACTGCTTTACTGTTTTCTCTGATTTACAAGTAGATCTTAGTGTGTGATAATGGTGTGGACGATGTGCTTTGCTATCTATTTTGTTCTGATCAAACAAGGGTGGGTTGACACTAAAATCTTAAGTATCAATGATTTGAGAAGCTGATTTACATTCAGTGAATATCCAGACCCTGTTTCTTTCCTGTATGAAATACTCAAATACTAATAACTGGTCTGTTATTCTGGGATAGGACATGAGTGTGAGGTTGTATTACTTTTAAACTTTTTCAGTAGCCTAAAAACAGTAGACATAGTAAAGAAATGTAAACAGACCCTGTATGATTAAATAGAAAATACAGTACTCACATTGCAAACTCTCTGTATAATAAAATTTTCAAAACTGATATTAAATCAAATGGAATACATGGATGCATTCCTGGAGTTGAATAATGATTTTAGAAAGTAATTGTGTGGTTTTTAATGGTGTATATTGCCGGGAAATTTAAGATGATCAGAAAAGGCAAAGGGGGCAAATTCCGACCACCTAGTTCGTCGGAGGCCGTGCGGTTGAAGGAGGAGTTTCATCGGGGGTCAGGAAACTCAGGAAAAATGCTATAATTTTTTTTAATGAATTGATTTAGGGTATTTAATCGAAATAGGGTTGCCTAAGGTAAATGGGTTCGGTTGGGAAAATGGACGACTGCTCATCGTCGGAGCAGTTATCGAGGTGTGCGCCAGGGGGGTTGGCCGCGCCTGGGTCTGGCGATGGTGGGATGATGAGGCGGTGGTGGCTCGTGGCCCTGAAGTGGCGCAGCGATGGTTTCCTCGATGGTGACAGTTTTTGTGAAGTTTGGGTGGTTCAATGAAATTTCGATCAACGGCAAGATGGAGGTCGTGGTTGTCGGAAACAGGACCAGTGGCGGAGGAGACGTTTGCGGGTCAGGTCGTTGGGTGATGGAGGCACCGGAGTCTTGTGTGCACATGCACAGCTCCACGTGAACAAAGGAGGAGGACGCCCTGTGGTTTTTACGAAGAAATGCCGCGGTTTTAGGCCTTGGCACTCGGTATTTTAGACCTTGGTACTTTAACCTTGGTACTTCGAGTTTTACCAGTTTGGCACTTGGAGTTTCAGGTTTTGGCGCTTGAGTTTGGCTTGGGCACTTTGGTTTACCAAGGATGGCACTTGTTTTGTTGGCCTGGCACTTTAGTGTTCAAGGGGTCTGGCACTTGATTTTTGAACCGGATACCTTAAGCTTGGCAAAACCCGATACTTTAGTTTTAATAAGGTTTTAAAACTTTAGTTTAAATTTAAAAATCCAAGTTTTAAAATAAGTTTTAATTTGAATAGTAAAGGTAATAATGGAATTAAAATAACATTTTATCTCAACAAGTCAAGGAAGTAGGAAGAAGTGAATCAGGATCGAGCAGGATTTGACGACAGTTGAAAATAAAGTGCAAAACTGTAAATGTAATTATAAACTTTGATTTGAAAAGATTTTCTAATAAAAAATATTTACAATTTAAAGTCAGAGGAAGGAGAAAAAGGAAAAAAAGGTGTAAACTTATATTTAAATAAAAATAGTATTTTTATTTTAGGAGAAGTGAATCAGGATATTTTCGGCAGGAGATGAAAATTTAAAATACAAAACTTGTGTAAAATTTTAAATTTTATTTATGTATGAATTAGGATTTATTTGTGGATAAATATCTAGTTTTAAAGGTACGAGTGATAAAGAGACACACGCTAAATCTGACCGTCTAAAACCGTAATCTCAAAATACAAGAAATGGTCAAGTGCAGCTCGGTATTTGACGAAATAAGAACTGTAAAATATATTTTTAATCGGGTTTGGATGAACAAATAAAGTGAAGAAGCTTTATCGGTACAGGAAGCAGAAGGAGCAAATCGAATAAAAGTAATCAAAAGGAAATTTGACGAAACGATGTAGAATGTAAAAGCTGTAAATAAACTATTAAATTTTAAGAGTGATTATTTTCTGAAAAGGAAATACAAGTGTATATTTTAAAGTGACGGACCAAAAATGAAAAGAAAACCCGTGCAGCGCGCACACTAAATTTGTCAAATTCTAATATTTGATAAAAATGACAGATACAAGCAAGATGATTGTATACTATTTGATTTAACTATACATGTAGTTGATATTAATCATGTTAGAGCTATAATTTAAATGAAACTGCTTGTAATCATTTCAAAGAGACCGGATGTACATTCCACTTTGATTTGATTAGACGCCGTGCGTCAAAGATGTTCAAACTGAAGACGACGGTGTGCAAGAAGATTATAGCTTCGGTCTGTTCAGTCCCAGAACAAACCTGAATGGACGAATGTCTGACAACGTATATCAGTCAGGTTATACACATTGAATTTACGTAAGTATATTTCGTTGGTGGCGGAGAAATTCGTTTCTCTTAGCTTTAGTACCCGTGATGTATTTGGGAAATCATATGAGTATTTCTGACGGGTAGGACGATGTGGCATTCCAAGGATATGAACCAGTGATGATGAAAAGACGAATCTAGCCTCAAGCCTCACACCCAGGAGATGACAAAAATCGGGCTGGCAGCATGGCTATGTGGGTCGCTCCCATTAGGGTGTAGTATCACCTATCTAGAGGAATCCCTTTTGTTTCTTAATCTATCGATTCTGCCCATGCGGGGATGGTTGCCGTACACAACCATCGGTGATATACATTCGATACACTCAAGAGAAATGAGTGGTCGGTCATGTGAGGGCCGGGTTGCAAGAAGTTCTTGTTAAACCCAGATGTATTTGCCTCTAGAGATACATCAGCGGAAGGTGGTTCCATACCTTGTCAGAGTTGGAAATCCAATTTCCATAAGTGCCAAGCGGATTTTGTTTTGTATACTATATCGGAAAATGTGAGATGCAAGCACTTTCCTAGATTCTAATTTATTTGTGGAAATCAAATAAAACTTTTTTTTTTGAAATATCTGATTTAAAGTATACAAAAGTGTTTAATCTCATAAGGTAAAGACCCGTTCCGTTTTAACGGCGTGGTCTTATGAGATATTTCCTTAGAACTATTTAATTGTTTACTCATACCAGTCCCCAGACTGACCCGGAGTTTATTTCTGTGTTTTTCCCTTAAACTCTTGGGTATTCATAACGCTTGTTATGAATAGACAAGTGAATCAGGATGTTGAACTTATGATGCTGAATGAAGACTATCAGTGTGCTGACCTACCTATCTATCTTCCTACTGTATAATTATAAGTGGCAAGCCAGTAGTGAATGTTATGTAAAATTTCTCATGTACCATGTATGGGTTGTGTCACTAGTCATATGATGTTCTGATGTATCATGTACTGTTGTGTAATATTATAAAGTATTATCTTTTGTGGAAATTCCGCTGTGAGATTCTGATGTTCTGTGTTTATATTCTTCTATCTATTCTATTTCTCATTAATGACACAACTTGAGATGTGTTCAAAAGTTGGGTCATTACAGTTAGGGTAACACCTAAACCTGTCGTTGATCCCGTGGTTCAAGCTTGCTGTCTGAGGGGGACATAGTCCGAGATTCTTGTCCCTTAGTAGTAGCTGCGTAGAGTGTCTGTTTTCCTGTTTTAGTTGAAGACTTATTTGAAATTAAACTTAGATCAGATAATTAAATAAGCTAAGAAAAGAGAAATGGTACAATTAAAAAAAGGAAATAGCAAATTCAGTAAAGGAACAAACATGACAGTTGAAGAAAAATGGAAAATTATGAGAAACAATGAATAAGAGTAAAAATTTCCAAGATAAGATGAAAAAGAAAATCAGTAACAAAGAAAATTTCTTATGTGGGCTGTGCTTGGATAGGAAATAGAGAATCTTTATAAATAGTTACATAAAATCCAAGTACGGTGTGAAAAGGGTACATAAAAGAGAAACGGAAGATGTGAAATTTTCCGTTTTCCACCTTTTTGTAACATAAAAAATCGAATTTAGAAAATTAGATTTTTCTGAAATTTCGAAAAATATAGTTGGTTGGTAAGATTTTGGCTACAACAATTGGATGAAATACGCTCTTACTCAGTAAGAGTGTAGAAAAATTTGGATGAAAATATATTTTTATTTTCAAAAAAATTGCATTCATGTAGAATTGCCAGTATATTTAGGATGTGAGCATCATGTTTGTAAAGAATTTTTGAAAAATTTGCATACACATAGGAGGTACAACATAGGCATACATGTATTATTAAGTTGTATTTCACTTTGCACAAATGCACAATGTTTGCAAAAATTGGATGCACACATGATGGATGTATATTATGCGAGGGGTTAATTGATTTTTACTATTAACAAATTTCGAGGACGAAATTTCCTAAGGGTGGGAGAATGTAACACCCCGCATTTTGTAACAGATATATAATGCATATGTGTGTATATATATATATGCATTGACATAAACATTTAAAAGAAAAATATAATAATGATAATATATGATTGTATGTAATAAATACAGGCACTGAAAAGGAAGAAAATATTAATGCAAATAAAAATGTAATGCATGCATTAAAAGAAAGGATTGGTTGCATGTAGTGTAAATATGTTGCATGTACTAGCTTACAAATATTATGCGTTAATAATAAAAGAGAAATAGAAGAAAAATAAAAGAGAAATAGAAGAAAAATATTCATGCAATGGTTTAATTGAATTTTGTAACAAACATGAAAAAGATAAGTAAGAAGAGAACAATAATTACCATTGTTCTAAGCCTTATTAACAATACCCTTAGTAGTCCAGTTGGTTAGAGCATGTGGCTTGCATACAAGAGGTACAAAGGTCGATCCCCACTAGCATAATAGTTTTGTTTTAAAGGAACGACTAAAATAACACATGTTCATAAGAGAAAAATATGTATAAATGCACATATAAGGAAGAGTATACATATAAGGAGGTAAAGAAAATATATGTATATATATATGAGAATATATATGTATATATGTGCGCATATATATATATATATATATATATATATATATATATATATGTATGTACGAGAGATAGGGTTCAAGATAAGGCTGCATCAAAAGAATATGGCAAGAATTAAAGAATGAGACAATACCGTTTGAATTTTGAATCACAAAAAATAGTCAAAGCGCAAACCCTTCCTCTTAGACACCACTAAAACAAAATAAAAGTTGTGCGTATATATATACGCATAAAATGGTCACTAGAAGATTTTTAATGTATAATAAGATTACATGTGAATATAACAGTTAAATAAATTATAGAAAATTCAAACATTCGAAAATCAAATCTCTGAGCCAAAATAGCTCGCGGGACCCATAGGGAGGTCAATACCCCTGTGGGGAGGGGGGGTCGACACCCTCTAGATTCGACTATATTCATCTGCGAATGTGGACTATATTCTTAACTGGGTTCAATGCGGACTCAATGTTGCGTGTACGATAAGATCCTGAACACCTATAAATAGGCCAGCAGAGCCTAGCCTAAATATCATATTTCTAAGACAATGTCCATACTCTGCCATTCTTCTTCCTCCTCAAATCTCTTTAGAAAAATAAGATAATTAGTTTAGGAAAATTCTGAATCAAGATCTGGAGGAAAAGAATGAATATTAATAAGAAGGTGTTCAGAATAATATCCGAAGTAAGGTAATTTCTTATATCTAGTCTATTTCAATTTTCTTCTCTTTCTTCCTTTTTTCTCTTAGTAAGAATTGTGGATCCATGATTGCTAGGTTATAAATTCAGTTAGGAGGACAACGGAATATTAGGTCTGGACCAGATTTAGGATTTAGAAAGCAAATTAGGTGAGTGGATTTAAGTTATATCATTTTTGATAATGGTATATTATCGTTTAACATTCCCCCGTTAACATGCAATGTAAATCTGATAGAATGATTAAAGTGATGAAATGCTAATATGATATGTTAAAATATTAATATGGTGGAAAATTCATATGTTGAAACGTTTAGTATGCTGAAATGTTCATATGTTGAAAATGTAAATTTGTTGAAATATGTGTAGCAATTACTGTTCTATGCATACTACATGATTAACATGTGGCATATTATATACATGAATTATTAACTGTAGAATTGAGAAAATTATATGTTAACTTGTTAGATTTGAACAATTACATGATTAAATGATTACATGTTAGAATAGAATTCATTACATGTTAGAAAGAACATGCGACATAAAATTGGCTTAATATGATTACAAGTAAAATATAGATTATAGTAAAAAATTTGAAAGAATGGGCACGCCTAAATTATATATATTTTTTACAGTAAATAGAAAACTATAACTGCACTTAAAGACGAGGTTAAATTCAACTTGTGGTAGAAGTCTGCCCGGAACTGCCCAGCAAATCCAGCGTCCGCAAGTTGTTAAATTAATGTGAGTGTCTAGTGCATAAATATACATGTAACTGTCCTAAGACATGAGGTTAAATTCAACTTGTGGGAGAAGTCTGCCCGGAATCACCCGGCAAACCCAACATCCACAAGTTGTTAATTTAATGTGAGAGGTCTAGTGCATAAACATATATATGAATATATGTATATAAAAGGGTAGAAATAAATGGCACTAATTGTGATTAATGGATATGAATGTAAACGAATAATGGGAATGAAAGATAATTACAACAGTAAAAGAAGTGGAATGAACAGGGAATGATAATAACCTATTATAAATAAATTACATTAATAATGTTATATAATAGGTAGGCTTGTCCTAGGGACAAGTTGAAATTTTAACTTAGGTTATAATAAACGATAAATGTAATGGAATAACTTATGTAATGGGATAAGTTGTACTTAATTGTAAATTAAGTTATCTATAAGAACGAGAATCGTAAATCTACTGATAAGGACAACATAATTTATATTAACGGAAAGGAAACTTATTAGTAAATTTTAGTTAAATAACTAAGTTAATAAGTAAACAACGATAAGTTGTAGTGACAATGTAAGATGAAATTATGATTAAATAAGAAAAAAATGAAGCAAACTTATGAAATGAAATAAGTTATATTTAATAATAAATAATAAGTGACATGTTAAACAGAAAACATGTGAATTGAGATATACTTAATTACATATTAAGTAGAACATGTTATTGTAACTATGAAGTCAGACAATAATATAAAGAGATTGTGGATTACAGACATTGGAACACAATCTAGAGAACAACATGTTTTGGGATTATTAATAAACTTAAATGGGTTAAGTTATATGACTGAAATTAATAAGCAAGAGGAACTTGGTAGCTTGAATAAGAAGTCAATGTGAATGAGAATAACTAAGTTAAATGGAAACCCAATGAGGTAGAGCAAGCGCATAATAGAATGTTTAGACATATGGTCTAATAACATATTAAAGTAAGGCGCTCGGACCAGTCCGCACATTTAAGGTGAATAACCCAACAGGGTTGATCATCGCGGTGTCACGAGGCACGAGGGGAGCGCATGTCCATCAGACTATTCTGTTAGCTCCGAAGGACTGGAAAGGGAAGCATGCGGCTTCCTGAGATACGTAAGGTGCTCCTGGTAGTCCTTTGTGCGGTGGAAGATGTTTAGGCTGGGTCTGCGCGTTACTGCCAGGTGGGTGGGCCTTGACGGCAAAAGTAGCTTTGCAGTCAGATTGCTGTGACTAGGTGACACTAGGTTGTTTCGGCAATCGCCTCAACGGGATGCGAGGTCATGACCAATAAGGGTAGTAGATCGTCGGGTACCTGTCATCGGCAGCCAGTGAGTTGCAAAAGGACTATAGCTAAACCTAAGACGCCATCCACCTTTCACTATCGAGGCACAATGGTTGAGGGTAGAAGCCAAGTAGATGTTTAGATTGTTTGTTAGGGGATAGTCGTTTAGCTCTTGTAGTCTTTACTAGTTGAGGGAGGAGCCAAGGTGGGGCCATAGCCACCATGAAAAATAGACCCGAGGGATATCTGTATTTTGCGGCCCTTAAAGGCGAGCCTATATAGATATTAAAAAGCTACCAATCGAGTTCTGTGTTTCTTATACAGCCCTGCCACGGAACTCGGTGCACATTAGAGATTATGTGCGGTTAAAACATCAAATATGATTGACGATATGTACGTGGGAAAGTCTAGATACATGCATGTCTGCTCTGAGTGGTGTAGTAGACTTGAGGGCATTACTCTGTATTGGAATCTGATTCGATTGAAGGTGGCAGTCCATACGCTTACATAGCATAGTAATTACAGATATATGCGGAATGTAACATTGTTATATAGAGATCTGTACGTCACTTCGGCGTAGGATGAAAGGCTACGTACATTTCTAAGGCATTATGATGTAGACCGTGCGACTGGGGTACCATGGGGTGTACCTTTATTTGGGGGTAGCTACATATATACTTTATTAAGTTAAGCCATTGGAGAGTAAATGGGTACGATGTGTGTGTAAGCCTTGAGTGCTATTAACCCAAGTAACCTAATAAATAAGAAAATGTGATTGAATGCAGGGTTACCCAAAATGTATAGTTTAAATCCGATCAACAGAACTTGTGTTCCGATCCCCTCCTCATAACATACTCGCAGGTTAGATTTGAGGCAGAGATATGATAGCTTTGGATACTGGTTAGGTAGTATTATTAATACGGTAAGGCTATACTTTGATTATATTATACTTTATCCATTCTACTGTGAGACATTTTCTGAGCTCTGATATATTTTATATCTTTGTCTTTTCTTCAGGATACCAGAGTAACCAACACGGGTTTTGATGGATTAGAATTTTGAAAAAAAAATTCGGTTTGTCAGAATTCGGGTTGTTAAAATCTGTATATTTCATGGCATCTCTATCAAAAGTTGGGAACATTTCCATTGGTTCGTACTTTCCTGCGTTTCTTGGTAATTATTGGAACATAGAAGACCAACACTGGATTTTTATTTGCTCCAAAGGTGTTTGCGGTAATGCCGAGGAAGAAGAATGTCTTAAAGGTGGATCAGGAGGTGCCGGCGGTGGCATTTGCGGAGGATCTTCAGATGGAATCAAGGCTGAGTTAAGCTTGTAAAGATTTCGAGAGGAGAGAGGACAAAGTAGAAGAGAGAGCTTCTTTGGACACGACCATTGCTTGTATGAAGGTTTATGTTGTTGCACAAATAGATTGTTTATAAAAATGCATAAAACTTAATTTTTGACTAAATAGAATATACTCCGTTTTGTAGCAAAAATGAATTCAACTAAGTAAATAAACCAAAGCAATGAAATAAGCTAATAAAGTGAACTAGTTGGTTATGAATTAAATGTATTAACATTAATGGTTGGATGTTCGATGATTTAGGATAGTCGACATTTCTTGTAATGTCCCGTATTTTTACGGTATAATAATTAATCTATTTAACTATTTAAATATGATTTAGAGGATTTAATGGTTGTTAAATTAAATAACTTTGAATATTTAATTAATATAATAATTAAATAATATATTTAATCTTGGAATAATCAGAATTTGATAAAATGGCAATATTGTGTGAATTGGACAATTCAAAATATCTAGTTCAGTTTAGAGTTGAATTATATTAACGAATATATTATATAAACGACAGTTGAACGTATAATTATATTATAATTAAAATCGAGCTCCAAATGGCGTTGAAGTTCATAGTTTGTCGATTCGAACTTCAATTGAATATACAGAATCCATTTTAAATCGAATTTTTGCGAAACAAGAAACGTTCGGAGCTGGTGAAGTATATTTTTCTAGTGGAAGAGAAAAATCGGGATTTCATTGTGTAGATTTTGATTTATGCCCAAATCAAAATTTCAAATAGTCGCTATGGAATTCCTTTATAATTTATAGCGATTTATAATAGGATGTAAAGATAAATCGAATATCGATGTAACACTGGATTTGGAATATCGAGTTATAAATCCCGATATGGAGCTATATGATATTCTATTATGAATATATACGATAATATTAAATTATTAATTTAATTTAATTATTTTTAAATATGTATTAATATATTTAATTGGTCTATTTAGAGCTTTAGAAGATAGCCATTTTTGCAAACGACCTCGGTTTTTGACGAAACCAATTTTATTGGATCCGGAATATTAAATTATTGTTAGATTTCAATTTGTGTGATTTTTGGAGTCAGTATGTGGCCATGCGGATTTTCAATGTGAAAACAACCGATATTTTGACCTTTAAAAATACGCTGTGTGAGCAAACGGAGTCAAAATTCGATGAAACAAGTTTCGTTGGGTCCGTAATGTCAAACTTTAGCTGCATCTCAATTTTCATGATTTTTAGATATCGTGTGTATTCGTAGGGATTTTTAGAGTGCAGATACAAATAGAAAACTGATATAAATTAATATTAAAATTCATAGCTTAAGTTTTAAGCTAACCTATCCCCTATAAATACACTATCTAACAGCCCTAAACCCTAATCTTTCTCATTTCACGATCAATACAGAATGCCGCCTCTAGGAATCATCAAAACGTGAAAGAGATCATGCTTTTTAAATTCAAAATAAAATCAAAGGATAATCTAAAAATTGCTAGAAAATTATATTTGTAATCCTATCAACATACTCTTCAACCTGGCATCAATTGTTTGAGGGACGCAAGCTGTGGAGTTCGAAAATGGCAGCAGTAAATCTAGGGTTCGTTGATTCTCAATTTTGGGGTTTTAATTTGGGAAGTTAAGTGCATATAGGAGTTTGGGGTGGAGATTAGAGCTTGCGTGTGTAGTTTTGGGATTTTCCAGAATTTAAAAACGTCGATGGTGATACTGGAGTTCTCGAGGACTGCTGCAGAACGCAGCGGAGATCATGGCGTCGAGTTGTAACTTGAGGAGATAGAGAGGAGCGGTTTCTGATGAGAGGAGTTTTGGTGATTTTCTGGTGATTTTAAAGTTAGTGATGGAGGAGCATTGGAGATCGAAAGTCAAGGAAATGGTGAGTTCGAAGTTCTGGAGTTCGAACTGTTGAAGACGTCGGGGAAGAAGCATTCCATTTGGGCTGAACTGGAAATGGAAAGTATGGTGGGCTGGGTATGACCAAATGGGTCAAACGTGATGTTGGGCCAAGCATTTTAAAGGGTAAGGCACAAAGGGTTAAATAAATTAAGTTTAAATTTAATTCAATGTATGTATTAAGTTGTAAATATTATAACTCACTCATATGTTATCGGAATCCAATAAAACAGGGTCCGTTAGGTTTGTATGGACGGACACTACACAATGAATCTAGTTCGGAATGATTCGGAGCTTGTTGGAAATTATGACGGGATAAAAGGTCGATCTGAACCGACAACAGTTTATCGTTATTTAATGATAATTGTCCAACGTGAGTAAATCTCACTAACTCTGATCAATTTATATTTTTATAAATATAATCTAATTGATTGTTGTGTGTTGATTGGTTGGTTGAATTGCTGATGCATTGGCTGAAATTATAGATAACGATATATATATAAATCGTTAATCAAATGTTGATTCTGTTTATCATTATATTTCATATCGAAATTAAATCGATGTTATTATATTGTTTAACATTTGTGTGTAACGTCCCGTATTTTTAGCGGTTAGATATTCTATTATATTAAATGTAAAATTGGAATTATAAATGGCTTTATAATCTTTATTTCATTTATTAATGTAACAACCCGAATTTTAACAACATGTTAAAATCATAAATCAAGGCAGAATTAAATTTTAAGATCAGAATCAAGGGAAACGGGTTGCGCCATTGCGTCCGTCTCGAAATTCTGCTTGGAAACGAGTCCGAGTTTGCGAGAATCGGAGTCCGTATGAGGGAGATATGATCCTCCGAAGTTTCAGGAATTTGTAGAGTTCAAAACAGCTCGAATTCGAGTTCAAAATTCGAATTTCAAAACCCAGACAGACTGGGCGGGAAATTTCCCGCCCAGCACCCAGGTCGACTGGGGAGTCGACTGGGCAGTCGACACCCCAAAGACCAGGTAGACTGCGCAGTCGACTTGGGTGTCGACCTGGTCCCCGAATCTGCTTTTGGGCCTGGGTGCATTCTGATGTACCTGGTCTCGTTTTCTGCCTAGGTTCGTCCGCCTAATCCTATATAAACAGCCTCTCGCCTCATTCTCTCTACACCATTTCATTCTGTCCTTATGCTGCCTCTGAGAAAATGAATAAAATAGTACATAAGTCTGAGACGAGGATATGCTGTTCAAGTCTTTCGAGAGGAGATTCAAATCTAGTTAGGATTCAAGTAAAGATTCAACGGCTTCAAGCAACGATGCCTAGACCATATTGAATCAAATCAGAAGATTAATCAAGTTAGACATTTCAATGCGACAATGAATCAATTTGTCCTCTCTTAGCCAATCAATGTAAGTTCTAGTTATTTTTAGATTGAAATGCTTAATTATAATATGGCCATGGAATAAGGTGTAATTGGATGTAAGCATGTTCATCTGTTCACGTCTATTTCTGTTTCCTCTTGAATCTTGAGTTTTGGGTTTTTCTATCTTTATTCTTTTGTCAAGTTCATGATCTATTCAGCCTGTTGTAAATCAGTTCATGTTAATGTTATTCTCAAGATCTATCTTTTATGCCTGAGATGACGTTTTTATGCCAGTTTCCTCTCTATACCTATTGTTATACAAATTCTACCTTCCCCTATTTATTTTCTTTGATGAACCTAGATCAATTTCGGATCTAGGCCTAAACCGCGATTTGCGTACGATTGAATACGGGGGGATCTTGGGATAATACCCATTTGGATATATGTGTTTGGTGGAATTGATGGCATAACATAAAAATTGAATATTTGGGTATTATCATTATAAGAGTAATTGCAAGAATGGGGATTGGCATATATAATTTGACATGGATTTTGATATATGTAATATGACATGGATCTTGATATATGTAATTTGGCTAGAACTCGTTATGGGTAAATTGGTGTAAACATGTAATTTTGGGTATAAAACTGGATCTATGTAAATTGAGCATAGCTTTGTAAACATGAAAATCATGAATCTTGACATATGTAAAACAACATGAATTGAACATATGTAAATCTGGTATGAATTGGGCATATGTAAAAACTAACATGTAACCTAGGACTTGGGCATATGTTAATTATGTAAAATTTGGAGTAGAAACATATATGATAATTTATGACTTGGAGAAAGTTCAACATGAACGCGCCTAAGTTGGGTTCTGGGTAGTTGGTATGTATTGGACATCTAGAAGGCACGTGAACATGCTTATGAACTTGAAACATGAATTGGTTATGAATATGAATCATTAACTTGATAATAGGCATAAGTGAAAACATGAAACTTGACATGAAACTCGCCATGAAACTAGACACGAACTTGACATGAAACTTGAACATGGACATGACATTTAGAATGAACTAGAAAATGGCCAACTCAAGGTTGGGTTGAGTTTGCAGTGTAATTCTGCCCGGAACCGCCCGGCAAATCCAGTTACTGCAAACAATAGGATCCAATGTGGATAGTTGGTCATATCGCACTTGAAAACCCGAGGTCAGACTGAGTTGTGGTGTAATTCTGCCTGGAACCGCCCGGCATATCCAGTGACCACAACAACAGGTCTGATGTGAGAGGTTGGGGTGTATAAATGAATTAATGACTTGATAGGGTTAAGTCATGAACCGCTTGAATATACTTAACCAATTTGACACGATGACTTGATAGGGTTAAGTCATGAACCGCTTGAATATACTTAACCAATTTGACACGATGACTTGATAGGGTTAAGTCATGAACCGCTTGACTATACTTAACCAATTTGACATGATGACTTGATAGGGTTAAGTCATGAACCGCTTGAGTATACTTAACCAATTTGACACGATGACTTGATAGGGTTAAGTCATGAACCGCTTGAATATACTTAACCAATATGACACGATGACTTGATAGGGTTAAGTCATGAACTGCTTGAATATACTTAACCAATTTGACACGATGACTTGATAGGGTTAAGTCATGAACCGCTTGAATATACTTAACCAATTTGACACGATGACTTGATAGGGTTAAGTCATGAACCGCTTGAATATACTTAACCAATTTGACACGATGACTTGATAGGGTTAAGTCATGAACCGCTTGAATATACTTAACCAATTTGACACGATGACTTGATAGGGTTAAGTCATGAACCGCTTGAATATACTTAACCAATTTGACACGATAACTTGATAGGGTTAAGTCACGAACTGCTTGAATATACTTAACCAATTTGACACGATGGTTTGGTAGGTTAAGTCACGAACCGCTTGAACATACTTGACCAACTTGACACATGATTCGTAGGGCTAAGTCATGAACTTGAACGACAACACTTAGCCAATTTGACATGACACGTAGACGGGTTAAGTCACGAACTTGAATGACCACACTTAACCAACTTGACATGCTAGACTAATGGGGTTTAGTCTCGAATTTAAATGACAACACTTAACCTGCTGGACGGAAACCCTAGTTACGCGGTCCTTTTCAGCAGTAACCCACTAGATGTATCATGGTACCCTGGAACTAGGCAGGGTGGGACACAATTACTGGGCTGATTGTAAGCGACCAGAACGACGGCTGAGTTGTTGCGCCATTGTAGGTTCAGGCGGACTACGGTTGTGCACGTAGTCCGGAGTTGAAAAAGCAGGCATTGGGCACCAGTAGATTTACACTGTGCGTGCTTGATTCGTGTCGGTGGTTGGCACCCTAGGGCTTGATACACCCTATGGTGGACCAAGCACAAGTGACTACATTCGTGATAGGGCTGTATGACACAGACACATGAACGAGATAGGACTTGTAGGGAGCCGATCGATTAATAGATCGTTTTGTGAGACCAAGTAATGGATCATTTCATGACATTGGGTAAGGGATCATTTTATAGTCAACACATGACACGGGTTGGGATACTAGTACGGTTGGTGCAGAGCAAATAGATATCATAGAAATATTTTAATGGTAAAGCAGAGAAATCTTGCGATGCTTGATAGAAATCTTGTGAAATTATACTTAGTTTATCTTGGATGGAAACCTGGCGATGTTATACTTGACAAAAACCATATGAGGTTATTCTTAGTTATCTTTCCTATAGCTTATCTTGTCATCATGCTTATGTTTACTTTCAGTTTATTCATGCCATGTTATCTTTACCTGTTTTTATGCTGGAAGTCACTAGGACTTACTCAGTCTTTATGACTGACCCGTTTTGTTTCGCCTCTTTTTCTTCCGTTTCACCCCCAGGTTCGCAGGGTGGGAATACAGCTTAGTTCGGATCTTACCAATCTCCAAAGCTCTTTCATGTACGGCTTGGATTTCTCTTGGCTATGGCTTGCTTTGCTTTATTGGGGAATGATTTATAACTATGGTTTTATGCTTCTTTACTATTGCAAGACAGATTTCGATGTAATTGACTTAATAGAATTTTGATGTACAAGGCTTTAGACCTTACTAGATTTTAAAGCAATGAAATTTGGGTTTTCCTTCCGCTGTTTTATTTATGTTCTGTCTTGTAATATTTCTGTGTATGTTTACCTAGATAATACTCCACCAAAGCTAGTGCATTCCCTTTGTGAGTGACCCTAGCGGAGGTGGGGTGTTACATTTGGTATCAGAGCAGAAGGTTACCAGACTGGGCAAAAGCTTTTAAAAAACCTTCTGAAACTATTTTCAAAACGTTTACAAAGAAGCATTTTTCTAAAGAAAAGTTTTGTTTTACGAAAGGCATGTTCCCCAAAGCCATATGCACTATCTTTTGATTCTCTCCTTCAGTCGCTTCTCGCTTTCTTTTTCACCATAGTTTGTAGGCATACAACACATGTCGGAGGGCAAAGTAGTGCCCAACCTCCATCTGTAGCCGCAGTAGTTCCATCTGTGACTAATCTTATTTCAAGCTTTGTAGGGTTGTCATGCGATGGAGGTAGCTTTCGAGAAACTTGTCAACAAGCTATACAAGGATAGTAAGAATGAGGATAAAGAACACAAGCCTAAGGATGAGAAACTTGTTGATAAGGCGTAATCCACGAAGGAGGAAAAGGTGAAAGAGAAGAGGTCAAAGTAAAAGAATAATAAAACCCATGACAAGAAAGAACATCGTTGGTGTGGTAAAAAGGGACATGTAGTTAAGTATCATAGGACAAGGACAAGGGCAGAGAACAAGATCGTCGAGAGGGCAATTGTATGCTCTCACTACTTGCATACCTAAGAGAGGTGGTAACGTTTCTGTTAAAAGTTTAGCTTCTCTTTTCTATCATACCATGGGAACTTTGTTTTTATACATCGCATCCTTTTAATTATGCCTCGATAGTTGAGTCTCTACACCTTAGTACTAGCATAGTAGAGGATCCCATTTTTGTCTCAAATCCTGTTGGGGAATCGACTCATGTATTCATGATTTGTTTGGATTTGAGAATGTCTATGCTAAGTGTTGAGTTTAGAAGTAATGCTTATGTTTATGTTTTGGGCTATGGGTTGATTCTAGCGATGGAGTAGTTATCCAGTAAGGGTGACATTCTCGGTTTTGAAAAGAGGGTAGTTAGACTCTTGACTTGACTCGGTAATACCCTCGAAGTCGCGTGTAACCTTTAGTGTTCTCTCATGATTAGTTACCTAGAATCTCTTGATACATTTATTGATCCGCTCAAGTAGTGTTCACCACTAAGGCGGATGGTTCATTTCACTTATGCATGAGTTGTAGAAAGTCACCTTAGTAAGTACAATTGGCAACATGGTTGATATTTGTTATTTTCAAGAGATAGTTCTTCTGCGCGGAATACCTCCTAGTAAGTGAACGAGATCCAAGATTCACTAGTGAATTTTGGAGAGCTTGCATGAAACCATGAGTACGTAGTTAAGTTTGAGCCGAGTATACTAGAAGGAGGATAAGTGAAAGTGGAACGAGAGGCAACAGTGAAATGAGTTCCAACTCATATTTTGGAAACAAGAATTAAGAATCTGTGAAGTTAAAGATGGTCAAAGCACAATGGAGTTAAGCTCAAGGAAACGCGACTTAGAAGATTGAAGACTAGATACGTGCATCATATCTCTTTTTAAGAGTATATCCTTGGTCCCTCTTTTCCTGTAGAGCTTACTTGCATGTTATCTTTTTCCTCTCGGTCCTATTCTTAATCAAATTTATGTTGCAAACCCCATAGGGAGTATGACTCATCTGTTCGTAATACATTTTGGGGCTTAAGGGTGTCTGTTGGGTTGACTAAACTCTTTGGGTTTTATAGGATACAGGTTGGTTTTAGGAAGGGATTCCCTTGTGACCTAAAAGGGTTCCATCATGCTTAGTTTCCTCGAAACATATATTGGTTTGATTGAGTAATTCTTTGGGTGTCACCCTGATGTTGATTTCGGTCTCCGGGGCTGGTGCTTAGAGAGTTCTTCTCCTGATCAGTATATATGTGACATATATTTCCAGTTTTGACATGGCCTAATGGGCACACGGTTTTTACTTGCTTCTATCATTCGGCTATACCTTTAGGTAGGAAAAATTGGGTGTAAACATTTGTTTGAGACATGTTATGATTGATGGTTGCAAGTGGCTGCAAGTGGTTGCTAGTGGTTGCTCGTGGATGCATTTACACATTAGGCACTAGATCGGCTCAGTCACCTTTCATATTGCATATGCATGAGTGTTTATACTTGTTTATGGATGAATTTGAATGTGTTATCATGTGGATGTAGCATATGGATGGATGTTTGTGCACACATGTAGTGTTATTGTGACTAGGACTATTTGCATACATGTTGGACTCATGGCACTAGACGTATTTTGCATTAAGAAGATCAATCAGGCCTGATCATTTGCATTAGACAAGGAACATACACACACACTTTCTGCATATGTTCATACAACATTAGAAATCTATTAAGGACGATGGATGCCTGTGATTGATGATTGAGTAGATGGATGATTGGATGGTAGGACACATTCTCCTTAACTTGAAGATTTCGGGGACGAAATCCTTTAAGGAGGGGAGAATGTAACAACCCGAATTTTAACAACATGTTAAAATCATAAATCAAGGCAGAATTAAATTTTAAGATCAGAATCAGGGGAAACGGGTTGCGCCATTGCGTCCGTCTCGAAATTCTGCTTGGAAACGAGTCCGAGTTTGCGAGAATCGGAGTCCGTATGAGGGAGATATGACCCTCCGAAGTTTTAGGAATTTTCAGAGTTCAAAAAAGCTCGAATTCGAGTTCAAAATTCGAATTTCAAAACCCAGACAGACTGGGCGGGAAATTTCCCGCCCAGCACCAAGGTCGACTGGGCAGTCGACACCCCCAAGACCAGGTCGACTGCCCAGTCGACTTGGGTGTCGACCTGGTCCCCGAATCTGCTTTTGGGCCTGGGTGCATTCTGATGTACCTGGTCTCGTTTTCTGCTTAGGTTAGTCCGCCTAATCTTATATAAACAGCCTCTCGCCTCATTCTCTCTACACCATTTCATTCTGTCCATATGCTGCCTCCGAGAAAATGAATAAAATAATACATAAGTCTGAGACGAGGATATGCTGTTCAAGTCTTTGAAGAGGAGATTCAAATCTAGTTAGAATTCAAGTAAAGATTCAACGACTTCAAGCAACGATGCCTAGACCATATTGAATCAAATCAGAAGATTAATCAAGTTAGACGTTTCAATGCGACAATGAATCGATTTGTCCTCTCTTAGCCAATCAATGTAAGTCCTAGTTACTTTTTAGATTGAAATGCTTAATTATAATATGGCCATGGAATAAGGTGTAATTGGATGTAAGCATGTTCATCGGTTCACGTCTATTTCTGTTTCCTCTTGAATCTTGAGTTTTGGGCTTTTCTATCTTTATTCTTTTGTCAAGTTCATGATCTATTCAGCCTGTTGTAAATCAGTTCATGTTAATGTTATTCTCAAGATCTATCTTTTGTGCCTGAGACGACATTTTTATGCCAGTTTCCTCTCTATACCTATTGTTATACAAATTCTACCTTCCCCTATTTATTTTCTTTGATGAACCTAGATCAATTTTGGATCTAGGCCTAAACCGCGATTTGCGTACGATTGAATACGGGGGAATCTTGGGATAATACCTATTTGGATATAAGTGTTTGGTGGAATTGATGGCATAACATAAAAATTGAATATTTTGGTATTATCATTATAAGAGTAATTGCAAGAATGGGGATTGGCATATATAATTTGACATGGATTTTGATATATGTAATATGACATGGATCTTGATATATGTAATTTGGCTAGAACTCGTTATGGTTAAATTGGTGTAAACATGTTATACATGTAATTTTGGGTATAAAACTGGATCTATGTAAATTGAGCATAGCTTTGTAAACATGAAAATCATGAATCTTGACATATGTAAAACGACATGAATTGAACATATGTAAATCTGGTATGAATTGGGCATATGTAAAAACTGACATGTAACCTAGGACTTGGGCATATGTTAATTATGTAAAATTTGGAGTAGAAACATATATGATAATTTATGACTTGGAGAAAGTTTAATATGAATGCGCCTAAGTTGGGTTCTGGGTAGTTGGTATGTATTGGACATCTAGAAGGCACGTAAACATGCTTACGAACTTGAAACATGAATTGGTTATGAATATGAATCATTAACTTGATAATAGGCATAAGTGAAAACATGAAACTTGACATGAAACTCGCCATGAAACTAGACACGAACTTGACATGAAACTTGAACATGGACATGACATTTAGAATGAACTAGAAAATGGCCAACTCGAGGTTGGGTTGAGTTTGCAGTGTAATTCTACCCGGAACCGCCCGGCAAATCCAGTTACTGCAAATAATAGGATCCAATGTGGGTAGTTGGTCATATCGCACTTGAAAACCCGAGGTCAGACTGAGTTGTGGTGTAATTCTGCACGGAACCGCCCGGCATATCCAGTGACCACAACAACAGGTCTGATGTGAGAGGTTGGGGTGCATAAATGAATTAATGACTTGATAGGGTTAAGTCATGAACCGCATGAATATACTTAACCAATTTGACACGATGACTTGATAGGGTTAAGTCATGAATCGCTTGAATATACTTAACCAATTTGACACGATGACTTGATAGGGTTAAGTCATGAACCGCTTGAATATACTTAACCAATTTGACACGTTGACTTGATAGGGTTAAGTCATGAACCGCTTGAATATATTTAACCAATTTGACACGATGACTTGATAGGGTTAAGTCATGAACCGCTTGAATATACTTAACCAATTTGACATGATGACTTGATAGGATTAAGTCATGAACCGCTTGAATATACTTAACCAATTTGACACGATGACTTGATAGGGTTAAGTCATGAACCGCTTGAATATACTTAACCAATTTGACACGATGACTTGATAGGGTTAAGTCATGAACCGCTTGAATATACTTAACCAATTTGACACGATGACTTGATAGGGTTAAGTCACGAACCGCTTGAATATACTTAACCAATTTGACACGATGGTTTGGTAGGGTTAAGTCACGAACCGCTTGAACATACTTAACCAACTTGACACATGATTCGTAGGGCTAAGTCATGAACTTGAACGACAACACTTAGCCAATTTGACATGACACGTAGACGGGTTAAGTCACGAACTTGAATGACCACACTTAACCAACTTGACATGCTAGACTGATGGGGTTAAGTCTCGAATTTAAATGACAACACTTAACCTGTTGGACGGAAACCCTAGTTACGCGGTCCTTTTCAGCAGTAACCCACTAGATGTATCATGGTACCCTGGAACTAGGCAGGGTGGGGCACAATTACTGGGCTGATTGTAAGCGACCAAAACGACGGCTGAGTTGGTGGACCATTGTAGGTTCAGGCGGACTACGGTCGTGCACATAGTCCGGAGTTGAAAAAGCAGGCATTGGGCACCAGTAGGTTTACATTATGCGTGCTTGATTCGTGTCCCTAGGGCTTGATACACCCTATGGTGTACCTAGCACAGGTGTCTACATTCATGATAGGGCCGTATGACACAGACACATGAACGAGATAGGACTTGTAGGGAGCCGATCGATTAATAGATCGTTTCGTGAGACCAAGTAATGGATCATTTCATGACATTGGGCAAGGGATCATTTTATAGTCAACACATGACATGGGTTGGGATACTAGTACGGTTGGTGCAGAGCAAATAGATATCATAGAAATATTTTAATGGTAAAGCAGAGAAATCTTGCGATGCTTGATAGAAATCTTGCGAAATTATACTTAGTTTATCTTGAATGGAAACATGGCGATGTTATACTTGACAAAAACCATATGAGGTTATTCTTAGTTATCTTTCCTGTAGCTTATCTTGTCATCATGCTTATGTTTACTTTCAGTTTATTCATGCCATGTTATCTTTACATGTTTTTATGCTGAAAGTCACTAGGACTTACTCAATCTTTATGACTGACCCGTTTTGTTTCGCCTCTTTTTCTTTCGTTTCACCCCTAGGTTCGCAGGGTGGGAATACAGCTTAGTTCGGATCTTACCAAGCTCCAAAGCTCTTTCATGTACGACTTGGATTTCTCTTGGCTATGGCTTGCTTTGCTTTATTGGGGAATGATTTATAACTATGGTTTTATGCTTCTTTACTATTGCAAGACAGATTTCGATGTAATTGACTTAATAGCATTTTGATGTAAAAGGCTTTAGACCTTACTAGATTTTAAAGCAATGAAATTTGGGTTTTCCTTCCGCTGTTTTATTTATGTTCTGTCTTGTAATATTTCTGTGTATGTTTACCTAGATAATACTCCACCAAAGCTAGTGCATTCCCTTTGTGAGTGACCCTAGCGGAGGTGGGGTGTTACAATTAAAACGATATTTGAACGTATAATTTGTATTGAAATCAAAACGAGCTCGAAACGGCGTGGTAGTTCGTAATATTGAGTTTTGAACTTCAACTGAATATACAGAATCAATTTTAAGTCAGAATTC
Source organism: Allium sativum (assembly GCA_030737875.1). Classification (NCBI taxonomy): domain Eukaryota; kingdom Viridiplantae; phylum Streptophyta; class Magnoliopsida; order Asparagales; family Amaryllidaceae; genus Allium; species Allium sativum. Next base: position 684,381,466 of record CM060924.1, read on the forward strand.
TGCAAAATGAGAAGCGTTAGGATCGATTTGATTATGATTTTCTAATGGAAAAGAAAATTCGAGATTTCGTCGTATATATTGTAAGTTATGTCCAAATCAAAATTTCAGAAAATCGCTATGGAATCGTTCATAAACTATAATGATAATTTAATATAATTAAATATCAATTTTGAATTTTGACAGGATCTTCGAGACGTAGTAGTAATTTAATTTTAGAATTTTACTGTAATTTTTAATTGGGAAAATATGCCATTTTTTATTTGAAGTATTTTGCACCTTATATCAGCATTTTGGGGTTTCACAATATAAGTTAATCTACCGATATTATTATATTTTTGGGATCATAGGGCATTGTTTGTCACAACGGTATTTTTATATTTGTCCATTGTCTCGCATAGATGAACGCAATTTTATGCAACGATACCCTAAAAATCTAACTATACAAAACTAATAGCGAGCCATATTAAAAAATATATAATATTTATACTATTACTTCATTGTGAAGTTCTTTAGTACAACCTACCTAAGTCCTTATCTGTGTTTCGTCCGCACATAACTTTGTCAACGTCCTTATGAGCCTTCCTTCCTTCTGCATATCTAGCTAAAGTAACAGCTTGCTGTTTTCATTTCCAACGTGCCTACATGTGCCTGGTACCTAAGCTAACTTATCGCCTGCCATCCTTTTGAAAAGAAATTTCACTGTAAACCAATTAGACTACACTATAACTTCTTTTCAACCTGCCAATGAGACTACACTATTTTTTCCTTTTGTCCAAGCATGCCTACACCAGTTATTTTCTTTACACCCTAAATACTGTAACCTACCACCTACTCATTAGACGCCAATGTGTTTTCAAATTAGGAGACCGATATACTATTTATATATTGGAAACAGCTAGGCCTATGCATTGAAACCACACATGTATTTCAAATCGTGTACGTCACTGCTTGTACTCTTGTCTGCCTTGTATGTGCTTTTAGAAATAAGCCTAGCTACCCTATTCTATTGTTTCCTAAATACAGCCATCACCTACCCATCTAAGAAAAGAAAAATCATGTATCGATCTACCCAATATGTGATACACTGAAATCCTATTACTATCTACACATGCAGCTAAGAACTGAAACCCGAACTGAAAACTGAAGTTACCCTACACTGCATGTCCTAGTTTTACAGGCCTACATGTATAATCACGTACGATGGATTGGAAAACAACACACTGTTCTCGTGTTATCCCATCAAACTGCGGAAGCCCAACCCTACCATCACTAAATTCCTATATTATCTAGCTCATGGCTACCCATTATAGGAAATAATGTGACGCTTATCTTCAGCAAAACCGCATGTATAAATACAACGTTCGTTCCCTTCTTTGCTGCACAAACCGAACCGAAAGAGAAATTCCAAGAGCTTTTGCACGCTTATTAATTATTGTTAAGCTTATAAGGGATTACCAAATGATTTTGTAAAGGAAATTCATATGTTAATGAGATTAGAAGCAGTTAAGCAGAAATTTACATAAGAGTTAAGACCGGGGTTTATTGAATAATTAAATGCGGATTATATTGGAATTGATTATTTATTTAATAATAATCAAAGTAAGCGGGATTAAATAAATTAATTATATTATTAATTATTTTAAATGAAGGGGTCAATTGAAAGGGATTAGCATATAGATAGGTGGATAATCTAACGGAAATTGTTAACGATAAGGTAAATCGTGTTTTTAATATTGAAATTTATTACTAATCAAGTAATGATCTTGGAAATTGACTACGGGAGGTTAATAAAATCATAAAGCACTGTTTATAGTTAAATAAATTTTGAAAGAATATTTATATAATTAAGATTCAATCTGAATTCTCCTTGAAATTCTATTTAATAGAATTTCATACTTAAAACCCAGTTTATTTGAAAGTATCATAAATGATTTCAGTTATGGAAACGAGTTAATAAGTTATAAACCTTGAAATGATTTATGGGGTAAAACGAAAGGTTTATGAAATGAGAATTGAAGCAAGGACCCGAATTGAATTAAATTTCCAAATCTAGGTTAGGCGAAGATGTTAATAACCAGGTTTTATGTGGTAAGTTGTAAATGGTTTCAATGATCTAATAAGTGGTGAATGGAAAGAAAATTCAGAAGTGTACAAATATAAATTGGAAGTCAAAATAGAAACCAAATGGAATCATAGTGGGTTGGACGAATTAAGATAAGAAGTCGATCTGAAATCGAGTATTTTAAACAAGATATGAGGATTTACTAAGATATAATCGGAACAGATTTAAAGTAAGTTTTAATGAAGTTTCTCTATAGGAATTGGGTAATAATTACATCAAGATTTATATATAATGTTTTAAAAAGATATATTAAGTATGATTAGAAAGGTGATATAGTTTAACGAAATATTGTACGTTGATTTGTTGAGTAATTTTCGAAGTGTCTATCTAATGTGGGTTACGGCCTTCGGGATTGATACCGAAAGGATTATTCACTTACCAATTTACAACAAGGAGCTGATAGAGTACCAGTGAGACGATAACGAAAAATTCATACATTAAAGGGGAACGTTTTCCCAAATGTTGAAGAGATAGAGTTTTAAATTAACCATGCGTCAATTATTAAATAGGCCAAGTGATGCTGAATACTGAACCAATAAAGGTATTTTGTTTTATGGATGAATGTTTGTTTATTTGATAGCTAAATAACCGAGTATCAAATCTAGCTAATTATCGATGGTTGGTTCGGAAAGACCGGGATCGAATCTATATTCGAAAACCATTCCGACTAACAAATACGTAATCGTGGAGGAGATCAGACGATGATAGAAATGGAGCATTTGAAGACCATATATCTTCATAAAGCGGAATTATTGCTTATAATCTCTGGTTAGTTCCCAGAGGTAAACTGTGATTCTGTCGTTGTTGGAGTTTATGGGTTGCAAGGAATACTCGCTACTAATCTATAGGGTGATTCCTATGATGTGGTAGGAGGGTGCCTTCGGTTGTCCAGTCCTAGGGCAACGTGTATGGACGGATATGACGATGTGACATTCAAAGTGAATGATGGACAAATGTTCCAAAAGATACGTTATAACCTCAAGCCTCACAACCGGGAAATGACAAAAATCGGGCAGGCAGCATGGCTATGTGGGTCGCACCCATTAGGGTGTATTGTCACCATCTAGAGAATATTCATATTTGTTACTTCTTTTCATTTCTGTATCTCCCGGGAACGGTTATGTTGGTACCAACCGTAGGTGGCAATATATTCGATACACTCAAGCGAAATGAGTGGTCGGTCATGTGTGGGTCGGTTGCAAGATGTTCTTGTTGAACCCAGTGCATCCCTCTCTAGAGATACACTATCGGCAGGTGGTTCCATACCTTGTCATAGTCGGAATCCAATCTCCAATAAGAGCCCGTGGTTTTGTTTGTATACTATATATGTAGAGCGTGAGATTCAAGCGTTCTACTAGACTGATATTTATTTGTATTTATAAATTATTATAATATCTGAAGAATATTGTTTTTAAAAATGTTTTGGGTTATCGTAAGCTAAAAACCGTCTGTATTTATGTATGGATTTGGTCTTACGATTATCCTTTTTTTCCGAAAAGATTTTGAACTTTAAAATCAAGTTGGATGATCCCCTTAAACTTAGTGTGTTTTCTCACTCTGGTTGACCAGACTGACCCGGTGTTTGTATTGCTCGGGTTAGCCCGGGTTGTACAGGTTTTGGTTATTGGACACTACTAAGTTTAGGAGACGTGCTGGAGGATTTTAGACTTATTTGTATTTATTCCGCTGTGTGTTGTATATGAGGACATATTATTATAACTGTCCAGATTTTCTTGACAGATGTACTCTGATTGTAAGTTTTATTTCATGTTTCAATAAAGATTTCTTTCGATATTATATTTATTCCGCTGCGGTGTGAGACTCTGATTCTGATGTGTTCTTTTTATTTCTTTTATTCTAATATTTCTTTCTTTCTTATCTCACCCTCCAATTTCTTTCTAATAACGTTCCGGTGTTTTCGATGCTTGAATGTTCGACATGATGTTTTGTGTCTATTTTCGGGGTCGAAAATCCCCTATTCGTTATAGTGGTATCATAGCAATGGTTTTGTAATAACCATGGCTCTGGGGCACAACTCGATAGAGACAAGGTTAGTAATACCCTAGATTGAGTTGAGTGTATATATATGAAAGCGTATTTGTAGATTTTATAGATATAAATGTTTTGTATTATGCTATTTGTTCGGTCCAGATTTTGAATTGACAATGGAAATGATTTTGTTCTGTAAAGAGGGTCAAATGAATAAATTTTGCCCAAACTACATTTTTATATGGAAAAGGAAAAAAATTATCAAATTAGTATGATATTGGTGTGCTTGGTTGAATTAAATAGAATTCAAGTTGAATTATAAAATTTGAATAGTTCACTATAGCAAGGGTTAATTTCAATGAGAAATTGGTAAATGAGAATTTTAATTTTGAATTAAAATGAGTCAGAAATTGGATTCTGAAATGGAAGTAAACTAATGGAAGGAATTTAATTAGTTATTGAATATGGAAATGGAGCTTAACTCGTTTAAGTGGAGATAAAGATATTGGAATCAACAAAATAAATTTGGAGTTTGGAAATTAAGTTAAATATAAATTGTTCTATTTGATTAAGTGGATTATGCATTATTGGTTGGTCATTTGTTAAATGAAATTTGAAATATGACTTAACTTGGTTAAGTGGCGTAAATGAATAGAGTAATGCAGATAAATCGAATAGACTAGGGATTTGAAATCGAATGAATATTAATAGAAGTTAACCGAATGTTAACCATTTGATATCAAAGTATATTAGATCCCAGTAAAGATCAATATTGAATATTAACTGAATTGAGCAAAACCAATTGAATTTAAATCGAATAATTTAGTTAAGTTGATTACTTGGATGGTTAGATTGGATAGAATCCATTAATAGTTTAATGGATTAAAAGAACGAAGGAATTTCAGTATAAAGAATTTGGATGGAAACAAAAAGATTTAATCTGGTATTTGTTGTTAGCATTGTAAATTTAGTACAAATTACCAGAAAGCTATGGGGGTTGATTTGGTTAGGGATTGAAGTACAAGTTAGAAGGTAAAAGGCTGTTGATTGTTATGCTTCGAAATTGGAATTGAGTTGTCCGAGAAAGACGTAAACCTTAATATTATGGGTTGGGTGATTGATTTTTACCCCGAAGCTGGGTTGCCACTTGGCATTTGTTTCTTTTTGATCAATGTAAGGCCCGGAGTGGCAGATGTAGTTGGTTCGATCGAGCCATGCAGAGGAGATGCTGACGAAATTTTTCGTGAAAATTTTAAAACGTAGAATTTTTATGATAATAGTTTTCAATAGTTATTTTGAAAATAACTGGGATTGAAGCAACCTTCTCACTTAGTAATTTCGGGGACGAAATTCTTTTAAGGGGGAAGAAGTGTAACGTCCCGTATTTTTAGCGGTTAGATATTTAACATATTCTATTATATTAAATGTTAAATTGGAATTATAAATGGATTTATAATATTTATTTCGTTTATTAAAACGATATTTGAACGTATAATTTATATTGAAATTAAAACAAGCTCGAAACAGCGCGGTAGTTCGTAATATTGAGTTTTGAACTTTAACTGAATATACAGAATCCATTTGAGTCAGAATTCTGCAAAACGAGAAACGTTAGGATCGATTTGATTATGATTTTCTAATGGAAAAGAAAATTTGAGATTTCGTTGTATATATTGTAGGTTATGTCCAAATCAAAATTTCAGAAAATCGCTATGGAATCGTTCATAAACCATAACGATAATTTAATATAATTAAATATCGATTTCGAGTTTTGACAGGATCTTCGAGACGTAGTTAAAATTTAATTTTTAGAATTTTACTGTAATTTTTAATTAGGAAAATACGTTATTTTTTATTTGAAGTATTTTGCACCCTATATCAGCATTTTGGTGTTTCACAATATTAGTTAGTCTACCGATATTATTATATTTTTGGGATCATAGGGCATTGTTTGTCACAACGGTATTTTTATATTTATCCACAGTCTCGCATAGATGAACGGAATTTTACACAACGATACCCTAAAAATCTAACTATACAAAACTAATAGCGAACCATATTAAAATAAAGATATATATATATAATATTTAACTATTACTTCATTGTGAAGTTCTCTAGTACAACCTACCCAAATCCTTATCTGTGTTTCGTTCGCACATAACTTTGTCAACGTGCCCATGAGCCTTCCTTCCTTCTGCATATCAAGCTAAAGTAACAACTTGTTGTTTTCATTTCCAACGTGCCTACATGTGCCTGGTACCTAAGCTAACCTATCGGCTGCCATCCTTTTCAAAAGAAATTTCACTGTAAACCAATGAGACTACACTATAACTTCTTTTCAACCTGGCAATGAGAATACACTATTTTTCCTGTTTGTCCAAGCGTGCCTACACCAGTTATTTTCTTTACGCCCTAAATACTGTAACCTACCACCTACGCATTAGACGCCAATGTGTTTTCAAATCAGGAGACCGATATACTACTTATATATTGGAAACAGCTAGGCCTATGCATTGAAACCACACATGGATTTAAATCTCCCTGTAGCTTACTGCATGTATTTCAAATGGTGTACGTCACTGCATGTACTCTCGTCTTCTTTGTATGTGCTTTTAGAAATAAGCCTAGCTACCCTATTTTATTGTTTCCTAAACACGGCCATCACCTACCCATCTAAGAAAAGAAAACTCATATATCGAGCTTCCCCGAACGTGATACACTGAAATCCTATTACTATATACACATGCAGCTAAGAACTAAAACACGAAGTGAAAACTGAGGTTACCATACACTGCATGTCCTAGTTTTACAGACCTACATGTATAATCACGTACGATGCATTCGAAAACAACACACTGTTCTCGTTTTATCCCATCAAACTGCACAAGCCCACCCCCTACAATCATTGAATTCCTACATTATCTAGCTCATGGCTACAGATTGTAGGAAATAACGTGACACTTATCTTCGGCAAAACCGCATGTATAAATACAACGTTCGTTCCCTTCTTTGCTGAACAAACCAACCGAAAGAGAAATTCCAAGAGCTTTTGCATGGTGCTTTCAAGGACGGAAAGAGCGGACCTGGAAAGCAAAACTAGTGACGTTTTGGTTTTCGCGCTTACTGTGTACGGTGGAAAGAGATAGCGGTAACAGGCTGACAGGAAGGAGAGAGGAGCGACCGTCTGTTTCTGTCTTGAGTGGGTTTAAACTAAGAATCGGAGCACTAGCGCGAGATTCAAAGGCTAATTTTAGATTTGTGGTACAAATGGAGCTCGCATGCAGGTTCTAAGGGGAAGATTCCTGTCGCGATATGCTGTATATGGGGGAACTGATGTATTTGGATGGATGGGGAGTTAAGTGTAGCTTTTGGTTTAAATGGAGGAGATGTAGAAGAAAAAGGAGAGGAACTGGGTGACGGGCTTGAGAGGAGGAACAGATTCGTGGCTTTGGTTCGAGAATCATGGGGAGGAATTGCGAGAGTATGGTTTACAGGATAGCAAGTGAATAAGTCAAGGAGTATGGGGACCAGTTGGGGAAGGAAACCAAGAAAAACGTGGGTTGTCCTTTGTATTTGTTTGGGCCAGGCTTACGAAAATTTTTAAAAAAATAAAGAAAAAGTATCAGTTATGGGAAGTATTGGGCGTGAACTAATGGGAATGAAGGAAGAGCGTTTAAGGCAAGGATGACGTCGATGTTATGGTAAGTAAGTAAATGAACTTAATTATAACTATTTTCAATTCGAGTTTGTAATGATTCTGCATATGTTATATCTGAAGAAGATAAAAGAAGAGCAAGCAAATCGGACCTAATTGCAGTAAAGGAAAATAAATTAACGCTTAATCTTATATAGGAAAGATAAAATTATTTTATTTATTTAACAATATATTATAATGTGTAATCCGTTCGTGCACAGAATCAGACCAAACAAGAGGCGATGGAACCATACCAACAAGCGCAATATTTTGAAGCTGGTTTGGATGGAATTGAAAACAAATGAGATTTTCAGTTAAATTAAACACTAGTTTAATTTAACTGAACCGAACTGTTTTGATGGCAAATGGAAACAAGGTGAGTTCAACTCACTCAGCTTTTATCCCATTTATATTTTATATAAATCAGATTTAAATATTTGTGTGCTATGATTGTTAGTTGTTTGATGGATGCTAAATATTTATGTGTTGAACAAACTGATTTAAATTAAACATTTTTCTAATTTAATTTAAACACAATCGTTATTTTTAACGATCATTTCCAAATGAGGTAACCTACCTCGTTGGTTACGCTTATAATAATATTAACGTATTAAACTGAATATGGACGTCGGATTTGCTATTATTATTGAATTGTTGGATGTTATATCTGATATTTGAAATAGATGATTTTATGTGAATTAACGTATATGGATGCAGGTAGAAACAGGTTGGACGGATCCAACTGGATTCCTCAAATTTATTGTTTATTTTCATATTATAATAATATGAACCGTTTAACCAGTTTGATTGGATGATTAATTTGACCATTGATTGTTGAATCTAAATTCAATGTTGTTTGTTTGTTAACCAATGGGAAGTATTGTTTGGTAATCAACAGCAGAAGGCTTAGAAATCCATTATTTTATAAAATGTGATTTATTGTCGCATAAAGCAACATAAGTGAAGTTATAAAAGTCATTTTATATCTGAAGGTGGTTTTGAAATCCATTATTTTCGAATTATAGTTTATAAAAAGGAAATTGATATTTATTAATTATTATTAAGCTTATAAGGGAATACCAAATGATTTTGTAAAGGAAATTCATATGTTAATGAGATTAAAAGCAGTTAAAAAGAAATTTACATAAGAGTTAAGACCGGGGTTTATTGAATAATTAAATGTGGATTATATTGGAACTGATTATTTGTTTAATAATAATAAAAGTAAGTGGGATTAAATAAATAAATTATATTGTTAATTATTTTAAATGAAGGGGTCAATTGAAAGGGGTTATCATGTAGATAGGTCGATTGTCTAAGCGAAAATAGATTATTAAATTAGGGTTTAATGGAAATTGTTAACGGTAAGGTAAATCGTGTTTTTAGTATTGAAATTTATTACTAATCAAGTAATGATCTTGGAAATTGACTACGGGAGGTTAATAAAATCATAAAGCACTGTTTATAGTTAATAAGTTTAAAAAGAATATTTATATAGTTAAGATTCAATCTGAATTCTCCTTGAAATTCTATTTAATAGAATTTCATACTTAAAACCTAGTTTATTTTAAAGTATCATAAATGATTTCAGTTATGGAAACGAGTTTGTAAGTTATAAACCTTGTAATGATTTATGGGGTAAAACGAAAGGTTTATGAAATGATAATTGAAGCAAGGACCCGAATTGAATTAAATTTCCAAATCTAGGTTGGGCAAAGATGTTAAGAACCATGTTTTATGGGATAAGTTGTAAATGGTTTCAATGATCTAATGAGTGATGAATGGAAAGGAAATTCAGAAGTGTACAAATATAAATTGGAAATCAAAATAGAAACCAAATGGCATCAAAGTGGGTTGGACGAATTAAGATAAGAAGTCGATCTGAAATCGAGTATTTGAAACAAGAGATGAGGGTTTACTAAGATATAATCGGAACAGATTTAAAGTAAGTTTTAATGAAGTTTTTTCTATAGGAATTGGGTAATAATTACATCAAGATTTATATATAATGTTTTAAAAAGATATATTAAGTATGATTTGAAAAGTGATATAGTTTAACGAAATATTGTACGTTGGTTTGTTGAGTAATTTTTGAAGTGTCTATCTAATGTGGGTTTCAGGCTTCGGGATTGATACTGAAAGGATTATTCACTTACCAATTTACAACAAGGAGCTGATAGAGTACCAGTGAGACTATAATGGAAAATTCGTATATTAAAGGGGAACGTTTTTCCTAATGTTGAAGAGATAGAGTTTTAAATTAACCATGCGTCAATTATTAAATAGGCCAAGCGATGCTAAGTACTGAACCAGTAGAGGTATGTTATTTTATGGATGAATGATTGTTTATTTGATAGTTAAATAACCGACAATCAAATCTGGCCAATTATCGATGGTTTTTTCAGAAAGACCAGGATCGAATCTATATTTGAAAACCATTCCGACAAACAAATACATAATCGTGGAAGAGATTAGACGATGATCGAGATGGAGCATTTGAAGACCATAGATCTTCATAAAGAGGAATTATTGCTTATAATCTCTAGTTAGCTCCCAGAGGTAAACTGTGATTTTGTTGTGGTTGGAGTTAATGGGTTGCAAGGACTACTCGCTGCTAATCTATAGGGTGATTCCTATGATGTGGTAGGAGGGTGCCTTCGGTTGTCCAGTCCCAGGGCAACGTGTATGGACGGATCTGACGATGTGGCATTCAAAGTGAATGATGGACAGATGTTACAAAAGATACGTTATTACCTCAAGCCTCACAACCGGGAAATGACAAAAATCGGGCAGGCATCATGGCTATGTGGGTCGCACTCATTATGGTGTATTGTCATAATCTAGAGAATATTCATATTTGTTACTTCTTTTCATTTCTGTATCTCCCGGGAACGGTTATGTTGGTACCAACCGTAGGTTGCAATATATTCGATACACTCAAGCGAAATGAGTGGTCGGTCATGTGTGGGCCGGGTTGCCAGACGTTCTTGTTGAACCCAGTGTTTCCCTCTCTAGAGATACACTATCGGCAGGTGGTTCCATACCCTGTCATAGTCAGAATCCAATCTCTAATAAGAGCCCGCGGTTTTGTTTGTATACTATATATGTAGAGCGTGAGATGCAAGTGTTCTACTAGACTGATATTTATTTGTATTTAGAAATTATAATAATATCAGAAGAATATTGTTTTTAAAAATGTTTTGGGTTATCATAAGTTAAAAACCATCTGTATTTATGTATGGATTTGGTCTTACGATTATCCTTTTCTTCCGAAAAGATTTTGAACTTTAAAATCAAGTTGGATGATCCCCTTAAACTTAGTGTGTTTTCTCACTCTGGTTCACCAGACTGACCCGGTGCTTGTATTGCTCGGGTTAGCCCGGGTTGTACAGGTTTAGGTTATTGGACACTACGAAGTTCAGGAGACGTGCTGGAGGATTTCAGACGTATTAGTATTTATTCCACTTTGTGTTGTAAATGAGGACATATTATAATAACTGTCCAGATTGTCTTGACAGATGTACTCTGATTGTAAGTATTATTTCATGTTTCAATAAAGATTTCTTTCTATATTATATTTATTCCGTTGCGATGTGAGACTCTGATTCTGATGTGTTCTTTTTATCTCTTCTATTTTAATATTTCTTTCTTTCTTATCTCACCCTCCAATTTCTTTCTAATACCATTCTGGTGTTTTCGATGCTTGAGTGTTCGACATGGTATTTTTGTGTCGATTTTCGGGGTCGAAAATCCCTTGTTCGTTATAGTGGTATCATAATAATGGTTTAGTAATAGCCTTGGCTATGTAGCATAACTCGATAGAGATAGGGTTAGTAATACCCTAGATTGAGTTGAGTGTATATATATGAGTGCGTATTTGTAGATTTTTTATATATATAAATGTTTTGTATTGTGCTATTTGTTCGGTCCAAATTTTGAATTGACATTGGAAATGATTTTGTTCTGTAAAGAGGGTCAAATGAAATAATTTTGCCCAAACTACATTTTTATATAGAAAAGGAAAAATTTTATCAAATTAGTATGATATTGGTGTGCTTGGTTGAATTAAATAGAATTCAAGTCAAATTATAAAATTTGAATAGTTCACTATAACAAGGGTTAATTTCAATACGAAATTGGTAAATAAGAATTTTAATTTTGAATTAAAATGAGTCAGAAATTTGATTCTGAAATGGAAGTAAACTAATGGAAGGAATTCAATTAGTTATTGAATATGGAAATGGAGCTTAACTCGTTTAAGTGGAGATAAAGATATTGGAATCAACAAAATAAATTTGGAGTTTCGAAATTAAGTTAAATATAAATTATTCTATTTGATTAAGTGGATTACGCATTATTGGTTGGTCATTTGTTAAATGAAATTTGAAATATGACTTAACTTGGTTAAGTGGCGTAAATTAATAGAGTAATGAACATAAATCGAATAGACTAGTGATTTGAAATCGCATGAATAATAATAAAAGTTAAACGAATGTTAACCATTTGATATCAAAGTATATTAGATCCCAGTAAAGATCAATATTGAATATTAACTGATTTGAGCAAAACCAATTGAATTTAAATCGAATAATTTGGTTAAGTTGATTACTTGGACGGTTAGATTGGATAGAATCGATTAATAGTTTAATGGATTAAAAGAACGAAGGAATTCCAGTATAAAGAATTTGGATGGAAACTAAAAGATTTAATCCGGTATTTGTTACTGGCATTGTAAATTTAGTACGAATTACCAGAAAGCTATGGGGGTTGATTTAGTTACGGATTGAAGTACAAGTTAGAAGGTGAAAGGATGTTGATTGTTATGCTTCGAAATTGGAATTGAGTTGTCTGACAAAAACGTAAACCATAATATTATGGGTTGGGTGATTGATTTTTACCCCGGAGCTGGGTTGCCACTTGGCATTTGTTTCTTTTTGATCAATGTGAGGCTTGGAGTGGAAGATGTAGTTGGTTCGATCGAGCCGTGCAGAGGAGATGCTGACGAAATTTTTCGTGAAAATTTTAAAACGTAGAATATTTTTGATAATAGTTTTCAATAATTATTTTGATAATAACTGGGATTGAAGCAACCTTCTCACTTAGTAATTTCGGGGGCGAAATTCTTTTAAGGGGGAAGAAATGTAACGTTCTGTATTTTTAGCGGTTAGATATTTAATATATTCTATTATATTAAATGTTAAATTAGAATTATAAATGGATTTATAATATTTATTTCATTTATTAAAATGATATTTGAACGTATAATTTATATTGAAATTAAAACGAGCTCGAAACGGCGTGGTAGTCCATAATATTGAGTTTTGAACTTTAATTGAATATACAGAATCCATTTTAAGTCAGAATTCTGCAAAACAAGAAATGTTAGGATTGATCTGATTATGATTTTCTAATGGAAAAGAAAATTCGAGATTTTGTCGTCTATATTGAAAGTTATGTCCAAATCAAAATTTCAGAAAATCGCTATGGAATCGTTCATAAACCATAACGATATTAAATATCGATTTCGAATTTTGACAGGATCTTCGAGACGTAGTTCTAATTTAATTTTTAGAATTTTACTATAATTTTTAATTGGGAAAATAGGCCATTTTTTATTTAAAGTATTTTGCACCCTATATCAGCATTTTGGGGTTTCACAATATAAGTTAATCTACCGATATTATTATATTTTTGGGATCATAGGGCATTGTTTGTCACAACGGTATTTTTATATTTGTCCATAGTCTCGCATAGATGAACGGAATTTTATGCAGTGATACCCTAAAAATCTAACTGTACAAAACTAATAGCGAACCATATTAAAATAAAGATATATATATATATAGTATTTAGACTATTACTTCATTGTGAAGTTCTCTAGTACAACCTACCCAAGTCTGTATCTGTGTTTCGTCCGCACATAACTTTATCAACGTCCCCATGAGCCTTCCTTCCTTCTGCATATCAAACTAAAGTAACAACTTGTTGTTTTCATTTCCAACGTGCCTACATGTGCCTGGTACCTAAGCTAACCTATCGGCTGCCATCCTTTTGAAAAGAAATTTCACTGTAAACCAATGAGACTACACTATAACTTATTTTCAACCTGCCAATGAGAATACACTGTTTTTCCTGTTTGTCCAAGCATGCCTACACCAGTTATTTTCTTTACACCCTAAATACTGTAACCTACCACCTACCCATTAGATGCTAATGTGTTTTCAAATCAGGAGACCGATATACTATTTATATATTGGAAACATCTAGGCCTATGCATTGAGACTACACATGGAATTTAAATCTCCCTGTAGCTTACTGCATGTATTTCAAATCGCGTACGTCACTGCATGTACTCTCGTCTGCTTTGTATGTTCTTTTAGAAATAAGCCTAGCTACCCTATTCTATTGTTTCCTAAACAAAGCCATCACCTACCCATCTAAGAAAAGAAAACTCATGTATCGAGCTACACAAAACATTATACACTGAAATCCTATTACTATCTGCACATGCAGCTAAGAACTAAAACCTGAAGTGAAAACTGAAGTAACCATACACTGCATGTCCTAGTTTTATAGACCTACATGTATAATCACGTATGATGCATTGGAAAACAACACACTGTTCTCGTTTTATCCCATCAAACTACGAAAGCCCACCCCCTACCGTCACTGAATTCCTATATTATCTAGCTCATGGCTACCCATTGTAGGAAATAACGTGAGGCTTATCTTCGGCAAAACCGCATGTATAAATACAACGTTCGTTCCCTTCTTTGCTGCACAAACCAAACCGAAAGAGAAATTCCAAAAGCTTTTGCACGGTGCTTTCAGGGACGAAAAGAGAGGCCATGGAAAGCAAAGCTCGTGACCTTTTGGTTTTCGCGCTTACTGTGTACGGTGGAAAGAAATAGCTGTGACAGGCTGACGGGAAGGAGAGAGGAGCGGCTATCTGTTTCTGTCTCGTGTGGGTTGAAACTAAGGAGTGAAGCACTAGTGCGAGATTCGAAGGCTAGTTTTAGATTTGTGGTACAAATGGAGCTCGCATGTAGGTTCTAAAGGGAAGATTCTTGTCGCGATATGTTGTATATGGGGGAACTACTATATTTGGTTGGATGGGGAGTTAAGTGCGGCTTTTGGTTTAAATGGAGGAGGTGTAGAAGAAAAAGGAGAGGAACTGGGTGACGGGCTTGAGAGGAGGCACAGATTTGTGGCTTTGGTTCGAGAATCAGGGGGAGGAATAGCGAGAATATGGTTTACAGGATAGAAGTGAATAAGTCAAGGAGTATGGGGCCCGGTTGGGGAAGGAAACCAAGAAAAACATGGGCTGTCCTTTTATTTGGTTGGGCCAGGCTTACGCAAAAATTAAAAAAAATAAAGAAAAAGGATCGGTTATGGGAAGTATTGGGTGTGAACTAATGGGAATGAAGGAAGAGCGTTTAAGGCATGGATGACGTCGACGATATGGTAAGTAAGTAAATGAACTTAATTAAAACTATTTTCAATTCGAGTTTGTAATGATTCCGCGTATGTTATATCCGAAGAAGATAAAAGAAGAGCAAGTAAATCGGACCTAATTGCAGTAAAGGAAAATAAATTAACGCTTAATTTTATATAGAAAAGATATAATTATTTTATTTATTTAACAATATATTATAATGTGTAATCCGTTCATGCACAGAATCAAACCAAACAAGAGGCGATGAAACCATACCAACAAGCACAATATTTTGAAGCTGTTTTGGATGGAATTGAAAACAAATGAGATTTTCTGTTAAATTAAACAATAGTTTAATTTAACTGAACCAAACTGTTTTGATTGAAAATGGAAACAAGGTGAGTTCAACTCACTCAGCTTTTATCCCAATTATATTTTATATAAATCGGGTTTAAATATTTGTGTGCTATGATTGTTAGTTGTTTGATGGATGCTAAATATTTATGTGTTGACCAAACTGATTTAAATTAAACATTTTTTTAATTTAATTTAAACACAATCGTTATTTTTAACGATTATTTCCAAATGAGGTAACCTACCTTGTTGGTTACGCTTATAATAATATTAACGTATTTAACTGAACATGGACGTCGGATTTGCTATTATTATTGAATTGTTGGATGTTATATCTGATATTTGAAATAGATGATTTTATGTGAATTAACGATATTGGATGTAGGTAGAAATAGGTTGGACGGATCCAACTGGATTCCTCAAATTTATTGTTTATTTTCATATTATAATAATATGAATCGTTTAACCAGTTTGATCGGATGATTAATTTGACCATTGATTGTTGAATCTAAATTCAACGTTGTTTGTTTGTTAACCAGTGGGCAGTATTGTTTGATAATCAACAGCAGATGGCCTAGAAATCCATTGTTTTATAAAATGTGATTTACTGTCATATAAATCGACAGAAGTGAAGTTATAAAAGTCATTTTATAACTGAAGGTGGTTTTGAAATCCATTATTTTTGAATTATAGTTTATAAATAGGAAATTGATATTTATTAATTATTGTTAAGCTTATAAGGGATTACCAAATGATTTGGTAAAGGAAATTCATATGTTAATGAGATTAAAAGCAGTTAAGCAGAAATTTACATAAGAGTTAAGACCGGGGTTTATTGAGTAATTAAATGCGGATTATATTGGAATTGATTATTTATTTAATAATAATCAAAGTAAGTGGGATTAAATAAATTAATTATATTATTAATTATTTTAAATGAAGGGGTCAATTGAAAGGGGTTAGCATGTTGATAGGTCGATTGTCTAAGCGAGAATAGATTATTAAATTAGGGTTTAACGGAAATTGTTAAGGATAAGGTAAATCGTGTTTTTAATATTGAAATTTATTATTAATCAAGTAATGATCTTGGAAATTGACTATGGGAGGTTAATGAAATCATAAAGCACTGTTTATAGTTAAATAAGTTTTAAAAGAATATTTATATAGTTAAGATTTAATCTGAATTCTCCTTGAAATTCTATTTAATAGAATTTCATACTTAAAACCCAGTTTATTTGAAAGTATCGTAAATGATTTCAGTTATGGAAACGAGTTAATAAGTTATAAACCTTGAAATGATTTATTTGGTAAAACGAAAGGTTTATGAAATGTGAATTGAAGCAAGGACCCGAATTGAATTAAATTTCCAAATCTAGGTTGGGCGAAGATGTTAAGAACCAGGTTTTATGGGATAAGTTGTAAATGGTTTCAATGATCTAATGAGTGTTGAATGGAAAGGAAATTCAGAAGTGTACAAATATAAATTGGAAATCAAAATAGAACCCAAATGGCATCATAGTGGGTTGGACGAATTAAGATAAGAAGTCGATCTGAAATCGAGTATTTTAAAAAAGAGATGAGGGTTTACTAAGATATAATTGGAACAGATTTAAAGTAAGTTTGAATGAAGTTTTTTCTATAGGAATTGGGTAATAATTACATCAAGATTTATATATAATGTTTTAAAAAGATATATTAAGTATGATTAGAAAAGTTATATAGTTTAACGAAATATTGTACGTTGATTTGTTGAGTAATTTTCGAAGTGTCTATTTGATGTGGGTTTCGGCCTTCGGGATTGATACTGAAAGGATTATTCACTTACCAATTTACAACGAGGAGCTGATAGAGTACCAGTGAGACGATAATGAAAAATTCGTATATTAAAGGGGAACGTTTTTCCTAATGTTGAAGAGATATAGTTTTAAATTAACTGTGCGTCAATTATTAAATATGCCAAGTGATGCTGAATACTGAACCAGTAGAGGTATTTTATTTTATGGATGAATGTTTTTATATTTGATAGTTAAATAACCGACTATCAAATCTGGCCAATTATCGATGGTTGGTTCGGAAAGACCGGGATTGAATCTATATTCGAAAACCATTCCGACTAACAAATACGTAATCGTGGAAGAGATCAGGCGATGATCGAAATGGAGCATTTGAAGACCATAGATCTTCATAAAGCGGAAGTATTGCTTATAATCTCTGGTTAGCTCTCAGAGGTAAACTGTGATTCTGTCGTGGTTGGAGTCTATGGGTTGCAAGGACTACCCGCTACTAATCTAAAGGGTGATTCCTATGATGTGGTAGGAGGGTGCCTACGGTTGTCCAGTCCTAGGGCAACGTGTATAGACAGATCTTACGACGTGGCATTCAAAGTGAATGATGGACTGATGTTCCAAAAGATATGTTATAACCTCAAGCCTCACAACTGGGAAATGAAAAAAATCAGGCAGGCAACATGGCTATGTCGGTCGCACCCATTAGGGTGTATTGTCACCATCTAGAGAATATTCATATTTGTTACTTCTTTTCATTTCTGTATCTCCCGGGAACGGTTATGATGGTACCAACCGTAGATTTCAATATATTCGATACACTCAAGCGAAATGAGTGGTCGGTCATGTGTGGGCCGGGTTGCAAGACATTCTCGTTGAACCCAGCGTATCCCTCTCTAGAGATACACTATCAGGAGGTGGTTCCATTCCTTGTCATAGTCGGAGTCCAATCTCCAATGAGAGCCCATGGTTTTGTTTGTATACTATATATGTAGAGCGTGAGATGAAACCGTTTTATTAGATTGATATTTATTTGTATTTATAAATTATTATAATATCAGAAGAATATTGTTTTTAAAAATGTTTTGGGTTATCGTAAGGTAAAAACCGTCTGTATTTATGTATGGATTTGGTCTTATGATTATCCTTTTCTTCAGAAAAGATTTTAAACTTTAAAATCAAGTTGGATGATCCCCTTAAACTTAGTGTGTTTTCTCACTCTGGTTCACCAGACTGACCCGGTGCTTGTATTGCTCGGGTTAGCCCGGGTTGTACAGGTTTAGGTTATTGGACACTACGAAGTTCAGGAGACGTGCTGGAGGATTTCAAACGTATTAGCATTTATTCTGTTGTGTGTTGTATATGAGGACATATTATTATAACTGTCCTGATTGTCTTGACAAATGTACTCTGATTGTAAGTATTATTTCAAGTTTCAATAAAGATTTCTTTCTATATTATATTTCTTCCGCTGCGATGTGAGACTCTGATTCTGATGTGTTCTTCTTATTTCTTCTATTCTAATATTTCTTTCTTTCTTATCTTACCCTCCAATTTCTTTCTAATAACATTCCGGTGTTTTCGATGCTTGAATGTTCGACATGGTGTTTTTGTGTCGATTTTCGGGGTAGAAAATCCTCTGTTCGTTACACTGTGGATGCAGGGAAACAATCGGAGGAATGCAACTGGTGTGACGGCCTGGAATTTCGCTCGATCCAAATCAGTCGTTAAACCGATCTAGACCGTTTGAAACCCCTGATCGTTTTGAGAACAGGACAAAATAGAACGCAAACAGAAGAACATTTCATTGTTGTTATAACAATTCCATCAGAATACAAGAATATACAGAGTATAAATGAATAAATTACATTCAACAAATATCAGAGGTTACAATAAATTACATAGCAGCGGAAAATAATACAAAGAACAACTGAAGGTGATATACGGATACAGAGCTTTCTGGATATCATTCCAGCTGTAAACCAGGATCCTGTGAATATAAATCTACAAAACCAAAACTACTAGCTGCCCGTGCGGAAAATAGGGGCACCCAGAGTTTAGGTTAAAACAATAAACTCCAGGTCAGTCATGTGACTGGTGTGAGAACTAAAACAGTTATTTAAAGCTTTCTTTTAAAAGAGAGTAATTCAAGGGACCACGCCGTATAACACGGAACTGGTTTCCTCCCAAGAATACCAGTGCATAGAATAAACAACGCAATGCTTTTTCGAAAAATGAAGCCATTATAAGACCCAGGTCCCATCACACAATGCAACGCAAGCCGGAGGATAGGGTTTTACCTTATAACAGCCAAACATGCTTGGTACGTTTAAAACAAATCATTTGATACTATAATAAGTGTGTAGTGTCAAAACAATTTCAATCATAAATATAAATCATAGACGGCATAAGTGCCCCATCCCACTATGTCGCCATACTAGGCTCTACAAATAAAACCGAAATACACGTATTGGAAATTGGATTTCCGTCATGAGTCGAGGCAAGGGGCAAGCTCCTCTCCGCTTCGAGACACTCTAGCAAATGCCTCAGGACTACACACTCTGGGTAACCCTGGGATCCTCCAAGACCGGTCCTCACTTACGTTAGAGGATTAATTATTCCTGGACACACTTTTCCCGGCCCTATAGGACCTATAATCGAGGCGCCTCGCATCCAAACCACAAGGTGAAAAGTATATAAATGTCAGGGCTGGTAGGTCACTGACACCACCCATAGCTAGAAAGAAACGTCGTGCACTCCTTGGGTCCTCATCCCGTTTTTGACTCATACCGAGGTGTGAGGCTCGCGAATCCACGCTAAACACAAAGCTGCCACGTAGGCCGTGCTTTGATCATCAACCACAAGACTTTGCTTTTCAACAGAAGCCTTGATCCATGCAACTCAGCGTGCCACACAGGCAATTCATGCCATGCGATTGATATCTATCGATATATAACCTCTAAGCTCGTACGTCTCAGAGAAGGGCGTTAAGCATGAGAACAAATTCTCCACCGCCAAACAAATATATATTTAACAGAAATCAATCAACATAGAATAAAATCCAATGTCAGACACACAATCCATTTACAAGTTCGTTCTGGGTCTGAACGAAACCGGAGGCACTTTCCTCGCATATCCATCGATCTCCAAGTACGTCTGGACGACCACCAACTGATTCCCTCATCTTGGGTGTACAGCCCAATCAAGATCATCAGTAATCACCCAAATGATGTGAAGACTTCCGGTCTTCGACCACCGTCTTCATCTTCGAGATTCGTCGAATCGGTTATTCAGAATGGGTATAAACCCGGACTTTCCGAACAACCCGCGTATATTAAAAACAAATGTTACACAAACACAACATACGCCTCATTCCAATTCATTAGTCACTAACCGCAAATCAGTAAGAGAGCAATTTCCCAAATATTAACCCCGAAGGCCGAAACCAACATCAGATCAATACCCAGGAAACCATTCTTCTTAACTAACCTACAGTTAGTTTCTAAATCTCAATTCTTAGGGAAAGGTTCCCATTAATTTTATCCAAGATAAATTCTTTAAAATTTATCCTTTAATCTTCCTTTGGATGTCATTTCAAACCAAATTATGGTTTTCCAAACTAGTCGGGATTAGCGAACCACACCGAAGTAATTATTTATTTTATTTTCCAATCCCAACCTATTCATCCCATGAAGCAAAACTGGTAATACTCCATATCTAACACCACAGTGTTGTCGGTAAAATTAATTACCATTCCACGTTCAAATCTATTTAAAGATTTAACTATCGCTTTGGAGCAAAACTGGTGATACTCAATTATCGCTCATTTTCCTAATTTGATAATTTAAATTATCAATTCACATTTCAATTTAATTGCAGATTCATTAAAACTCCTTTAACTGGGTTAAAGAACTAATGTCATTTAAAACACAGTTCACGATAAACCCAAATCACATTCTATTTATTATCGGGTTAAAGGACTAGTGTTATTTAAAACACAGTTCACGGTAAACCCATGAATCAATTCTATTTAAACCCATTTCAAATCCAATTTATTTATTTAAAAATAAATGGGTTTTAATTTCAGTTCAAAACTAGTTCATTTCGATAAAAATCTATTTTTATCTTTTCAAATATGGAGTTTTTCATCCCAATTTTTCCCAAATCATTTCTTATGATTTTACACAAATTATTGATATTTTTAATAATTTTATCAAGGCACGTACAGTCGATTTCCATCAACGGCCATCGAACTGCACTTATAGCGACCTTTTTCAAATTTGATTTGGACGTATCTCCAAATCCAACTGTTAGTTTTCAAATTTCTAATACTCGTTAGAAAGCTCTATTCGATACGAACCCAACGGTTCTGGTTTTAGGAGAATCCGACGGTCGGATCTCCCGTAATGTCCGTTCGAAGTTAATGGTCGAAATTCGCGAACTGCCGCAGCGCGGCGCGTTCTATTCAGGACATTATATTATATATAATATATATTTCATCGATTTCTATTTAAAACGAATTATATAAATAGTTTTGAATTTGTTTCAAAAACATTTTCGACTTCCATTTCAATTCAAATCAAAATTTAATTTTTCCTTATAAATTCGTTTTAAAATTCATTTCTATTCAATTCAAATTTCAATTCAATTTGAATTCATTTCAAATTGATTTTACTTCTATTTCAATTCCTTTTCAATTCAATTTAATTCGAATTCGTTTTCTATTCAATTCAATTCAAATTGGTTTTCCATTCAAATCAAATTCGTTTTCTATTCAATTCAGTTCGAATTCGTTTTCTTTTCAATTCAATTCGAATTCGTTTTCTATTCGAATCAAATTCGTTTTCTATTCAATTCATTTCGAATTCGTTTTCTTTTCAATTCAATTCGAATTCGTTTTCTATTCAATTCAGTTCGAATTCGTTTTCTTTTCAATTCAATTCGAATTCGTTTTCTTTTCAATTCAATTCGAATTGGTTTTATATTCAATTCGATTCAAATTTCATTTCAAAATATTCGATTTCGAAATCACTTTTCATTATTCATTTTAAAATGAATGAAATCGATATAAATATCGTTCACGTCAAAATGGCGTCAATCTAATCAACACGGCTTCATATATTTCTATTTTCAAATATTCTATTTCAAATATTTCTTATTATCAAAATATTTCTATTTCAAATATTTCTATTTCAAATATTTCTATTTCAAATATTTCTTATTATCAAAATATTTCTATTTCAAATATTTCTATTTCAAATATTTCTATTATCAAAATATTTCGTTCAACACATGACTAATCTCAACGGATGAGTACTGTCAACACATGAACCTTTATTTTTTAATATTCTTTATTTTCCCGATTGGAATGAGGCCCAATCAATTACCATATAAAGTTAATTATATGGATTCCATGCAACAAATGTATATAATAGCAACGATAAATAATCAACCATCATCCAAAGAGCACTACACTGTATAAGCATCAAATACAGATATCTAACGCTTTTAACAGCCTATCAATCAATCGATCGACATACAACTAATTATTGGGATTAGTGTATACCGTATTTTATCCCAATACCCGTGTGGGGTTTCAGACAATCAAACACAGATTTTATTTGTGCAGTTAGGCGATGTGTAAAATTTATCGACCCAATCAATATTAGTCAAATCAGTGTACATAAACAAACCGTCCGGTTTGTAAATGAATATTTATTTATTCACATTCACTATATTCATATTCACGTTAAAAATTATATTTTTAACGATAAAACATTTTTATTTTAACATATGAATTTCTATTCAGTTCATTCTTTAAATAAAATGATATTTTTATTTTACTAACTTATTTTAGAAAATTTCGGCGGCATAACGGCACGATACTAGAAACGGGACGAGGCCTAGCCTTATCCCCGGTCTAGTGAAGGCCCACGCCATTCACACATCAATCAAATCCATTCCATTTCACCAAACAATTCAATTCAAACCAAATAAACTAACCAACTACACAACCAAACAATTTAACAAACAAGCCATCCATGGTCTGTGGATGACGGGTGTCGGGTGGTACTAAACACCGTCTGCATCCTAGTATAGATATATAACTAGAAAAGAAATTGAAGAGTGAGAAATTCTCACCGATAGCTATCCCAATTCAACGACACTTCTTTAGTAGAAATCTTCATCGTTCTCGCCTTTCGTCGCTTTCGTTGCCCGTATCCTCTACATATGTAAAAATCAAATTTTTACTTCGCTATTCAATATATAAAAATCGAATTTTTACTATGCTATTCAATATATAAAAATCGAATTTTTACTATGCTATTCAATATATAAAAATCGAATTTTTACGATGCTGTTCAATATATAAAAATTGAATTTTTACTATGCTATTCAATATATAAAAATCGAATTTTTACGATGTTATTCAATATATAAAAATCGAATTTTTACTATGCTATTCAATATATAAAAATCGAATTTTTATGATGCTATTAAATATATAAAAATCGAATTTTTACGATGCTATTCAATATATAAAAATCGAATTTTTACGATGCTATTCAATATATAAAAATCGAATTTTTACTTTGCTATTCAATATATAAAAATCGAATTTTTACTTTGCTATTCAATATATAAAAATCCTATTTTTACGATGCTATTCAATATATAAAAATCCTATTTTTACGATGCTATTTAATATATAAAAATCGAATTTTTACTATGCTATTCAATATATAAAAATCCTATTTTTATAATCACGCTATATGGATGAAAATTCTATTTTTACACCGCTACTATATAGATAAAAATTCTATTTTTACAACGGTGCTATATAGATAAAAATTCTATTTTTATCCCGCTATTCTTCATATAAAAATTTCGCCTTTTCAAATATAAAGATTTCGCCTTTACAATTTCAAAAATCCAATCTTTTCTATTTTAAAAATCTAATCTTTCTATTTTAAAAATCTAATCTAATCTTTTCTATTTTAAAAATCTAATCTTTTCTATTTTAAAAATCTAATCTTTTCTATTTTAAAAATCTAATCTTTTCTATTTTAAAAATCTAATCTTTCTATTTTAAAAATCTAATCTTTTCTATTTTAAAAATAAAACTGACTTAACTAACTTCATTGAACAAAATAAAATAAAACAATATATAAACTCACTTTGATAATCGAAGGAAGGAGTGAAGAGGAGAAAGCGCGCAACTGAAAAGGGGAAAAAGGGGGGGTTCGCGGACTGTAGGAAGAGGGGAAGAGGAGGGGAAACGCGGCAGGCGTTGGGGGGTGGGGGGCTTCGATGGTGGTTGAGGTCGATTTTTGGTGGCAGGGGAGCTTCGACGCGTCGATCGAGGAAGGGGGGTAGCGCGGTCGCGCGCCGCTTGGGGGGGGCTCGGCGGTGGTGGGGCCCAACTGCGGTGGCGCGACCTCGGGGATTGGCGGCTAGCGATTAGGTCTTAGGGTTTTCTCTTCTTTTTTTTTCTGTTTGAAGAAAGTAAACGGGGGGGGGGGGGGGCTGAGGAGTTTAAAAGAGGGAGAGGGGTTTTTTATTTTAATTATTTAATTTTCCACCAAAAAACAACTTTTATTTTCGACCTCAAAACGAGGCCCACCGCCAGTCGTCCGTAGCTAATTACCCCCATTCCGAACACAATGGGATATGTATCGTAGGTTGATTCGATCGTTTCAATCAGTTTTCGTCAAAATCAACATATAACTCTATATATTGAATTTGAACGCGCATTTCAATTTACTGGGGTCACATACTAACTCTAAAAATTGTAGAAAAATATTTTCTAGCTTCGTATTGACGATACGGTCCTAACAAAACTAGTTTCGTCGAATTCCGAGACCGTTGGAAAAATGGCCATTTTCCAGTCGATTAAAATCAACTGAAACTGGTCAAACGCTTTTTCCTTTTCCACGCTCACATATTGATTCGAAAAATTATGAAATTTGAAACCTAGCAATTATTTGACATCACGAATCCAAAAAAAGTGGTTTCGTCGAAATCCGAGGTCGTTTGCAAAATTTTCATTTTTCAGGGCCTGAATTCCATAGCGACTATTCAGAATTTTCAACTGGACATATCTTTTGATTCCTGCTATGAAATTTTGATTTTTCGGATTCGTTTGAAAGATATTATCAATTAGATCCTAATGTTTTTGGTTTCACTAAAATCCGGATTGTTTTGCACCTGGTACATTCAATTGAAGTTTGAAATCGAATTATCGAACTACCGCGCCATTTTCAATTCTATTTATAATTATATATAATTATTTATATTCTAACGACGACGTATATAATATATACGTCGATATTATATTCAAAATAAATTTCTCATCAATATTATTTAAAATAATTTATTTTAAATCTTCAAAATTCGCTGAAGTTGCCAAAACAAAAATTTTAAACTGGCTCAGATTTTCGGGTTGTTACAATCTCCCCCACTTAAAACTTTTCGTCCCCGAAAAGGAAAAAAGTCGAAAGTGGTTTGATTAATCAACTCTACGTTCGATCTGGCTTCCATTCTCCAACTTTTCAGTTTATGAGAATTTTCAAATTTTCAAAAATTTGGCTAACACCCTAAATTTTCGAAAAAATCCGCCATAACCTCCCCTACACCAGGAGCCACGGGAAAATCCCGAAATTGCCATACAGGCCTTCTAATCTCAAAAAGAAAAAGAAAAAGCCAAGCGGCTAGCCAATAGGCTCATAAAATCATCATCACCCAAACAAAACAGTAAATTATAGTAAACATGTACCTATTTGTCGGGCAAACAAATTTTATTCTCTGGCTCTAGCCTCCTTGCTATGACCTGTTCAATGTAAGTACAAGTATATGCAAGTAAATGCGACCAATTTCAATACAATTAAATATTTGATTCTATTAGGCATAATGGTTCAAAATTATCAAACAAATAAACAAACAACACAATCATCAATCAATTAGTGAATTAGAGTTTCAAATTCATAAATTTGATATATAGTCAAAAATCATGTTTTTGATGCCAATTCACAACAAATAAATCTAGCTATATAAGTTTTGGTTCTCACACCAGTCTAATGGAAATATATAGACATCACACCTTCGAAACACGAACATAAATACTGATGATGTCATGACAATTATCAGTACCATCTCCGGGCGACTAGAATGTGATTCTATATCTATCCAGTATATTAAAACTTCGACTATACGTTCATGACGCGTATACGCGAATTCTTTATATACTAGATTGTCCAAATCAATATAAATAAATTATTCAAATACGCATAAAACGATTCAAATTTCAAAACAAAGTTGTTTTCATTTGAAAAAAATATACTCTTCACACTCGTTCTAGGATACTACTGATCCTATCTCTAACGAGTCATTCTAATTGGATATTACTAATCCAATATCTGATGAATTCTTTCGTATGGTTCTAATGTGTCTTGTTCTCGAGCTCTGTAAACCAAAGCTCTGATACCAAATGTGACGGCCTACGAAATCCGTAGGCTTTGCAACCATCCCTTCATCCCCCAAGCAGCAGGTAAAACCCACCGCGGCTCACATTGATCCCCCAATTCCTTGTTTTACGGCGACCCTCTCGAGTCTCGCGCCTACTGGCGAACCAACGCTCTACCCAGCGACATGTAGGGGTAAGAGTCTCCCGTTCGCCACCAAACCGCGAAGCGAGAACCCCCTATCATGCGTACCCGGCCTACTCAAGGCCAGCAACAAGAACTGGTGATACTCCATTCTCGCTCATTTTCCTAATTTGATAATTTAAATTATCAATTCATATTTCAATTTAATTGCAGATTCATTAAAACTCCTTTTACTGGGTTAAAGAACTAATGTCATTTAAACCACAGTTCACGATAAACCCAAATCACATTCTATTTATTATCGGGTTAAAGGACTAGTGTAATTTAAAACATAGTTCACGATAAACCCATGAATCAATTCTATTTAAACCCATTTCAAATCCAATTTATTTATTTAAAAATAAATGGGTTTTAATTTCAGTTCAAAACTAGTTCATTTCGATAAAAATCTATTTTTATCTTTTCAAATATAGAGTTTTTCATCCCAATTTTTCCCAAATCATTTCTTATGATTTTACACAAATTATTGATAATTTTAATAATTTTATCAAGGCCCGTACAGTCGATTTCCATCAACGGCCATCGAACTGCACTTATAGCGACCATTTTCAAATTTGATTTGGACGTATCTCCAAATCCAACCGTTAGTTTTCAAATTTCTAATACTTGTTAGTAAGCTCTTTTTGATACGAACCCAACGGTTCCGGTTTTAGGAGAATCCGACGGTCGGATCTCCCGTAATGTCCGTTCGAAGTTAATGGTCGAAATTCGCGAACTGCCGCAGCGCGGCGCGTTCTATTCAGGCCATTATATTATATATATAATATATATTTCGTCGATTTCTATTTAAAATGAATTATATAAATAGTTTTGAATTCGTTTCAAAAACATTTTCGACTTCCATTTCAGTTCAAATCAAAATTAAATTTTTTCTTATAAATTCGTTTTAAAATTCATTTCTATTCAATTCAAATTTCAATTCAATTTCAATTCAATTTGAATTCATTTCAAATTGATTTTACTTATATTTCAATTCGTTTTCAATTTAATTCGAATTCGTTTTCTATTCAATTCAATTCAAATTGGTTTTCCATTCAAATCAAATTCGTTTTCTATTCAATTCAGTTCGAATTCGTTTTCTTTTCTATTCAATTCGAATTCGTTTTCTATTCGAATCAAATTCGTTTTCTATTCAATTCAGTTTGAATTCGTTTTCTTTTCAATTCAATTCGAATTCGTTTTCTATTCGAATCAAATTCGTTTTCTATTCAATTCAGTTCGAATTCGTTTTCTTTTCAATTCAATTCAAATTGATTTTATATTCAATTCGATTCAAATTTCATTTCAAAATATTCGATTTCGAAATCACTTTTCATTATTCATTTTAAAATGAATGAAATCGATATAAATATCGTTCACATCAAAATGGCGTCATTCTAATCAACACGGCTTCATATATTTCTATTTTCAAATATTCTATTTCAAATATTTCTTATTATCAAAATATTTCTATTTCAAATATTTCTTATTATCAAAATATTTCTATTTCAAATATTTCTATTTCAAATATTTCTATTTCAAATATTTCTATTATCAAAATATTTCGTTCAACACATGACTAATCTCAACGGATGAGTACTGTCAACACATGAACCTTTATTTTTTAATATTCTTTATTTTCCCGATTGGAATGAGGCCCAATCAATTACCATATAAAGTTAATTATATGGATTCCATACTACAAATGTATATAATAGCAACGATAAATAATCAACCATCATCCAAAGAGCACTACACTGTATAAGCATCAAATACAGATATCTAATGCTTATAACAGCCTGTCAATCAATCGATCGACATACAACTAATTATTGGGATTAGTGTATAACGTATTTTATCCCAATACCCATGTGGGGTTTCAGACAATCAAACACAGATTTTATTTGTGCAGTTGGGCGATGTGTAAAATTTATCGACCCAATCAATATCAGTCAAATCAGTGTACATAAACAAACCGTCCGGTTTGTAAATAAATATTTATTTATTCACATTCACTATATTCATATTCACGTTAAAAATTATATTTTTAACGATAAAACATTTTTATTTTAACATATGAATTTCTATTCAGTTCATTCTTTAAATAAAATGATATTTTTATTTTTCTAACTTATTTTAGAAAATTTCGGCGGCATAACGGCACGATACTAGAAACGGGACGAGGCCTAGCCTTATCCCCGGTCTAGTGAAGGCCCACGCCATTCACACATCAATCAAATCCATTCCATTTCACCAAACAATTCAATTAAACCCAAATAAACTAACCAACTACACAACCAAACAATTTAACAAACAAGCCATCCATGGTCTGTGGATGACGGGTGTCGGGTGCTACTAAACACCGTCTGCATCCTAGTATAGATATATAACTAGAAAAGAAATTGAAGAGTGAGAAATTCTCACCGATAGCTATCCCAATTCAACGACACTTCTTTAGTAGAAATCTTCATCGTTCTCGCCTTTCGTCGCTTTCGTTGCCCGTATCCTCTACATATGTAAAAATCGAATTTTCACTTCGCTATTCAATATATTTAAAATCGAATTTTTACTATGCTTTTCAATATATAAAATTCGAATTTTTACTATGCTATTCAATATATAAAAATCGAATTTTTACGATGCTATTCAATATATAAAAATCGAATTTTTACTATGCTATTCAATATATAAAAATCGAATTTTTACTATGCTATTCAAGATATAAAAATCGAATTTTTACGATGCTATTCAATATATAAAAATCGAATTTTTACTATGCTATTCAATATATAAAAATCGAATTTTTACGATGCTATTCAATATATAAAAATCGAATTTTTACGATGCTATTCAATATATAAAAATCTAATTTTTACGATGCTATTCAGTATATAAAAATCGAATTTTTACTTTGCTATTCAATATATAAAAATCCTATTTTTACGATGCTATTCAATATATAAAAATCCTATTTTTATGATGCTATTCAATATATAAAAATCGAATTTTTACTATGCTATTCAATATATAAAAATCCTATTTTTATAATCACGCTATATGGATGAAAATTCTATTTTTACACCGCTACTATATAGATATAAATTCTATTTTTACAACGGTGCTATATAGATAAAAATTCTATTTTTATCCCGCTATTCTTCATATTAAGATTTCGCCTTTTCAAATATAAAGATTTCGCCTTTTCAATTTCAAAAATCCAATCTTTTCTATTTTAAAAATCTAATCTTTCTATTTTAAAAATCTAATCTTTTCTATTTTAAAAATCTAATCTTTTCTATTTTAAAAATCTAATCTTTTCTATTTTAAAAATCTAATCTTTCTATTTTAAAAATCTAATCTTTTCTATTTTAAAAATAAAACTGACTTAACTAACTTCATTGAATAAAATAAAATAAAACAATATATAAACTCACTTTGATAATCGAAGGAAGGAGTGAACAGGAGAGAGCGCGCAACTGAAAAGGGGAAGAGGGAGGGTTTCGCGGACTGTCGGAAGAGGGGAAGAGGAGGGGAAACGCGGCAGGCGTTTGGGGGGGGCTTCGATGGTGGTTGCGGTCGATTTTTGGTGGCAGTGGGGATTCGATGCGTCGATCGAGGAAGGGGGGTAGCGCGGTCGCGCGCCGCCTGGGGGGGAGCTCGGCGGTGGTGGGGCCCAATTGCGGTGGCGCGACCTTGGGGATTGGCGGCTGGCGATTAGGTCTTAGGGTTTTCTCTTTTTTTCTGTTTGAAGAAAGTAAACAGGGGGGGCTGAGGAGTTTAAAAGAGGGAGAGGGGTTTTTTATTTTAATTATTTAATTTTCCACCAAAAAGCAACTTTTATTTTCGACCTCAAAACGAGGCCCACCGCCTGTCGTCCATAGCTAATTACCCCCATTCCGAACATAATGGGATATGTATCGTAGGCTGATTCGATCGTTTCGATCAATTTTCGTCAAAATCAACATATAACTCTATATATTGAATTTGAACGCGCATTTCAATTTACTGGGGTCACATACTAACTCTAAAAATTGCAGAAAAATATTTTCTAGCTTCGTATTGACGATACGGTCCTAACAAAACTAGTTTCGTCGAATTCCGAGACCGTTGGAAAAATGGCCATTTTCTAGTCGATTAAAATCAACTGAAACTGGTCAAACGCGTTTTCCTTTGCCACGCTCACATATTGATTCGAAAAATTATGAAATTTGAAACCTAGCAATTATTTGACATCACGGATCCAGCAAAAGTGGTTTCGTCGAAATCCGAGGTTGTTTGCAAAATTTCCATTTTTCAGGGCCTGAATTCCATAGCGACTATTCAGAATTTTTAACTGGACATATCTTTTGATTCCCTCTATGAAATTTTGATTTTTCGGATTCTTTGGAAAGATATTATCAATTAGATCCTAATGTTTTTGGTTTCACTAAAATCCGGATTGTTTTGCACCTGGTACATTCAATTGAAGTTTGAAATCGAATTATCGAACTACCGCGCCATTTTCAATTCTATTTATAATTATATATAATTATTTATATTCTAACTACGACGTATATAATATATACGTCGATATTATATTCAAAATAAATTTCTCGTCGATATTATTTAAAATAATTTATTTTAAATCTTCAAAATTCGCTGAAGTTGCCAAAACAAAATTTTTAAACTGGCTCAGATTTTCGGGTTGTTACAACTAGATTCCTCAACATTTATTTTACTATTTTTCATATATTGTAATATATGATCTGATATAAAATCTTTTGTTGATTATGTGTGTTTGAATGATATCGACCATTATTATTTGGTATTTTAAATACCATATATAATACTGGAATTAAAATGGGAATTTTCAATGTGTATGTTGAAAATAAAATATATTTATATAAAATCAAATGATTCTATAAAAAGGAATTTCAAAGTGGATATTGAATAGAAAAGGAAATATTTGTAAAGCAAATATAAAAGGAAATATTTATTAAATTAATAGGATATTGAAAATGGAAACAATTATATGAAATAAATAGTTCATATATAGGATATTGAAAAGGGAAATATTTATATGAAATAAATAGTTCATATATAGGATATTGAAAAGGGAAACATTTATGAAATAAATAGTTAATAAATAGGATATTTATATGAATAGAGTTTTATAAAAAGAGAATTTTACATTAGGAAGGTTTAGACCCATGCTTCACACACGGGTGTAACATGGTATTGATTTAAAATGAATATTTTTCAAATAAAACATTATAAAGGAATTCGGGGGTTGAATTTGGAATTTAAATTGAATTACTGAAATTAGAACTAATTGTAAATTAGTTGAATTAAATGACTTTCTGGGTATCGATCTGATGTTGGTTTCGGCCTTCAGGGTTTAATACGTAGGGGGTTGTTCTCTTACTAGTTTACAGTTAGAGACTGATAGAGGTGAGAAGATATTGATGCGTGAATCAGAAATGGAAACGTTCTTCAAAGTTAATAACGTATATTTTCTAAAATTAGAAAATAAGGATTTGATGAATATATGGAAACGAGAAATGGAGAAATGAATAAATGTTGATTGATGATTGATTGATAGAATTTCCATCTAGAAGTAATATAGTTGTTTGCACACATGTTTTCCTTTGAAAGTTAAATCAACGACTATCGAAGATTTTGACCATTTCCATTGTCAATACGGAGAGACCAGGATCAAATATATTATCTGAAAACCACTCCGTATGGCATTAGCGTTGCGAATCAAATATGATGAAGTTAATTGAAGATGGAGTTATGTAAGGGCTATTCAGCAAATCCTAGATATAAATTGCCTAAGATGGATTTACAGAATTATTCCTTTGGATTGTCCAATCCCAGGACAACTTGAATGGACGAATGTCTGACAAAGTATGTTTGGAAGATCGCGTAAGTTGATTGTTTCAAACGTATTTACGTTAGTGGCGGAGGAATTTGTTTCTCTTAGCTTATACCCATGGTATTTTTGGGGAAATCAATTTGTGATTTGATGGTATGATGATGTGGCATTCAAAGTAAATAAAGGAGCGATATGTTAAAAGATACGTTATAATCTCAAGCCCATCAATTGGAAATGACAGAAATCGGGCAGGCAACATGGCTAAGTGGGCCGCACCCAAGTAGGTAATATTGTCACCATCTAGAGAATATTCATATTTGTTACTTCTTTCGCTTTTGTATCTTCCGGGAATGGCTATGTTGGTATACCAACCATAAGGTGATAATATATTCGGAACATTCAAGCGAAATGAATGGCCGACCATGTGTGGCTGAGTTACAAGATGTTCTTGTTGAACTCTAGCGTATTACTTCTAGAGTACTCTGATCGGAAGGTGGTTCCATACCTTGTCAGAGTTGGAAATCCATTTCCCAATACGAGCCCGCGGTTTTGATTGTATATTATATATGTAGAAAGTGAGATGAAAGCGTTCTACTAGATTTCTATTTACTTGGTCTAGACATTATTATAATATCAGACAAGTATTATTTTAGAAAAATATTTTGGGTTATCATAAGGTAAAAACCATCCGTGTTTATGTGTGGATCGGTCTTGCAATTATCCTTTATTTCAAAAGGATATTTGAAAATTTAAACAAATGATTTGAGTTTACTCACACCAGTCACATGACTGACCCAAAGTTTATTTTGTTTTGTTTTCCCTAAACTCTTAGGTGCCCAATTTTGTACGGGAATTCAAGTTGTCTGGATTTTATAGATACTTGAAGAGCTAAAGCAGGAGGCTTCAGGAATATATAGATTGTTATTTCCGCTGTGTTGCTAGTGTTATACTCTAGTAATGGTATTGTATACAGATACTGATTTATTTCAAAGTTATGTTATGAAATATATTTATTCGTTCCGTTGTGAGATTCGTGTTTACTCTAATGTTGTATGTTCTTCTTCTTCTTCTATTCTAAGTTTCTATCTTGTCTATTCTCACCCTCTAATTTCTTTCATGGACTATCCGGTATTTCCGATGCTTGAATAGTCGACATTGAGTTTATGTCGGTTACTGAGGATCGCGAAAACCTGGGTCGTTACATTTCCAAGTTGGATTGAATGTTTAAGTAGTTTAGAGGAAAACATAAAGGAATAGGTTTGTAATTCATAAACTTAATGAAGGCTAAACAAATCAATTAAATTAATTAAAACGAGCTCGTCACGAAGTGGTAATTCGTAATTTTCCAAATTGAGGTTTAAATGAACGTATATGATCCAGTATAAGTCAAAATTCATTAAAACAAGAACCTTCCAGATCTATTGGAATATAATTTTCTAATGAAAGAGAAAATTTTAGATTTTAACTTTAGACTTTAAGATATGTGTAAATCATTTTTTTTTTAAAATTCAGTTTGGTAGTTCGCAATTCAAAACTAAAATGTTAATGAATGGATGTTCAGAATATAGAATTTTAGGAATAAGGAGTTAAAACAGATTTTGAAAATTTTGAACCAATTGAGTTGAGTAAAATGAACATGTTAGTGTTTATACACTTAGCTAATATTAGAGTATGAATAAATTTGGAATAACTATTGAATGAATTATAAATGTGTATGAAATAGATTATGCTTAAAATAATGTTATTAAACTAAAATATTGATATTTGAAAGTGTGCATTTATATAAAAGGAATTAACTAGATGAAATTGTATAAATAATATATTGATACTGAAAATCTCTTATTGTGCTTATTTGGATGAATGTGATGTTGGATGTTTTATTTATCACTTTGGCTGTATTTGCTATTTCATATATGTTTATTGTAGATAAATTGATTTATATCTTTTATATATGTTCTTATTTGGGTGTTGAGTGTTTTAGTAGGTACCGATGGCATTTTCATGCTTTTGGAGCTGCTTGCACATAATATTGCATTTTCTTGCTTAAAATAAGCTAAATTGGTAATAATGCTAATAAAAGGTACATATCTTGGAATATATATTTTGTTTGGGTTATATATATTGTTTTACCATTGTTTGATATGCCTCATCATTGAGATTGGATGTATATTTGTGGTTATATATGTATTGTCGTTTTTTCGGACCTAACCGTATAAAGGAGACTACTGATTTTTTTCTTGAATTTAGGACTTAGAAAATTTTATGGAAAATTGGTGTTTCAAACCTATATCAAACTACTTGTGTATAATAAATGTTTTCTAAGTTGACTAGGAAATTATATGATGGAATATATTAATTAACAACTTCCTTACTATGCCCTTTTCGAGGATGAAAAGTTTTGAGCATGGGAGAATGCAATAACCCATATTTTTCGATTATTTAAAATTTTGAATTTAATAAGATTTTAATGATAACTATGTTTAAAATATAAAATTTAATGATTTGATTGTGAACGTATGGTGTAAACTAAATTATATTAACTAAGGTATAAATTGCAAATAATTGTAACAATAATAGCTTGTGTGGATTTTAAATTTAAATATGATTTTGTTTATATTAATAAATACTGAAATGTCGATTTATTACTTAAATTATTTGAATGGGATTGCTTTAATTTATTTACAATTAAAATTCAAATGAAGTTGGTAAATAAAAAAAATTAATTCATAATAAATGAAATTTGATTTGTAAAGTTAATTTGAATTATATTTTGATTTGATAAAGTTGATAAACTTTTGAATGCAATAAAAGAAAACTGAATATTTATTATATCAATGAAACTGTTAAAATAGCCATTTTGTAGACGATCTCTGTGACGATCCAGAATTTTTAACCAATTTAAAAATGGAAATTTTATTACTTAATTTGAATTTAATTTTTATATAAATATATATGGTTAAGAATATTTAATATGATAATTTTGATAAGTTGTATGATAGATTTTATTTGAATTATAAATGAGAATGAGTATTAATTAGTTTGGATTGTCATTCGATCGTATTTATCAAACCATAACATGAATTAGTAGCTATATAACCAAGTGTTTCCATTAGTTTTCATAGCATTTTAAGGGAAAATGCTACCAAAAGTTAACTTCCCTCTTTAAGACAGGTGTTGTAACACCCCGTATTTTCTATGAACATAAAGTATCAAAACAAAGTAAACTTAATTTTTAAGAGAAGAATTATGGTAAACGGGTTACACCATTGCGTTCGACTTGGAATTCTGCTTGAGATAGAGTCCAAGTTTGCGTAAATCAGACTTCGTATGAAGAAGTTATGCCCTTCGAAAGATTCAACAAAAATTCAGAATTTACATAGAAAAATACCCAGGCAGGTCGACCTGGGGGTCGACCTACCCAGGGACGTCGACCTGGGGGTCGACCTAGGTCATAGGTCGACTAGGGGGTCGACCTGGGGGTCGACCTCCCCCCTACAGGTCGACCTGTTTTGGCCCAGATCCGATTTTCTTTGGCTTGTGACGTGGTTTTGGCTGTTCTGATGGTCCAGATTGGTTCTAGGTTGATATTTAAGGCCCTAAACACTTCTGTTCTCCTATAAGTACATCCCTAAGCCAAAACCTTAATCTCTTACATTATTCTTTAGCCTCCATTGCTCTCTCCTTCTGTAAAAATAAATCAGTGGCGTCGCTACTCTGCTGAAACCTAAGCTAGAACTAGTGCATCTTCTTCCAATCTGAATAGATTTAAAAGAGAACAACTATTTTCTTATCTAATCTATAGTCTACGCCAAAGGAGAGCTATTCAGTGTCAGAATACAAATTCCAGAATACAAGAATCGTTCCCTTTTTGTGAGTACAGTTATTTTTAGATATAAACTTTAATTATGATCTTGGCATGGTTATAAATCTGAATTTGAGGTTGTGCATATCCTTATCTGTCAGATCTGTTTTTCTGCGACTATTCTGTATCTCTTTCTTCTTTCTGTTCTATAGCCAGGCTACTACGAGCCTGCGCCAAATCTCATAATAGATTAATGCACGAACGCTAAATTTTGGGACAAATAATGGATAATGCATAATTGGACATGACTTTTCTTTGACAGATATGAGAAAAGGACATATGTTGTAAATTAGATCTAGATCTGTGCATACTCTATGATTTGGAAGAAGAGTAATCATTTAATGATAACATATGACTTGAAACTTGGGGACATAGTGCATATAAAAATTAAGATATGATTTTGAGAGGATATAATTTAAAGATCTAGATTTTCGGGTATATTTTATATAACGATTCATGACTCGAAAAAGGAATAAGAAACTTAGGCATAAAGACCTATATTAAAATAGGATAACCATTAATGTGAATACGCCTAAAAGTGAATTTTTGGATATTTGGCATTAAAGGCTATAATTTGGCATGACTTGGGGGCTTTTAGAGAATGTTTTGTACTTTGCAAAGTTTAAACAAAAATTTGGGGGCATATATTATATTATGAATTATGACCATGATTTGGGCATGTAAGTTTAGGCTTAATTTATGATTAGGCAACATATGTAAATAGAATTTTAAGGAATGTTTAATCTACAAGATATGTTATCCGTTTAATCTATTGAATTGCCTAATTTGTTGAAAGCTGAATAATTGTAATTTGGGTAAGAAAATCCGTAGGCTCGATCTAAAATTAGGCAAAACATGTTAATATAACTTTGAATAATCTTCTGTAATTTATAACGAAGTTAATTTGTTGACTTGGCATAATTAGTCTGATATTGGCATAATCTGTAATGGAATACATTGGCTAAAATAAGAATGCTGAGACATGAGGTTAGATTCCGTTTGCGGTAGAAGCCTGCCCGGAACCAACCGGCTTAACCAGCAACCGCAAATTGTTAGTCTAATGTGAGAGGTCGTAGGCAAAAAGATGCTTAGACACGAGGTTAGGTCTGGCATGTGGCAGAAGTCTGCCCGGAACCGTCTGGCACATCTAGCGGCCACAAGCTACCGACCTAATGTGAGAGGCCTGTGCATTAATATTTAATTAATGCAAATCTAAGAAAAATGTGATACCTAAAACGTGTTGGGTGAATAGGGTTAAAACAACTGGACTGATGAATCTAATAAACCCATTTTGTAAATCTGTAGGCCCAATACAAGGTTAGGTGAAACAATCTGCAAGTCTGTTAATCTGTATATCTGATTTGTTAATCTGAAAACTTGTTAATCTGTATATCTGATCCATTAGTCTGAAAGCTTGTTAACCTGGATGTCTGATCTAAGAACTTGTTAATCTGAACTTTGTACATCTGAAATATGTAAGCTAGTTAATCTGAAATCTGTTATTCTGGGGACACAAGGTTAGGATGGGTAATTACTTGTGTCATCTGTTGTTTGGGACCCATATTAGTCAGCAACCCTTTCTGGTGTCAAAACTATGACCCAACACTAAGAGCGGTCCGGGCACGCTTATTGAACTAATTGTAACATGTTCACTCTGATAATGGCGAGGGGTGTTGATGGCGCATTCCAACTGGGTCATATGCGTGCATGGATCCAGTCTGCTCTGAGGATGTAAGATACCGTGACATCTGTAAATAGGTCTGTGTTTATAGGTTGCCACTTTAGGGAGTGATACACCCTTCTGTGGGGCCGGCACAGGGTATTTATATATTAGGGAGCCGATCGCTTGGGTAGAATTTGGATACACTTAGTTCTGTCTGTTTCTGTTGGGGTACCGTCTGTTTCTGTTGGGGTGGTAACACCTGTCTGTTTCTTTGTGGTACCGTCTGTTGGGGTGGCAAAGGCCAATTACTAGTGTACACCTAATTCTATTATTCTGTTTCCGTAGGGATTATTTTGTGTATGTCTCTGATTCCGTTCCTGCTTCTATTTCTGTACGTCTGTCTCTGTTGGGGTCGTAAAGGCCCATTAGTTGGGTTGGTAAAGGCCCATTATTAGAATTCTTTTTCTGTACCGTCTATCTCTGTTTGGGTAGTAAAGGCCCATTACTAGCATCATGTTTCTGAAGAGATCGTTTTGTTTTCTGTTTAGACATTAGGACAACAACTAATTCTGTTATACTAGTATTAGTGCAGAGAAGTGAAAAACTAAGCAAGAAGCTTAGCTTAGCCTATATCATTCTATTTCTTCTGTTAACCTGGTATTCCTGTTACGATTATCTCTCATCCAGTTTTATTTACATGTCATGGTACTATTATCTGTTTATATGCTGAAAGTCACTGAACTCACCAGACGTATGTCTGACCTAGTTTGTTTCTCCTCTTTCCTTCCGTTCCCCCCCCCCCAGGTTCTTAGGGTGGAAACATAGGAGCTTGATTCAGGTTCCATCTGCTTGAAATGATGGAAGTGCTTGAAATATCACTTGGCTTTGATTTTACCTATTGATGGCATTCTCTATTGGGGATTATGGCTTTGAAAACTATGCATTCTAAAGGCTTTTGTACAAGACCGATATTTATGTACTTGAATTCCGATATTGTGGTTTTGAAAGATGTAACCAAACTTATTTCTATTTCTGTTGTAATAAAGTTATAAAATTTTCAAGTACTACTTTATCTGTCTTGTAAATTTCTGTTCTGTTTACTTATAACGTTCCACCGAAGTTAAGGCATTCCCTTTGCGAGTGACCTTAACAGAAGTGGGGTGTTACACTTGGTATCAGAGCTGAAGGTTACCAGATTTGATAAAAAGTTTTTGTGAAAACTATTTCCAAAAAGGTTTTAAAAAGGAAGTACTTTCAAAAGTAGAGTTTATTTTGAAAAACATAATCCCCAAGAGCCATGTATCTTTCTTTCGATTCTCCACTTTGAATCTCTTCCTTTTTCTTTTTAGCATGTCTGGGTTACCCGAGATACCCGAGGGCATACAGATACCAACTTGGTTCAGAAGGTATCTGGAGGCTAGGGCCACCTCCGCAGGCCCATCAGATGTTCCTCCTCCTCCTCCTTGCCCTCCCCACGTTGATACTTTGTCGAAGATATGCAAGGACTTTCGGGCGATGGGCGGGAAACCTTTTCATGGGTCAGAGACGTTTGTTGAAGCTCGAAATTGCCTTAAGGAGGTGGAAGATTTATTTGGTATCTTCGAGATAGAAGACGGAAGGAAGGTCCAACTAGCTGCTTGGTTAATGAAGGACGAAGCTTCGTTTTGTGGAAGGTCATGAATGGAGAGCGTCCAGTGGGGACATGGAGGGATTTCAGGCATAGGTTCGATATGAAATTTCTCTCACGAGCAGAAGAGAATTTATACATGGAGAGGTTCTTAGCATTGAAGCAAGGTAATTTATCGATAAAGGAATACGTCAACAAGTTCAACCAGTTGGCGAGATTTGGCTTAGACCTGGTGAACACACCCGAAAAGAAGGCCCTGAGATTCGTTAAAGGTTTAAATGAGCCGCTACACGGGTTAGCTATGACCCACATTTCCATGGGGGATACCATCGAGAAATTGGTTGACATGGCGTTAATACATGAAGAGGAAGCCAAAAGTGAGAAGAAAGAAGAAAACCTCGAAGGACCACGGAACAAGAAAGCATGGCCCAAAAAGGAAACACAAAAGAAGGATGAAAAGTCTGAAGATAAGAAGGGGAAAAAGTGCTTTACTTATGGAAGCTTGACTCATCTAAACAAGGATTGCAGAAAGAGGAAGGGCGCTTGCTTCATCTATGGAGAAATGGGACACTTCATAAGGGACTGCCCGAAGAAACGTGGGCAAGGGAAGAGGGCAAAACCTACTTCTGGAGGGCAGGCGAATGCTCACGTGACTGGTGGATAGGGTAGAGATAGGAAAATTTCTGTAGAAGGATTAATTTCCTTATTTGATTATTAAGTTAAAACTCTCTTTGATTCTGGCATTTTGACTTTGTAATTGAGACTCTGCACTTTAATACTAGTCTTGTTTCTGATCCCGCTATAGTCTCAAACCCCATGAGGGTTAAGACTCATCTTTTTGTGAAAAGTTGGGGTTTGAAGGTATCTGTGTTAAGCGTTAAGTTAACCATGACACATACATTCTGGTTTTTGTGGGACATGGTGGGGTTTCATCATGCTTAGTTCCCTAAGAATCATTTAATAATCTGATCTGTACCATTAGTCTGTAAGTATCCGAACATTTTTGAAAAGGATAGGGGTTTTTACTCGAAGCGTGAAGTAGGTTTCTAGTTTTGACATTGTTTAATGGGAGTAATTCTCTGAGAGTCAATCTAATGTTGATTTCGGTCTTCAAGGTTGATATTTAGGGGTTTATTTTCTTAACCAATGTCTAATAGGAACAGAACTTTTGTTTTAATTGTACTTGCTTCTATCACTAGGCTGTATCCTATTGATCGAGTCTTCGACCCTTAAGTTGAAACTAATGAGTGTAAACATGTGTTTGAGACATGTTATGTTTTATGGTTGCAAGTTGATGCATGTGGTTGCTATTGGTTTCTCGTGGATGCATACACACACACACTAGGCACTAGATCGGCTCAAAAACGCTCTCATACTGCATATGGATGTGTGTGCGTTTTTCAATTTTTGTGGATGCAAAATGATTGACTCATCACATGGATGTTGCATTTGGATGAATGATTATGCACTCATATAGAAATAATGTGTATCAAATAGGGATAATCGCATACATAATGGACTCATGGCACTGACATAATTTGTATTAAGGAGCTCAACTGAATCAATAGACCGCCTGATCTTTGCATTAGATAGGAGGCATATACACACACTTTTGCATATGTTCATACAACATTAGAAGTTTTCTAAGGACAATGGATGCTTATGGATGATGGTTAAGTAGATGCGTGATTGGATGGTAGGACACATTCTTCTTAACTTGAAGATTTCGGGGACGAAATCCTTTAAGGAAGGGAGAATGTAACACCCCGTATTTTCTGTGAACATAAAGTAGCAAAACAAAGTAAAATTAATTTTTAAGAGAAGAATTAGGGAAAACGGGTTATTCCATTGCATTCATCTCGGAATTCTGCTTGAGATAGAGTCCAAGTTTGTGTAAATCGGACTTCATATGAAGAAGTTATGGCCTTCAGAAGATTCAACAAAAATTCAGAATTTACATAGAAAAATACCTAGGCAGGTCGACCTGGGGGTTGACCTACCCAGGGAGGTCGACCTGGGTCATAGGTCGACCATGGGGTCAACCTGGGGGTTGACCTCCCCCCTAGAGGTCGATCTGTTCTGGCCCAGATCCAATTTTCTTTGGCTTGTGACGTGGTTTTGGTTGTTCTGATGGTCCGGATTGGTTCTAGGTTGATATCTAAGGCCCTAAACACTTCTATTCTCCTATAAATACATCCCTAAGCCAAAACCTAAATCTCTTACATTATTCTCTAGCCTCCATTGCTCTCTCCTTCTCTAAAAATAAATCAATTGCATCGCTACTCTGTTGAAACCTAAGCTAGAACTAGTGCATCTTCTTCCAATCTGAATAAAATTAAAAGAGAACAACTATTTTCTAATCTAATCGATAGTCTACGCTAAAGGAGAGTTATTCAGTGTCAGAATACAGATTCTAGAATACAAGAATCGTTCCCTTTTTGAGAGTACAGTTATTTTCAGATATGAACTTTAATTATGATCTTAGCATGGTTATAAATTTGAATCTGAGGTTATGCATATTCTTATCTATCAGATCTGTTTTTCTGTGACCATTCTGTATCTCTTTCTTCTTTCTGTTCTATAGCCAGGCTACTATGAGCCTGCGCCAAATCTCATAAGAGATTAACGCATGAATGCTAAACTTTGGGACAAATAATGGATAATGCATAATTGGACATGACTGATCATCGACTGATTTGAGAAAAGGACATATGTTGTAAATTAGATCTAGATATGTGTATACTTTGTGATTTGGAAGAAGAGGAATCATTGAATGATAACATATGACTTGAAACTTGGGGACATAATGCATATAAAAATTAAGATCTGATTTTGAGAGGATATAACTTAATGATCTAGATTTTTGGGTATATTTTATATAATGAATTAGGCGTAAAGACCTATATTAAATAGGATAACCATTAATGCGATATGCGTAAAAGTGGATTTTTGGATATTTGGCATTAAAGGCTATAATTTGGCATGACTTGGGGGCTTTTAGAGAATGTTTTGTAATTTGCAAAGTTTAAACTAAAATTTGGGGGCATATATTGTATTATGAATTATGACTATGATTTGGGCATGTAAGTTTAGGCTTAATTTATGATTAGGCAAGATATGTAAATAGAATTTTAAGGAATGTTTAATCTGCTAGATCTGTTATCTGTTTAATCGGTTGAATTGCCTAATCTGTTGAAAGCTGAATAATTGTAATTTGGGTAAGAAAATCCGTAGGCTCAATCTAAAATTGGGCAAAACATGTTAATAGAACTTTGAATAATCTGTTGTAACTTGTAACGAAGTTAATTTGTTGAATTGGCATAATTAGTCTGATATTGGCATAATCTGTAATGGAATACATTGGCTAAAATAAGAATGCTGAGACACGAGGTTAGACTCCGTTTGCGGTAGAAGCCTGCCCGGAACCAACTGGCTCAACCAACAACCGCAAACTGTCAGTCTAATGTGAGAGGTCGTAGGCATAAAGATGCTTAGACACGATGTTAGGTCTAGCTTGTGGCAGAAGTCTGCCCGGAACCGCCCGGCACATCTAGCGGCCACAAGCTACCGACCTAATGTGAGAGGTCTGTGCATTAATATTTAATTAATGCAGATCTAAGATAAATGTGATACTTAAAACATGTTGGGTGAATAGGGTTAAAAAAACTGGACTGATGAATCTAATAAACCCGTTTTGTAAATCTGTAGGCCCAATACAAGGTTAGGTGAAAACAATCTGTAAGTCTGTTAATTTGTATATCTGATTTGTTTGTCTGAAAACTTGTTAATCTGTATATCTGATCCATTAGTCTAAAAGTTTGTTAACCTGGATGTCTGATCAAAGAACTAGTTAATCTGAACTTTGTACATCTGAAATCTATAAGCAAGTTAATCTGAAATCTGTTAGTCTGGGGACACAAGGTGAGGAGGTGTAATTACTTGTGTCATCTGCTGTTTGGGACCCATATTAGTCAGTAACCCTTTCTGGTATCAAAACTATGACCCAACACTAAGAAGGGTCTGGGCACGCTTACTGAACTAATTGTAAGAGGTTCACTCTGATAATGGCGAGGGGTGTTGATGGCGCATTCCAACCGGGTCATGTGCGTGCATGGATCCGGTCTGCTCTGAGGATGTAAGACACCGTGACATCTGCAAATAGGTCTGTGTCTATAGGTTGCCACTTTAGGGAGTGATACACCCTTCTATGGGGCCGGCATAGGGTATTTATTTATTAGGGAGTCGATCGCTTGGGGTAGAATTAA
Source organism: Allium sativum (assembly GCA_030737875.1). NCBI lineage: Eukaryota > Viridiplantae > Streptophyta > Magnoliopsida > Asparagales > Amaryllidaceae > Allium > Allium sativum. The sequence goes on from CM060924.1 coordinate 684,425,762, forward strand.
GGTACACTTAGTTTTGTCTGTTTCTGTTGGGGTACCGTCTGTTTTTGTTGGTGTGGTAACACCTGTCTGTTTCTGTGTGGTACCGTCTGTTGGGGTGGTAAATGCCCATTACTAGTGTACACCTAATTCTAATATTCTGGTTCCCTAGGGATTATTCTGTTTCCGTCTCTGATCCCGTTCTTGCTTCTATTTCTGTACGTCTGTCTCTGTTGGGAGTGGTAAAGGCCCATTAGTTGGGTTGGTAAAGGCCCATTATTAGCATTCTGTTTCTGTACCGTCTATCTCTGTTTGGGTGGTAAAGAACCATTACTAGCATCATGTTTCTGAAGAGATCGTTCTGTTTTCTGTTTAGACATTAGGACAACACTTAATTCTGTTATACTAGTATTAGTGCAGAGAAGTGAAAAACTAAGCAAGAAGCTTAGCTTAGCCTATATCATTATGTTTCTTCTGTTAACCTGCTATTCCTATTACGGTTATCTCTCATCCAGTTTTATTTACTTGTCATGGTACTATTATCTGTTTATATGCTGAAAGTCACTGAACTCACCAGATGTATGTCTGATCTAGTTTGTTTCGCCTCTTTTCTTCCGTTTCCCCCCTCCCCCCAGGTTCTCAGGGTGGAAACATATGAGCTTGATTCAGGTTCCATCTGCTTGAAGTGCTTGAAATATCGCTTGGCTTTGATTTTACCTATTGATGGCATTCTCTGTTGAGGATTATGACTTTAAAAACAATGCATTCTGAAGGCTTTTGTACAAGACCGATATTTATATGCTTGAATTCCGATATTGTGGTTTTGAAAGTTGTGACCAAACTTATTTCTGTTTCTGCTGTAATAAAGTTATAAATTTTTCAAGTACTACTTCATCTGTCTTGTAAATTTCTATTCTGTTTACTTATAACGTTCCATCGAAGTTAAGGCATTCCCTTTGCGAGTGACCTTAACAGAAGCGGGGTGTTACAAGTGTCAAGACACATGTCTTTGCGCACGCCTCCTTTCATGCATGCCTTCCACTTGCCCCCTTAGATGTCATTACCTCCTTAACCCTCCGTTCCTATATAAGGAGGCCATTTCTCCATTTTTATTACCATTTCATTTCATTTCCTCCTTTTCCTCTTCTACTTAAAGCTTATGGCCATGGTTTCCATGTCATAAGTTGTCCTCTTTTCCACCACCCCCTTACCAAAGTTCATCATCCTCCTCCTCCTCCTCTTATAATAGAGAGAGATTAGTATATTATATATATATATATATATATATATATATATATTAGTGAAGAAGACGGTGCGTCGAAATGTTGTCTGATGATTTGTTCTCAGTCAGCTAGGCTCGCTTACCATGAAGATTGGAAAGTTGTTCGGTGAGAACTCGTTAACCATAATTTACATATCTAATTAGTAGTTAGACTAATTTAAATATAGTGATGAATTATTAGTGGTTAGTGTTTGTTGTGATGGCTGATGAATGCATAGTTTAGAACGCACACACTATTAAGCGTTAGTGTTATAACGCTTGTGCACAGTTATGATTTATTTAAATATCTTGATGATGGTTGCTATGGACGTTTATAATGGTTGTTGATGTTGTTTCGCACATACAATGACACAACAATTATGTTATCACATTGGTGATCGGCAAATTTTCTTCGTAATTAGAAGCAATATTATTATTGAAATTGAAGGTTAATAATTGGAAAAGACCACATATATGAATTCATATTTATATTAATTAAATTTCTATAAATGAATAAATAAATACCGGAACATTCTAGGATGATAGAGAGGATAATGTCTAGGCTTGAGTTTGGAAAATATAGTCTCCTGCTCAACCTGGTTATCCCTAACTGAGCCGACGAATGTGATGGTTAATTTGAAAGTTATTTGAATTTAGAAATAAATTGGATTTTTAGTTTAATATTTTATTATAAAATATAAAGTGAAAAATAAAAGTTGAATTATGGATCCAAAATAATTTTGAAAGTCAATGTAAATTACTTTAAAATGATTTTAAATGGTTTTCATATAGGTATATAATGGTTTTCTAAGGTATTTTGAAGTATTGTAGAATAATTTTTCTTGCGGTCAAAATAGAGCTTGTCGCACAATGGCAATTAACGTATTTTAGTTACAAATTTTAAACATTTATAACTTTTGCAATTTAAATCGAATTTTCATGAAACAGAAAATGTTTGATTTCTATTAACAAGAGCTTTTAAATGAGTCAAAGCATATTTTGATTTCAATTATAATTTTCAAGTTATGTTTAAAACCGTTTTGGAAAAGGTTGCTGTAAGTGCGGTTCGTAGACCGTAATTGAAATAGTTATTTTAAATATTTTAAAAATATGGATTTTTTTTGTAAAATCATTATAAATTATGTAAAAGTGTTTTGAATTAAAAAGTTTAAGTTTTGGCTAAGATAAACGATATTTTAATCACAGTAGTTAAGATAACTGTTTGTAATGCTTTTGAAACACTACTGTAACACTTTCTTTGAAAACAATGTAACGACCCGGATTTCTGGTCTGTTAATTTTAAATACTTAATATTTGTTTTAAATATTGAGTTGATAATATAAATGGTTTTTTATATTGAGTTATCAATTTAATAATTGATTTCGATTTAATATCGAATATATTAAATTATCGTAATACAAAAAATAATTCAATTCGAGATTCAAACTGAGTCAAAACAATTCAGCTAATAAATATAAATTCTATGTGAATATAATCGATAATAATAATAATTTATTATCGAGAAAGTGGTTAGTTCTGAGTTTTAATTATATGAATTAATTCAATATAGTATATACGTTCAAATTTAATTTCAGAATATATAGAGTTTAATTTAGAATAACGTTACTACATTGGAACGACGGTCGATACGCTAAAATAGCGGTTCATAATTTTTAACTGTGAACCCCGAGATATTTGATTGTGGATATGTCCAAAATCAAATTAGTATCTATTTAAAAAGAAACAAAATCTCTTTAAATCAAATCGCAGTTAAATCAAAGTCAATTCGACTTTAATTAAAATGTAATTTACCTACCCTAACCTATATCCTGAAGTGGTACCTTGCGTTGACAAATTTTCTTAATGGTTAAGTATTCGTCTTCTATAAAACTGTGGCATCTCTTTCCCTTTTTTGTCCATTTTCACTCTTCTGAAACTAAGTTCAATTGGAAAAAATCAATGTTGTCCCTCTATAAATCATTCTCTTCTTTTAGTTTTTGAATCGTTCATTTTTTCTGAGTAAAAACCAAAGTCGGTCCTCTTTCTCTTTTATACTTATTTCCATCATTTGTCCATTCCCTGGATACCCAAAACAAAAGTCGTTCTTCTCCTTTAACAAATTTGAATACTTCTGAAACTGATTTCAGCATCATTTCAGATTAATCCAATAAATCAAAAATCAGTCCACCGAGAAGAGAAAAAAATAGCGATCGATATTATAAGAAGAATGGGAATCAAATCGAATCGCGATGTGTTCATAGTGCGAAGCCGAAGTTGACATCCGCGATTTTAGGTTAGTCGAGTCTGTTGGGTGGACGAGGTGCTATGATTTCAGTCCAAGATGGATTTGGGGTAGTCATAGGTTCAGGGGAAACTTCAGTTCGAAGTCGCGATGGAGTTGAGGTGCCGTTCTTTTTGAGGAGGGAACGATGGTTTTGGTCCGTTAATGGGGAAGTTGATGATGTCTGGGTTGAATTATAGGTGTTCATTATTTGGAAGTTGAAGTTCAGTCTATATTTGTTTGGGGAGGGATTACAGATGACTGAAAATAAGTATGTTGATTGTCTAGTCAGTGAAGTTTTGATGGTGTTAGCTGTCAAAAGAAAAGCAGCGTGGTGTACAATGATAAGCTTGGTAAAAATATGTGTTGTGTGGTGAAGACAGATGATGAGTTTTTGAGGGAATTAGACAAATTGTAATGACCCGCATTTTCAGCGATATAATAATTAATTTATTTAATTATTTAAATAGTGATTTAGAGAATTAAATGGTAGTTTGAATTAAATAATAGTGAATATTTAATTAAAATAATAATTAAATAATATATTTAATTCTGGAATAATCAGAAATTGCTGAATTGACGATATGGTGTGAATCGGGAAATTTAAAATATATAATTCAGTTTAGAGTTGAATTATATTAATGAATATATTTAAATAACGTCAGTTTGAACATATAATTATATTATAATTATAAACGGGCTAGAAATGGCGTTGTAGTTCGCGATTTGGCGATTTGAACTTCAACCGGATATACAGAAGCCGTTTTAAATCGGATTTCTGTGAAACAAGAAACGTTGGGAGCTGGTGAAGTATATTTTTCTAGTGGAAGAGAAAAATCGGGATTTCGTCATGTAGATTTTGATTTATGTCCAAGTCAAATTTTAGAAAAGTCGCTGTGGAATTCCTTTATAATTTATAAAGTAATTATTTATATTTTAAAAAGGAATTTCATTATAAATCGAATATCGATTTAAACGGGATTTGAAATATCGAGTAGAAATTCATATAGGAATATTCTAGAGCTGTATAATATTCCTCTGCGAATATATACGATAATATTTATTTTTAAATATTAAATTTAATTGTTTTTAAATATATTTATATACTTAAAAGGGTTATTTAGGGCTTTAAAAATAGCCAGTTTTGCAAACGACCTCAGAATTCGATGAAACTAATTTTGTTGGATTCGCAATGTTAAATTATTGTTAGATGTCAAGTTCTGTGATTTTTAGAGTCACTATGTGGCCGTACGGGATTTTAACGTGAAATACAGTCGATAATTTGATCGTTAAAAATACGCCATGTGAGCAAACGAAGTCGAAATTCGACGAAACCAGTTTCGTTGGGACCGTAATGTCAAACTGTAGCTGCATGTCAATTTTCGCGATTTTTGAATATCTTGTGTGATCACATGGATTTTTAGAAGGCTAAAACGAGTATAAAATAGTAAAAGAAAATATCTAAACTTATTTAGAGGTCAAGACAAAGCCACGCACCCCTCCTTTACAACCACACAAACAAATCCTGAGTGTATAAAATCGTCCTCTTGAGGCCGGCAGATATTTCTTCCTCAAACAAAATAACCAACATTCAAAAATTAAAATCAAATTTCAATAAAATCCTAAAATCCCAAAGCCTGATTTTTCTGAGTCCGGTAGAGATTGTGCTTCCTTCTGTTGGCGTCTGATGAGGGGCGATGCAGGTTTACTGGCGCTCGAAAACCTACAGTCGAGCTAGGGTTAGCATTTGTTGAAGATTTAAGCCTCGAATTTTGTATTGGTGGTTATATTTGGATTGAGGGGGTTAAAGGGAGTCTGTATGCTTAGTCTTGGGGTATTCGGTGATGGAGGACGTCGGACCTGGGTGGGTGTGGTCGAAGTCTGAATCGAGGTGGTGATCTCGAGTTTGAAATGGTGGTGCCTGGAGGGTGGAGAAGGGGAAGGCGAGGTCATTGGTGGCGACAGTGGTGGCGTTTGATGAATGGAGGGAGGAAGGTCGTGGATTAAAGGAGCAGTAATGGCATCGTGAGGTACTGGAAGAAATGATTTGGGGGAAGACAGTAACGTGCGGGTATGGGTTTTGATAGGGTATTGGGCCGAAGTCTTGGAATTGGGTAAAGGCCCATTTGAATTTTTAAAATCCAAGTTCTTAATTTATATGTATATAAATTTCAAAATCGTATAACTCTTCCATACGGTATCAGAATTGGATGAAACAAGATCAGTTGGGATCGTATGGACGGGAGCAACATAATGAAACTGACTGGGTGTGGATTGGAGCTCATTTGAATTTATGGCGAAATAAATTGTTTGATTCAAATCAAACAAACGGTTTATCGTTCTTTAACGACGAACTGCCAGTGTGAGTAAAACTCACCAACTCTGAACAGTTCTATTTTTATAACGTATATTTTAGAACTGTTAATCATCTGTTGATTGCTGTGTGTTAACTGTTTGGTTGAATTGCTTGTGTATTGGTTGAAAGAATTAGATAACGATTTATATATATATATATAAATCGTTAGTCAAATATTGATTCTGTTTAACAGAATTTTTCATATTGAAATGAACTCGATGTTAATTATGTTGTTTAACATCTGTGATGCAGGGAAACAGGTTGGAGGGACTGAACTGGGTTCCTCAATATATAAAACACTGTTTTGTTTCATATATTGGGTTATATGAGTGATATAAAATCTGTTGATGATTTTATATGTTTGAATGATACCGGTCATTGTTATATGGTACGTTAAATACCATAAGGAATACTGGAAAGTAAAAAGGGGATTTTCAAAGTGTTCATTAAAAATAAAATATTTATAAAATCAAAGGATTTTATAAAAAGGAAATTTAGTTATAAAATCAAAGAATTTTATAAAAGGGATATTTGTTTCTAAAATGAATTAGAATGTATTAAAGAGAAAATATTTATAAAATCAAGGGATTTTATAAAAAGGGAATTATTTACAAAATCAAAGGATTTTATAAAGAGGAATTTTTATTGGGAAAATAAATAAAATCATATAAGGGATATTTATTTGGGATAATAAATAGAAGTATAAAAGGAATATTTATTTGTTAAATAAATAGAATTGAAAAGGAGATATTTGTAAACCATTTACAAATAGGATTGTAACGGGAATACTTGTAAACCATTTACAAATAGAATCAAAAAGGAAAATATTTGTCAAACAAATAGAAAGAGAAATAATTGTAAACCATCTACAAATAGAATAGGAAAAGGAATATTTGTAAAACAATTACAAATAGAAATAAAAAGGAAAACATTTGTAAAAAATTACAAATGGAATTGGAAAGAAAATATTTGTAGAACATTTAGAAATAGATTAAATGGAAATATTTATTTATAGGAAATAAATAGAATGTTATAAATGAGATATTTATATAGTAAATAAATAGAAAGATAAAAAGGAAATATTTATTGGTTAAATAAATAGAATTGAAAGGAATATTTATTTGTTAAATAAATAGGATTAAATCAAAGGAATATTTATTTGTTAAATAAATAGAATTAAATCAAACAGATATTAGAAAATGAATAAAAAATGGAAATCTGTTTAACAGATAAATGGAAAAGATTTCTCTAAAGTGGAACTTAAATAGAAATCTGTTTTAACAAATAAATTGGGAAGATTTAATTTATAAATAATATTTTATAAATTAAGTAAAATATTTATCATTTGATAAATAGGATATATAAGTCAGGACTTATATAGAGAAGTATGAATGGATTTCAACATCGATATTTGAAACTGAATATGAACAAAGAGTGAATTGGTTAGAGTAGATCAGTTAGAGTTAATCAGTTAGAGTTAATCAGTTAGAGTTAATCAGTTAGATTTAACCAGTTAGAGTTAATCAATTAGAGTTAATCAAATAGAGTTAAAAATAGAGTTAATCAGTTAGAGTTAACCAGTTAGAGTTAATGTAACAACTCGGAATTTTGGAACAGAAATAAAATATTATTTTTGGTTAATTTAATGGATTTTGGATATTTAAAATAATTTATTTTAAATAATAATGATTAAAAATTTATTTTATTAAAGTTAAAAATTATATTAATTATATTTCGAGCCTGAAATGGCGCGGTAATTTCAGAATTCGATTTTAAGCTTTGAGAAATTATATAAAATTAATTATAAATCGAAATTGGACGAAATAAGAAATGCTAGGACCGTATTGACAATATCTTTCTAATGAATTTCAGAAATCAAGATTCCAGTTTATAATTTGTAAGTTATGACAAAATTAAATTTTCAGGAAAACGCTATGGATTTATATATAATATATATGGCCCAAAACGCTAATTTTTACATACGAATGAATTTAGACTTGAAACCACTTCCATTGAGTTCAAAATGATGTTTCTGCATAGAAAAAGTATAAACACTTATATATTTCGAGTTTCGGAAATTATTGATTTAAAAATGTATTTTTAATATTAAATATATACGCCTTAAAAATGGAAATTTTGCAAACGACCTCCGTTTTTGACGAGACCACTTTTGTTGGATCCGGAATATTAAATTATTACGAGATTCCAAAATTCGTAATTTTTGGAGTCAATATGTGGTCGTTATTAATTTTACAGTGAAAAACGGTCAATTTTCAGACTTTAAAAATTCATAATTTATTCATACGGACTCGGAATTTAACGAAACCAGTTTCTTTGAATCCATAATATCAAGAAATATTTATGTTTCAATTTTCATAAAAATTGGAATTCGTAGGTGTTAACACGAATTTTTAGAATATGAAAATGGATGCAAATTGTATAAATAAATACATAAAAGGGTAATTGGGCCTAATAACATTCTTAACCCCATATAAAATATCTTTTCCTCAGCCATTAGCTGAATCATAACCCTAAACCTACCAGCCACCTTCTCCTTCTTCATTTTCATGGCCTCCACTCTGAACAATTCTTTGCAAATAAGCCCCTGAAAACAAAACAATTTATAACTCTCAATCCAAACCAAATCAGAACAAACCCTTTCTGGCTTTTGTTCATCTTCTTATCCTCTATCTACCACGAAAAATTCAAGACCTATCGTCGCACGGATTCGCCGGAATCTCAATCCAAAGGCAGCAGCCATATTTTCGTTTTTTGGCTATTGCGGGCCCCACGAAGAGAGTTAGGTCGAGCGACTTCAGGCAGAGGTAGAGGGGAACCATACGGTTCTTCTGGCGGTGGTGGCATGGTCTCAGGTGGTCGGAGTTAGCCGGAATGTCAATTTTATTGGAGGGGTGCTGAAAACAGGACAGTCGCAAAGATGAGCAATTTCCCGCCAATCCGTGCATTTTCAGGCGAAGTGACAAACAGAGAAGTTATTCGGGAGGTCGAGGCCAAGCTACTGTAAAAATTTGGGGGCATTTAGAGCACCGAGGCGGCCGCAGCACCAAGATGAACGGAAACTGTACTTTTCCGTTCATCTGCAGATCGTGGGCCCCACGTGGCGAATTGGAGGGGGGGACCACCAGCCGTGCAAAGAGGGAGAGATGCCGGAGAGAATGGCGCTGGTTTCGTGCAATTCCGACTTACGGTTTGACCGTGGCGAGCATTTTAAGTTCAGGGTGCTGTTTGAAAAAAAAAGGTTAGGGGCTTAAACGCGAAACATTTATGTTCTATGTTCGTAATGCAATATCTTTTACATACGAGATCGAAATTTGACGATTTCAGGTCTGCTGTGATCGTGGCGATGAGAGCTTCGCGTGAACACCAAATTTGTCCAAATTGAAATTTTGGGTAATTTTTACAAATTTAAATATTATTTTAATCGATTTGTTAACTTCGCAAGTGCATAACTTTTTGTCACGTTATCGAAATTGCATGAAACTGAATCCGTTGAGATCGTTATGTCAAGAGCTTCGAGCGAGCAGTAATTTTGTCCAATTTGAAGCAAGTTGAAAATTTGGGTAATTTTCATAATTTAAATTAATTATTTAATTATTACAAACTTCGAAAATTCATATCTTTTTGATACGAACTCGAAATCGCACGAAACAGGATTTGTTGCGATCAGTGAGTCGAGAGCTACGCGTAGACACTAATTTCATCAAATTTGGAGCATGTTGAATTTTGGGTTAAAATTGGGCCCGAACCGTCATTTAAAGCCGGCAAAGGTGAGAACTCTTTTGCTCACTCAATTTTCGAATAGTTATTTATTTTTATAATTAAATGTAAATAAATTATTGGTGATGGAAGTAATTGTTTGTTGAACGGATTGTGGATTTGGATGTCATGTCATGTTATGTTTGAAATTGAAAATATTCAACAAGTTAAACTAATGATTTATTATTTATGATAATTTAAAATGATGTTACACTGCCATTGACAAGTTACTTGACTTGTTGATGTTGATTGGGACGATTATTTTACACCTCGCCCAAGTGCACAAAATTATGTGTTGGCTGAAACCCCACACGGGTCTTGGGTTGATATTTGACTACACATCACCCTTGTGTTTAGTGTAAATTGCACTTTGGCTGTTATGTGAATGGTTGACATTATTATAGAATAAGTGCAATGTTTGAAATCCGTGTAATTAAATTACATGGAAATTGTGTGAGTCTCAGTCCAATTTTGAGTTAAAGAATATTATAATCCAATATTCAATTAAAAGAACCAAAGGATGGTTTCCATGTTTTCAAATGGGAAGGTACGTATTGTCAAAGTTACAATAAAAAGAGTGAATTGGAAAGATAACATTTTTATTAGAAAAAAATTTACAATAAGAGATTAGAATTAAAAAGATACCCTTTTTAATTGTCAACATGTTAAATTAAGAAGATTTGTTGCAAAACTGAACATTTTGAAAAGATTAATATTATTGTTATCAATTTTGAATTAATGAATATTTTAATTTATACTCAATTAATGGAATTAATTGGCGTTGATTTAAATAGATTATATCTTTATTGTTTAAAAGTTATAATAAAGGAGATTTAATTATAAAGATTACATATTTACTGTCCACATGTTAAGATAAGAAAGTTTGATTTCGAAATTTGAACGTTTTGGAAAGATTACATTTATTCGTCATTATGTGGCAATAAATAGATTTGATTTCAAAATAAGACATTTTGGGAATATTATTATTAATTGTTATAAAAATATGGAAAGTTCAGACATTTATAAAGATTTGAAAGGTAAGTTAAGACATTTGAAATCAGGTCATTTTAGAATTAAAGAATATTTAAATTTTAGATTCTTTAACGGAAAGGATATTTTCAAAGAGTGCGTTTTAGAAAAGTTAATTATTATTATAAAATTATAATTGTACTTGGGCACGAGGTTAGGTCACATTTGTGGTGGAAGTCTGCCCGGAACCAACCGGCTTATCCAGCAGCCACAAATGTTGGGCCTAATGTGAGAGGTCCAAGTGCGCAAATACGAATTGGGCCATGACACGAGGTTAAGCCCAACTTGTGGGATAAGTCTGCCCGGAACCAATCGGCATATCCAGCATCCACAAGTCGTAGGCTTAATGTGGGAGGTCTGGCCCAGTGTAAAATATAAATGAATAAGATAATAGATTGAGCTATTTAATCTGTTTTAAATAGCAACACCATTTTAACCCGAACGTGTTTATCGATTTTTTTATACATTTTATAATGCATGTTTTAAAGAGCTAATTCCAAAATAAATATTTTGGAAATAATATTATTTTAATATGATAATAGATAGAATATTCAATTTGGATTTAAAATTGAAATAAAAGTTGGAATCGTTTTATAAACGAATTTATAAATATTTCAGAATAAAGTTTGAAATGAAAATATTACATTTTTCAATGTAATAAAGACTGAATTGAAAATAAAGTTGAAATGAAAGTATTACATTTTTCTATGTAATAAAGTTGAAATGAAAATATTACATTTTTCAATGTAACAAAGACTGAATTGAAAATAAAGTTGAAATGAAAGTATTATATTTTTCAATGTAATAAAGTTGAAATGAAAACATTACATTTTCCAATGTAATAAAGATTGAAATGAAAATATTACATTTTTCAATGTAATAAAGGTTGAACTAAAAAGATTTAATTTTTATTTAAGATTGATTACATTAGAAAGAATACTTTTTTATAGTTAATTTGTTTCAAAAGAATGAAAAAGAAGATTCATTTTAATGTAAATACACGTTTCAATGTAAAAGAATGAGTGATTTGTTTATTTTAATAAATTAATTAAAATAAATAAAAGGATTAAAGTGGTTTTAATAAAACCAATATTTTCCAGTACATATATTGGAATGGATTTGAATGGAAATAATCTTCGGATTATTTCAGTATTGGATTTTGTGATTATACGGACATTATTGTGGGAATTTGGAAGATATTAATATCGTTATTCCCAATTTGATATACGTTAATTTTCAGAATTTGATATTGAACATAAATCGATATAATTTCTATTCAAAGCATGATATTTAATATCATATTAAAATTTGGGTTTGTCGTGAATAGTGTCTTAGATAACACTGTTCTTAAACCCATTTGGGAAAGAATAAATCTTTTAATTAAGATTTAAATAAGATTTCCAATTATTAAACATAATTGAAATTAAGTGAAACTAACTTTTGGGTTAATTGCGAACAATGTTTTTAAATGACATTAGTTCTTTAAACCCGATTGACAATGAAATTTAGATTGGTAATTCATAAATATTTTAACTAAGATTTAGTGAAATATTCTAAAGAGAAGTTTCAATTTAACATATTAAATTGAAATACGATTTTGGGTTTATTGTGAACGATGTTTTAGGCAACATTTGTTCTTTAACCCAGTTAAAGGCAAGATTGTTTCTTGAAAGTTAAATAATCATTAAATAATGGTTCTTGAAGATTAAAACTAAATATAGTTTTAATAAATCTTTAATTGGATTGAATGAGGATAAAAGTAGTTAAATTTACTTAATTCAAGAAATGAACGATAATGGAGTACCACTAGTTTTACTTCAAGCGGTAGTTAAATCTTTAATTAGATTTGATCGATAAAACGGTAATTAAGTTTACCGTAACACATTGGGTGTTAGATATGGAGTACCACCAGTTTACTCCATGGGTTGTGTAGGTTGGGAATAGGATATTAATTAATGATTACTTCGGTAAGGCGTTAATCCCGACTAGTTGAATAAACCTTAATTTGGTTTAAATTAAAATCAAAGAATACTCTTGATTGGAATGAGGCGTTGGTTGTGTTTTAAAGCACATGATTTTAAATTACGCAAATTATTCAGAAAAACCGGGTTTAACCCGTTCTGAATAATTCATACGACGATTAAAGATCGATGATGAAGACGATTATTGAAGACCGGGAAATTTCCATATCGAATGGATGATTATTGATATCTTGATTGGACCGTACACCCAAAATGAGGGAAAAATTGGTGATCATTCAGACGTATTTGGAGATCTACCGGATATGGTTTCGTTCAGACCCAGAACGGACTGATAAATGGATTGTGTGTCTGACAGTGTATTCCTTTATATTGTATTCGTTGATCTCTATTTAATATATAGCTGTTTGGTGGCGGAGAATTTATTCTCTTTCTTAACTGTTAGACCCAAATGTGGTTCTAACACCCAAATTGATTAGAAACAAGATAAAGTAAAGCAGAAATAAAAAAGAACACACAAGGTTTATAGTGGTTCGGCGAAGAAATGCCTACGTCCACTTAGTTTTCACTATATTCAGTAATTCAATTACAAATACAATGTAAGATTCGCTCACAACTCACTTTTGTTCACTCAGAAAGGTAAAAACAAGAAATGAAAGATGGTTTGAATTTTCCGGGAGTGAAGGAATTCGAATGGTGGAAGTACTTGGATTCTCAAAAGTGCTGAAAAAGATCCTCCTCTTTGTCTCTAGTTGGGGTATTTATAGGTGTGAATTTGCCTGAAATGCAATCCGGGTCGGAACACGTGTCATCCATCGCCCTCTCTTCGGGTTCGGATGGGCCATCAAGCAGACAACGCATCAATGAGATGGACGTTAGGGGTAGGAATTGGTCACATCCGGTCCGGTTCTCCAGGCGACTTTATAGGAGATTTTCCTGGATCATGGGTGCGGGTCGGAGACATGCAGGTTGGGGGTTCGGATCGGAATACCCGACCCGAACCGGAGTAGCTTGAATGTCTCTTCTTCTCTAATCATACTCCGCTCCGCTCCGAAGTCGTGGCAAGCAGACAGCTTTCCGATCCACCTGAGATTCATTGGCCTTCCGATCCGATCAGGTATGCTTTACCAATTTATCCAGTAAGAGATATCCGATCCGAACCGATACGCTGCTACCAATCTGAATTGTGGAGCTTCCTTCCGATCCGAACCGAAGTCACATAACTTGAAATACTCTTCAACGGTTGGTTTCTTGACTTTGTGTTGCCTAGTTCACAAAGTAGGCTAACATTTTGCCCCCTCAAAGGATGCTTTCGTTGTACGAAGCATGCTTTGATGTTGTTTTAACTGCTAGCCCTTGAATCAGAACAGTCAGGTGGGACGCACAGATTTCTCATTCGGTTCGGGTGTTAGAAGAACGCACATTCTCTTCATTCCTGAGCAAATTTGGAAATCTTTTCTTGACATATAATGCTTCTTGCAGGCGTACTCTACCTTTGTTCTTCTTCTTTTGAACTCAATTCGAGTTAGATACTAAACTAACGTGTGAAATCCGCTCGGTTCGGATGCCGATCCGAAACGCTTTCATGGGTTTGGCTTTTTAACATTGGGCCTTCAGTGAGAGTTGCGCTTCTGGGCTTCCACTCCGGTCCGAGCGGGTGAGATAAAACAGGGAGACGAGGAGTCAACACTATTCTCTATATAAACCCATCGCCGCCTTCATTCCTTCCTTCTTCGTTTCCATCGCCGCTCCCAACCTTAACATTGAAAACGTCAGAAACTCAAAAATTCTCAAACTATTTCCTGTAGATTTCCCGAATCAAACATATAGGTAGCTTTTCTAATCTCAAATAATCTTGTTGTAACCGTTCTCGATTTCGATTAGCGTTGGGTTAGGATGTTTTGGCCATAAGTATCACTCGAACCCTCCGCCGCTGCCGGTGGATGCGCCTTTGCTTCGAGACGTTGCGAAGTTGAAGAGGGCGAATATTTATTCTTAACGATGGCTTTGGTGATAAAGTGGACTTGTCTGTGAATAAATGGGAAAAGAGGAAAGAGATGAAGAGTGGGATGACAAGCTGGAGTCGGTTCGGGTGGAAGACGAAGGAGCAGAAAGGAAAAGGAGGGAAAGGGGATCGGCTCGGGTTTCGTTCTTTGGAAAGATGGAAAGGAAAGAGAAAGTCGGTTCGGGTCGGAAAAGTAAATGGGATAAGAGGCTGAAGTAAACGGATCGGTCAGGTGGTGCTGATTCGGATCGGATCGGGTCACCCGATCCGATCAGATCAGTTCTGCTTCCGAACCCACCGTTCCTATTGTCTTGAACTAACCTTGCCTTACCGAAGCACCCGAACCGAATGTCTTCTGTATTGAGCCAATCATCACATGCATATCCGAACCGAACCGAACATATTGAACTTGACACATAAAGACCACCCAACTAACTCAACTAACACTTATTCTAGACGAATATGCCTCGCGGACAGTTAGGATAGTGCCTTGTGAACATAAATGAGAATCAAGGACAACTCGGACTATTACTTTCTCTTTAAAGCTTCGTCTTATATTGCTGTACTTTTATTTTGCACTTCCCGCATTTGTTGCACACACTTTAGTTCACACACATACACAAAAAGGGGACACGGGATAATTCACTCTAATTCGTGCTATTGCTTCTTCAATAGTTCCATGACAATGAGACCCAGACGCTCTTCTCGTCTAGCTGAGAGGAAAGAAGCTCCAGAAACTTCCAACAAAACCACTCTCGAGGATATATCTTCTTCATCCGACCCAGAATGGGATAGCGAGGGTCCGGATTACGAAGTTGGTCATCGGGAAAACGATGAAATGTCTTCAGAAAATGAAGTTTCTCTAGGCTTTGAGGAGGAAGGAGGGATTGGTGACAACCGCGCACCCGATGAATTTGACTCAGCCATTATATTGGAATCACCTCCAGATTCCGTAGAATCAACAATTGACAATGACCGACTCGTGAGAATCTGCTTGAAGTATGGAATAATGAAGAGAGACACTCTAGTGCCTTCACGTTCTGATCGTCCACATAACCCTCCAGAAGGATATATGACGGTCACTCGTCTGATGTGCATGGTTGGCGCTATTCCTCCTTTCTCGCCTTTCATTGTCGACTTCTTAAGACAAATGCGGATTGCCCCCATGCAGCTACATCCCAATTCATACGCCTATCTGCATACCTTATTCATAGCATATCGTGAAGTTCTAGGCGTAGAGCTTACGTTTGACGATGTTCATTTCTTCTATAATTTCAAACATCGGACTAGGGAAACCCCTTCTTTCTGTTACTTTGAGTCGGTCCCAAAGAGGAAGATAATCTCTACGCCGTTTAGCAGCAAGGCTGGAGATTCCAGACTGGAGTGGTTCTATATAAAGCAACAGTCTGGATGTGCCAGAAGATGGACAAAATCAAGTAAAGCACTGATTTCCTGACCTTGGACTCTATGCACTTGAATCATCACCCTGACCTGTTTTTCCTTTTTATTTGCAGTCGATAATCCCAAACAGGTATCAGACCAAGTGTTCTTTGATCGAATGCACCGTCTCCTCAATGGCGACCAAAAATTCCTTACTATTGACGAGGTTCTTAAAGATGAGTACCTTCATTCTCACGGGCTGCTATCCGTCTACCGTAGCATCGGTCATGGGACAGTCCCTTATGCATATATTCCTCCAGTGGAAACAGTTCCAGAACTAGGAGAAGGCTCGGGAATTCCTGCAGCTTCTCTTCAAACTTCACCCTCTCCCTCTTCCACTCAAGACGATGAGCTGGCTAATCTGGCCAAAAAACATCGTGAAGGGTATGTTGCCCCCGAGGAAACTACCTCGGTAGACAAATCAAAATCTCCCCAAGGGTCGCCACTTCACGCTTCCGAAGGGGATGTTCCTAGCGCCGACGAGCACATATTTCAGGGTTTGGGGGATCTCCCTTTACCCGAGACTATATACACTTCGGAAGATTTCAGAAAGGACCCTCTAGTCTTCACTTCTTCTGAGGAGACTACTCCTGCTAAGGCTAAAGAGCCTGCCCGCACCGCTTTAGCTTCAGACTCGGGTTGGTTGGGGGGACACGTACACCACATAGGATGCACTTTGCACCGTAGCACTAGCATTCATTGCACTTCTTTTTCCATGGATCCGCTGATTCTAAACTTCGTTTAACTTATCGTGCAGGTACAATGTCTCGATCCTCTTATGACATAAGAAAACTTCGCCGCAGCATGTCTAATCCTCCCCAGGATGCCGAATATAACCGCCGGGATGACCGCGGCAGGGAAGAAAGGAGACCCTATGATCCTTATCGATCTCGATCCTCACGCTCCCGCTCACCAGTTCGACCGGAACAGGAAAAATGTAAAAGCTATCAAGGTCGTAGGGAGGAGGATAGACCACAATCTAGGGATTCCACTTCCTCCCATGAAAAGCGAAGCAGAGAGAAAACACCTCCAAAGGAAACTGGGTCTAGAAGTAAGCAAAAAGTCCCTGCTACTAAGCGACCTCGGACAGACAAGGGTTCTACAGAATCTTCTTCGGGAAGGGATGCTGAACTAACAATCCTAGCCCCTCCTCCACCAGATGCGGGAACCGCCGTAAGGCTGGCATACTTAAAGGAGCAATTTCCCGAGCACTACTTCGAGACTCTGACCTTTCTACCTTCCCTTGAACCTATTTCTTCTAATTGGGCAGAGGAGGCCAGAGCAAAGATTGATTTGGTGGAAAAACAATACACCGAAATGTTCAAGTATTCCCGCACTCTTTCCAGAATCATTCGCACGCTACTGACAAATGCTGACTCAATGCACAAGACTGCAGAGGAAGATGCTAAAGCCCTAAAAACCTTAGAAAAAAATTTAGAAGATACTCAAGCTCAACTAGCTATCGCTCAAAAGAACGCTTCTAACTTCAAACAACAGTTTGAGGACATGCAAAAGCGCTATCATGATTTACTAGAATCCCATACTCAGGAACGTTCCGAGTTAAAGAAGCAAGCTGACGAAGCCAAATCAGAGGCTACGAAGGCACGTCTTGCTTATGTTGAGCTTGAGCAGAAAAATGCCGAGTTAGCGAAAAGGAGCGCTGAGTTAGAAAAGAAAAACGCTGATTTGGCTTCAAAATTGCTAGAGGCGGAAAATAGGGCTGCTCTGGCTGAGGGCAACGTTGAATGTGCTATTAAATCTGCGGAGGAAACTCGCAAACAGCTATCAGAGGCGGAGGCCGATATTCAGGGCTTCGGGGAGCTAATGATCGAATTCTTCGCGCACATTATTCGTCGTCGAAACATTTCCTGGATTGAGGACTATCCATCCACTTTGGTTCATGTGTGGAATCAAATCGTCGAGTGGGAAAAAGAAGAGCTTAAGGTCGATTCCCTCGATGAAGATAAGTTGATGGAGAAGTACTTGAGAGACGACGAACCGGAGCGCCTAGCTGAAGGTCGCCGTTTAATTGCTGAGGCCATGGAAGAAGAGAGGCAAAAGTCCAAACAGAAAACCATTCCTGAAGCTGGCTCCTCTTCTTCTGCTCCTGTAACTCCTGAAGTGGAAGGGTATGATCCCGAAAACCCGGGAATTTCCCGAACAACTTTGCTATCTCCCATTCCTGAAATAACTCCAGAGGTAGTAGTCACCCCCGCTGAAAAGTCTTCAGAAGGTATTCCTATTTTTTCTCCTCAATTTGTCAAGGCTACTACTACCTTTGGCTACATGACTGAATGTTCGATGAGAAATTCTCTGCTCTCGCCTGAGTTGATAACCGATGTTTCTCATTTTGTAGGCGTTGAATCCTCCGCGAAGACAGATGTTGTTCAAGGAGATACCACTGGGACAAAGCCCGCTGATAGGGTCAAAGAAGGGGAAGACAAGGCTGCTTCCACAGACTTGGGGGGAAGGAGTGAATCAACTAAGGTGACTACTCCCCATGACGAAGAAATGATTGCAGCGTTAAGAGACGACGGAGGAGACGAGGGGCATGATGAGGAACCAGAAGTTACAATAACCGGGGAGTCAAAAAGCGCTGAGGACATTACCCTAGCTGCCATGAAGGCTGATCAAGACAGGCGCTTGCAATTAAAGGCTGAAGAATTAGACCCTGAGGTCCTCAAGCCCCTTGCAGTTGTGGATGCAGGTTCAAGGTTAGTTGTTAAGCTTTCCACTAGATCTATTACCGAAGAACTTGCTAAAAAATCTTCTCTCGATTCCAGTGCCCCGCCCTCCGGGAAAAAGTCTGCTGGCCCCAGTACTACGTCTTCAGGGAAAAAGAGACCAAAGCGGATCTTGACTGAAGCCGAGAAGGAAGCAAAAGATGCAGAAAAAGCTGTCAAGAAATCAAAGGCTCATTCCAAGCCCAAATAGTGGGTTCTTCTATGTCCTTTTAGCATTTTTGTAAATCAATAAGTGCTGCTACACCAGCAGCTTTCGCACTTTCTTTTTTAGTCATTTCCCTGTACAAATTTATTCATTTGTAAATAAAAATAATTCACTTTCTGCAATGTTTATTTGTTAGCAGTTCTGCACTTATGTAAAAATGCATATCTATAGTTATGAAACAAAGTTGTGGAGAGGGGAGATATGTGTATATATATGTGTCCCCAGTCAATCTCCATAAGTTATTCAGTGCTTAACCATGCAATCTGAATATTCCCGATTCTCTAACGGGATAGCATTTCCTGTATCACCAACTTCTGTTGTTTTTCCTGGCATTCCTTTTATACTCTCTCTCATTCTCTCGAGAGTTAGAGTTCGAGTTCAGCTATTTGTTTATTCCCCGGTCGTTCAACGGGAAAAGATTTCTTTCTCGGCGCTCGGTCAGGGACGCCTTTATACTCTCTTTCTCTCTGGAAAGTTAGAGTTCGGAGTTGAACCTTTTTCTCAGCGCTCAGTCGGAGACGCTTTTATACTCTCTCTCTTTCTCTGGAGAGTTAGAGTTCGAAATAGAATTTCTTTTTCAGCGCTCAGTCGGAGACGCTTTTATACTCTCTCTCTTTCTCTGGAGAGTTAGAGTTCGAAATAGAATTTCTTTTTCAGCGCTCAGTCGGAGACGCTTTTATACTCTCTCTCTTTCTCTGGAGAGTTAGAGTTAGAATGTCGTTTTCTCATTCTTTCACGTCCTATCGCACAAATAATCATTGTGCTTCTTTTTATGTCCAGACTGTTTTCCACCTTCTTTAGGCTCTCAGTTGTCCTGTATTTTATAATCACAACAGAACAACTAATGAATGTAAATGCATAAAAGTAAATAACACACAATATTTTTATAGTGGTTCGGCTAAGTCATAGCCTACATCCACTTTATAGTTCTTTATTCATATCACCGGATTTTCCCAAGGCAAGTCGTGCCTTATTACAGAGTTTACAGGAAGAACAGCAAAAAGTATAGCATTTCTAATCCAAATATCGCATTAAGTGTTGGGCATTCCATGCTCGAGGGACTTCTTCGCCATCTACGGTCGTTAACTTGAATGTTCCCTTATCAAGTTTCCGTTGGATGACAAAGGGTCCTTCCCATTTTGGGCCGAGGTGAGGAAGAGATGGAAAAACTCTCTTTAGCACCAAATCTCCTGGTTCAAAAGTTCTGAGGCGAACTTTTTTGTCATAATAGTGTGCCATCTGATGCCGATGTCTTGCTGCACGCAAGTTTGCTTCGTCTCTTTTTTCTTCGACTTCATCAAGAGACTCAAGTAAAAGTGCCCGATTCGTCATCGGGTCATAATATGTCACCCTGTGGGAAGGAACTTCCAGCTCAACTGGAATTACTGCTTCTGAACCAAAGGAGAGGGAGAAAGGGGTATGACCAGTAGCCGTTTTAAACGTTGTTCGATATGCCCACAAAGCTAGGGGCAATTCATCAACCCATTTTGCCTTTGCATGCTCTAATCGCTTTTTGAGGATGGATTTTATTACCTTGTTTATTGCCTCTACTTGCCCATTAGATTGTGGATAGGCGACTGCAGTATATCGTTTATCTATCTTATATTTCTGGCAAAAGTTTCTGAATTCAGTGCTATCAAATTGGGTCCCGTTGTCGGTAATAATTGTCCTTGGGATTCCGAATCGGCATATAATATTTCGGACCACAAAACTTATCACCTTTCTTGTGGTAATCTTAGTCAAGGGTTCAGCTTCCACCCACTTCGTGAAATAATCCACGGCTACTATGGCATACTTAGCTCCTCCTTTAGCAATTGGTAAAACTCCAATGATATCGATTCCCCATGTGGCAAATGGCCAAGGACTCACCATCGATTTAAGCTGGGTTGATGGTGCCCTGGGGATTTTGGCGAATCTCTGGCACTTATCGCAGCGTCGTGAATAATCAGCTGCATCTTTGTTGATCGTAGGCCAGAAGTATCCGTATCGCAATATTTTCTTCGCTAAAGTTTGACCTCCTGTATGATCTCCACACTCACCTTCGTGCACTTCTCTCAGTACACGCTTGATGTCGTCGTGTGCGATACATCGTAACAGGGGCATAGAAAATCCTTGTCTATAGAGAATATCGTCTTGTATAACATATCTGGTAGCTCTGTGCACTACAGCTCTCTTTTCACTCTTCTTTAATGGGAGTGTCCCATTCTTAAGAAAATTCTTGATTGGAGTCATCCATGATTCCTTCTCTGGTTCCGCTTCAAGAACGAATTCCATTTCCATTGACTCAAAGCTTGGCGACTCCAACGTTTCAATTGGAATTACCTCGGTCCCTTCTGGATTGTCAGAACTAGCTAATTTTGCTAGTCTATCCGCTTTCTGGTTTTCTTCTCTGGGAATATGTGTTATGTTGTACCGCTCTAAGCTACTTAATAGCTCTTTCACTTTCTTAAGGTAAGCGACAAGTCGAGGTCCTCGAGCCGCGAACTCCTCTCTCACTTGACAAACAACAATCTTAGAGTCACAAAATATATCCATCACTTTTACTCCGAGGTCTTTAGCGAGTTTCAGCCCGGCAATCAGGGCTTCATACTCAGAGTCGTTGTTTGTTGCCGAAAATTCTAATCGCAGAGCGTAATATAACGACCGTCCCTCCGGAGTGACTAAGACAATTCCAGCTCCGGATCTTCGGTCATTTTTAGCTCCATCTGTATATAATTCCCACGGATTCATCTTTAGCTCATCCTCGGATTTAACCACTCGGTCATTGATTATTTCTTCCTCTGGAATGGTGAATTCCGCAATAAAGTCGGCTAGAGCTTGCCCCCTGATCGACTTTCGTGGTTGAAAATTCAAATCAAACTGGCTTAGTTCTATGTTCCATTTAATCAACCTTCCCGACGCTTCGGTTCTCTGCAGCACTTGTCTTAACGGCTGATCGGTGTATATGGTTATTGGATGGGCTTGGAAGTAGTGACGAAGCTTTCGGGATGCAATCAGGAGGCTGTAAGCAAGCTTCTCGATCTTTGGGTAGTTGCGCTCTGCCGCTGCTAATTTCTTACTCACATAGTATACTGGCCTTTGTACTTTGTCTTCTTCTCGAACCAGAACTGTGCTGACAGCGTGAGCCGAGACCGCTAGATAAACAAATAGTTCTTCATGGTCTACGGGCTTTGATAAGATTGGCGGTTTTTCTAACAGTTCTAACAGATTTTGAAAAGCCTCGACACAATCGGGAGTCCACTGGAAGTTCTTCTTTCCCCTTTTTATCAAATCAAAAAATGGAACACATTTATCGGTGGCTTTGGAGATGAATCTACTTAGCGCCGCTACCTTTCCTGCCAGACTTTGGACGTCTTTAATTTTCCTTGGTTCTTTGATATTTCTAATCGCCGCTATCTGGCTAGGGTTGATCTCAATTCCTCGGGAACTCACAATGAAGCCAAGGAACTTTCCCGACGCCACTCCAAATGAACATTTTAAAGGATTCAATTTCATACGGTATTTCCGCAAGATACCAAACATTTCTGCTAAGTCTTGCGTATGACTGGAGGACTGCTTTGATTTAACAAGCATATCATCCACATAAACTTCCATAGTTTTTCCTATCTGATCGTAAAACATTCTATTTACCAATCGCTGATAAGTAGCTCCAGCGTTTTTTAATCCGAACGGCATTACAACATAACAATATAATCCCAAATTCGTAATGAAACTTGTATGCTCTTGGTCTGGCACATGCATAGGAATCTGATTGTATCCAGAATACGCATCCATGAAAGAGAGAAGTTCATGACCTGCTGTCGAGTCTACAAGCTGGTCAATTCTGGGAAGTGGGAAACTATCCTTTGGGCAAGCCTTGTTTAAATCTGAAAAGTCAATACAAGTTCGCCACTTTCCGTTTGGCTTCTTTACCAGGACGGGATTCGATATCCAATCGGGATAGGTCGAATCTCGAATAAACCCATTTTGCTTCAATTTCTCTACTTCTTCTTTGAGAGCAACCGACCTCTCTGGGCCCAGCATGCGTCTCTTTTGCTTCACAGGCGGATGCTTCGGATCTACATTCAATTTGTGACTGATAACGGAAGGCGATATCCCACACATGTCAGCATGGGTCCAGGCGAACACATCTAAGTTCGCCTTCAAGAAGTTCGTCAGCTCTTCAGCACGACGTGGATCCAATTGGGAACCAATCTTCAAAACTTTCGTCGGATCAGCTTTATCAACAGGAATTTCCACTGTTGCTTCATTAGGAGTTGCATTCCTAGCCTCTGGTTCCTCATCTTTTCTAGGATCCAGGTCTTCAGGCGTTCCTTTTCGCAACTCCCTTGGGTTCAACCTCTCTAATTGCTATGCCAAATCCCCCTTTGAGAGAGATGAGGCATCCTTATTCTCAGCATTAACTCCTTTCATCAACATCTTCAGTTCGGCCACATAGCAGGCCCGTCCAGAAACCTGATCCCCTCTTATTACTCCAGTCCCGGCTTCGGTTGGGAACTTTAGTAACAAGCACCAAGGGGCGATACAAATTCTAAACTCAGCGAGGGCAGGCCTCCCTAAAAATGCGTTATATGGCGAATCTACGTCCAGTACTACAAACTGAAGCATTCGCACTCTTCTACGTTCTCCTTGCCCTAGGGTCACAGGCAACTCTATGTATCCCATAGGAGCTGTCGTCGCTCCGTTGAAACCTCTAATCCATCCTTCACAAGGTTTCAGATCTTCAGGCTCAAGCTTCATCTGATCAAATGACTTCTTGAACAAAATATTAACGGAACTTCCGTTGTCTACTAATACCTTATGGACCAAAGCCGGCCCAATAGTGGTGGTAATAACCAACGGATCATTGGTGGGAGATTGTATTCCCGTGTTGTCTCGGCTGCGAAACACCACGTCATCGAACATGGTTTTTTGTTGTTTGATGGGGGTGACATCTTCCAACTCGTCACCTTCATTCACATCTAGATGTTTGGCGGCATTCACATATTGGTCCATTGACCTAAAGCTTCGGATTGCCGGGTGAGGTCCGCCTACTATGGAGTTGATGACGATCCCTTTACCTTTCTGCTGCGCGGTAGGCTTAGGAGCAGGTAGGATTTGCTTTGGAGCCTGCTCTCCTTGCCCCCTATCCCTCGGGGCAACCTTGTACTCATCCAACTTTCCCTCACGCAGCAGCTTTTCAATTACATCCCTCAAATGTCGACACTCATTGGTCGAATGTCCATGCGTTCCGTGAAACAAGCAAAATTTCCCTGTCGCCATTTCTTTTTCGGTCGAATCACGAGGTGGCGGTCTTTTGTATTGCAACACATTATATGTGTCCAGGTAAATATTCTCCAACGTGTCATTCAATGGCGTGTAGTTCTCGTAGTTCTGGAATCGGGGCCTTTTGTTTGGGTCGCTTCCCCTATTTCTGTTTCTCCTGTTACCGTTCGAATTACGGTTGTTGTTGTTTCCCCTGCTTCCAGTATTGCTGTTTCCACCCTTGTTTCCTACATTTACTTCAACCTTGCCAGAACTTTCCCCAGACTGCTTCACTGCAATATTACTCTGCACATTCTCCTTTGAAGCTGTCTCAGACTTTCTTTTCCGGTTTGCCCGGGCCTCCTCTCGTTTTAGATAAATATCGGCTTTTTCGTAGAATATCGCCCTTGTGGGGGGTGTCTTCCCAGAAAGGTAGTCTCCAAACTCAGATTCGGGATCGACTCCTTCCTTCAATGCCATCAGAATTGTGGGCTCATGCGGGTCACTGACCTCAGTTACAGCTTGGTTAAAACGATCTAAATATGCCCTTAAAGATTCTCCTGGTGCCTGTTTGATCCTCGACAATTCAATAACGCTCTTGGACTTTCGAGCATGTAGTCGGAACTGGTTCATGAAACGCTCGCTTAGTTCTTTGTAATTAGAAATTGAACGAGGAGGAAGTCGGGTAAACCAAAATAAAGCCACATCTTCTAGGTAGATTGGGAACGCTTTGCATTTTACTTCATCGGGGGCAGCAGCGGCATTCATAAGCCACGAATACCGCATCAAGTGCTGTCCTGGATCAGTCCTTCCGTTATATTTGTCCATCTGCGGCAAATTAAAGCGTCGGGGGAACTGGAAGTCTAGGATGTCGTCAGTGAACGGAGTATGGCTTCGCTCTATGCCGTAGTCTTCATTTGTATAATTCCGGCTTTCGGACATAATTCGACGAACCATCGCCTGCACATCGGCACTAGTTAGGGGCTGCTCAGGTTCCCTGGCCCTAGCGTCCGAGTTCCTCCGGGGCTCTTGCTCAGGAGACACCCTTCTTCTTCGAGCTGCCTCTGCTCGATTCCTTTCCCCGCGTTCCCGGTCGATCTCGGGAAGAGGGGACTGGAGTCTTTGCCCCCGAGATGGGCTATCGTTTCTTAATGCTCGTGCGATATCCTCGCGAGATCCCAAAGATCCAAACGTTAGCTGCTCCACGTTCTGAGGTCGTTCGAGTGGCCTTCGCTCACGGGGCCTCTCTTCCTCAGAAGATGAAGATTGATCTACTGGTGTATGACGAACTGGCGACGGAGTTCTTTGCCGGCGGAGCTCACTGATTTCCCGACTCATGAGCCTCATATTTTCCTGCATCATGAGGTTGGTACGCTCATGAACTCTCATAGCTTCCCTCGTGCTCTCAAGCATATCAAGCAAGCGCGAGAAATCTCCTTGAGTGATGGGAGCAGATGGATTGGCCTGGTCTCCAACCCTGGCAGCTGGAATTGGAGCATTCGCGGGGACTCGAGCAGATGTTCCAGCTTCACCAAGCATCGGGTCGGATCGGAGGTAGGAAGTCGGGTCGGATCGGAGTTGGGGTGCCTGTTCGGATCGGTGTGCAGCGAGCAAGTCGGGTCGGTTCAGACTGGGGGAGTGCACTGCTTCAGAGTCTCCAACCCGGATCGGATCGGAACTTTCCCCTTGCTGTCGGTTCGGATTTCCTGCATTGATTCTCCCTGCTGCTGAACTCTGCCCCCTAGACCTTGTTACAACAGCATGCTGCTGATCTTCACTAGCTCCATTTCCTTGAACAGACTGGACTTCCTTGCCTTTTCCTCTGGCCATGAGTCTTTGACAATTACTTCAACGAATGTAAGAAAGTGGAGACACTTATGGATTCACTTCTTTGAACTCAACGGTTCAAAAAGTAGAAAGAGATCCCGGAAAATAAAGAATTTAGATGAGGGTTCTCAGTGAAAGCACCAAAATGTTAGACCCAAATGTGGTTCTAACACCCAAATTGATTAGAAACAAGATAAAGTAA
Organism: Allium sativum; assembly: GCA_030737875.1. Classification (NCBI taxonomy): domain Eukaryota; kingdom Viridiplantae; phylum Streptophyta; class Magnoliopsida; order Asparagales; family Amaryllidaceae; genus Allium; species Allium sativum. The sequence goes on from CM060924.1 coordinate 684,452,088, forward strand.
AGCAGAAATAAAAAAGAACACACAAGGTTTATAGTGGTTCGGCGAAGAAATGCCTACGTCCACTTAGTTTTCACTATATTCAGTAATTCAATTACAAATACAATGTAAGATTCGCTCACAACTCACTTTTGTTCACTCAGAAAGGTAAAAACAAGAAATGAAAGATGGTTTGAATTTTCCGGGAGTGAAGGAATTCGAATGGTGGAAGTACTTGGATTCTCAAAAGTGCTGAAAAAGATCCTCCTCTTTGTCTCTAGTTGGGGTATTTATAGGTGTGAATTTGCCTGAAATGCAATCCGGGTCGGAACACGTGTCATCCATCGCCCTCTCTTCGGGTTCGGATGGGCCATCAAGCAGACAACGCATCAATGAGATGGACGTTAGGGGTAGGAATTGGTCACATCCGGTCCGGTTCTCCAGGCGACTTTATAGGAGATTTTCCTGGATCATGGGTGCGGGTCGGAGACATGCAGGTTGGGGGTTCGGATCGGAATACCCGACCTGAACCGGAGTAGCTTGAATGTCTCTTCTTCTCTAATCATACTCCGCTCCGCTCCGAAGTCGTGGCAAGCAGACAGCTTTCCGATCCACCTGAGATTCATTGGCCTTCCGATCCGATCAGGTATGCTTTACCAATTTATCCAGTAAGAGATATCCGATCCGAACCGATACGCTGCTACCAATCTGAATTGTGGAGCTTCCTTCCGATCCGAACCGAAGTCACATAACTTGAAATACTCTTCAACGGTTGGTTTCTTGACTTTGTGTTGCCTAGTTCACAAAGTAGGCTAACATTAACACCCTACTATATATCGATATATGAATCAATGATATGGTATGTTCTGATAATGTGGCATGCTAAGATGCATATGATCAAGGCTTTTATTGAAAAGAAGAGCCTTGTGGATGAAGACCAAAGCATAGCTTTTATATAGCGCCGCTTTGGATACAACGTGACTTCGCGGGCCTCACACACCACGGTATGATGGTGAACGATTTGTTTGATAATGTTCGGTTTGACCAATATACTTTATACAGATTTGGGGTCGGTCGATGGGCTAGGGTGGTCGCTCCACCCTAGAAGTGGGATAGGTCATTTCAACCGAATCTCATGAGGATAGATCAGATTACTGCTCATCCAAAGTGCGCAGTATATATATTTCGGTGTTTTCTCTTGCCGAGACGTAAGCCGTGGAGATACATTCGCGATTGATCTTTCGAATCAGTAGCCATCATGATAGAATCCAATTTTCCAATACGATCTTACGGTTTTTAGTTGTATACTTATATGGTGACATAACATATTATGCCGCTTACATAACATATTATGCCACCTAATTTTGATACTTTTATATTCGAAATTGTTTTCTACACTGTGCACTCATAGTATAAAAGATGAATTTCGCGTATTAAGCATTTTTGACCATTATAAGGAAAAACTCTATCCTTCGGCGTACGTGCAAGGGATTGAGTCTTATAACGGTTTCATTTTTCTAAAAAGCATTTCGTTGTTTTATGCACTGGTATTCTTGGGAGGAAACCCGTTCCGCGAAAGTGGCGTGGTCCCTTGATTTACCTAACTTTAAAAATTAAAGTTAATAACTGTTTTTGAGTTCTCACACCAGTCCCATGACTGACCTGGAGTTTATTGTTTTAACCTAAACTCTGGGTGCCCATATTTTCCACACGGGCAGCTAGTAGTTTTGGTTTGCAGATATTATATTCACAGGATCCTGGTCTACTGCTGGAGCGATATTCGGAAGGCTCTGTATCCGTGTATTTCTTTCTGTTGTGTTTTGTATTATTTTTCCGCTGCTATTTAAATGTAATTTAAACTCTGATATTATTGTATTTCCAATGTATATTATTATTCATACTCTGGAAAATTCTTGTACTCTGATGTAATTGTTGTAACAACAATAAAATGTTCTTCTGTTTTGTGTTCTGATGTGTGTTGTTCTCAAAGCAATCCGGCTTTTCTTTACAGGGAAGTTTGGGTCGTTTCATTTGGTATCAGAGCTTTGGTTTACAGAGCTCGAGAACAAAACACATTAGAACCGAACAAAAGAATTCATCAGAGATTGGATTAGTAATATCCAATAAGAATGACTCGTTAGAGATGGGATCAGTAGTATCCTAGCTAGAACGAGTGTGAAGAGTATTAATTTTAAAAATGAAAATAAACTTTGTTTTGAAAAATTTAAACCTTATTATACGTATTTGTATACTGTATTATTTTGATTTGGACTATCCGGCATATAAAGATTTTAATATACGTTTGATCAACGTGTATTTGAAGTCTCAGATATACTGGATGGATATAGAATCACACTCTAGTCGCCCGGAGATGATTCTGATGATTGCTAGCGTCATCAGTGTTTATGTTCGAGTTTTCGAAAGTGGGATATCTATATATTTTCAATTGACTGGTGTGAGAACCAAAAATTTAGTTAGGGTTTATTGCTGTAAATTGCACTGAAATATGATTTTTGACTATATATATAAAAGCTATATTTATTTGAAAAGTTAATCACCGAATTGATTGCTGGTTGTGATGTTTGGTAATTAGTTTAACTAATAAAATTATCGGAATGATAATTAATAAGACCAATATATTAAAGAATGATAAACTTAGTTAAATCGGAATTTAATATTGAACTGAATTGAAAATTTATTAAGATTGAAAGTTGAGTTGATTAGTTGAACAACGTTTTTCTCAATTCCTTTTCGAGGACGAAAAGATTTTAAGTGGGGGAGATTGTAACAACCCGGAATTTTGGAACAGAAATAAAATATTATTTTTCGTTAATTTAATGGATTTTGGATATTTAAAATAATTTATTTTAAATAATAATTATTAAAAATTTATTTTATTAAAGTTAAAAATTATATTAATTATATTTCGAGCCTGAAATGGTGCGGTAATTTCAGAATTCGATTTTAAACTTTGAGAAATTATATAAAATTAATTATAAATCGAAATTGGACGAAACAAGAAATGCTAGGACCGTATTGACAATATCTTTCTAATGAATTTCAGAAATCAAGATTCCAGTTTATAATTTGTAAGTTATGACAAAATTAAATTTTCAGGAAAACGCTATGGATTTATATATAATATATATGGCCCAAAACGCTAATTTTTACATACGAATGAATTTAGACTTGAAACCACTTCCATTGAGTTCAAAATGATGTTTCTGCATTGAAAAGGTATAAACACTTATATATTTCGAGTTTCGGAAATTATTGATTTAAAAATGTATTTTTAATATTAAATATATACGCCTTAAAAATAGAAATTTTGCAAACGACCTCCGTTTTTGACGAAACCACTTTTGTTGGATCCGGAATATTAAATTATTACTAGGTTCCAAAATTCGTAATTTTTGGAGTCAATATGTGGTCGTTATTAATTTTACAGTGAAAAACGGTCAATTTTCAGAATTTAAAAATTCATAATTTATACATACGGACTCGGAATTTAAAGAAACCAGTTTCTTTGAATCCGTAATGTCAAGAAATATTTATGTTTCAATTTTCATAAAAATTGGAATTCGTAGGTGTTAACACGAATTTTTAGAATATGAAAATGGATGCAAATTGTATAAATAAATACATAAAAGGGTAATTGGGCCTAATAACATTCTTAACCCCATATAAAATATCTTTTCCTCAGCCATTAGCTGAATCATAACCCTAAACCTACCGGCCACCTTCTCCTTCTTCATTTTCATGGCCTCCACTCTAAACAATTCTTTGCAAATAAGCCCCTGAAAACAAAACAATTTATAACTCTCAATCCAAACCAAATCAGACCAAACCCTTTCTGGGTTTTGTTCATCTTCTTATCCTCTATCTACCACGAAAAATTCAAGACCTATCGTGGCACGGATTAGCCGGAATCTCAATCCAAAGGTAGCAGCCATATTTTCGTTTTTTGGCTATTGTGGGCCCCACGAAGAGAGTTAGGTCGAGCGACTTCAGGCAGAGGTAGAGGGGAACCATACGGTTCTTTTGGCGGTGGTGGCATGGTCTCAGGTGGTCGGAGTTGGCCGGAATGTCAATTTTATTGGAGGGGTGCTGAAAACAGGACAGTCACAAAGATGAGCAATTTCCCGCCAATTCGTGCATTTTCAGGCAAAGTGACAAGCAGAGAAGTTGTTCGTGAGGTCGAGGCCAAGCTACTGTAAAAATTTGGGGGCATTTAGAGCACCGAGGCGGCCGCAGCACCAAGATGAACGGAAACTGTACTTTTCCGTTCATCTGCAGATCGTGGGCCCCACGTGGCGAATTGGAGGGGGGGACCACCAGCCGTGCAAAGAGGGAAAGATGCCGGAGAGAATGGCGTTGGTTTCGTGCAATTCCGATTTATGGTTTGACCGTGGCGAGCATTTTAAGTTCAGGGTGCGGTTTGAAAAAAAAAGGTTAGGGGCTTAAACGCGAAACATTTATGTTCTATATTCGTAATGCAATATCTTTTACATACGAGATCGAAATTTTACGATTTCAGGTCTGCTGTGATCGTGGCGATGAGAGCTTCGCGTGGACACCAAATTTGTCCAAATTGAAATTTTGGGTAATTTTTACAAATTTAAATATTATTTTAATCGATTTGTTAACTTCGCAAGTGCATAACTTTTTGTCACGTTATCGAAATTGCATGAAACTGAATCCGTTGAGATCGTTATGTCAAGAGCTTCGAGCGAGCAGTAATTTTGTCCAATTTGGAGCAAGTTGAAAATTTGGGTAATTTTCATAATTTAAATTAATTATTTAATTATTACAAACTTCGAAAATTCATATCTTTTTGATACGAACTCGAAATCGCACGAAACAGGATTTGCTGCGATCAGTGAGTCGAGAGCTACGCGTAGGCACTAATTTCATCAAATTTGGAGCATGTTGAATTTTGGGTTAAAATTGGGCCCGAACCGTCATTTAAAGCCGGCAAAGGTGAGAACTCTTTTGCTCACTCAATTTTCGAATAGTTATTTAATTTTATAATTAAATGTAAATAAATTATTGGTGATGGAAGTAATTGTTTGTTCAACGGATTGTGGATTTGGATGTCATGTCATGTTATGTTTGAAATTGAAAATATTCAACAGGTTAAACTAATGATTTATTATTTATGATAATTTAAAATGATGTTACACTGCCATTGACAAGTTACTTGACTTGTTGATGTTGATTGGGACGATTATTTTACACCTCGCCCAAGTGCACAAAATTATGTGTTGGCTGAAACCCCACACGGGTCTTGGGTTGATATTTGACTACACATCACCCTTGTGTTTAGTGTAAATTGCACTTTGGCTGTTATGTGAATGGTTGACATTATTATAGAATAAATGCAATGTTTGAAATCCGTGTAATTAAATTACATGGAAATTGTGTGAGTCTCATTCCAATTTTGAGTTAAAGAATATTATAATCCAATATTCAATTAAAAGAACCAAAGGATGGTTTCCATGTTTTCAAATGGGAAGGTACGTATTGTCAAAGTTACAATAAAAAGAGTGAATTGGAAAGATAACATTTTTATTAGAAAAAATTTACAATAAGAGATTAGAATTAAAAAGATACCCTTTTTAATTGTCAACATGTTAAATTAAGAAGATTTCTTGCAAAACTGAACATTTTGAAAAGATTAATATTATTGTTATCAATTTTGAATTAATGAATATTTTAATTTATACTCAATTAATGGAATTAATTGGCGTTGATTTAAATAGATTATATCTTTATTGTTTAAAAGTTATAATAAAGGAGATTTAATTATAAAGATTACATATTTACTGTCCACATGTTAAGATAAGAAAGTTTGATTTCGAAATTTGAACGTTTTGGAAAGATTACATTTATTCGTCATTATGTGGCAATAAATAGATTTGATTTCAAAATAAGACATTTTGGGAAGATTATTATTAATTGTTATAAAAATATGGAAAGTTCAGACATTTATAAAGATTTGAAAGGTAAGTTAAGACATTTGAAATCACGTCATTTTAGAATTAAAGAATATTTAAATTTTAGATTCTTTAATGGAAAGGATATTTTCAAAGAGTGCGTTTTAGAAAAGTTAACTATTATTATAAAATTATAATTGTACTAGGGCACGAGGTTAGGTCAAATTTGTGGTGGAAGTCTGCCCGGAACCAACCGGCTTATCCAGCAGCCACAAATGTTGGGCCTAATGTGAGAGGTCCAAGTGCGCAAATACGAATTGGGCCATGACACGAGGTTAAGCCCAACTTGTGGGATAAGTCTGCCCGGAACCAATCGGCATATCCAGCATCCACAAGTCGTAGGCTTAATGTGGGAGGTCTGGCCCAGTGTAAAATATAAATGAATAAGATAATGGATTGAGCTATTTAATCTGTTTTAAATAGCAACACCATTTTAACCCGAACGTGTTTATCGATTTATTTTATACATTTTATAATGCATGTTTTAAAGAGCTAATTCCAAAATAAATATTTTGGAAATAATATTATTTTAATATGATAATAGATAGAATATTCAATTTGGATTTAAAATTAAAATAAAAGTTTGAATCGTTTTATAAACGAATTTATAAATATTTCAGAATAAAGTTTGAAATGAAAATATTACATTTTTCAATGTAATAAAGACTGAATTGAAAATAAAGTTGAAATGAAAGTATTACATTTTTCAATGTAATAAAGTTGAAATGAAAATATTACATTTTTCAATGTAATAAAGACTGAATTGAAAATAAAGTTGAAATGAAAGTATTATATTTTTCAATGTAATAAAGTTGAAATGAAAACATTACATTTTCTAATGTAATAAAGATTGAAATGAAAATATTACATTTTTCAATGTAATAAAGGTTGAACTAAAAAGATTTCATTTTTATTTAAGATTGATTACATTAGAAAGAATACTTTTTTTTTAGTTAATTTGTTTCAAAAGAATGAAAAAGATTCATTTTAATGTAAATATACGTTTCAATGTATGATTTGTTTATTTTAATAAATTAATTAAAATAAATAAAAGGATTAAAGTGGTTTTAATAAAACCAATATTTTCCAGTACATATATTGGAATGGATTTGAATGGAAATAATCTTCGGATTATTTCAGTATTGGATTTTGTGATTATACGGACATTATTGTGGGAATTTGGAAGATATTAATATCATTATTCCCAATTTGATATACGTTAATTTTCAGAATTTGATATTGAACATAAATCGATATAATTTCTATTCAAAGCATGATATTTAATATCAGATTAAAATTTGGGTTTGTCGTGAATAGTGTCTTAGATAACACTGTTCTTAAACACATTTGGGAAAGAATAAATCTTTTAATTAAGATTTAAATAAGATTTCCAATTATTAAACATAATTGAAATTAAGTGAAATTGACTTTTGGGTTAATTGCGAACAATGTTTTTAAATGACATTAGTTCTTTAAACCCGATTGACAATGAAATTTAGATTGGTAATTCATAAATATTTTAACTAAGATTTAGTGAAATATTCTAAAGAGAAGTTTCAATTTAACATATTAAATTGAAATACGATTTTGGGTTTATTATGAACGATGTTTTAGGCAACATTTGTTCTTTAACCCAGTTAAAGGCAAGATTGTTTCTTGAAAGTTAAATAATCATTAAATAATGATTCTTGAAGATTAAAACTAAATATAGTTTTAATAAATCTTTAATTGGATTGAATGAGGATAAAAGTAATTAAATTTACTTAATTCAAGAAATGAACGATAATGGAGTACCACTAGTTTTACTCCAAGCGGTAGTTAAATCTTTAATTAGATTTGATCGATAAAACGGTAATTAAGTTTACCGTAACACATTGGGTGTTAGATATGGAGTACCACCAGTTTACTCCATGGGTTGTGTAGGTTGGGAATAGGATATTAATTAATGATTACTTCGGTAAGGCGTTAATCCCGACTAGTTGAATAAACCTTAATTTGGTTTAAATTAAAATCAAAGAATACTCTTGATTGGAATGAGGCGTTGGTTGTGTTTTAAAGCACATGATTTTAAATTACGCAAATTATTCAGAAAGACCGGGTTTAACCCATTCTGAATAATTCATACGACGATTAAAGATCGATGATGAAGACGGTTATTGAAGACCGGGAAATTTCCATATCGAATGGATGATTATTGATATCTTGATTGGACCGTACACCCAAAATGAGGAAAAAATTGGTGATCATTCAGACGTATTTGGAGATCTACCGGATATGGTTTCGTTCAGACCCAGAACGGACTGATAAATGTATTGTGTGTCTGACATTGTATTCCTTTATATTGTATTCGTTGATCTCTATTTAATATATAGCTGTTTGGTGGCGGAGAATTTATTCTCTTGCTTAACACCCTGTTATATATCGATAGATGAATCAATGATATGGTATGGTCTGATAATGTGGCATGCTAAGATGCATATGATCAAGGCTTTTATTGAAAAGAAGAGCCTTGTGGATGAAGACCAAAGCATAGCTTTTATATAGCGCCGCTTTGGATACAACGTGACTTCGCGGGCCTCACACACCACGGTATGATGGTGAACGATTTGTTTGATAATGTTCGGTTTGACCAATATACTTTATACAGATTTGGGTTCGGCCGATGGGCTAGGGTGGTCGGTCCACCCTAGAAGTGGGATAGGTCATTTCAGCCGAATCTCATGAGGATAGATCAGATTACTGCTCATCCAAAGTGCGCAGTATATGTATTTCGGTGTTTTCTCTTGCTGAGACGTAAGCCGTGGAGATACATTCGCGATTGATCTTTCGAATCAGTAGCCATCATGATAGAATCCAATTTTCCAATACGATCTTACGGTTTTTAGTTGTATACTTATATGGTGGCATAACATATTATGCCGCTTACATAACATATTATGCCACCTAATTTTGATACTTTTATATCCGAAATTGTTTTCTACACTGTGCACTCATAGTATAAAAGATGAATTTCGCGTATTAAGCATTTTTGACCATTATAAGGAAAAACTCTATCCTTCGGCGTACGTGCAAGGGATTGAGTCTTATAACGGTTTCATTTTTCTAAAAAGCATTTCGTTGTTTTATGCACTGGTATTCTTGGGAGGAAACCCGTTCCGCGAAAGTGGCGTGGTCCCTTGATTTACCTAACTTTAAAAATTAAAGTTAATAACTGTTTTTGAGTTCTCACACCAGTCCCATGACTGACCTGGAGTTTATTGTTTTAACCTAAACTCTGAGTGCCCATATTTTCCACACGGGCAGCTAGTAGTTTTGGTTTGCAGATATTATATTCACAGGATCCTGGTCTACAGCTGGAGCGATATTCGGAAGGCTCTGTATCCGTGTATTTCTTTCAGTTGTGTTTTGTGTTATTTTTCCGCTGCTATTTAAATGTAATTTAAACTCTGATATTATTGTATTTCCAATGTATATTATTATTCATACTCTGGAAAATTCTTGTACTCTGATGTAATTGTTGTAACAGCAATAAAATGTTCTTCTGTTTTGTGTTCTGATGTGTGTTGTTCTCAAAGCAATCCGGCTTTTCTTTACGGGGAAGTTTGGGTCGTTTCATTTGGTATCAGAGCTTTGGTTTACAGAGCTCGAGAACAAAACACATTAGAACCGAACAAAAGAATTCATCAGAGATTGGATTAGTAATATCCAATAAGAATGACTCGTTAGAGATGGGATCAGTAGTATCCTAGCTAGAACGAGTGTGAAGAGTATTAATTTTAAAAATGAAAATAAACTTTGTTTTGAAAATTTTAAACCTTATTATATGTATTTGTATACTGTATTATTTTGATTTGGACTATCCGGCATATAGAGATTTTAATATACGTCTGATCAACGTGTATTTGAAATCTCAGATATACTGGATGGATATAGAATCACACTCTAGTCGCCCGGAGATGATTCTGATGATTGCTAGCGTCATCAGTGTTTATGTTCGAGTTTTCGAAAGTGGGATATCTATATATTTCCAATTGACTGGTGTGAGAACCAAAAATTTAGTTAGGGTTTATTGCTGTAAATTGCACTAAAATATGATTTTTGACTATATATATAAAAGCTATATTTATTTGAAAAGTTAATCACCGAATTGATTGCTGGTTGTGATGTTTGGTAATTAGTTTAACTAATAAAACTATCGGAATGATAATTAATAAGACCAATATATTAAAGAATGATAAACTTAGTTAAATCGGAATTTAATATTGAACTGAATTGAAAATTTATTAAGATTGAAAGTTGAGTTGATTAGTTGAACAACGTTTTTCTCAATTCCTTTTCGAGGACGAAAAGATTTTAAGTGGGGGAGATTGTAACAACCCGGAATTTTGGAACAGAAATAAAATATTAGTTTTTGGTTAATTTAATGGATTTTGGATATTTAAAATAATTTATTTTAAATAATAATGATTAAAAATTTATTTTATTAAAGTTAAAAATTATATTAATTATATTTCGAGCCTGAAATGGCGCGGTAATTTCAGAATTCGATTTTAAACTTTGAGAAATTATATAAAATTAATTATAAATCGAAATAGGACGAAACAAGAAATGCTAGGACCGTATTGACAATATCTTTCTAATGAATTTCAGAAATCAAGATTCCAGTTTATAATTTGTAAGTTATGACAAAATTAAATTTTCAGGAAAACGCTATGGATTTATATATAATATATATGGCCCAAAACGCTAATTTTTACATACGAATGAATTTAGACTTGAAACCACTTCCATTGAGTTCAAAATGATGTTTCTGCATTGAAAAAGTATAAACACTTATATATTTCGAGTTTCGGAAATTATTGATTTAAAAATGTATTTTTAATATTAAATATATACGCCTTAAAAATGTAAATTTTGCAAACGACCTCCGTTTTTGACGAGACCACTTTTGTTGGATCCGGAATATTAAATTATTACTAGATTCCAAAATTCGTAATTTTTGGAGTCAATATGTGGTCGTTATTAATTTTACAGTGAAAAACGACCAATTTTCAGACTTTAAAAATTCATAACTTATTCATACGGACTCGGAATTTAACGAAACCAGTTTCTTTGAATCCGTAATGTCAAGAAATATTTATTTTTCAATTTTCATAAAAATTGGAATTCATAGGTGTTAACACGAATTTTTAGAATATGAAAATGGATGCAAATTGTATAAATAAATAAATAAAAGGGTAATTGGGCCTAATAACATTCTTAACCCCATATAAAATATCTTTTCCTCAGCCATTAGCTGAATCATAACCCTAAACCTACCAGCCACCTTCTCCTTCTTCATTTTCATGGCCTCCACTCTAAACAATTCTTTGCAAATAAGCCCCTGAAAACAAAACAATTTATAACTCTCAATCCAAACCAAATCAGACCAAACCCTTTCTGAATTTTGTTCATCTTCTTATCCTCTATCTACCACGAAAAATTCAAGACCTATCGTCGCACGGATTCGCCGTAATCTCAATCCAAAGGCAGCAGCCATATTTTCGTTTTTTGGCTATTGCGGGCCCCACGAAGAGAGTTAGGTCGAGCGACTTCAGGCAGAGGTAGAGGGGAACCATACGGTTCTTTTGGCGGTGGTGGCATGGTCTCAGGTGGTCGGAGTTGGCCGGAATGTCAATTTTATTGGAGGGGTGCTGAAAACAGGACAGTCGCAAAGATGAGCAATTTCCCGCCAATCCGTGCATTTTCAGGCAAAGTGACAAACAGAGAAGTTGTTCGGGAGGTCGAGGCCAAGCTACTGTAAAAATTTGGGGGCATTTAGAGCACCGAGGCGGCCGCAGCACCAAGATGAACGGAAACTGTACTTTTCCGTTCATCTGCAGATCGTGGGCCCCACGTGGCGAATTGGAGGGGGGGACCACCAGCCGTGCAAAGAGGGAGAGATGCCGGAGAGAATGGCGCTGGTTTTGTGCAATTCCGACTTACGGTTTTTCCGTGGCGAGCATTTTAAGTTCAGGGTGCTGTTTGAAAAAAAAAGGTTAGGGGCTTAAACGCGAAACATTTATGTTCTATGTTCGTAATGCAATATCTTTTACATACGAGATCGAAATTTGACGATTTCAGGTCTGCTGTGATCGTGGCGATGAGAGCTTCGCGTGGACACCAAATTTGTCCAAATTGAAATTTTGGGTATTTACAAATTTAAATATTATTTTAATCGATTTGTTAACTTTGCAAGTCCATAACTTTTTGTCACGTAATCGAAATTGCATGAAACTGAATCCGTTGAGATCGTTATGTCAAGAGCTTCGAGCGAGCAGTAATTTTGTCCAATTTGGAGCAAGTTGAAAATTTGGGTAATTTTCATAATTTAAATTAATTATATAATTATTACAAACTTCGAAAATTCATATCTTTTTGATACGAACTCGAAATCGCACGAAACAGGATTTTCTGCGATCAGTGAGTCGAGAGCTACGCGTAGACACTAATTTCATCAAATTTGGAGCATGTTGAATTTTGGGTTAAAATTGGGCCCGAACCGTCATTTAAAGCCGGCAAAGGTGAGAACTCTTTTGCTCACTCAATTTTCGAATAGTTATTTATTTTTATAATTAAATTTAAATAAATTATTGGTGATGGAAGTAATTGTTTGTTGAACGGATTGTGGATTTGGATGTCATGTCATGTTATGTTTGAAATTGAAAATATTCAACAGGTTAAACTAATGATTTATTATTTATGATAATTTAAAATGATGTTACACTGCCATTGACAAGTTACTTGACTTGTTGATGTTGATTGGGACGATTATTTTACACCTCGCCCAAGTGCACAAAATTATGTGTTGGCTGAAACCCCACACGGGTCTTGGGTTGATATTTGACTACACATCACCCTTGTGTTTAGTGTAAATTGCACTTTGGCTGTTATGTGAATGGTTGACATTATTATAGAATAAGTGCAATGTTTGAAATCCGTGTAATTAAATTACATGGAAATTGTGTGAGTCTCATTCCAATTTTGAGTTAAAGAATATTATAATCCAATATTCAATTAAAAGAACCAAAGGATGGTTTCCATGTTTTCAAATGGGAAGGTACGTATTGTCAAAGTTACAATAAAAAGAGTGAATTGGAAAGATAACATTTTTATTAGAAAAAAATTTACAATAAGAGATTAGAATTAAAAAGATACCCTTTTTAATTGTCAACATATTAAATTAAGAAGATTTGTTGCAAAACTGAACATTTTGAAAAGATTAATATTATTGTTATCAATTTTGAATTAATGAATATTTTAATTTATACTCAATTAATGGAATTAATTGGCGTTGATTTAAATAGATTATATCTTTATTGTTTAAAAGTTATAATAAAAGAGATTTAATTATAAAGATTACATATTTACTGTCCACATGTTAAGATAAGAAAGTTTGATTTCGAAATTTGAACGTTTTGGAAAGATTACATTTATTCGTCATTATGTGGCAATAAATAGATTTGATTTCAAAATAAGACATTTTGGGAAGATTATTATTAATTGTTATAATAATATGGAAAGTTCAGACATTTATAAAGATTTGAAAGGTAAGTTAAGACATTTGAAATCAGGTCATTTTAGAATTAAAGAATATTCAAATTTTAGATTCTTTAATGGAAAGGATATTTTCAAAGAGTGCGTTTTAGAAAAGTTAATTATTATTATAAAATTATAATTGTACTTGGGCACGAGGTTAGGTCACATTTGTGGTGGAAGTCTGCCCGGAACCAACCGGCTTATCCAGCAGCCACAAATGTTGGGCCTAATGTGAGAGGTCCAAGTGCGCAAATACGAATTGGGCCATGACACGAGGTTAAGCCCAACTTGTGGGATAAGTCTGCCCGGAACCAACCGGCATATCCAGCATCCACAAGTCGTAGGCTTAATGTGGGAGGTCTGGCCCAGTGTAAAATATAAATGAATAAGATAATGGATTGAGCTATTTAATCTGTTTTAAATAGCAACACCATTTTAACCGGAACGTGTTTATCGATTTATTTTATACATTTTATAATGCATGTTTTAAAGAGCTAATTCCAAAATAAATATTTTGGAAATAATATTATTTTAATATGATAATAGATAGAATATTCAATTTGGATTTAAAATTGAAATAAAAGTTGGAATCGTTTTATAAACGAATTTATAAACATTTCAGAATAAAGTTTGAAATGAAAATATTACATTTTTCAATGTAATAAAGATTGAATTGAAAATAAAGTTGAAATGAAAGTATTACATTTTTCAATGTAATAAAGTTGAAATGAAAATATTACATTTTTCAATGTAATAAAGACTGAATTGAAAATAAAGTTGAAATGAAAGTATTATATTTTTCAATGTAATAAAGTTGAAATAAAAACATTACATTTTCCAATGTAATAAAGATTGAAATGAAAATATTACATTTTTCAATGTAATAAAGGTTGAACTAAAAAGATTTCATTTTTATTTAAGATTGATTACATTAGAAAGAATACTTTTTTTTTTAGTTAATTTGTTTCAAAAGAATGAAAAAGATTCATTTTAATGTAAATATACGTTTCAATGTATGATTTGTTTATTTTAATAAATTAATTAAAATAAATAAAAGGATTAAAGTGGTTTTAATAAAATCAATATTTTCCAGTACATATATTGGAATGGATTTGAATGGAAATAATCTTCGGATTATTTCAGTATTGGATTTTGTGATTATACGGACATTATTGTGGGAATTTGGAAGATATTAATATCGTTATTCCCAATTTGATATACGTTAATTTTCAGAATTTGATATTGAACATAAATCGATATAATTTCTATTCAAAGCATGATATTTAATATCAGATTAAAATTTGGGTTTGTCGTGAATAGTGTCTTAGATAACACTGTTCTTAAACCCATTTGGGAAAGAATAAATCTTTTAATTAAGATTTAAATAAGATTTCCAATTATTAAACATAATTGAAACTAAGTGAAACTGACTTTTGGGTTAATTGCGAACAATGTTTTTAAATGACATTAGTTCTTTAAACCCGATTGACAATGAAATTTAGATTGGTAATTCATAAATATTTTAACTAAGATTTAGTGAAATATTCTAAAGAGAAGTTTCAATTTAACATATTAAATTGAAATACGATTTTGGGTTTATTGTGAACGATGTTTTAGGCAACATTTGTTCTTTAACCCAGTTATAGGCAAGATTGTTTCTTGAAAGTTAAATAATCATTAAATAATGATTCTTGAAGATTAAAACTAAATATAGTTTTAATAAATCTTTAATTGGATTGAATGAGGATAAAAGTAATTAAATTTACTTAATTCAAGAAATGAACGATAATGGAGTACCACTAGTTTTACTCCAAGCGGTAGTTAAATCTTTAATTAGATTTGATCGATAAACGGTAATTAAGTTTACTGTAACACATTGGGTGTTAGATATGGAGTACCACCATTTTACTCCATGGGTTGTGTAGGTTGGGAATTGGATATTAATTAATGAATACTTCGGTAAGGCGTTAATCCCGACTAGTTAAATAAACCTTAATTTGGTTTAAATTAAAATCAAAGAATACTCTTGATTGGAATGAGGCGTTGGTTGTGTTTTTAAGCACATGATTTTAAATTACGCAAATTAATCAGAAAGACCGGGTTTAACCCATTCTGAATAATTCACACGACGATTGAAGATCGATGATGAAGACGGTTATTGAAGACCGGGAAATTTCCATATCGAATGGATGATTATTGATATCTTGATTGGACCGTACACCCAAAATGAGGGAAAAATTGGTGATCATTCAGACGTATTTGGAGATCTACCGGATATGGTTTCGTTCAGACCCAGAACGGACTGATAAATGGATTGTGTGTTTGACATTGTATTCCTTTATATTGTATTTGTTGATCTCTATTTAATATATAGATGTTTGGTGGCGGAGAATTTATTCTCTTGCTTAACACCCTGTTATATATCGATAGATGAATCAATGATATGGTATGGTCTGATAATGTGGCATGCTAAGATGCATATGATCAAGGCTTTTATTGAAAAGAAGAGCCTTGTGGATGAAGACCAAAGCATAGCTTTTATATAGCGCCGCTTTGGATACAACGTGACTTCGCGGGCCTCACACACCACGGTATGATGGTGAACGATTTGTTTGATAATGTTCGGTTTGACCAATATACTTTATACATATTTGGGGTCGGTCGATGGGCTAGGGTGGTCGCTCCACCCTAGAAGTGGGATAGGTCATTTCAACCGAATCTCATGAGGATAGATCAGATTACTGCTCATCCAAAGTGCGCAGTATATGTATTTCGGTGTTTTCTCTTGCCGAGACGTAAGCCGTGGAGATACATTCGCGATTAATCTTTCGAATCAGTAGCCATCATGATAGAATCCAATTTTCCAATACGATCTTACGGTTTTTAGTTGTATACTTATATGGTGACATAACATATTATGCCGCTTACATAACATATTATGCTACCTAATTTTGATACTTTTATATTCGAAATTGTTTTCTACACTGTGCAATCATAGTATAAAAGATGAATTTCGCGTATTAAGCATTTTTGACCATTATTAGGAAAAACTCTATCCTTCGGCGTACGTGCAAGGGATTGAGTCTTATAACGATTTCATTTTTCTAAAAAGCATTTCGTTGTTTTATGCACTGGTATTCTTGGGAGGAAACCCGTTCCGCGAAAGTGGCGTGGTCCCTTGATTTACCTAACTTTAAAAATTAAAGTTAATAACTGTTTTTGAGTTCTCACACCAGTCCCATGACTGACCTGGAGTTTATTGTTTTAACCTAAACTCTGGGTGCCCATATTTTCCACATGGGCAGCTAGTAGTTTTGGTTTGCAGATATTATATTCACAGGATCCTAGTCTACAGCTGGAGCGATATTCGGAAGGCTCTGTATCCGTGTATTTCTTTCAGTTGTGTTTTGTATTATTTTTCCGCTGCTATTTAAATGTAATTTAAACTCTGATATTATTGTATTTCCAATGTATATGATTATTCATACTCTGGAAAATTCTTATACTCTGATGTAATTGTTGTAACAGCAATAAAATGTTCTTCTGTTTTGTGTTCTGATGTGTGTTGTTCTCAAAGCAATCCGGCTTTTCTTTACGGGGAAGTTTGGGTCGTTTCAGTTAATCAATTAGAGTTAATCATATAGAGTTAAAAAGAGTTAATCGAATATAGTTTATTCAAAACAGAGTTAAAAAAGTTAATCGAATATAGTTTATTCGAAATAGAGTTAAAAGAGTTAATCGAATATAGTTTATTCGAAATAGAGTCAAAAGAGTTAATCAAATATAGTTTATTCGAAAGAGAGTTAAAGGAGTTAGTCGAAAATAGTTTATTCGAATAGAGTTAAAGGAAAGGAGTTAATCGAATTTAGTTATTCAAAAGGAGTTATCGATTAGTTTAATCGAAAGAAGTATTCAAATTTAGTTATTCGAAAAGGAGTAATCGAATATAGTATTCGAAAAGAGAGATTGTCGAATATCGTTTATTCGAAAGAAGGAGTAATCGAATATTAGTTATTCGAAGTAAGTTAATCGAATACTTGTTATTCGAAGTGAGTTAATCGAATATTATTTATTCGAAGAGAGTTTATCGTCGAATTCGGGAAAGTACTTATACTTTCCGGTGTTTAAATCAAGATTTATTTAATTATGAATTAGTTGTTTATTCATTTATTCACATTAAAGAATAAAAGTTATAATTGAAGTTAGATATTTCGAAAGTAGGGATTATAACGTTATCATTATAACCAATGTTTTTATAAAAGAAGTGGATTCGTAAATAGAATCCGAGAGAGACGTAAGGAAGTTGTTAAAGGTTTAAAAGATAAACTTCGACTATTTCGAAGTTAAAACGTTGTTCAGTTAAGGTCGGAGAGGTAATTATACCCCAACTTGATTGACTTCCTTCTTAACTAAGGAATGGTATGGTTTGATCGTGAAGAAGTTTGGAAATGTTTTCCAAATAAGAATCAGAATTTATTTTCTGATAATAGAAAATAAGAATTTGGAATATATGGAAATAGGAGATTATTAAATTATGAACGAAAGAGATAAATGTTAAATGATGATTGATCGATATAATTTCCATTTGCACACGTGTTTTTCTTTGATAGTTAACTCACTGACTATCAAAGCTTTGACCATTTTAACGTTGTTAATATGGAGAGACCGGTTGGATTATTATCCGAAGAACCACTCTGTATTGGCATAAGCGTTGCTAGTCATATATGCCAAAGATAATTGAAGACGGAGTAAAAGTGCAAGGGCTGTTGTATAAATCTTAGATAACAAATTGCCTAAGATGGATGTACTGAATAGTGCCTTCGGTTTGCCCAGTCCCAGGACAACTTGTATGGAAGAAGGTCTGACAGAGTATATCTAATAGATCGCGTAAGTTGATCTCTTCAAACGTATTCACGTTTGGTGGCGGAGGAATTCGTTTCTCTTAGTTGTATACCCGTGTTATTTCTGGATAAATCAATTTGTGATTTGGCGGGTATGACGATGTGACATTCTAAGTGAATGAAGATGTGGCATGTAAAGGATAAGCGTAGCTTCTAGCCTCATAACCGGGAAATGACAGAAATCGGGCAGGCAGCATGGCTATGTAGGTCGCACCTATTAGGGTGTATAATCACCTGATCTAGAGTTTCATTTACTTCTAAAAATCTATTGTCGATGCTGTCCCATTATGGAAATGGTTGTTGATCCCAACCGTTGGTGATATACATTCGATACACTCAAGCGAAATAAGTGGTCGGTCATGTGTGGCCGGGTTGCAAGATGTTCTTATTGAACCCAGTGTATTCCTCTCTAGGGGTACGCTAGCGAAAGGTGGTTCCATACATTGTCATAGTTGGAAATCCATTACCCAACACGTTCTTGCGGTTTTGATTGTATACTATATATGTAGAACGTGAGATGAAAGCGTTTCTGCTAGATGATTATTATATTGTGGTTGATAGACATTATTATAAGATCAAAAGGTTTTTGATATAAAGATATTTTGGATTCTCACAAGGGAAAAACCCGTTCCGTTATACGGCGTGGTCTTATGAGATATCGTTTACTAGTTCAAACTGTTTTAAACTGTTTTACTCATACCAGTCCATGTTGTGTGCTTAATGCATGTGTCGCATGATAGGGGGTTCTCGCTTTTCGTTAGGTGGCTAACGGGAGACTCTTACTCCTACATGTCCCTAGTAATGGGTACCCGGAGTTTATTTTGTTTTGTTTTCCCTAAACTCTTGGGTGTCCAATTTTGTACGGGCAGTCAAGTAGTTGGGATTTACAGATACTTGAAGAGCTGGAGCAGGAGGCTTCAGAATTATATAGCTATGGTTATTTTCCGCTGTGTTGTAAGTGTTGTACATTGGAAATGATATGTATATTCAAGTACAGATTTATATTTCAAAGTTATGATATATATTATATGTTATTCGTTCCGCTGTGAGGTTCATGTTACTTTGATGTTGTGTTCTTCTTCTTCTTCTATTCTAAGTTTCTATCTTATCTATTCTCACCCTCAAATTTCTTTCATTAACTACTGGTATTTTCGATGTTTGGTTAATCGGCATTGAGTTTATGTCGATAACCAAAGTCGCTAAAACCGGGTCGTTACAGTTGGTATCAGAGCATAAGCTTAACTGATTTACCTTGGCTCTGTGGCGTGACTCGGTAGAGATGGGGTTAGTAATACCCTAGATTGAGTTTGAGTGTATATATACGAGAACGTATATGTTATTCAATATAAATTGATTTTATATTGTGGAGATTTATTGATTGAGTGGCTTATGAATTTCTGGTCGATCAGTTTGATCCACTGTATCGATAGGAGTTACTAAACACTTGAATACGATGAACCGACATGGTATGTTTTGAAAAGAGGGTAAACGAAATAATTTTACCCAAATTATATTTGATATAAAGGATTTATATCGGAGTGATTATAATATATTCGATATATTGGTTGTTATTATAATCGAGTAAGATTATAATGGAGATGGTTGTATATATATATATAACCAGGTAGAATTCGTATAAGTGTTACGAAGTGAATTAAATTTGAAATTTAAATCAGAATTGAAATTAAAACTCCGGAAATTTGAATAAGTGTTTGTAACTGAATATGGAGTAAATATATGAGAATTTTAAAATCCTGGGAGATTTTAAATTGTTTTACAAGCATTGGAAGGATATTTTGAAATGTATTTCAAAATGGAAGTGTTAGAAATGGTTTTGAAAGTGATATAGTATTGAACTCACTTCGAAAGCTGGAAATTGATACCGATGATGATCATGACATCATCGGTTTCATTTTCGAGTTGTAAGTGATGGATTACTACCAAAAAGATTTTGTTTTTGAATTGTTTTGAGAGATACAAGTTGTTTGAAATCCAAAAAGGAATATTTGGTTTTAGAAAAGCAAAGCTGTTTAAAACTCCCAGGAAGAGACTGTTTGAATTAAAAACAAACTTAAATAGAAATTTTTGAAACCAAGCTAGAACTGAATTGAAACCAATTAACTGGAAATTGAATTGGATACGATATATCAAGTTAATCAGATTTTGAGTTATGAGATAGAATCTGAAATGGTATTGGATTGATGAGCTAAGAATTTAAAAATTGAAAATGGAACTTTGATTTGAAATTGAATTCGACTTAGGTATAAGCGAATGGTTGGATTTGTGGATAAAAACAAATTTGAATTTGATTGGGATGACCCTTGTATCTGCTGAATTGATAAGAGGTGGAAAGGATATAATGACATGCCGACAAAAAGGTACAAGTTTATATTTCTATTGGATATAAGATTTATGAGCCGAATGGGCAAGCCGCTTGGCTGTTTGATTTTCTTTTGGGTTGAAGATGGCCCAGAGAGACAAGTTGGAGTTTGAGCTATTGACCAGTACAAGGGAGGTGCTGGCAAAAAATTTCGAAAAGTTAAGGTATTAGAAAATTTTCAAGATTTTTGAAAATTTCCGTTGATAAGAATTAATTAAATATTAAACTGAAATTAAATTTGGTTCAGTTGAAAACTGAAGTTAAGAAGTGAACAAATAAGTTCTAACCGGTCGATAGGGTTTGTTTTCTACCTTAGCAATTTCAAGGACGAAATTATTTTAAGTGGGGAAGAATGTAATGACCCTCATTTTCAGCGATATAATAATTAATTTATTTAATTATCTAAATAGTGATTTAGAGAATTAAATGGTCGTTTGAATTAAATAATAGTGAATATTTAATTAAAATAATAATTAAATAATATATTTAATTTTGGAATAATCAGAAATTGCTGAATTGACGATATGGTGTGAATCGGGAAATTTAAAATATATAATTCAGTTCAGAGTTGAATTATATTAACGAATATATTTAAATAACGTCAGTTTGAATATATAATTATATTATAATTATAAACGAGCTCGAAATGGAGCTGCAGTTCGCGATTTGGCGATTTAAACTTCAACTGGATATACAGAAGCCGTTTTAAATCGGATTTCTGCGAAACAAGAAACGTTTGGAGCTGGTGAAGTATATTTTTCTAGTGGAAGAGAAAAATCGGGATTTCATCGTGTAGATTTTTATTTATGTCCAAATCAAATTTTAGAAAAGTCGCTGTGGAATTCCTTTATAATTTATAAAGTAATTATTTATATTTTAAAAAGGAATTTCATTATAAATCGAATATCGATTTAATCGGGATTTGAAATATCAAGTAGAAATTCATATAGGAATATTCTAGAGCTGTATGATATTCCTCTGTGAATTTATACGATAATATTTATTTTTAAATATTAAATTTAATTGTTTTTAAATATATTTATATACTTAAAAGGGTTATTTAGGGCTTTAAAAATAGCCAGTTTTGCAAACAACCTCAGAATTTGACGAAACTAATTTTGTTGGATCCGCAATGTTAAATTATTGTTAGATGTCGAGTTCTGTGATTTTTAGAGTCAGTATGTGGCCGTACGGGATTTTAACGTGAAATACAGTCGATAATTTAACCGTTAAAAATACGCTGTGTGAGCAAACGAAGTCAAAATTCGACGAAACCAGTTTCGTTGGGATCGTAATGTCAAACTATAGCTGCATGTCAATTTTCGCGATTTTTGAATATCGTGTGTGATCACACGGATTTTTAGAAGGCTTAAACGAGTATAAAATAATAAAATAAAATATCTAAACTTATTTAGAGGTCAAGACAAAGCCACACACCCCTCCATTACAACCACACAAACAAATCCCGAGTGTATAAAATCGTTCTCTTGAGGCCGCCATATATTTCTTCCTCAAACAAAATAACCAACATTCAAATATCAAAATCAAATTTCAATAAAATCCTAAAATCACAGAGCTTGATTTTTCTGAATCTGGTAGAGATTGTGCTTCCTTCTGTTGGCGTCTGGTGAGGGACGATGTAGGTTTACTGGTGCTCAAAAACCTACAGTCGAGCTAGGGTTAGCATTTGTCGAAGATTTAAGCCTCGAATTGTGTATTGGTGGTTATATTTGGATTGAGAGGGTTAGAGGGAGTCTGTATGCTTAGTTTTGGGGTATTTGGTGATGGGGGACGTCGGACCTAGGTGGGCATGGTCGAAGTCTGAATCGAGGAGGTGATCTCGAGTTTGAAATGGTGGTGCCTGGCGGGTAGAGAAGGGAAGGCGAGCTCATTGGTGGCGACGGTGGTGGCGTTTGTTGAACGGAGGGAGGAAGGTCGTAGATTAAAGGAGCAGTAATGGCATCGTGATGTACTGGAAGAAATGATTTGGGGGAAGAGAGTAACGAGCAGGTATGGGTTTTGATAGGGTATTGGGTCGAAGTCTTGGAATTGGGTAAAGGCCCATTTGAATTTTTAAAATCCAAGTTTTCAATTTATATATATATAAATTTCGAAATTGTATAACTCTTCCATACAGTATCATAATTGGACGAAACAAGATCCGTTGGGATCGTATGGACGGGAGCAACACAATGAAACTGACTGGGTGTGGATTGGAGCTCATTTGAATTTATGGCGAAATAAATTGTTTGATTCAAATCAAACAAACAGTTTATCGTTCTTTAACGATGAACTGCCAATGTGAGTAAAACTCACCAATTCTGAGCAGTTCTATTTTTATAACGTATATTTTAGAACAGTTAATCATCTGTTGATTGTTGTGTGTTAACTGTTTGGTTGAATTGCTTGTGTATTGGTTGAAAGAATTAGATAACGATATATATATATATAAATCGTTAATCAAATATTGATTCTGTTTAACAGAATTTTTCATATTGAAATGAACTCGATGTTAATTATGTTGTTTAACATCTGTGATGCAGGGAAACAGGTTGGAGGGACCCAACTGGGTTCCTCAATATATAAAATACTGTTTTGTTTCATATATTGTGTTATATGATGTGATATGAAATCTGTTGATGATTTTATATGTTTGAATGATACCAATCATTGTTATATGGTACGTTAAATACCATAAGGAATACTGGAAATTAAAAAAAGAGGATTTTCAAAGTGTTCATTAAAAATAAAATATTTATAAAATCAAAGGATTTTATAAAAAGGAAATTTACTTATAAATTCAAAGGATTTTATAAAAGGGATATTTGTTTCTAAAATGAATTAGAATGTATTAAAGAGAAAATATTTATAAAATCAAGGGATTTTATTAAAAGGGAATTATTTATAAAATCAAAGGATTTTATAAAGAGGAATATTTATTGGGAAAATAAATAAAATCATATAAGGGATATTTATTTGGGATAATAAATAGAAGTATAAAAGGAATATTTATTTGTTAAATAAATAGAATTGAAAAGGAGATATTTGTAAAACATTTACAAATAGGATTGTAAAGGGAATACTTGTAAACCATTTACAAATAGAATCAGAAAGGAAAATATTTGTCGAACAAATAGAAAGAGAAATATTTGTAAACCATCTACAAATAGAATAGGAAAAGGAATATTTGTAAAACAATTACAAATAGAAATAAAAAGGAAAACATTTGTAAAACATTTACAAATGGAATTGGAAATAAAATATTTGTAGAACATTTAGTAATAGATGAAATGGAAATATTTATTTATAGGAAATAAATAGAATGTTATAAATGAGATATTTATTTAGAAAATAAATAGAAAAATAAAAAGGAAATATTTATTGGTTAAATAAATAGAATTGAAAGGAATATTTATTTGTTAAATAAAAAGGATTAAATCAAAGGAATATTTATTTGTTAAATAAAAAGGATTAAATCAAAGGAATATTTATTTGTTAAATAAATAGAATTTTGAACAAAAGATGTGTGATCTTCCAAGAGAAGAGAGCACACATATATAATAATAATAAAGGGAATACAATGTCCGAATACAAATCCAACCAAATATAAACACAGTACTGACACCTCAAAATGAATGTAATGGATAATAGATAGATGAGATCCGGCAAGGCCACCGCCCATCAAACTTCCATATCGAATTCCGGCAAGGCCACCACCCGATATAGAAGTATATCTACTCCAATACATACAACAATCAAAATACCAACAAAAAAGCACAAAAAACATCCCAATAGCACTACAACTCCACATACACAAATATATCCCAAGCTAGCAACAATGATCCATCCAGACAGCTACCCAAAGAGCTCCTCAGCTACATCAACAACCTGAAATCTGACAAAACTGAACCAAACTATCAGTGACTAACATATATATATATATATATATATATATATGAGTATATGCGTATATATATAAATATATATATATTAAAATATATATATATATATAGGCATATAACCATATATACATGTGCAAAGAGAACAACAAAAATAGTAACAAGAAATAAAAGTGTTATCATCTAAGCAAAGAAGTCAACAACAAAGACGAGAACTATTACAAAAATAACTATTAATTCTAATAAATAAACTCAGATTAAATCTAACCTTTACCGAAAAGCAACCAAATCGCAAATCACCAAAAAACTTATAGTGTGAATTAGACATCCAAGTCGGACAAAAATTAACTATGCTAATGATTAATTTATCTTTGGCAACAGAAATAGCATGAAGAAATCTCTGATTCCTCTCTAACCAAATGAACCAACTTATGATTGTAAGTAACGAATACAACACATATCTCTGTCTGGAATTAAACTTAAACCTATAACAGTCTCAATAATCAACGCAGCTACTAAAAGAACTAAAACAATCAAAAGTAAAAATCCTTAAGATCGTATTAAAAATAAAAAGGTTAAATGACAAGAAAAAAATAAATGATCAACGTCCTCCTCCATAATACCACAAAAACAACACTTAACATTAAAAATAATATTCTTCCTTTTTATAAGTTCAACCGTATTAAGCTTCTTATGAATGATCGGCCACATAGGGAACTTGGCTTTGGGAGGAGAATTATACTTCCATAAAAATTTAAAGGGGCGCAGAGAAACACCAGAAAAATTAATAAAATTGTACATAGAATTAACAGTGTAAACTAAGCTCTTATCTAGACTTCAACAAATTGAATCACCACTCTCATCTAAATGGTATAATGCTAATTTCGTTTTAAGTAATGCTAATTGCCTTAATAAATCCCCATCTAATATATTATCAAAGGACAACTCCCATGGAGGATGTAAATTTACTTTGTAAACATCTATTATTAAAGCATTCTTAAATATACTATTATTATAAAGCTTATGAAATTCAATTTTAAGCGGTACACTAGAAATCCAAGCATCATGCCAAAAATTAGCAAGATTACCTGAATGAATTGTCACCTTACATCCTAAATTAAAAACATCAAAACAATTCAAAACAGACTTCCAAAAGTGAGATAACTTATTAAGCCAACCAATACTAGTCCCGACAATAAACTCTCCTCTAGAATAATATGATTTTGAAACGATTAATTTCCATGAAGCCTTCACATCAGGGCATCTAAATTTCCATAGCTATTTGGCTATAAGAGAAGAATTAAAATTATATAAGTTAATGATCCCCAGACCCCCATCTTTCTTGGGTTTACAACACATCTCCCAGTTAACTAAACATTTATAACCTCTACAAGAAGAGACACCATTCCAAAGGTAATTACGCCTGATCCTATCATTCTTCTCAATAACCCAATGAGGAAACCGATGAATGGCCATCCAGTAGGAGGGAATAGCCGATAATACCGAATTAACAAGTACTAGTCTACCCGCCCTAGACAGAAATCTATTGTTCCAGCTCGATAACCTATTATTTATCTTATCTATAATGACTAACCAATCCTCCTTCTTAAGCTTCGATGGTCTAATCTTAAATCCAAAGTAATCAAAAGGAAACTTCATAACAGAACAGTTCAAGGTGCTAGCCACCAAAGACTCAACATTGTTGAAATCATTAAGAACCATAGCTGCACTCTTGTCAAAATTAATCCTGAGTCCAGATAGCATCTCAAAACAGTAAAGAATAAACTTGAGAGCAATAATGTGATTTGACAAATGGGAAGAAAATAATAATGTATCATCTGCAAATTGGAGAATAGATAATTCATTATTAAATTCCTCATTCCCAACACTACTTAGGACACCTAATCTTCCAGCTCTCTTTATAATTCTGGAGAAAACATCAACCGCTAAATTAAATAGAAAAGGTGATAAGGGATCACCTTGTCTAAGACCTCTCTTGGATTGTATCTTCTTACCCACTACCCCATTAACAACAATGTTTGAACAACCAGACCTAAGCAATAGTATGATCCAGTTAGTCCATCTGATGCTAAAACCTCTAGCGAGACATAATTCACATATAAAATCCCAATCGATTGAGTCAAAAGCCTTCTCAAAGTCTAACTTCAAAATGGCACAAGAAATATTATTTTTACAACAAACATTAATGTATTCTTGTACCGCTGCCACTCCATCTACTATATTCCTGCCTTTAACAAAGGTAGTTTGTGAACAATCAATAAGATCATTCATCTTGGCACTAAGTCTATTTGCTAGGACTTTAGAAATAATCTTAACAGATACGTTGATTAAGGAAATAAGCCTAAAATCCTTAAGAGAATTAGGTCCCTCTCTCTTATGAATAAGGATGACATTAGCAAAGTTGAAACTACCTAAACGCAAATCACTACTATAAAATTCATTAAATAGATCAATAAACACTATACCATAATGGCCAATTGGCAACTCTTATTTTTTTCAACTGCCAACACTTATACGTGTTGTAGACTAGTGACACTTATATGTGTTGCGGTAGCAAAAATGTGTCACCAAAAATGTGCCAACACTTCTATGTGTTGTTATGCTTGGTCAATTCTTCTTTTCTAAGGGCAAAAGGGTAAGTTGCCAAACATAACCCTAATCAGATGCTCAACGCATTGTCCTCAACACTTATTCTTTCCAGGCCGCAACATACGCAAATAAACAGAATGGACTTGAAGATTGAAATCAACGATTAAATCATCAACATCAGAGACACGGCAGAAATCGAAGAATTGAAATCTTGGATTTAAAGAATGGACTTTGAATTGGGGCTTCTAGGGATTGGGGATTCTAGGAATCAAGGCGGCTTCTAGGAATCACGATAAGAGGTAAAAAATTCGATTTCACTTCTAGGATTTCAACTTCCTTAAGCTGTTCGCACCTTTGATTATGTAAATTTTGTAGACGGTTAGGGTAGCTGTATTTGCAGAAGGAGCTGCAACGGATGATGCTAGAGAAGCGGGTGCTGATGTAGTTGTGGGTGATGAACTAATTGAAGAAATAAAAAATGGTACTTGTTGAGAACAATTCTTAGAGTAGAGTATGAAGACTCAATATTTATTTAATGATAGATTTTACACATCTATTATGCTGTAGAAACTGACGTTTCATCTTTGTATAGTGATACATATTTCCCTAATCCTGTAAGTCCATTCAATCTGGAATGTTAGACGGTATGCATGATACTTTAAGTTGATAAAAAGAGTAATCATATCTTCTATCTTCTTGAAATTTTCTCAATGTGTCCTTTTGTACTAGACCTCGCTTGTTCTCCCTTCATGTTTCAACTTCCTGATTTGCTTCTCCTCTCTTCACTTTTTCTTGCTGGTGAATGTCCATGCACTGAATAACCCTTTTTAGATAGCATTAAATTATAAAATCATTTCCTTGCTCATATAATTGAAAGAAATTTCTTGGATTGCTACAAATGTTTCCTTTCACTGCATTGTTTCATGCTGAATAATGTCGGATAATTGTGACATAAATTAGCGTATTAAGACAAATGAGCGATGATCGCTTAAAAGATACAGCAGGCATGCATATTGGTGGCAACTTTAATAATTTGTAAATGTAAGGACATTTGAATCAACCCTGATGATAATGGGACTTTGGTTATCTATTCTGGAGACTAGTAAACTTGCATGTGTTAAAATATAAACTGGTGCAAATAAAGCGTACTTGGATGCAAATTGACCTAACCTTGCACGGTTAAATCCCAATAAATATATATGCTAGTTGTTTTTTATACCAAGAGAAACTTTTAAAGAGCAATATGATGGAAACATATTTGTACAGCCAACTCTGATTTTTATTTTTATTTTCTTGGAAATTGGTTGATGGACTAGGTTTAATAGTTAGTGAAAAAGTATATTCTTGTACAATATGCCTTGCTAGCCAAAGGTTTTTATTTACTTGCTGCAAGCAGTTTGCTTTTCATCCATGTCCTTTCATTCTGATATCTACTTTGTAAATGATGGATGCAGTAGGGGGCAAACTTAATTTTGACAAGTGCATAGTGACTCCTGCTTTTATTCCTCGCCTTTCAAAGGTTCATATGAACTTAGAATTCTGTGAATGATTGTCTGATATCTATCATTAACCCACGTCTGATTGTTAAAATTTTCATTTAGCACATAACAATCATGGTAAAACCCATCTCATTTGAAAGCTGTTTTCTAATATACACTGCTTGGTGGATATCTTGGTTTCTTCCCTTAGAGTTTTAGAAAATTAAATTTGTTATGTAAGAGTTCCTTAGGCAGCTAGCCAGCATATTTTTCGTACCCTCAGTGGTGCTTGTCCCATAGAGCTTCAGTATATATGTCGTTTTGGCAGCTGTTCAGGTCAAAGTGTGAGTGGTAATGTTACCTAAGGCATCACCTCATGCAAATATTTTATTGTAAGAACATGAAGATAGCATGTGTTGGAACCCAACTCATACTCAATACTATGCTGTGTATTAATTAATATATTTCAGGAATTTCTCTAATTTTATTGTAGTTGCACCCTTACAGAAATATTTATTGAGGAAATGTGCATATAGAGGAAAAGATATATCAGTTGGAATGGTTGTTGTGCCTTCCCTTTTGTTGGGGTCCATGCTGGCCAAAGAATTTTCTCCTGTACAAGAACCAGCTTTGTTCTTGTAGTTGTCTTTTACTGCTACTTTCATGCTATGAACATGCTATGAACATGCTACGTGGGCACCTTCTTCCATATATATGCAAATCAATTTGGAGTGTTAACCTCTTTTTCATGCTATGAACATGCTACGTGGGCACCTTCTTCCATATATCTGCAAATGCCATATATACATCTGTAATGAGATTCTGCCCAAAATTACGCTATTTTGTATTGAAATCCTTGACAAAATGTCCAAAATCAGCTACCTGATAAATTTTAACAAAATAACATTTCCTTTTTGGTTCATTTTGGACATCAATGAATTTAGATATGGTTGAAGCCATTATATCTACTGATTTCTTTGTTGATGGAAAGATACAGATTTTTTTTATTGACATTTAATGTTTTGTCTTAGTAGTATACATACTTTGCTCTTCCATATACATTGACTTGACTCTGAACCTTCATGTACCGAAATGTCAACTGTGAATCACTAATCCTTGGGGTAATTAATCATCAATTAGAAATTATTATCTAGACTCTATTAATTTTTCAGATATCATTTTACATGTTTGCACAATTCATTCATTTCACTGGTAAGCCAATGTTTTTGCATGGTTTTTTTTTTCTTCGAGAAAATAAAACCTGTGCTTTTTTTAGATCTTGATCAGTTCAATCCTACCATTTTCTGATAATTTGGCGATTTCATCGATATGTGCTTGGAGAATTTTTTAACATTGTCACCATCAATGTCATTTGCGATCTAAAATAGCAAAATAACATTTTCTTTTTGCTTTATGATAACATTTCCAAATAAATACAAAAGAAGACTGCTCTAAACCTTTGGGAAATGTTTTGGTTTGAATGCTACAGTTATCCCTAAGTAAAAAAAAGTTCTAAAATACGTTCAAACATTTTATGCAGGATAAGGTTTCAGTTTTTATGTCTAAATTGGTCTTCTTTCGTCATTGTCCTGTCAATCTTTGGTTGATTGTTAGTTTGCATTCTAGGAAAACAAGTTTGATGTTTCAAGTTTCAACCATGAAATTTGTTAGTTTTTAAAATTAGCTATGGATAATGTTTATACAGTTCATTCTTTTATGATCATTGATTACCTCTTTATGGAAAATCAGTTTTGTGTTATGTCATGTAGATTGTAGATTTCATGGATGAAGGAAGAAAGAGATGCCTAAAACACTTTGCAAAGTGGTACTCTAATTTTATCAATAGGAAAATCAGTGATGCCTATATTAAAGAGGGAGTGATGTACACACCACAGGTAAAATAATTAGTATGGTTTATCTAAATTAGTAGATTTAATGGGTATTGTTAGTCTACGTAATGAAATTGCAGATATGCATGTTTTGGAAGTCATGTCATGGCTTGAAGGCAACAATATTTCATGAAACTATGACAATACATTTTCATACAATGCATGTTGAAATGTGTAATTTGTTGTTATTTTAGCTTTCGCAGTCAAAGCTTTTATGTAGCTAATTTGGATGTTGGCCTCATACTTGCTCATTTGTTTCGAGGCTTCATATTCTTGCACCAAATTAGAAGGTTGACATCAGGTTAGTAATTATCCTTACAATTTGTTGTATTTAAAATTTATCTCAATTGCCCATTATGTTGCTTATCTTTGTTGCAAACTGAGTTTGCAACTCAGTTCGACAGACCGAGTTTCTGCAACTCCCGTTTGCAGAACTTAGGCAAACTGAGTTTGCAACTCAGTTCGCGAAACTGAGTTTGCCAACTCAGTTCGACAACCTGAGTTGCAAACTCAGTTTTGCAAGTTTGCGCAAGTTTGCAAACTCATTCATTTTACATTTGTAATCAGCTGCTATTCATTTTACAAACTTTGCGGTTTTTGGTTGCTTTTTTTCAGTTTATAGTTCCGTCTGTAGATTCATATGAAAGCGAGCCTTTAGTTTTTTTATCTCTCCTTTATAAGTTTACAAAATTAAGGAATAAACATAACAAACTTCATTTATACCTACAAAATTATTGAATACTAGCTAAAGTCGCTGGTCTCTATTTTTTGGATTCAGAATATGATGTTTGGAGTTGTCTTAGTTCTAATTTATTCACAAAGATACATGCAAATCATCCCCTAGGCTCTCAACTTCATATTTCGACTATTTATGCGGTGAAAATTAAATAATTTTGATGAGCTTCTGCAAATCTTGAATTTTAAGACCAGTCTCTGCAATATTCCCATTGTTTGATGAATTTTAAGAACTACTACTATCATTATTTATTTATTAGATTTATTCATACAAATAACATCTTATACTTAATCAATCTCTCACAATCTTTATGCAATTTCGTGCACAGCAATTAAAACTTGTCATGGATGCTGTTATCTAGGATTTTCGTCATACCGAAAGGAATATTGCAGAGACTGGTCTTGGTCTTTTATTAGAAATGCTGAAAAACTTCCAGGTTTGTTTTTAAAAGCATATCAATTTTGAGTACATTTAAATCAAAACTCCAAGCTTCTGAAGTTTTTTTGTTGGGCTTGAATCCCCTTAGTGCTAATACAAGAAGTTTTTCGTTGGACTTGAAGTCCAAACTTCTTAAGTTTTTTCTTGCTCAGTTTTGATTAGAAACTGGGCCGAAAGGCTCATTTTCTAAACTGAGATTTGTGCTTATCTCTTGAGCTCAACAAATGATATTTGCTCTTATCTCTTGCTGAAGCCTAAATTTGGACTCAGCAAATGATATTTGCGCCTATCTCTTGAACTCAACAAATGATCATCCAACATTTTTCTGTGGTTTACACTTGTTATTTACCAGTTTTTCAATTTGTTATTTTTGTAAAAATGAGTGCATTTATATTTTGTAGGCACTTGTGGAGGAGGAGGAAAAAACAGAATTTTGAATGTAATGGCAACGAGAAAGCAAATATGTGTGATCTTGACAATGATCCTATCTCCGAAGTTTTTGGTTCTGATAAAAAGAAAAATTATTGTCGTGCATGTAACAAATATTTGAGCATTATGCGATTGTGACATTGTTGAATTTGAAATATTGGAAGCATGTAACAAATATTTGAGCATTATGCGAATGTGACATTGTTGAATTTGAAATATGGAATTGTACCAAATATCATATTGAATTGATATTTTGAATTATATACGTGATTGAAAATCATAAAGACATGTTATATATACTGATTTATAAGTGTTAGCAATTTATGTATGCCAACATTTATAAGAGTTAGTAGGATTATGATACTGACATTTATAAGTGTTACCATATCTTATGGTTCCAACATTTATAAGTGTTAGCAATGAATATGTTTGTAACTCTTATAAGTGTTACCATATCTTATGGTTCCAACATTTATAAGTGTTAGCAATGGATTTACTCTAACACTTATAAGTGTTACCATATCTTATGGTTCCGACATTTATAAGTGTTAGCAATGAATATGTTTGTAACACTTATAAGTGTTAGCAATGAATATGTTTGTAACACTTATAAGTGTTAGCAGTTACTCTGTTTGTAACACTTATAAGTGTTACAGGAAATTCCTCACAGGTCGTTGGTGACACTTAAAAGTGTTACTGAAATTATTTGTAACACCTATACTTGTTGGGAATCCCCTGTTTTGGTGTAGTGAAAATCAAACTTTAAAACTTCCCAAAATTACTTGTAAAATAGAACCGAGAAACCATCAGGCCCAGGAGCTTTGTCACTAGGCATATCACTGATAGCCTTCCAAATCTCCTGCTCCGAGAAAGGTTTATCTAAATCTACAAGGTCAACCTTAGTATCAGATGGATATAAGTCATTCAATCTGACATTTATTCTACTCTTAATCTTAGTACCAAAAATATGCTTATAATACGTAATGAAAGCTTCGTTTAAATCCTTCTGCAAGGTCAATTCCACATCATTAAGAATAATAGAATGAATTAGATTATCCCTTCTCCTCTTATTAGCCACACTATGAAAGAACTTTGTATTATTATCCCCCTCCTTAATCCATTGGACATGGGATCTTTGTCTCCACATAATCTCTTCTTTTTCTAAAATCTGTTTGAGATCTTGTCTAAGGTTACAATATCTGTCCTTTTTCAGTGGAATTAAGGATCCTGGACTCACTAATTTTATCTAAGTCTAGCATCCCACACATGATCTTATCTTTTCTAATTCTTACACTACCAAAAATAAATTTATTCCAATGTTTAAGGAAAAATCTCAACTTACCTAACTTTGCAACAAATATCTTTGGGGAATTTCCCCTATACACATTATTAAAATAAAACAAGGACTTCCACTTAACAGAAACAAGGTTGATAAAACTAGGATCAAGTAACCACATCTTCTCGAATTTGAAATTCCTACTAATAAAAATATTCGACTCGCACATAAGAATGATAGGACAATGATCAGAACGCAAAAAAGGTAAGCCCTTAACTCTACAAATCGAAAATCTATCATCTACCTCAGAACTAATAAAAAATCTATCTAATAAGGAAAAAAAGGACTATCACGAGGGACATTTGACCAAGTGAACGATCTGTTTGTTAGAGGAATCTCAATCAAATTATTAACTAGAATGAAATCATTGAATTCCTCCATATCAGAGAAATGGCCTTCCCGAGGTGATCTCTCCCCTAAAAACCTAGTGACATTGAAATCCCCCCCCCCACAATCCAAAGATTGGGGGAGAGATTCCTAAAATCAGATCATTCATCCCACAGGAGTCTCCTCTCAATCTTTGTGTGGGGGCCATACACATTAGTGATGCCCAGGGAAGAATTATCAATAAGGGATGCTAAAATAACGTGTAAAGAATGTAACTTAGGAATCTCCTGCACAAGTCTATATTGATTATCTTTCCAACCAATCGTAAGTCCCTCGGCAGTACCATTTGCCGGAAGACAAACCCAATTACGAAAAAGGGACCCACCTAACCTAGTATAAAAACTAAAATCAGGGTTCTCAATTTTTGTCTCTTGAAGCAAAACAATATCAATATGATAATCTTTAAAAAAAGTCCTAACTTTAGCACATTTTTTAGGATCATTTAGACCCCTAATATTCCAGCTAACGATCCTCATCTACTCAAAGAAGAAACTCTCTCCCTAATTCCTTACTCCTAATGTACTCTGCGTCAATCTCAATATCCGAAAAAATAAAGGCAGTATCATTAGCGAGCTGAAATAACTGACTAATTGAAAGGCTACCCAAAGCAAAAGGAGTATAATCACTACCAAAAACCGGAGACATACCTGAGCCCATAACCATACAGCTACTACTAGCATTCGGATTCAGGGACTTTCCTCGAGATGACGATGGACCATATCTGATCCTAGCGCTACGCCGAATCAAACTAGAACTGGGAACCACTCTCCTACGTCTCCCCCTCCTGGACGAAGGAGTGGATACATCACTACTCTGAGAATGTCCACCGCTAGACTCTATCAATCTATTACTAACTGAGAAGCTCGAACCAACATCAGAAACACACAGATCGAGGCATATCATACTCCAAAGAAGACTCACCAAAGCATGGTCTCAAGAACAAAGAACAAAGTCCTACACCCAATACACTCATAATCACTACACCAACACCCCTATCACACGAAAACCGAAAGCCACTCAAAGCAGAATCCGCTACCTGCCGCACAATGACTAACCCACCACCATCTATGTTAACTACACTACAATCAAATGACTCAGTTTCACACATGTAGCACATGCAGTCAAACTTTCCTCTCCTGACAAACATTTGCACAATGCAATAACAATGAGACTGAATGTCCTCCCTCATCACAACTTTACTGGTCGTATCAGCAAATGAAGTAATCAACTTGTCCTCACTCCCATTGATTCGAGACACCAGACTGTCACGAACATTAACTTTCCCATTAATATACCTCCCAACTTTAACACGCTTAACTTTGAATCCTTTTCTTTTTGAGATAGAAGCCTTCTGAGTATCTTCATTACTAATCACTGAATTAGGCCTCCCATTTTTTCCAATTCCTGCTAATGAATCACCATCATTAACTAACCGATAAGAATCAATCCCTTCCTCAAAGTTCTCCAACAACCCATAACTATTCGAAAGTACAATATCATCCGCCACATTCCAATCTACCTTCTCCTCAAAATCTGAACTGAAAAGAAGGTCCACAACCTCATCAACAATTTCATAACCACTCATATCAATCGAATCATCTCTTGTCATCGATTCTTTTACTGTAACGACCGTGGATTTCGCCCGACCTCAATTGATCGCAAGATCGATCAAGACTGTTCAAAACCCGCGTACGTTAACTTTGGGCATACAACACATCAGAACAACAACAAAGACTTTTATAACATCAACAATAAATGTTACATCAGAGTACAGAATATATCAGCGTACATCGATAAATAATACAGCGGAAGATACATTTAAATTAAATTAAATACATTGCAGCGGAACTAATCTCAGCGGAAGGCCATCAATATTCTGGACCTGGCTTCAGACTTCAATCCAGAATCCTGCTTAACTATATCTGCAAAAAGCTACTCGACTGCCCGTGTGGAAAGAGGGCACCCGAGTTTGCAAAGTGAAACAAACTACAGGTCAGTCGTGGGACTGGTGTGAGAATTCTTAACTTAACTTATCTAATAAGTAGGCTAATCACAGGACCACGCCGCTAACGCGGAACGGGTTTACTCCATTGGATTTCCAGTGCATAATTAAAGTAAATCGTCAAATAACGTAATGCTTTTTAGAAAAATGAAACCATTATAAGACCCAGGTCCATCACACAAAGCAACGCACACAAGAGGATAGGGTTTTACCTTATAATGGTCAAAAGATGCTTGATACGTAAAAACAATATTATTATTAGTGTGTATATATATATTTAAAACATTCAAATATAATATCAATCCTAGACGGCATAGGTACCATATACTATGTCGCCGTATATAAGTTTACAATCAAAATCGCAAGGGCATATTGGGAATTGGGTTTCCATCATGAGTCGAGGCTAGGGGCAAGCTCCTCTCCAATTCGAGACACTCTAGCAAATGCCTCAGGATCCCCCGCAGTGAACCCTTGGATGCGGTAGGGCCGGTCCCCGTCTATCGGCAGTGGATTGGTTATGCCTGAACACACGCTTCCCGGTTCCTTTGAACCTATAGTATGACCACTATCGGCCTATAAAAATCCAAGGCGCCCCAAAATCCATCATGCACATAAGTAAAATGTCAGGGCTGGTAGGTCACTGACACCACTCTAGCTAGAAAGAAACGTGTGCACTCCCTACGGTCCATATCCCGTTTTTGACTCATACCAGGGTGTGAGGCTCGCGAAGTCACATTATACACAAAGCTATGCCTAAACAGGCTATGCTTTGATCATCAGCCACAAGGCCTGCTTTTCAACAAAG
The DNA here is from genome assembly GCA_030737875.1 of Allium sativum. Classification (NCBI taxonomy): domain Eukaryota; kingdom Viridiplantae; phylum Streptophyta; class Magnoliopsida; order Asparagales; family Amaryllidaceae; genus Allium; species Allium sativum. The sequence goes on from CM060924.1 coordinate 684,488,928, forward strand.
CCTTGATCATTTGCATCTTAGCATGCCACATTGTCAGACCCTACCATATTATTGATCATCCACCAATATATATATAACCTCTAAGCTCATACGTCTTAGAGAAGGGTGATAAGTAAAGAATAAATTCTTCACCACCAAAACAGAAATATATAATCAGTAGCGTTCAACAAATACAGTAGGAAGGAATACAATGTCAGACACGTAATCCATTTACAAGTCCGCTCTGGGTCTGAGCGAAACAACGTGTCCGTCGATCTCCAAATGCGTTTGGACGATCATTACCAAATACCTTGCCTTGGAAGGCCAATCCCAATTCAAGATACCAGTCATCATCATCCCAACGATGTGAAAACCTTCGGTCTTCAATCACCGTCTTCGTCTTCGACTCTTGATCGTCGTGATGATTATTCAGAATGGGTTAAACCCGGTCTTTCTGAATAACTCACGTGATTTAAAAATATGTGTTAATAAAATTCAGCCAACGTCTCATTCCAATTCCGAATATTCTTTAAATAAAATATTCAAATTCTTAGGGAAAGGTTCCCATTAATTTTATCAAAGATAAATCTTTTTAATTTAATCTTCAATCTTTATTTATCCATATTAAACCAAATTATGGTTTATCCAATCTAATCGGAATTTACGCCTTATCGAAATAATTATAAATTAATTAATCCCCATCCCGATCTTTTATCCCAATTGGTTCAGGTAAACTTAATTTCCATTACCCATTTAAATCTAATTAAAGATTTAATTAACGCATGGAGTTAAACTGGTGGAACTCCATTTTTGATCCTTAGTTCAGTAATTTTATTTACTTAATTCCTCTCCATTCTAATTAAAGTTTTAATTAAAACCTTATTTCGTTTTAACCTTCCAAAGTCATTATTAAATAATTAATCAAAAATTAGGAAATTAATCCCCTCATTAATCCAGGTTAAAGAATAAATGTTATTTAAAACATAATTCACGATAAACCCAAATTCAAGTTTCATTGTAAATCCGTGGTTATAATAAAACCATTTTTAATTCCCTTTTATTTATTTTAAAATAAATAAAACATTTATTCCGATCTAAATATCATTTCTCATATTAAAATATTATTTTCAAAATATTAATTTTGAAATTAACTCTTTTAATATTCATTATAAAATGGATAATATAAGTTAATAAACTTATTCAGGTTAAAATGATGTTTCTATTTAAAATGGTTTAAATAATCCAATTCGTTATATTATCCATTTATGATTTATAATGGGCCAGACTTCTCACATTAGGCCTACAACTTGTGGATGCTGGATATGCCGGTTGGGTCCGGGCAGACTTATTCCACAGTTGGGCTTAACCACGAGTCAAAACCCAATTTGTATTCGTGTACTTGGACCTCTCACATTAGGCCCAACATTTATGGCTGCTGGATATGCCGGTTGGTTCCGGGCAGACTTCCGCCATAAACGTGACCTAACCTCGTGTCCAAGAGCAATTATAATTATAATTATTTTCTAAAAATATTGTTTTTTAAAAAAAAACTAACTTCTAAAATATCATATGTTCCAAAGTATAACTTTACATTGAAATATTTTTTATATTGCCTTTCCAATTTTTCAATAAATATCGACCTTTCCCTATTATTATAATATTATAATAATAATTACTTCAAAAATGGTTTTTAATTACGATATCAAAACCTACCATTCCAACATTAAACGTATTCCTTTCCAATCAATCCATTTATGTTAAATTTTGAAATCACATCTTTTAAATTTAGTGTTAACATAAAAACGAAAGCTTTTCAATTCAAATCTTCTTGTTATATTTGGAATGTAATTTTACTAATTTAATATTTCATTAAAACTTTCTAAGTAATAGAAATTTAGTTTCCTTAATTCAAGCGTCAATTAATTCCATTAATTGAATAATAAATGAAAATTATTTTTTTCATTCAAAATTGGAATGAGACTGTGACGGCAAGGAATTTCGCTCGGTCCGAACCAGTCGCTAAACCGACGCAGACCGTTCGAAACGCCCTATCGTTTGAGAACAGGCCACAACAGAACGCAAACAGAAGAACATTTCATTGTCTATTACAACAATGCATCAGATTACAAGAATATACAGAGTATAAATGAATATTACACAGAAATATCAGAGATTTAAATTACATTTAAATACATCGCAGCGGAAAATAATAAAATACACAACTAGAAGAGATATACGGATACAAAGCTTTCCGGATATCGTTCTAGCTGTAAACCAGGATCCTGTGAATATAAATCTGCAAAACCAAAACTACTAGCTGCCCGTGTCAAAATAGGGGCACCCAGAGTTTAGGTTAAAACAATAAACTCCAGGTCAGTCATGGGACTGGTGTGAGAACTAAAACAGTTAATCTTTATTTTTAAAGTTAGGTAAATCAAGGGACCACGCCGTATAACACGGAACGGGTTTCCTCCCAAGAATACCAGTGCATAAAACAAACAGCGCAATGCTAAATAAAGAAAAATGAAGCTGTTATAAGACCCAGGTCCCATCACACAATGCAACGCAGCCGAGGATAGGGTTTTCCCTTATAATAGCCAAAGAATGCTTAGTACGTTTAAAACAAATCGTTTGATACTATTATAAGTGCATAGTGTATAAAACAACTTCAAGTCATAAGTATCAATCATAGGCGACATGAGCGTCCCATGCCACTATGTCGCCATATATAGGTTAACAATTAAAACCGCAAATGTCACGTATTTGGAAATTGGATTTCCGTCTATGAACCGAGGCCAGGGATCGTCCTCTACCGATTCGAGACAATCTAGCCTACCATGCCTCAGGAACAGCCGCAACTGCCCCCTGGATCGTCAGGGCCGGTCCACCGATGTGGATTATTATGCCTGAACAATACGTCTCCCCGCCCTTTGGGGCGCAAACGAGCCAACGAATGACTCCATCGGACCCAGATCGTCCGATCAAACCGAGGCGCCTCGCAACAGCAACAACCACATAAGTCAAACTCGTCAGGGCGTGTAAAACCACTGACGCCACTTTTAGCTAGAAAGAAACGCAAGTCCTCCCTGAGGTCCGTCTCCCGTTTTTGGTTCATACCGGGTGTGAGACTCGCGAAGTAAACGTTACACAAAGCTACGCCACAAAGGCCGTGCTTTGATCATCACCACAAGACTTTGCTTTTCAACAGAAGCCTCGATCAATTGCCACTTAGGCATGCCACACAGGCAATTCACTCCATGCGTTTGATGTCCATCAATATATAACCCCTGAGCTCGTACGTCTCAGAGAAGGGCGTTAAGCAAGAGAATAAATTCTCCGCCGCCAAACAGATATATATTTAATAGAAATCAATCACACAGACTAAAATCCAATGTCAGACACACGGTCCATTTACAAGTTCGTACTGGGTCTGAACGAAACCGGAGGCACCTAGTACCCCGCATATCCATCGATCTCCAAGTACGTCTGGACGATCACCAACTGTTTCCATCTTCTTGGGTGTACAGCCCGATCAAGATCATCAGTTATCACCCAAACGACGTGAAGACTTCCGGTCTTCGACCACCGTCTTCATCTTCGACACCACGTCGAATCAGTTATTCAGAATGGGATAAACCCGGTCTTTCTGAATAACTCGCGTAATATTATAAAAGTGTTACACAAACACAACATACGCCTCATTCCAATTCAGAATATTCTTTTATTCAAATATTCCTATACTTTGGGAAAAAGTTCCCATTAATTTTATCCAAGATAAATTCTTTAAATTTATTCTTTAATCTCCTTTGAATATCAATTCCAACTAGTCGGGATTATCGAACCACACCGAAGTAATCATTTATTTTATTTTCCCAATCCCAACCTATTCATCCCATGAAGTAAAACTGGTAGTACTTCATATCTAACACCACAGTGTTATCGGTAATTCAATTACCATTTCACGTTCAAATCTAATTAAAGATTTAACTATCGCTTGGAGTAAAACTGGTGATACTCCATTCTCGATCTTTTCAATCTATTTAAAGATTCATTAAAACTCCACTTAGTTTTAATCTTTAACTGGGTTAAAGAATCAGTGTCATTTAAAACACGGTTCACGATAAACCCAAAGTCACATTCATTAATTATCGGGTTAAAGAACAAGTGTTATTTAAAACACTGTTCACGATAAACCCAAAAATCAATATCAATTCAATTCCAATTAAATATTATTTAATTGGTACACTTCATTAAATCTAAATAAAAAGATTTAATCATTTCTCAACTGGGTTCAAGAACAGTGTTAATGAAGACACCATTCACGGCAAACCCAAATCACATTTGATATTAAATACAAGGCTCTGAATAGAAAATATACCGGCTTATATTCAATATTAAATTCTACGACTAACAAATATCGCATTGGAAATAACGATATATATATATATCTTTCAAATTTCCATAACAACATTTGTATAATCACGAAATCCAACATCGAAATATTCCGAAGACAATTTCGATTCAAATCCATTCCAATGCAATCATTGGAAATTTTGGTTATTTTCAAAACCCCTTTTTCAAATTCAATTTATTTATTTAAAAATAAATAGAATTATAATTCTAGTTCAAAACTAGTTCATTTCGATAAAAATCTATTTTTATCTTTTCAAATATGGAGTTTTTCATCCCAAATCTTCACAAATCATTTCTTATGATTTTACACAAATTATTGCTATTTTTAATAATTTTATCAAGGCCTGTACAGTCGATTTCCATCAATGGCCATCGAACTGCACTTACAGCGACCTTTTTCAAATTTGATTTGGACATAAATCCAAATCCAACCGTTAGATTTCAAATTTCTAATATTCGTTAGAAAGCCCTTTTCGATACGAACCCAACGGTTCCGGTTTTAGGAGAATCCGACGGTCGGATCTCCCGTAATGTCCGTTTGAAATAAATGGTCGAAATTCACAAACTGCCGCGGCGCGGCGCGTTCTATTCAGGCCATTATATTATATATATATAATATATATTTCGTCGATTTCTATTTAAAACGAATTATATAAATAGTTTTAAAATTCGTTTCAAAAGCAATTTCAACTTCCATTTCAATTCAAATCAAAATTGAATTCTTCTTTATAAATTCGGTTTAAAATTCATTTCTATTCAATTCAAATTTCCATTCAATTTGAATTCATTTCAATTCGTTTTCAATTCAATTTGAATTCGTTTCAATTCATTTCGAAATCGTTTTCAATTCAATTCATTTCGAAATCGTTTTCAATTCAATTCATTTCGAAATCGTTTTCAATTCAATTCATTTCGAAATCGTTTTCAATTCAATTCATTTCGAAATCGTTTTCAATTCATTTCGAAATTGTTTTCAATTCATTTCGAAATTGTTTTCAATTCAATTCATTTCGAAATCGTTTTCAATTCAATTCATTTCGAAATTGTTTTCAACTCAATTCATTTCGAAATCGTTTTCAATTCAATTCATTTCGAAATCGTTTTCAATTCAATTCATTTCGAAATCGTTTTCAATTCATTTCGAAATCGTTTTCAATTCAATTCATTTCGAAATCGTTTTCAATTCGATTCATTTCGAAATCGTTTTCAATTCGATTCATTTCGAAATCGTTTTCAATTCAATTCATTTCGAAATCATTTTCAATTCAATTCATTTCGAAATCATTTTCAATTCAATTCATTTCGAAATCGTTTTCAATTCGATTCATTTCGAAATCGTTTTCAATTCAATTCATTTCTTCTATAAAATGATATTTTTATTTTTCTAACACATTTTTAGAAAATTTCGGCGGCATAACGGCACGATACTAGAAACGGGACAAGGCCTAGCCTTATCCCCGGTCTAGTGAAGGCCCACGCCATTCACACATCAATCAAAATCACCAAACAACCAAATTCAAATCACATCATATAACTAATCTATGCAACCAAACAAACAAGTCCATGGTCTGTGGACGATTGTGTCGGGTGCTACTAAGCACCGTCTGCATCCTAGTATATATATATAACTAGAAAAGAAATTGAAAGGTGAGAAATTCTCACTGAGGGATCCACTCCTCCATTTCATTTCTGAATCTCTGAATTCCTTTTTGATATTCAATCTGTTCCATCTCACTTCTTTTCACGCTGTTCATATACAAATAAAATTCACACTTTTATTTCACTGTATATATAATAAAAATCAGATTTTTATTTCGCTACATAAATAAAAATTATATTTTTATATTCTCTGTTATATAAAAATTCTATATCGCTACTGTATATATAAAAAAAATCGTATTTTTGTAACACGCCTCATATATATAAAAATTGAATTCTTATCTTCACTTCTTTATAAAAATTATATTTTTATATCGCACCTCTCCTAATAAAGATTATATTTTTGTAACTCTATCTAAATAAAAAAAATATTTTTATATCTTCTATCATATAAAGATCATATTTTTAATACTCTACTTATATAAAAATAATATTTTTATTCTTTCTCTAATATAAAAATTATATTTTTAACCTTCTCCTATATTAAAAATTATATTTTTAACCTTCTCCTATATTAAAAATTATATTTTTAACCTTCTCCTATATTAAAAATTATATTTTTAACCTTCTAATGTCATACTACATATGAAACTAATTTTTTTTCATTTTATAACTTATTTACATTATCTAAAGAAAGAAAAATAATAAATAAAGCAAATAAAGCTTACAGTGGTCAAGGAAAAGGGGAGGGGCGCTGTTTGCTCGCTGCAGTCGGAGAAGGGGAGGGTTGCGCTCGGGTGAGAGGAGGAGCATCAGCAGGTGGTGGCGCTGGAGTTGAGCGCGGCCTCCTCCTCACGCTCGCGGTCTTCTTCGATGGCGTCTGGGGTTCGGAAGTGAAGGGCGATGGTTGCTTTGGGGTGCGGCGCGTTGGGATTCACGATGGCTTCATCGCAGTCTCGCGGGCTTCGTCGGTGAAGTGATCGAAGGAGGAGATGGAGGGAGGGGAGCGGCTGTCTTGGGTGGTGGGCGCGGCGTCTCTGCGATGAGGGCGGCGGATCCCTCATCCGCGATTCGGAGTTTCCTTTTTTTTTTATTCGTGGTTTGACAGAACGATAAGGGAGAGAAGAGAGGGGGTGTGTGCTTTGACCAAGTTTTATAATATATTTAATTAAATTAAATTCTCCCAAAAAGTAACTTTTTATTTCGAACTCGAAATCGAACCCACCAACTGTCGTCCCTAGCTAATTACCCCTATTCCGAACACAATGGGATATGTCACGTAGGCCAATTCGATCGTTACGATCGGTTTCCGTTGAATTTAAAATATAAATCAGTATATATTCAATTTGAACGCACATTTCAAATTACCGGGGCCACACACCAACTCGAAAATTTCCAGAAAAATTATTTCTAGATTCGTATTGACGATACAGTCCTAACAAAACTAATTTCGTCAAATTCTGAGACCGTTTGAAAAATGGCCATTTTCCAGTCGATGGAATTCAACTGAAATTCTCCAAACGCGTTTAACTGCGCCACGCTCACATATTGATTCAGAAAATTATGAATTTTGAAACCTAGCAATAACTTGACATCACGGACCCAACAAAACTGGTTTCGTCGAAATCCGAGGTCGTTTGCAAAATGGCTATTTTTAAGGGCCGAAATTCTATAGCGACTATTCAGAATTTTCACTTGGACATATCTTTTGATTCCCGCTACGAAATCTTGATTTTTCGGATTCGTTGGAAAGATATCATCAATTAGATCCTAATGTTTTTGGTTTCACTAAAATCCGGATTGTTTTGCACCCGATACATTCAATTGAAGTTTGAAATCGAATTATCGAACTACCGCGTCATTTTCAATTCTATTTATAATTATATATAATTATTTATATTCTAACGACGACGCGTATAATATATACAATCGATTCTATTCCAAATAAATTTTCTCGTCGATATTATCTAGAATAATTCATTTTAAATATTCAAAATTCGCTAAAATTGCCAAAATAAAATTTTTAAACTGGCCCAGATTTTCCGAGTTATTACAGAGACCCACACCATTTCCATATAATTCAATTATACAGATTTCATTCATTTATCTCATAACAATTATCAAACATCCATTAACAGCCAAAGTGCATTTCTAATTAACCACAAGGGTGACGTGTATTCAAATGTCAACCCCTGACCCGTGTGGGGTTTCAACCAACACAAGTTCGAATAAAATAAACTGTGCTTCTGGACGATGTGTGAAAATTGATCGTCCAATCACATAAACAAGTCAGGTCACTTGTAAATGGCAGTGTGTACATGTGCTTAAATAGAAACATACATAACAAACACAATTTGGCATGTTCACATATTTCAAGTTTCAACTATTCGATGTCAAGTTTTCATGTTGAATAAGATGATAATAACATGACACTTATGTTGCAACACATTTCTTTTAACTAATTTAAAACAAAAATAAAATCTTTTATTTCAAAAACAAAATCAAAACTTTAATTATTCAAAAATAAAGATCAAAACTTATTTTAATCATTTCAAAATAAAGAACAAAACTTTACTTATTTTAATCATTTCAAAATAAAGAACAAAACTTTATTTATTTTAATCGTTTCAAAATAAAGAACAAAACTTTATTAGTTTTAACCGTTTCAAAATAAAGAACAAAACTTTATTAGTTTTAATCGTTTCAAAATAAAGAAAAAAACTTTATTAGTTTTAATCGTTTCAAAATAAAGAACAAAACTTTATTAGTTTTAATCGTTTCAAAATAAAGAACAAAACTTTATTAGTTTTAATCGTTTCAAAATAAAGAACAAAACTTTATTAGTTTTAATCGTTTCAAAATAAAGAACAAAACTTTATTAGTTTTAATCGTTTCAAAATAAAGAACAAAACTTTATTAGTTTTAATCGTTTCAAAATAAAGAACAAAACTTTAATAGTTTTAATCGTTTCAAAATAAAGAACAAAACTTTATTAGTTTTAATCGTTTCAAAATAAAGAACAAAACTTTATTAGTTTTAATCGTTTCAAAATAAAGAACAAAACTTTATCAGTTTTAATCGTTTCAAAATAAAGATGTAATCTCTATTACCAAAACAAAGATTTAGCCTCTTATAGACAAAAACAAAGTTTTAATCTTTATAGACAAAAACAAAGATTTAGCCTTTTATAATCAAAAACAAAGTTTTAATCTTTATAGACAAAAACAAAGATTTAGGCTTTTACAATCAAAAACAAAGTTTCAATCTTTATAGACAAAAACAAAGATTTAGCCTTTTATAATCAAAAACAAAGTTTTAATCTTTATAGACAAAAACAAAGATTTAGCCTTTTATAATCAAAAACAAAGTTGTAATTTTTATAGACAAAAACAAAGATTTAGCCTTTTATAATCAAAAACAAAGTTGTAATTTTTATAGACAAAAACAAATATTTAGCCTTTTATAATCAAAAACAAAGTTGAAATTTTTGTAGACAAAAACAAAGATTTAGCCTGTAACGACACGCAAATCCGAGCTATCTGAGTTGACTAAATACAACACACGTCCAACCCAAATAACACAGAAATACGACTCATTATTAGAAAGAAGTTAGAGGATGAGAAATAGGAAGAAAGAAATATTAGAATAGAAGAAAAACGAAGATCACAACTCACAGCGGAACGAATAAAATATATTATATAACATAAGCTTTGAAATACAAATCTGTTTTGTACATATACACATACCATCACCAGGGTACACATAACATTTGATTCAGCGGAAGTAACTCTATATAACTAACGTTGAAGCCTCCTTCTTCAAGCTCCTCCAAGTGTATCTGTAAAAGCCTGAAACACTTGACTGCCCGTACAAATTTGGGCACCCAAGAGTTTAGGAAAACAAAACAAAACAAACTCTGGGTCAGTCATGGGACTGGTGTGAGTAAACTCCAATCACTTGTTTAACTTTAAAAATCCTTTCAAAAGAAAAGATAATAGTAAGACCAGCCCACACATAAACATGGACGGTTTTTACCTTACTATAACCCAAAACACTTTGATACGAAAATCCAGTGATATTATAATAATGTCTACATCAAGTAAATAACCAAATAGTAGAACGCTTGCATCTCACGCTCCACATATATAGTATATAATCAAAAACCCGCATGGCGCTTATTGGAGATTGGATTTCCAACATGACAAGGTATGGGACCACCTTCCGATGATGTATCTCTAGAGGCGAATACACCTGGGTTCAACAAGAACGTCTTGCAACCCGGCCCACACATGACCGACCACTCATTTCGCTTGAGTGTATCGAATGTATATCACCAACGGTTGGACTCAAACCACCGTTTCCCGAATGGGCAGAATCGATAGATTTAGAAACAAAGGGAATTTCTCTAGATAGGTGATTATACACCCTAATGGGTGCGACCCACATAGCCATGCTGCCTGCCCGATTTTTGTCATTTCCCGGTTGTTGAGGCCTGAGGCTACGAATACTTACCATTCATTGATAACACAATCACTTTGAATGCCACATCGTCAGATCCGTTGATCACTGGTTGAGTTTGCACAAATATTCTGGATATTATGCTAAGGGATAAATCCGTTGCCACCATATACATTCATACAGACCAACCCATTTGATCATTGGAAATACTCTGTCAGACATTCGTCCATTTACGTTCGTTCTGGGATTGAACGAAACCGAAGGCACTATTTCTATTACTAGAAAAAGCCCTTGCACTTCACTCCGTCTTCAATATATTCAGCATACTTGGTTCGCAACGCTTATGCCGATACGGAGTGGTTCTTTGGATAATAATCCAACCGGTCTCTCCATATTGACAACGATGGTCAAAACTTCGATAGTCTGTGATTTAACTATCGAATAAAAACAAGTGTTCAATCAACATATCAAACAAATCACTGGGCCCTTTAATTAATACTTCATTAATTAAATCACTTCTCTATTTTCTCTATCAATATTTGTTAACCAAATATTTCAATAATCATCTCGGCCTCTTATGCCATTTGGAAAACATTTCCAAACATTAACTTCTTTTATTTTCTATATATTAGAAAATATCTCTATTTGCAATTGGAAACAATTCCAATCACTTATCTCTATCTCTTTTTGTTTACAACATTCGATTTTTATATTCACTTTCCTATCGAATTCAATACGTCGATACAATGATTTCTAATTATCAAAATATCTTAAAAATATTCTAACTCCTTAAATTTCCCGAAAATTTCGCCATAACCTCCCCTGTATCGGGAGCATCGGGAAATTTCAAATAGCTTCCCGGTATCTTCCTCAATCAAAAAGAAAAAGGAAAAGCCAAGCGGCTTGCCGATACGGCGCATCAAACCCATATATGAATTTAAACATGTACCTTTTTGTCGGGCACATAAATAAAAATCTTCATATACTCCATCCCATATCTGTTTAACACCTGTTCACCTGTTTCCAATTCAATTTCAACTCAACCCATTCGTTTGAATTCAATTTTGAATCGTTTGAATTCAGTTTCGCTCAATTATTCTTTAATTAGCCTTTTTGCCTATTTCACTTCTTTGTTGAACATAACATGTTCGAACAAAATATTTAACTCGTTCATAACCAAATTGAATTTCAATTTCAATTCTAGTTCTCTTTTCTATTTCGAATATAAATTTCAAATCGAATTTACTTATTCAAACTCCAATATCCCTTTGAAAACTCATTAACTAATTTCTATTCAATTTAGTTAATTCTATTCAATAAATCAAAATCTGGTTTCTGTTTCAAAAATCATATTCATTTACACAACTTGAATTCACATATATTATACAACTCAACTCTGAAATTTTCTAAATAGAACTTCGGATTTCCTCTTTTAAAATCCTTTTATAATGTTAAATAAACTATTATGGTTTAAACGATTCTGGCGCTGCTTTTCTGAAAATTTGATTTTGACATAACTCAAAATCTATACGACGAAATTCAGATTTTTCTCTTTCATTTGAAAACTATTATCAAACCGGTCCTGACGTTTCTTGTTTCAAAGAATTCCGACTTCAATTGGGTTTTGTATATTCGATTGAAGTTCGAATCGCCAATTTACGAACTGCAGTGCTGCGGCGAGTTCGTTTTAATTATATTTATATATATAAACCTTTAACTTCTAAACTTCTTTCAAATGAATTCAACTCCATTCTGATTTTATTTTGAATATATATCAAACATTATTTTCCAACTCAACAAATATTTCTGATCTTCTATTTCATTTATATTTGAAGTCTATATTCAAATTCCAATTCGATTCTAATTCAAATTCTATATTCAAATTCTATTTCAACTATTTGAATTTAAATTCCATTTTTAATCTATTTGAACTTCAAATATTTAAACTCCATTTTTACTTGAACTTCAAATACCACATTTATATTCCTTTGAATCCAAATATCATGTTTCAAATCTCTTTGAATCCCTCTTGTTCAAATTCTTTCTAATTAAACTCCATTTGAGTTTTGTTTGAATCCTTATATTTAACACCATTTGAATTCTATTTGAATTCTTATATTTAAATCCTTTTTATTAAGACCCATTATTTAAATCCCATTTGAATTTCCCTTATTTCAAATCCATTTGAACTCCTTTAAAATTCAAATTCCATTTCAAAATTTATTTGGATTTCCTATTTTGAAATCCTATTCCACTTCTTACTTTGAAGTCCTATTTTCAAAGTTTATTTCAAATTCTATTTTGAAATCTCATATTCAAATTTCTACCTGAATTTCTATATTCAATTCCATGTTCAAATTCAACACTTGAATTTCTATTTCAAATCTCAATTCAAATTTTCATATTTGAATCCCATTTCAAATCTCTATTCAAATTTCATATTTCAATTCTATTTCAGATTCTCTTTTGAAATTCTATTTTGAAATTCTATTTCAAATTCTATTTGGAAATTCTATTTCAAATTGTCTATATTCAAACACCATTTGAAAGTTCTATATTCAAATCCACCTTGGATTTTCTATTTGAATTCTAAATTCAAATTTTCTATTTCCTTTTCTTTTTGAATTCAAATTTCCATTTCCTTTTCTTTTGGAATTCAAATTTCCATTTCCTTTTGAATCATATTTTCAAAACACTTGTATTCCTATTTCTGAATTATCAAATGATAATTCTTTTCACTTCATTTATAATTTCGTTATAAAAGAACTATTTATAAACTTTGTTTATAAAGAAACTACTTGTTTTATTTTTCAAAAACAAGGTTATATTTTTATTTCCATTAAATATTCAAATTCTATTTAAAAATAGAATTTCCCCCTTTTTAAATCTCCAATATTCTTTTTACGATATTTTTAAATATCATTACTCAAGCCCAGTGATAAAACACACAAAGCAACCAATTATTTATTTTTCTAACACATCATATATAACAATATATATATGCAAACAAATAAACAAACAGATAATATATTTTTGAGGAATCCAGTTGGATTCCTCCAACCTGTTTTTCCTGCATCCACAGATGTTAGCACATAAATAATACCCATTCTGCTTCGTGGCAGAATATCGCGGTATAGAAGGTCATCCACTAATCATAGCGTGGGGCGTATAGGGTAATCATCCGCTATGAAACTGCGGGCATCCGCTAATGAGACTGCGGGAATCCAACCAACCAATCAACCCAATATATATATATATATATATATATATAGCCTAAATAACTAATATATATAAAACAACCATAAAATATTCACACACGCAACAGACAATTATTTTTAACGAAATAAAAATAATTAGAAATAAAAGGTGAGTGAGATTTACTCACCAGGATTTTCATTCGCCGAATATCCAATTAAAATTCCCATGTCTCGACTACGCATCTACTTCGTCTCAAATGAATTTATCCACTAAATCAGTCTCGCACCTACGACATTTTAATTTTACCTAACATTAAACTATATTAATTTAAATAAACTACTAATAGACATAAATTAATTAATAGCTAATATGTAATTTAAATTTTGTAAAAATGAGTATACCTATTATTTTGCACACTACTCGATCAACTCGAAGCGAACCCGTCATCGCCATTTGATTCTGCTGCAACACCATTGTGTTGTCATACCTCCATCAGCCACTACATTTCAATTATTCATTCAGGCATTTACTCGAACATTTCATAGGCAACTCCCATGAACCATTTCTTGCCACTGTTGTGCTTTAAAATACCATCAGTCCTTGCTATAAACAACTCCTCCACTGTTCACTGACCGAACTCTCCAATTCCCCTCACTGTCGTACTCCAACATCCCCTAAGTTCGTTCATATATACATCGCAACCTCCAGAAAACCAATCGAGTCCTTCAGTGCTTCACAACAGTTCGCGACCCTCCCCAAATCAACATCTCGACACCCAAGACCCCATCGTCGCACCTCCGGATCCTACCCCGAAGGACCCACAATGTCGAACCCTGAAGCTTCGGCAACCCCACTGCGCCACCCTGAGCCTTATCGCATCATCAGACCCCCCAGAACCCAACCCTAATCACGAGCGTCCCAAAGGTCTTCGAGCTCTAGGTGGTTATCGCGGTTCCATAATCGCGATTTAATCCTTGCGATATTCATCTTTAAAAGCCTCGAACTGACCAGATTTCGGAATTTAGATGGAAAAGGGGTTTTCAATTTTAGCGGTGGCCATTTTGATTTATTTATAGAAGAAAGAAAATGGAGAAATGAAGACAGAGGAGGGGTCGCGATTTATAGACAACGGAGGGGACAAGTTTTTAATGCGTGGTCGGCCAAAGTACATGACTATCTTTTTAAAGGATTTAAGAAGATTTTTTTTTTGATTTTGATTTAAAATATATTTTAGTTTAATTTGATTTGACCACAACTTAATACGATTTGATATATAGAGATTTTCACTTTAATTTATACAGATATCGATTTGATTTTTAATTTAATTAAATAACCAAAATATCTTATGGTCCTTAACTCGAAATTCTGAACCGATATTCAATCGTAACGACTGACGTTATAAGCTTAAAACGCCGTTCTGAATTCAACGGATCCGATTCTGAATTTTTAATTCGACTATATAGAAGAGATAACATTTTAAATTAACGATTTAAATTAAATCCGATTAAAAATGTAAATTGTTTTCAAACAATTTAAATCCATGATAATAAATAATTATTATCATTCTAATTCAAATGAAATTTATATTCACGAATTGTTTTCGGTTTAGTTTTATCTTTGAATTAAATAATTTCAGTTCCTCGAATTTTGATTATTTAATCGATAACCCAAAAGAATACCATTTATATTATAAATTCAATATTTAAAACCATACTAAAGATTTAAAATAAATCGACCAAAAATCCGGGTCGTTACATAGCCTTTTATAATAAAAAACAAAGTTGAAATTTTTGTAGACAAAAACAAAGATTTAGCCTTTTATAATCAAAATCAAAGTTGTAATCTTTGTTAACAAAACCAAAGGTGTAATCTTTGTTAACAAAACCAAAGGTTCAATTTTTATTAAAAAAAATAAAATAAAGTTTTAATCTTTATAAATAAAAATAAAGTTTCAAGCTTTATAAACAAAAACAAAGATTTAATCTTTTATAAACAAAAACGAAGATTCATTCTATACAAACAAAAAGATTCATTTTAATAAATCAAAAATAAAGATCGAATCTTTATTAATGTTATTCATTTCAAAATAAAAATCAAAACTTTGATTTGTAAATCATGATAAAAGATTAAACTTTATTTATAAATCAAAACAAAAGATTAAACTTTTTATTATAATCTTTCTACTTGACATCGAATAACAATTCGCATAATCAATTCCAACACCAATCATACAACACGTCAATAACAATACCGGCCACAAACATCAATTTCCACCATATAACAATTCAATCCATACAACATTCATTTTACATAATGATAATATAATTAAATTAAATTAATTATATATATAAAAAAAATAGAATCTCACCTTGATTGGTTTAAATTTTCAAAAATAAAATAAAATGTAGAACGCTCCATCTCAAATCTGGTAGGTTCCATCGTCTAGACCTCATCACAAGGATTCCAACGCAAGTAGTTTCATTGATTCCTGATGTAATTCGAACAAGTTATAGATCTTTAAAATTTAATAACATATTTAAGTAATAAATTGATTAAATAGACTAATCACCATCTTTAACTGATTAATCACGTTGATTAAAAGGAACGGGTTCTTCTTCCTCTTCATCATTGTTTACTGGAACTAAGTCGAATCCATCACCGATTTGCAAATCTTCCACCACAAAGCATAGAATCAAAGAGAATCTTCATCTGAGTTGAATGAGACTAGTTTTAGAATTTTTTTCGATGAGAGGTTCACAAGATATTGATCTTTTTTTTTTGTTATTTTGAATGAGGCAGAGGCCATTGTTGTTTATTTATTTTCCCTTATTTGAGAGTGACGGCTTGGTCAGAGAATAGCAAATGAGGGTAAGGTTTGAATGAGAGATTATATGTAAGTTGGAAATTTGGTTAAAATAGATTTGTATAAGAATTATTTCTAGTCAAAGAATTTCAATGGTTAAATAAAGAAAGTATTCGAATTTTCATTTGTACATCTTTAATCCAATTTTAAGGATTAAATTATATTTGATTAAAGTTCATTAAACCGATTTATATATAAATCAAATGAATAAATTAACTTTCCTACATGAGCAACAAATTTTCCCGTTTTGATTATTCAAATGTTTACCACAATTTATGACAAATTCACATAACAAATTTAAAGTTAATTATTACACTAATTTGCCATGTTTGGTTTCAACCATAATTAAATCTTCATTAAGTATATATTTAATTCTACTAAATCGGTTTGATTTAATTTGTTTTCTTTTTATTCAACCAATCTTGAATTTAAAGGTATAGTTAACATTTTTGTTCATATCCCACTACATTAGTAATTTTCGTTTAACGTTATTATTAAAATTAGTCAAACATTTGATTTATTCCTTTACTTACTATTCTTAATTTCCATTAACTACACCATTCAGTTATCTGTATTGCAATTTGTTTCTACTTTATTTCAATACGTTAACCTTGGCTTTTGCAATTTATGACTAGTTACAACTCCTAATTAAATATTATATGCTTATTGTTGCAAACAAATAAATAAATGGATACACATACAAGTTAATTATTCTAACTTAATAATATTCAATTGAGCACGTAAAATCTTACCATTTATTTACAATATTTGATTGAATTCCTATTATTAAAAATAACCAACCAATCATGACTATCTATGCATATAATTATGCTTATAACTAGTTGAAATTTCATTGCACAATCGAATGGATCTATATTATTTCCATATATTAAGATTACCAATATAAAATAAACCTCAAAATTATTGTTGCAAACAAATAAATAAATGGATACACATACAAGTTAATTATTCTAACTTAATAATATTCAATTGAGCACGTAAAATTTTACCATTTATTTACAATATTTGATTGAATTCCTATTATTAAAAATAACCAACCAATCATAACTGTCTATGCATATAATTATGCTTATAACTAGTTGAAATTTCATTGCACAATCGAATGGATCTATATTATTTCCATATATTAAGATTACCAATATAAAATAAACCCCAAAATTATTTTATATTGTTAATTCAACATAAATTTCAAATTCCATTATAAATAGATTATTAAACATTATCATTATCATATATATAGCCATTTAGAATCAATTCTCAATAAATCAAGTTATGTTCATATTTTAACAATCGATGACATAAAACATTAATTTTAATATTTATACCAACATTGTTCAAAATCACATTAAATTTTATATTATTATTCAAAGTTTAAAATCGAAATTTGAAATTACCGTTCCATTTCAGGCTCGTAATATAAATTTATAAATTCTAACTTCGATTAAAATAAATTTTTCATTGTTATTATTTAAAATATTAAAAATCCATTAAAATTTGTTAAAATAAATTTTTTTAATTGGCCCTAAAATTCCGGGTTGTTACAATCTTCCCCACTTAAAATCTTTTCGTCCTCGAAAAGGAACGAAGCTAAAAGTTGTTTATTTAACTAATTTAATTTTCATTCTTTAATTGTTTAATCATTTTATTAGTTGAACTCATATTCACACAACACAATCATCAATCAATTAGTTGATTAAAATTTCAAAAATATATAATTTTTATACATATTCAAAATCATATTTTCTAAAATCAAATTATAATAACAAGTATGTTAATTATAAAATTTTCACTTTGACTCATTCTAGGGCATTGCTAACCCCATCTCTAAGGAGTATTCTCATTCTAGGATACTACTGATCCTATCTCTAATGAGTATTCTTATTGGATATTACTAATCCAACCTCTGATGAGTCTATTGTTTAGTTCTAATGAATTGTACCCCAAAGATTTGAGCTAACCTGGGACCTGTGGGTTATGGGCCCACCACGCTTCCGCTGCGCAACTCTGATACCAGCTGTAACGACCGTGGATTTCGCCCGACCTCAATCCATCGCAAGATCGATCAAGACCGTTCAAAACCCGCGTACGTTAACTTTGGGCATACAACACATCAGAACGACAACACAGACTTTTATAACATCAATAATAAATGTTACATCAGAGTACAGAATATATCAGAGTATATCGATAAATAATACAGCGAAAGATACATTTAAATTAAATTAAATACATTGCAGCGGAACTAATCTCAGCGGAAGGCCATCAATATTCTGGACCCAGCTTCAGACTTCAATCCAGAATCCTGCTTAACTATATCTGCAAAAAGCTACTTGACTGCCCGTGTGTAAAGAGGGCACCCGAGTTTGCAAAGTGAAACAAACTACAGGTCAGTCGTGGGACTGGTGTGAGAATTCTATTTTTAACTTATCTAATAAGTAGGCTAATCACAGGACCACGCCGCTAACGCGGAACGTGTTTACTCCATTGGATTGCCAGTGCATAAATAAAGTAAATCGTCATATAACGCAATGCTTTTTAAAAAATGAAACCATTATAAGACCCAGGTCCCATCACACAATGCAACACACACCAGAGGATAGGGTTTTACCTTATAATGGTCAAAAGATGCTTGATACGTAAAAACGATATTATTATTAGTGTGTATATAATTTAAAACATTCAAATATAATATCAATCCTAGACGGCATAGGTACCATATACTATGTCGCCGTATATAAGTTTACAATCAAAACCGCAAGGGCGTATTGGGAATTGGGTTTCCATCATGAGTCGAGGCTAGGGGCAAGCTCCTCTCCGATTCGAGACACTCTAGCAAATGCCTCAGGATCCCCCGCAGTGAACCCTTGGATGCGGTAGGGCCGGTCCCCGTCTATCGGCAGTGGATTGGTTATGCCTGAACACACGCTTCCTGGTTCCTTTGAACCTTTAATATACCACTATCGGTCTATAAAAATCCGAGGCGCCTCAAAATCCATCATCCGCATAAGTAAAATGTCAGGGCTGGTAGGTCACTGACACCACTCTAGCTAGAAAGAAACGTGTGCACTCCCTACGGTCCATATCCCGTTTTTGACTCATACCGGGGTGTGAGGCTCGCGAAGTCATGATATACACAAAGCTATGTCGTAATAGGCTATGCTTTTATCATTCCACAAGGCCTGCCTTTCAACAAAGCCTTGATCATTTGCATCTTAGCATGCCACATTGTCAGACCCTACCATATTATTGATCATCTACCAATATATATAACCTCTAAGCTCATACGTCTTAGAGAAGGGTGATAAGTAAAGAATAAATTCTTCACCACCAAAACAGAAATATATAATCAGTAGCATTCAACAAATACAGTAGAAAAGAATACAATGTCAGACACGCAATCCATTTACAAGTCCGCTCTGGGTCTGAGCAAAACAACGTGTCCGTCGATCTCCAAATGCGTTTGGACGATCATTACCAAATACCTTGCCTTGGAAGGCCAATCCCAATTCAAGATACCAGTCATCATCATCCCAACGATGTGAAAACCTTCGGTCTTCAATCACCGTCTTCGTCTTTGACTCTTGATCGTCGTGATGATTATTCAGAATGGGTTAAACCCGGTCTTTCTGAATAACTCACGTGATTTAAAAACATGTGTTAATAAAATTCAACCGTCTCATTCCAATTCCGAATATTCTTTAAAAAAAATATTCAAATTCTTAGGGAAAGGTTCCCATTAATTTTATCAAAGATAAATCTTTTTAATTTAATCTTCAATCTTTATTTATCCATATTAAACCAAATTATGGTTTATCCAATCTAATCGAAATTACGCCTTATCGAAATAATTATAAATTAATTAATCCCCATCCCGATCTTTTATCCCAATTGGTTCAGGTAAACTTAATTTCCATTACCCATTTGAATCTAATTAAAGATTTAATTAACGCATGGAGTTAAACTGGTGGAACTCCATTTTCGATCCTTAGTTCAGTAATTTTATTTACTTAATTCCTCTCCAATCTAATTAAAGTTTTAATTAAAACCTTATTTCGTTTTAACCTTCCAAAGTCATTATTAAATAATTAATCAAAAATTAGGAAATTAATCCCCTCATTAATCCGGGTTAAAGAATAAATGTTATTTAAAACATAATTCACGATAAACCCAAATTCAAGTTTCATTGTAAATCCGTGGTTATAATAAAACCATTTTTAATTCCCTTTTATTTATTTTAAAATAAATAAACCATTTATTCTGATCAAAATATCATTTCTGATATTAAAATATTATTTTCAAAATATTAATTTTGAAATTAACTCTTTTAATATTCATTATAAAATGGATAATATAAGTTAATAAACTTATTCAGGTTAAAATGATGTTTCTATTTAAAATGGATTAAATAATCCAATTCGTTATATTATCCATTTATGTTTTATAATGGGCCAGACTTCTCACATTAGGCCTACAACCTGTGGATGCTGGATATGCCGGTTGGGTCCGGGCAGACTTATTCCACAGTTGGGCTTAACCTCGAGTCAAAACCCAATTTGCATTCGTGTACTTGAACCTCTCACATTAGGCCTAACATTTATGGCTGCTGGATATGCCGGTTGGTTCCAAGCAGACTTCCGCCATAAACGTGACCTAACCTCGTTTCCAAGAATAATTATAATTATAATTATAATTATTTTCTAAAAATATTGTTTAAAAAAAACTAACTTCTAAAATATCATATGTTCCAAAGTATAACTTTACATTGAAATATTCTTTATATTGCATTTCCAATTTTTCAATAAATATCGACCTTTCCCTATTATTATAATATTATAATAATAATTACTTCAAAAATGGTTTTTAATTACGATATCAAAACCTACCATTCCAACATTAAACGTAATCCTTTCCAATCAATCCGTTTATGTTAAATTTTGAAATCACATCTTTTAAATTTAGTGTTAACATAAAAACGAAAGCTTTTCAATTCAAATCTTCTTGTTATACTTGGAATGTAATTTTACTAATTTAATATTTCATTAAAACTTTCTAAATAATAGAAATTTAGTTTCCTTAATTCAAGCGTCAATTAATTCCATTAATTGAATAATAAATGAAAATTATTTCTTTCATTCAAAATTGGAATGAGACCCACACCATTTCCATATAATTCAATTATACGGATTCCATTCATTTATCTCATAACAATTATCAAACATTCATTAACAGCCAAAGTGCATTTCTAATTAACCACAAGGGTGACGTGTATTCAAATGTCAACCCCTGACCCGTGTGGGGTTTCAACCAACACAAGTTCGAATAAAATAAACTGTTCTTCTGGACAATGTGTGAAAATTGATCGTCCAATCACATAAACAAGTCAGGTCACTTGTAAATGGCAGTGTGTACAGGTGCTTAAATAGAAACATACATAACATACACAATTTGGCATGTTCACATATTTCAAGTTTCAACTATTCGATGTCAAGTTTTCCTGTTGAACAAGATGGTAATAACATGACACTTATGTTGCAACACATTTCTTTTAACTAATTTAAAATTAAAATAAAATCTTTTATATCAATAACAAAATCTTTTATTTCAAAAACAAAATCAAAACTTTAATTATTCAAAAATAAAGATCAAAACTTATCTTAATCATTTCAAAATAAAGAACAAAACTTTATTTATTTTAATCGTTTCAAAATAAAGAACAAAACTTTATTAGTTTTAATCGTTTCAAAATAAAGAACAAAACTTTATTAGTTTTAATCGTTTCAAAATAAAGAACAAAACTTTATTAGTTTTAATCATTTCAAAATAAAGAACAAAACTTTATTAGTTTTAATCGTTTCAAACTAAAGAACAAAATTTATTAGTTTTAATCATTTCAAAATCAAGAACAAAACTTTATTAGTTGTAATCGTTTCAAAATAATGAACAAAGCTTTATTAGTTTTAATCGTTTCAAAATAAAGAACAAAACTTTATTAGTTTTAATCGTTTCAAAATAAAGAACAAAACTTTATTAGTTTTAATCATTTCAAAATAAAGAACAAAACTTTATTAGTTTTTATCGTTTCAAAATAAAGAACAAAACTTTATTAGTTTTAATCGTTTCAAAATAAAGATGTAATCTTTATTATCAAAACAAAGATTTAGCCTCTTATAGACAAAAACAAAGTTTTAATCTTTATAGACAAAAACAAAGATTTAGCCTTTTATAATCAAAAACAAAGTTTTAATCTTTATAGACAAAAACAAAGATTTAGCCTTTTATAATCAAAAACAAAGTTTTAGACAAAAACAAAGATTTAGCCTTTTATAATCAAAAACAAAGTTTTAATCTTTATAGACAAAAACAAAGATTTAGCCTTTTATAATCAAAAACAAAGTTTTAATTTTTATAGACAAAAACAAAGATTTAGCCTTTTATAATCAAAAACAAAGTTGTAATTTTTATAGACAAAAACAAATATTTAGCCTTTTATAATCAAAAACAAAGTTGAAATTTTTGTAGACAAAAACAAAGATTTAGCCTTTTATAATAAAAAACAAAGTTGAAATTTTTGTAGACAAAAACAAAGATTTAGCCTTTTATAATCAAAAACAAAGTTTTTGTAACCGAAATCAAAGTTGTAATCTTTGCAAACAAAATCAAAGTTGTAATCTTTGTTAACAAAACCAAAGGTGTAATCTTTGTTAACAAAACCAAAGGTTCAATTTTTATTAAAAAAAAAGTTTTAATCTTTATAAATAAAAATAAATTTCAAGCTTTATAAACAAAAATAAAGATTTAATCTTTTATAAACAAAAATGAAGATTCATTTTATACAAACAAAAACAAAGATTCATTTTAATAAATCAAAAATAAAGATCGAATCTTTATTAATGTTATTCATTTCAAAATAAAAATCAAAACTTTGATTTGTAAATCATGATAAAAGATTAAACTTTATTTATAAATCAAAACAAAAGATTAAACTTTTTATTATAATCTTTCTACTTGACATCGAATAATAATTCGCATAATCAATTCCAACACCAATCATACAACACGTCAATAACAATACCGGCCACAAACATCAATTTCCACCATACAACAATTCAATCCATACAACATTCATTTTACATAATGATAATATAATTGAATTAAATTAATTATATATATATAAAAAAAATATAATCTCACCTTTATTGGTTTAAATTTTCAAAAAAAAAATGTAGAACGCCCCATCTCAAATCTGGTGGGTTCCATCGTGTAGACCTCATCACAAGGATTCCAACGCAAGTAGTTTCATTGATTCCTGATGTAATTCGAACAAGTTATAGATCTTTAAAATTTAATAACATATTTAAGAAATAAATTGATTAAATAGACTAATCACCATCTTTAACTAATTAATCACGTTGATTAAAAGGAACGGGTTCTTCTTCCTCTTCATCATTGTTTACTGGAACTAAGTCGAATCCATCACCGATTTGCAAAGCTTCCACCACAAAGCATAGAATCAAAGAGAATCTTCATCTGAGTTGAATGAGACTAGTTTTAGAATTTTTTTCGATGAGAGGTTCACAAGATATTGATCTTTTTTTTTGTTATTTTGAATGAGGCAGAGGCCATTGTTGTTTATTTATTTTCCCTTATTTGAGAGTGACGGCTTGGTCAGATAATAGCAAATGAGGGTAAGGTTAGAATGAGAGATTATTTGTAGGTTGGAAATTTGGTTAAAATAGATTTGTAAAAGATTTATTTCTAGTCAAAGAATTTCAATGGTTAAATAAAGAAAGTATTCGAATTTTCATTTGTACATCTTTAATCCAATTTTAAGGATTAAATTATATTTGATTAAAGTTCATTAAACCGATTTATATATAAATCAAATGAATAAATTAACTTTCCTACATGAGCAACAAATTTTCCCGTTTTGATTATTCAAATGTTACCACAATTTATGACAAATTCACATAACAAATTTAAAGTTAATTATTACACTAATTTGCCATGTTTGGTTTCAACCATAATTAAATCTTCATTAAGTATATATTTAATTCTACTAAATCGGTTTGATTTAATTTATTTTCTTTTTATTCAACCAATCTTGAATTTAAAGGTATAGTTAACATTTTTGTTCATATCCTACTACATTAGTAATTTTCGTTTATCGTTATTATTAAAATTAGTCAAACATTTGATTTATTCCTTTACTTACTATTCTTAATTTCCATTAACTACACCATTCAGTTATCTCTATTGCAATTTGTTTCTACTTTATTTCAATACGTTAACCTTGGCTTTTGCAATTTATGACTAGTTACAACTCCTAATTAAATATTATATGCTTATTGTTGCAAACAAATAAATAAATGGATACACATACAAGTTAATTATTCTAACTTAATAATATTCAATTGAGCACGTAAAATCTTACCATTTATTTACAATATTTGATTGAATTCCTATTATTACAAATAACCAACCAATCATGACTATCTATGCATATAATTATGCTTATAACTGGTTGAAATTTCATTGCACAATCGAATGGATCTATATTATTTCCATATATTAAGATTACCAATATAAAATAAACCCCAAAATTATTTTATATTGTTAATTCAACATAAATTTCAAATTCCATTATAAATAGATTATTAAACATTATCATTATCATATATATAGCCATTTAGAATCAATTCTCAATAAATCAAGTTATGTTCATATTTTAACAATCGATGACATAAAACATTAATTTTAATATTTATACCAACATTGTTCAAAATCACATTAAATTTTATATTATTATTCAAAGTTTAAAATTGAAATTTGAAATTACCGTTCCATTTCAGACTCGTAATATAAATTTATAAATTCTAACTTCGATTAAAATAAAATTTTCATTGTTATTATTTAAAATATTAAAAATCCATTAAAATTTGTTAAAATAAAAATTTTAAATTGGCCCCAAAATTCCGGGTTGTTACATTTACCCTCTCTCTCTTGCTGGCCAAATAATTGAAAAACCGATAACCTTCAATGAGTCCCATGCAGTTCAATATTTCAGGATCAGATAACATAGGATCAGCTTGGTGCACTTCCCTTAAAAACCCTGCAGAACCCGCCAATACATCATCACTGACCAACACTTCATCATCAGCCACACCCAAATCCTCCACACGAACATTTTCCAATTGTATCTTATCGTCCATACGCAATGAATGTAAGCCATAACCCGGATGAATAGAATCATCATAATTTGAAAAATTCTGAAAAGCGACAACACTTCTATCACAATTAATGGCAGTGTTAATAACATCAAAGTGCTTCAAAATCTCATCCAAAATCACGCAAACTTTCCTCTTATTGCTTAAAGTCGAATCAGAGTATAACTTACAGAACTTCAGCATGATCCTTTCTTACCAATGGACGAGCAACGGAGGAATCACAACTTCACTATCAAACTTCTTACTCCACAAGATTCCATCAACTAACCCCTTCAAATACTACCCCAGCAATAACAACATATAAGCCCCATCATTTTCCTTTTCACAAAAATCTGTAACATAAAGGTCCAGTATTGAAATTATATTCTGGCATATTCTCAAACAATTGAACTACAGGATGTCAAAAACAGATTTCCCTCTAAACCACACTGGACAGCTAAACTTACGATGACCCAAACCACCACACTTGAAGCAACGAATTCCATTACGACAATCTTTCGCTAAGTGGGAAGCATCTCCACAATTGAAACATAATCGATCACCTACCTTTTTCATACGAAAAGAATTTCTAACTGAAATATTGTTCCAGTCAGAGAATATAGGAGCCTTTTTGGCCATATCCACATAAGAGATCGGATTTAAGTGTCGAGGAACATCATTATATGAGCTCAGAAGAATGTTACCACTTACGTCATAAGAGAAAGAATTCTGATTTGAAGCACCACCATCATTTGAATTAAATTTTTGAGACCCTTCTTCATATGAATTCAATGTACTATTCTGCCTGAAAGTTAGATTCAAACGCCCAGGCTTCATATTTGTCTCCTCGATGAGCATAATCGGAGCCGTGTTCTTGTAAATACTATCAACACCATGAATAATACCTCTTGATTTGCCACCAAAAATTAAAACATCCCCTGACTCGAGTAATACCTTCCTGACCATATCTTCATCACCCTCGTCCATATATACAAAATCAGCTGAATCTCTAATGGAGAAGGAAACTACTGGGAGCCCGGCCATCAGACTATCGAAACTTTCATCTTTGTCTTAATGTAGACCTAGTTTCCCTTCCAGATTGTAAAAAATTAACTATACAGGTATCAAGTTTCATACGCAGAAGTTCTTCTAGTCTGCCATCATGCTTCTCGATTTCTTTGTGTGCAACTGCAATAAAATCTCTGACCATCTTAATCATCTCAACTGGAATCTCAGGAGGTAAGGCTCCATCGAATGTTCATCTGTCTTCGTATCTCTTTGACTGCGGATTCCAATTTTTTTCAAAACACATCATATAAAGATTTAATTTTGCACCATTCTCTTAACCAGGCCTATAGAACCCACCTTCACCAATCCCTAATTCTTGGCATCTTTTAACAATTTGGATCTGATAATTAAGACTGATACAGTTCTTTAGTAAAATCATACCCAAACCCAGAACTTTGCATTTCTTTAAGCATTGATTTCTTTTGATCTTTACCCATACTCATCTCAATACTGGGATTTTTCAACCTTACCGAACCCTCGGTTTTATTATATGAGCATATGTTAAAAACGTTCTTCCCCAAATCAATAACAGATAATCTTTCATGTGTCTCCCTTGAAAGTTTTCCTCTTGAAGAATCAGTACAATTGTCGCTTCAATGTCCCGATCCACCACAGTTATAGCATCTTATTTGATTTCTGCATCTACTCACTATATGACCGTAGTCTCCACAACGATAACAATGACCGTGAAATCTAGCAGAAAACAAATCACGGCAAGTAGATAAAGATTGATAGAACTGTGGGTTTATGCGAGATCTATTCCAAGAAGAAGATAAGGTTTCGTCCACCATTACAGGATTAATCTTGAGTTATTTTCAAAAAATGTTTTGGGTTTATTGAAGAGAATAATGTGTGTTAAATAAATAGAATTAAATCAAAGGGATATTAGAAAATGAATAAAAAATGGAAATCTGTTTAACAGATAAATGGAAAAGATTTATCTAAAGTGGAATTTAAATAGAAATCTGTTTTAACAAATAAATTGGGAAGATTTAATTTATAAATAATATTTTATAAATTAAGTAAAATATTTATCATTGGATAAATAGGATATATAAGTCGGGACTTATATAGAGAAGTAAGAATCAATCTCAACATCGATATTTGAAACCGAATATGAACAAAGAGTGAGTTGGTTAGAGTAGATCAGTTAGAGTTAATCAGTTAGAGTTAACCAGTTAGAGTTAATCAATTAGAGTTAATCAAATAGAGTTAAAAAGAGTTAATCGAATATAGTTTATTCGAAATAGAGTTAAAAAAGTTAATCGAATATAGTTTATTCGAAATAGAGTTAAAAGAGTTAATCGAATATAGTTTATTCGAAATAGAGTTAAAAGAGTTAATCGAATATAGTTTGTTCGAAATAGAGTTAAAAGAGTTAATCAAATATAGTTTAGAGAGTTAAAGGAGTTAGTCGAATATAGTTTATTCGAATAGAGTTAAAGGAAAGGAGTTAATCGAATTTAGTTATTCGAAAGGATTTATCGATTAGTTTAATCGAAAGAAGTAATCGAATTTAGTTATTCGAAAAGGAGTAATCGAATATAGTATTCGAAAAGAGAGATTGTCGAATATCATTTATTTAAAAGAAGGAGTAATCGAATATTAGTTATTTGAAGTAAGTTAATCGAATACTAGTTATTCGAAGTGAGTTAATCGAATATTAGTTATTCGAAGAGAGTTAATCGTCGAATTCGATTATATCGAATTCGGGAAAGTACTTATACTTTCCGGTGTTTAAATCAAGATTTATTTAATTATGAATTAGGTGTTTATTCATTTATTCACATTAAAGAATAAAAGTTATAATTGAAGTAAGATATTTCGAAAGTAGGGATTATAACGTTATCGTTATAACCAATGTTTTTATAAAAGAAGTGGATTCGTAAATAGAATCCGAGAGAGACGTAAGGAAGTTGTTAAAGGTTTAAAAGATAAACTTTGACTATTTCGAAGTTAAAACGTTGTTCAGTTAAAGGTCTGAGAGGTAATTATACCCCAACTTGATTGACTTCCTTCTTAACTAAGGAATGGTAAGGTTTGATCATGAAGAAGTTTGGAAATGTTTTCCAAATAAGAATTAGAATTTATTTTCTGATAATTTAAAATAAGAATTTAGAATATATGGAAACAAGAGATAAGTAAATTATGAACGAAAGAGATAAATGTTAAATGATGATTGATCTATATAATTTCCATTTGGAGATAATATCGTTGTTTGCACACGTGTTTTTCTTTGAGAGTTAACTCACCGACTATCAAAGCTTTGACCATTTTAACGTTGTTAATATGGAGAGACCGGTTCGATTATTATCCGAAGAACCACTCCGTATTGGCATAAGCGTTGCGAGTCATATATGCCAAAGATAATTGAAGACGGAGTAAAAGTGCAAGGGCTGTTGTATAAATCTTAGATAACAAATTTCCTAAGATGGATGTACTGAGTAGTGCCTTCGGTTTGTCCAGTCCCAGAACAACTTGTATGGAAGAAGATCTGACAGAGTATATCTAATAGATCGCATAAGTTGATCTTTTCAAACGTATTCACGTTTGGTGGTGGAGGAATTTGTTTCTCTTAGCTGTATACCTGTGTTATTTTTGGATAAATCAATTTGTGATTTGGCGGGTATGACAATGTGACATTCTAAGTGAATGAAGATGTGGCATGTAAAGGATAAGCATAGCTTCTAGCCTCATAACCGGGAAGTGACAAAAATCGGGCAAGCAGCATGGCTATGTAGGTCGCACCTATTAGGGTGTATAATCACCTGATCTAGAGTTTCATTTACTTCTAAAAATCTATTGTCGATGTTGTCCCATTCAGGAAACGGTTGCTGATCCCAACCGTTGGTGATATACATTCGATACACTCAAGAAAAATGAGTGGTCGGACATGTGTGGCTGGGTTGCATGATGTTCTTGTTGAACCCAGTGTATGCCTCTCTAGAGGTACACTAGCGAAAGGTGGTTCCATACCTTGTCATAGTTGGAAATCCATTACCCAATACGTTCTTGTGATTTTGATTGTATACTATATATGTAGAACGTGAGATGAAGGCGTTTCTGCTAGATGATTATTATATTGTGGTTGATAAACATTATTATAATATCAGAAGGTTTTTGATATAAAGATATTTTGGATTCTCATACGGGAAAAACCCGTTCCGTTATACGGCATGGTCTTATGAGATATCGTTTACTTGTTCAAACTGTTTTAAACTGTTTTACTCATACCAGTCCCATGACTGACCCGGAGTTTATTTTGTTTTGTTTTCCCTAAAATCTTGGGTGTCTAATTTTGTACGGGGAGTCAAGTAGTCGGGATTTATAGATACTTGAAGAGCTGGAGCAGGAGGCTTCAGAATTATATAGCTATGGTTATTTTCCGCCGTGTTGTAAGTGTTGTACTTTGGAAATGATATGTATATTCAAGTACAGATTTATATTTCAAACTTATGATATATATTATATGTTATTCATTCCGGTGTGAGGTACGTGTTACTTTGATGTTGTGTTCTTCTTCTTCTTCTATTCTAAGTTTAAATCTTATATATTCTCACCCTCTAATTTCTTTCATTAACTACCGGTATTTTCGATGTTTGGTTAGTCGTCATTGAGTTTATGTCGATAACCAAAGTCGCTAAAAACCGGGTAGTTACACAAATAAGAAAGGGAGGGATGCTGTTGAAATTTGGGATACATAAAGTTGTACTCCTATTTGGAGAAGAGGACAGTTGATTGGAATGGGCAGGAGGGTGCAAAGTGGAAGGTCAGTTAGGAATTTTCTGAAACAGGGTGTTGTTATGTAGAGCAAAGCAGAAGAGGGGTTTGAAAATTTAAAGGTGTGAATTAAGGTAAATATTTTTATTTTTAATAATTAGAGTTTTAATTTCATTTAAAATCTTTGATAGCTTATATAATGAATGCTATGTTAAATTTATTCAAGATTTTTCATACAGTCTGAGTCGTGTACTCTGTAGCTACGAGAATTTGAAATTCGAGAAGTAGAGTTTAGCAGGGATGGTTAAGGTGTAATCATTTTTTTTATTTAACTAGTTGACGATTGTTTAATTTGTTTAATAATAATAATAAATAAATAAATTTAACACATATACATATATCTCATATGATATCAGATTTAGACGAAACCGATTTCGTTGAGATCGTAATGTGAAAACATAGCTATGGAACTGATTTGGAAGGACTTGAAGTCAATCAGGATTTTTTTTCTAACTTTAAACAATTGTTTAAAGTTAGATAAAACAACAATAAAAATAACGGTGAGTAATTCTCACTTAAGAATTTTATTTAAATTATTTTTATCATTAAAAATAATTTGTTGGTTGTTTGTTTGCATGCACTATTGTGGCTATTAAAATATATATTAGTTATTTAGGATTGGTTTGTGGCTATTATATATATTGGTGATTGGTTGGATTCCCGCAGTACCATTAGCGGAGGCCCGCAGTATCATTAGCGGATGACCCTATACGCCCCACGCTATGATAGTGGATGACCTTCTATATTGCGATATACTGCCACGAAGCAGAATGGGTACTATTTATGTTGGCTAACTTCTGTGGATGCAGGAAAACAGGTTGGAGGGATCCAACTGGATTCCTCAAAAATATTATCATTTGTTTGTTTCCATATATGTTGTCATATATGATGTGTTTGAAAAACGATGATAAATAATTTGGTTGATTTTGATTGGTTGAAATATCACTAGGCCTAAATGGTAATTTATAAAAATATCGTGAAAGAGATTTGGAGATTTAAAAGGAAAATTCTATTTTTTTAAAATAGAATTTAGATTTAGAAATATTTACTTGTTTTAAATAAATAAAACAAGTATCGAATTTATGAACGATGTTTATAAATTGAATAATGTGGGGAATTGAAATAAATTATAAACCGTGTTTATAATTAAAGTGGAAAAATTATCATTGGATAATTTGAATATTTAAATTCAAATGTGAATATAAAAATAGAAATGGGGAAATCGTTTTAAAGAAATAAACGATGGAATTTATTCTGATGTTCATAATATAAATCAAACTAAAATAAATTCGTAAGGATTTATGATTTGAATTCGATTAATTTGAATTTATTTAAATAGAAGTTAAATTGAATATGAAAATAAATTAGTTGTTATATATATATATATGTTATTATAAATAGAACTTTCCAAAATAAGATTTTGGTTTTAAATAGATTTCGAAATAGACTTGTTTGAATATAAAACAAAGAAATTTATAAAATGGTGTTATAAACATAATGAATTAATTATAAAGAGATAATTTGAATATTTAAATTCAAATATGAATTTAAAAATAGAATTTGAAATCATTCGAAAGGGGACAATTGTTTTTATTCCATAATTCGGAATATCAAAGGGATGGAGTTTCAAATAGAAATTTGAAAAGGGGACTTGCTTAAATATATGAAACAAGGAAGTTGAATTTATAAATAGTGTTATAAATTTAGTGAAATAAATTATCATTTAGATTATTTAAACCATTTAAATTCAAATAGGAATTTAAAGTAAATTGGGAAGTGTTTTGAAGCAAAACGATTGATTATATTTCGGAATTCGGAATATAAGCTGAACTGAGAAGAATTCAAAGGTTTTATAACTGAAATTTGATTATATCGAATTTTATAAATTATTTATTTATAAAAGGAATTGGAATTAAATATAGAAGGTCGAAGTATAAATAAATATATTACCAAGTAAGGAAAAATCGATAATTATAGACAATCGAAAATATTATGTTGAATTGGGAAACTAATTTGAAATATATTAAAAATATATCAGAATGGAGTTGAATTTATTATGAAAGAAGTTTAAAACGTTTATATATTAAATATAATTAAAACGAACTCGCCGCAGCGCGGTAGTTCGTAAATTGGCGTTACGAACTTCAATTGAGTATATATAACTCAATTTAAGTCGGAATTCTTTGAAATAAGAAACGTCAGGACCGATTGATAATAGTTTTCTAATGGAAGAGAAAAATCTAGATTTCGTCTAATAGATTTTGAGTTATGTCAAAATCAAATTTTCAGAAAAACAGCGCCAGAACCATTATAAAGCCATAACGGTTTATTTAAATAAATAAAAGGATTTTAAGGAAATAAAATCCGAATTGCCATTAGAAAGATCCAGACTGGAGATATAAAATAAATAGTAACTCGAGCGGAGTAAATGGATTGATTTTTGAAACAAAATCAGTTATTTATGTTTGAATGGAATTAACTAACTGGGAGAATAATTTGTTAATTAGATTTTAGATTGAGATATTTCTTTTGATAAGTAAATGGGACTTGTGAATACCAAATTCAAAATCGAATGTGAAACCTGAAATGAAAATGGAATTCAATTGATTTATAAGCAAACTAAAAATACATACGAACATGATATGTTCAAATAGAAAATGAAATAGACTATGAAGATAATTTAAGAATAAATGGGCGAAACTGAATTCAAACGATTGGATTGAGTTGAATTGGATTGAAAACAGGTGAACATAGATTAGACAGGTTTGGAGTAAAGTGTATGAAGATTTTAATTTGTGTGCCCTACAAAAAGGTACATGTTTAAATTCCATATGAGATTTTATGCGCCGAATCGGCTAGCCGCTTGGCTTTTTCTTTTTGATTGGAGAGGTCTGTGTGGCGGTTTGGGGATTTTCCCCGTGCTCCCGGTACAAAGGAGGTTATGGCGAAATTTTCTGGAAATTTAAGGAGTTAGAATATTTTTAAGATAATTTGATAATTAGAAATCTATATATCAATATATGTTGAATTCGATAAGGAAACAAATTTAAAATAGAATATTATAAACAAAAAGGAAATCGATAGTCTGTAAATAGAGAGAGAAATGTATATACGTTTTAAAAAAAATGAATAACTGGCTTTATATGATGTGGATTATTCGAGATAAGTGGTTTTGTCTGCTTTGAAGTTAAGGATGTTTTCAATCAAGGTCTGAGAGGTAGTTATACCCCAACTTGATTGAATTCATTTTTAACTGATAAATAACAAGATCTAGTCTCGAAGATAAATGTTTGAATAAGAGTTAGTGGAATGCAGTATTTTGGGTAATTTGTAACGATGTTTTACACAACAGTCGTTTTAACCCAAGTAAGTGGAATTTTGGGAATATATCATAAATATTTCCTAAGTATAAAAATAACCGAGTCGGGAAAGAGATAAGTGATTGAAGTGTTTTTCAATTGCAAATTGAATATATTTTTCAAGTATAGAAAATAAAAGATGGTGAAATATGGAAATGTTTTTCCAAACAGCGTAAGGGACCAAAATGATAATTGAAAATATTTTTTTAATAAATATTGGTAAGGAAATGAAGAGGTGATTTAATTATGAAATATTAATTAAGAGGCCCAGTGATTTGTTTGATGGTTGGAATGTTTGTTTATTTTTCTTCGATAGTTAAATAACCGACTATCGAAGTGTTTGCCAATAACGTTGTCAATATGGAGAGACCGGTTGGATTATTATCCGTGAACCACTCCGTATTGGCAATAACGTTGCAAATCAGATTATATGAAGATAATCGAAGATGGAGTAAAAGTGCAAGGACTTTTTCTATTAAAAGAAATTGTGCCTTCGGTTTCGTTCAATCACAGAACGAACGTATATGGACGAATATCTGACAGAGTACTTCCAATGATCATATATATTGGTCTGTATAAATATATATGGTAGCGGAGAATTTATTCTCTTAGCATAATATCCAGAATATATTTGTGCAAATCAATTGATGATTAACGGATCTGACAATGTGGCATTCAAAGTGATTGTGCTGTCAATGAATGGAAAGGAATCGTAGCCTCAGGCCTCAACTACCGGGGAATGACAAAAATCGGGCAGGCAGCATGGCTATGTGGGTCTCTCCCATTAGGGTGTATAATCACCTATCTAGAGAAATTCCTTTTACTTCTTTAATCTATCGATGTAGTCCCTTTTCGAGAAACGGTTGCTGATCCCAATGTAATGACCCGCATTTTTAGAGATATATATAATTAATTTATTTAATTATATGATTGGTGATTTAGAGAAGTTGATGATCGTTTAATAAAATAATATTGAATATTTAATTAATAATTATAATATAATAATATATTATAATGTCGAAATAGTCGGAAATAGTGAAATTCACAATATCGTGTGAATTGAATAGCATACGAGATTTGGTGGGGTTTCGATCCGAAATATAATAACGAATATATTCAATCGACGACAGTTTGAACGTATAATTATATTTTAATTAAAATCGAGCGCGTAACGACGCGGCAGTTCGCTATTTGGCGATTTGAACTTCAAATAAGTATACAGGGTTCGTTTTGAATCGGATCTCTGTGAAACAAGAAACGTGTGGAGCTGGTGGAGTATATCTTTCTAGTGGAAGAGAAAAATCGGGATTTCGTCGGTTAGATTTTGAGTTATGTCCAAATCAAATTTGAGAAAAGTCGCTGTGGAATTTCTTTATAATTCGTAACGCTTTATTTACGTTATAAAAGAGATTTTCGATATAAAACTGAATACCGGGATAATCTGGAATCTGAAATATCAAGCGGTAAATTTTGATATGATATTCTGGAGCTGTACGATATCATATGTGAAGATATACGATAATATAAATTTATTTATATTTAATTTAATTTATTCAAATATATTTATATATTTAAATGGATTATTCAGGGGTTTAAAAATAGCCACTTTTGCAAACGAAGTCGGAATTCGACGAAATCAGTTTTGTTGGATCCGCAATATCAAATAGTTGTTAGATTTCCAGTTTCATGATTTTTAGAGGCACTGTGTGGCTGTACGGATTTTTAGAGTGAAGAACAGTCAGTATTTCGACAGTTAAAAATACGCTGTGTGAGCAGACGGAGTCGGAATTCGACGAAACCAGTTTCGTTGGGACCGTAATGTCGAGCTGTAGCTGCATGTCCATTTTCGTGATTTTTGGGTACCGTATGCGATCATACGAATTTTTAAACAACGAATGAACTTAACGGTTGATTATAATTTAATATAAAATTCAATATAAAAATAGTATAAAGTATCCTATATATTACCTTTACATCTAAACCTAAATCAGAAGTCAACATCTTTTTTCCGCCGTTCTTTTTTTGTGTGTTCTCCAGTAAAAATTGTGAGAGAGGAAAATCAAAATCAAATGAGATAAATACTTATAACATATATATGTGATCGTAATGATGTGTTCTTCAACCTGGTAGGCGTTAGGTGGTATTCGGTTCATCATTTCATCGCTCGAATATACACTGCGTCAGTCCTTGTGGAACTAGGGTTCGAGATCATTGTTTGTAGGATAGTTTATTGTGGATGTGGAGTTCAGATTTGAGTTTAGCGCCAAAAACCGCACCCTGGTGCTTAATTTGATGAGTCGCGATGCAGCCTGGGTCAGGCACAGTTGATCGACGGAAATCCCATGGCGAGGTCGAGTGTGTTTTCAAGGGTACTGGGAGGTAGAGATTTGAGCAAGGAGAATTATGGTGATTTTTAAGTTAATTTAAAAGAGGAGATGGGGGAGTTTTTGATGGAGGAAGCCATCGAAATGTGGCTGTGTTTTCCACAAGAGCACGGCATCAGGTAGAAGAAGGATAGGGTGGAGCGGGTACGGGCCTTAGTGGATTGGGGATGGGCCGAATGATAGTGGTAAAGCCCAAATTAAAGTTTTAGTTTTAGTTTTAATTTAATTTAAAATTGTGTTAACTTGTGAATGTAATATCTCATCCATACGAGGTCAAAATCGAGAACCGTAAGTTGCGTTAGGATCGTATGGACGGACACTACAAGATGGAGCCGACTAGGAGAGAATCGGGACTCGTTACAATTTATGGCGAAATAAATTGCCCGTCGCAGTCAAATAACGCAAACCGTTATTTAACGGCTAACGCGCAACTGTGAGTAAATTTCACTAACTCTGTTCAGTTTATATTTGTATAAACTGTACTTTATTTTTAATGATTGATTTATGTGTATTGACTGTTAAATTGGACTGTTAAATAGATTTGATTGAAAACGTAGATATAGTTATATATAGAAAACCGTCAATCAAATATGGATTCTGATTATCAGTATATTTCATGTTGGGATGAAATTGATGTATATTATACTGTGTAACATCTGTGATGCAGGGAAACAGGTTGGAGGAATCCGACTGGATTCCTCAACAGTTATTTTATTGTTTTTCATATATTTTGATATATGATGTGAATTATAACCTGTTGTTGATTGTGTGTGTATGGACGATATTGAACATCATGATTTGATATGATTGAATACCATGACATATGGGATGTAGATAAAGGAGATTTTTCAAAGTGATATTGTAAAATAGAATATTTATAAAGTGGAATATTTATAAATAAGGAATATTTATAAATTGGGATATTTATAAATAGGAGATATTTCGAAAAGGAAATAAATTCAAAACATTTCTTTTTGAATGGAAAGGCCTGTGTGGCGAGTTTGGGGATTTTCCCGATGCTCCCGATACAAAGGAGGTTATGGCGAATTTTCCCGGGAATTTAAGGAGTTAGAATATTTCAAGAAACATTATAAAAAGGGAAATCATTTTTTTAAAGGGTAGAACCGTTATTTAAAAGTAAATCTTTTCCAATGAATAAAACGTTGTTAAAAAGGAAATCTTTATAAAGTGAAGTTAGTTAATCGAATATAGACATTCGAAAAGAGAAATCGAATATGGTATTCGAAGTAGTTAATCGAATATAGACATTCGAAAAGAGAAATCGAATATGGTATTCGAAGTAGTTAATCGAATATAGACATTCGAAAAGAGAAATTGAATATGGTATTCGAAGTTAGTTAATCGAATATAGACATTCGAAAAGAGAAATCGAATATGGTATTCGAAGTAGTTAATCGAATATAGACATTCGAAAAGAGAAATCGAATATGGTATTCGAAGTAGTTAATCGAATATAGACATTCGAAAAGAGAAATCGAATATGGTATTCGAAGTAGTTAATCGAATATAGACATTCGAAAAGAGAAATCGAATATGGTATTCGAAGTAGTTAATCGAATATAGACATTCGAAAAGAGAAATCGAATATGGTATTCGAAGTAGTTAATCGAATATAGACATTCGAAAAGAGAAATCGAATATGGTATTCGAAGTAGTTAATCGAATATAGACATTCGAAAAGAGAAATCGAATATGGTATTCGAAGTTAGTTAATCGAATATAGACATTCGAAAAGAGAAATCGAATATGGTATTCGAAGTA
Organism: Allium sativum; assembly: GCA_030737875.1. Classification (NCBI taxonomy): domain Eukaryota; kingdom Viridiplantae; phylum Streptophyta; class Magnoliopsida; order Asparagales; family Amaryllidaceae; genus Allium; species Allium sativum. The sequence continues at coordinate 684,527,035 of CM060924.1, forward strand.
GTTAATCGAATATAGACATTCGAAAAGAGAAATCGAATATGGTATTCGAAGTAGTTAATCGAATATAGACATTCGAAAAGAGAAATCGAATATGGTATTCGAAGTAGTTAATCGAGTATAGACATTCGAAAGGAGAAATCGAATATGGTATTCGAAGTTAGTTAATCGAATATGTTATTCGAAAGGGGTTAGTTTGTCGAGTTAGTCAAATAGAGTTAACCAGTTAGAGTTAATCAGTTAGAGTTAATCAGTTAGAATTAACCAGTTGGAGTTAATTAGTTAGAGTTAATCGATTAGAGTTAACACGAACTAGAATTAATCAAATATAGTTATTTGAGACAGAGTTAGTCAAACATAGTATTCAGGGTAAGTTGCCATCTTGTATGACTGCTAGCGTAATTCGCAGGGCTGCAGATAGCCTAAGGCGGTCGGATGTTTCCTGAGGGAATCAGGCGTACCCATTGTGATCGCTGCGATCTAGAGTCAAGCGAATGGAGTTTAAATCGAATATTAGTCATTCGATAGGAGTTAATCGAGTTGATCGAGTTGAGAAATAAGTTAAGTTAAATAAGTTGAGTTAATCGGGTGGTTCGAACCAAGTAAGTCAAGTTAGTCGAGCCTAGTCAATCAAATCGAATTGGTCGAACCAAGTAAGTCGAGTTAGTCGAGCCTAGTTAATCGAATCGAATTGGTCGAACCAAGTAAGTCGAGTTAGTCGAGCCTAGTTAATCGAATCGAATTGGTCGAACCAAGTAAGTCGAGTTAGTCGAGCCTAGTTAATCGAATCGAATTGGTCGAACCAAGTAAGTCGAGTTAGTCGAGCCTAGTCAATCAAATCGAATTGGTCGAACCAAGTAAGTCGAGTTAGTCGAGCCTAGTCAATCAAATCGAATTGGTCGAACCAAGTAAGTCGAGTTAGTCGAGTCAAGTTAAGTTAGTCGAGTTAAGTTCGTCGAGTTAGATAAATCGATGTTAGTTTCATCGAAAGGAATTAATCGATGTTAGTTTCATCGAAAGGAGTTATCGATGTTAGTTTCATCGAAAGGAGTTATCGATGTTAGTTTCATCGAAAGGAGTTATCGATGTTAGTTTCATCGAAAGGAGTTATCGATGTTAGTTTCATCGAAAGGAGTTATCGATGTTAGTTTCATCGAAGGGAGTTATCGATTATAGTTTAATCGAAGTGATATTTTCAAATATGAGATATTTGAAAAGGAAGAGTTATCGATTATTAGTTATTCGAAGAGAGATTGTCGAATATCGTTTATTCGAGAAGGAGTTAATCGAATATAGGTTATTCGAAGAAGAGTTAATCAAATAGAGATTTCTCGAAGAGAGTTAATCGGCAAATTCAATTTATATCGAATTCGGGAAAGTACTTATACTTCCCAGTGTCTAAAATAGAGATTTATTTATTTATAAATAAATAAGTGTTAGGTTAATTATTCACTAATAAGAATAGAAGTTATAATTAAAGTTAGATAATTCGAAAGCAAGGATTATAACGTTATCGTTATAACCAATGTTTTAAATATAGAAGTAGATTAGTAAAATTGAATCTGAGAAAGGCGTAAAGAAGTTGTTAAAGATTAAAAGATAAACTTTGACCATTTCGAAGTTATAACGTTGTTCAGTTAAGGTCTGAGAGGTAATTATACCCCAACTTGATTGACTTCCTTCTTAACTAAGAAATGGTAAGGTTTGATCGTAAAGAAGTTTTGGAAATGTTTTCCAAACGAGAATCAGAAATGTTTTCTGATAAAAGAAAATAAGAATTTAGAATATAGGGAAACAGGAGATAAGTAAATAAATGAACTAAAGAGATTAACGTTAAATGTTGTTTGTTCGATATAATTTCCATCTGGGAATAATATCGTTGTTTGCACACTTGTTTTTCTTTGATAGTTAACACACAGACTATCGAAGTTTTGACCATTTTAACGTTGTTAATATGGAGAGACCGGTTGGATTATTATCCATAGAACCACTCTGTATTGGCATAAGCGTCGCGAATCATATATGCCAAAGATAATTGAAGACGAAGTAAAATGCAAGGGCTATCCGGTTTACAGAATAGTGCCTTCGGTTTGTCCAGTCCCAGGACAACTTGTATGGACAAAGGTCTGACAGAGTATATCCAGTGGATCGCGTAAGTTGATCTGTTCAAACGTATTCACGTTTGGTGGCGGAGGAATTCGTTTCTCTTAGCTGTATACCCGTGTTATTTTTGGATAAGTCAATTTGTGATTTGGCGGGTATGACGATGTGACATTTCTAAGTGAATGAAGATGGATGTCTGACATAGTATTTCCAGACGATCACGTACATTGATTTCTTCAACTATACCAAGAGTGGAAGCGGAGAAGGAAACTTCTTTTAGCTAACACGTAATGTATGGTTGTAGACATTAATTAGTGATTCTGATGGATCTGACAATGTGGCATTCGAGGTGAATCTGATGTGATGAAAAAGCGTAGCTTCTAGCCTCATCAACCGGTAAATGACAGAAATCGGGCAGGCAGCATGGCTAAGTCGGTCGCACCGAAGTAGGGTGTATAATCACCTATCTAGAGAATATTCATTTGTTTCTTAAATCTATCAATGCTGTCCCATATATATATACGGGAACGGTTGCTGATCCCAACCGTTGGTGATGTACATTCGATACACTCAAGCGAAATGAGTGGTCGGTCATGTGTGGCTGAGTTGCAAGATGTTCTTGTTGAACTCCAGTGTATCGTTCCTAGAGTACACTGATCGGAAGGTGATTCCATACCTTGTCATAGTTGGAAATCCAATCATCCAATACGTGCTTGCGATTTTGATTGTATACTATATATGTAGTAACATGAGATGCAAGCGTTTCTACTAGACTGATATTTATTTGTACTTAGACATTATTATAATATCAGAATGATATTGTTTTGCAAAGATGTTTGGATTCTCATAAGGTAAAAACCCGTTCCGTTATGCGGCGTGGTCTTGTGAGATATCCTTTATTAAATCAAGTATTAAATTGTTTTACTCACACCAGTCCCATGACTGACCCGGAGTTTATTTTGTTGTTTTCCCTAAACTCTTGGGTGCCTAAATTTGTACGGGCAGTCAAGTAGTCGGGATTTTACAGATACACTTGGAGAGCTTGGAGCAGGAGGCTTCAGGATTCTATAGCTATTATTATTTCCGCTGTTGTTGTAAGTGTTGTACTCTGATAAGTGTTATTGTATACATATACTGATGTTATTTCAAAGATATGTTATGTTATATTTTATTCGTTCCGCTGTGAGGTTCGTGTTACTCTGATGTTGTGTTCTTCTTCTTCTTCTATTCTAAGTTTCTATCTTATCTATTCTCACCTTCTAATTTCTTTCACTAATTACCAGGATTTTTCGATGTTTTGGTTATCGACGTCGGGCTTACGTCGATAACCAAAGCCGCTCAAAATCCGGGTCGTTACAGTTGGTATCAGAGCGTAAGTTAAGAATTACTTGGCTCTGTGGCGTGACTCGGTAGAGATAGGGTTAGTAATACCCTAGATTGAGTTTGAGTGTATATATACGAGTGCGTATTTGTATTTGATATAAAAATGGTTTTATATTGTGGAGATTCATTGGTTGAGTTGTTTATGAGTTCTGGTCGATCAGTTTGATCCACTGTATCGGTAGGAGTAAATAAACGCTTGAATACGATGAACCGTCATCGTATGTTTTAAAAAGAGGGTAAACGAAATAGTTTTACCCAAGGTATATTTGATATATATATTGGATTTATAATATATGAGATATATTGGTTGTTATTATAATCGAGTAAGATTATAAATATAATGGTTATATAAATAATCGATCAAAATTCATATAAGTGAAGTATATGAAATCGAAGTGAATTAAATCTGAAATGAAAGTCAGAATTGAAATTAAAAACTGGAAATTCAGATAAGTGTTTGTAATTGAATCTGGATTAGATATAGGTGAATTTTAAAATCCTGGGAGGTTTTAAATTTGTTTTAATAAGGATATTTTGAACTGACTCAAGATGGAAGTGTTTAAGTTTGAGTTTTGAAAAAAAAAAATAGTATTGAACTCACTTTGATCGCTGGAAAATAATTCTGATGATGGTGTACACATCATCAGTGTGATTTTCGAGTTGTAAGTGACGGATTACTACACAAGATTTTATTTTCAAATCTGTTTTGCGAAAACAAGTTTTTGAGAATTCAAATGTTTTGAATTGGTATTATGATTTCAAATTGACTTGAAATAAAAGGCCAGGAATTTAAATTCTAGAATTTAACTTTAACTTGTTAAGTTAAGTAAAAACTGGGGTGATAAGAGAATAATCTGAAATGGTCTTGTACTGATGGGTTAAGAGTTTGAAATCGAGAATCAAACTCGAGTTTGAAATGATATTTGGCTTGGATATAAAGCAAATGGTTGTGTTGGAGATAATGCAAAATTTGATTGGGGGAGATAACATTGGTATATGCTGAGTTGATAGCATATAGAAGTGATAGAGTTGATGTACCCGACAAAAAGGTACAAGTTTATATTTGGTATGAGCATGAGATTTATGAGCCGAATTGGCAAGCCGCTTGGCTGTTTGATTTTCTTTTGGGTTGGAGATGGCCCAAAGAGGCGAGTTGTGGTTTTACCGATAGGGCTGTACAAAGGAAGTTATGGCGAAATTTTCCGAAAATTTAAAGTGTTAGAAAATTTTCAGAATTTTTGAAAATTTTAGTTGGTCGGGATGAATTAATATTTTAGTCGATATTAATTGGTTCAGTTAAAATCAGAAATAAGGGGTAAACAAATCTTAGGAGTTCCAATAGATAGGGTCGTCCACTAACTTAGCAATTTCGAGGACGAAATTATTTTAAGTGGGGAAGAATGTAATGACCCGCATTTTTAGAGATATATATAATTAATTTATTTAATTATATGATTGGTGATTTAGAGAAGTTGATGATCGTTTAATAAAATAATATTGAATAATTAATTAATAATTATAATATAATAATATATTATAATGTCGAAATAGTCGGAAATAGTGAAATTCACAATATCGTGTGAATTGAATAGCATACGAGATTTGGTGGGGTTTCGATCCGAAATATAATAACGAATATATTCAATCGACGACAGTTTGAACGTATAATTATATTTTAATTAAAATCGAGCGCGTAACGACGCGGCAGTTCGCTATTTGGCGATTTGAACTTCAAATAAGTATACAGGGTTCGTTTTGAATCGGATCTCTGTGAAACAAGAAACGTGTGGAGCTGGTGGAGTATATCTTTCTAGTGGAAGAGAAAAATCGGGATTTCGTCGGTTAGATTTTGAGTTATGTCCAAATCAAATTTGAGAAAAGTCGCTGTGGAATTTCTTTATAATTCGTAACGCTTTATTTACGTTATAAAAGAGATTTTCGATATAAAACTGAATACCGGGATAATCTGGAATCTGAAATATCAAGCGGTAAATTTTGATATGATATTCTGGAGCTGTACGATATCATATGTGAAGATATACGATAATATAAATTTATTTATATTTAATTTAATTTATTCAAATATATTTATATATTTAAATGGATTATTCAGGGGTTTAAAAATAGCCACTTTTGCAAACGAAGTCGGAATTCGACGAAATCAGTTTTGTTGGATCCGCAATATCAAATAGTTGTTAGATATCCAGTTTCGTGATTTTTAGAGGCACTGTGTGGCTGTACGGATTTTTAGAGTGAAGAACAGTCAGTATTTCGACAGTTAAAAATACGCTGTGTGAGCAGACGGAGTCGGAATTCGACGAAACCAGTTTCGTTGGGACCGTAATGTCGAGCTGTAGCTGCATGTCCATTTTCGTGATTTTTGGGTACCGTATGCGATCATACGAATTTTTAAACAACGAATGAACTTAACGGTTGATTATAATTTAATATAAAATTCAATATAAAAATAGTATAAAGTATCCTATATATTACCTTTACATCTAAACCTAAATCAGAAGTCAACATCTTTTTTCCGCCGTTCTTTTTTTGTGTGTTCTCCAGTAAAAATTGTGAGAGAGGAAAATCAAAATCAAATGAGATAAATACTTATAACATATATATGTGATCGTAATGATGTGTTCTTCAACCTGGTAGGCGTTAGGTGGTATTCGGTTCATCATTTCATCGCTCGAATATACACTGCGTCAGTCCTTGTGGAACTAGGGTTCGAGATCATTGTTTGTAGGATAGTTTATTGTGGATGTGGAGTTCAGATTTGAGTTCAGCGCCAAAAACCGCACCCTGGTGCTTAATTTGATGAGTCGCGATGCAGCCTGGGTCAGGCACAGTTGATCGACGGAAATCCCATGGCGAGGTCGAGTGTGTTTTCAAGGGTACTGGGAGGTAGAGATTTGAGCAAGGAGAATTATGGTGATTTTTAAGTTAATTTAAAAGAGGAGATGGGGGAGTTTTTGATGGAGGAAGCCATCGAAATGTGGCTGTGTTTTCCACAAGAGCACGGCATCAGGTAGAAGAAGGATAGGGTGGAGCGGGTACGGGCCTTAGTGGATTGGGGATGGGCCGAATGATAGTGGTAAAGCCCAAATTAAAGTTTTAGTTTTAGTTTTAATTTAATTTAAAATTGTGTTAACTTGTGAATGTAATATCTCATCCATACGAGGTCAAAATCGAGAACCGTAAGTTGCGTTAGGATCGTATGGACGGACACTACAAGATGGAGCCGACTAGGAGAGAATCGGGACTCGTTACAATTTATGGCGAAATAAATTGCCCGTCGCAGTCAAATAACGCAAACCGTTATTTAACGGCTAACGCGCAACTGTGAGTAAATTTCACTAACTCTGTTCAGTTTATATTTGTATAAACTGTACTTTATTTTTAATGATTGATTTATGTGTATTGACTGTTAAATTGGACTGTTAAATAGATTTGATTGAAAACGTAGATATAGTTATATATAGAAAACCGTCAATCAAATATGGATTCTGATTATCAGTATATTTCATGTTGGGATGAAATTGATGTATATTATACTGTGTAACATCTGTGATGCAGGGAAACAGGTTGGAGGAATCCGACTGGATTCCTCAACAGTTATTTTATTGTTTTTCATATATTTTGATATATGATGTGAATTATAACCTGTTGTTGATTGTGTGTGTATGGACGATATTGAACATCATGATTTGATATGATTGAATACCATGACATATGGGATGTAGATAAAGGAGATTTTTCAAAGTGATATTGTAAAATAGAATATTTATAAAGTGGAATATTTATAAATAAGGAATATTTATAAATTGGGATATTTATAAATAGGAGATATTTCGAAAAGGAAATAAATTCAAAACATTTCTTTTTGAATGGAAAGGCCTGTGTGGCGAGTTTGGGGATTTTCCCGATGCTCCCGATACAAAGGAGGTTATGGCGAATTTTCCCGGGAATTTAAGGAGTTAGAATATTTCAAGAAACATTATAAAAAGGGAAATCATTTTTTTAAAGGGTAGAACCGTTATTTAAAAGTAAATCTTTTCCAATGAATAAAACGTTGTTAAAAAGGAAATCTTTATAAAGTGAAGTTAGTTAATCGAATATAGACATTCGAAAAGAGAAATCGAATATGGTATTCGAAGTAGTTAATCGAATATAGACATTCGAAAAGAGAAATCGAATATGGTATTCGAAGTAGTTAATCGAATATAGACATTCGAAAAGAGAAATCGAATATGGTATTCGAAGTTAGTTAATCGAATATAGACATTTGAAAAGAGAAATCGAATATGGTATTCGAAGTAGTTAATCGAATATAGACATTCGAAAAGAGAAATCGAATATGGTATTCGAAGTAGTTAATCGAATATAGACATTCGAAAAGAGAAATCGAATATGGTATTCGAAGTAGTTAATCGAATATAGACATTCGAAAAGAGAAATCAAATATGGTATTCGAAGTAGTTAATCGAATATAGACATTCGAAAAGAGAAATCGAATATGGTATTCGAAGTAGTTAATCGAATATAGACATTCGAAAAGAGAAATCGAATATGGTATTCGAAGTAGTTAATCGAATATAGACATTCGAAAAGAGAAATCGAATATGGTATTCGAAGTTAGTTAATCGAATATAGACATTCGAAAAGAGAAATCGAATATGGTATTCGAAGTAGTTAATCGAATATAGACATTCGAAAAGAGAAATCGAATATGGTATTCGAAGTAGTTAATCGAATATAGACATTCGAAAAGAGAAATCGAATATGGTATTCGAAGTAGTTAATCGAGTATAGACATTCGAAAGGAGAAATCGAATATGGTATTCGAAGTTAGTTAATCGAATATGTTATTCGAAAGGGGTTAGTTTGTCGAGTTAGTCAAATAGAGTTAACCAGTTAGAGTTAATCAGTTAGAGTTAATCAGTTAGAATTAACCAGTTGGAGTTAATTAGTTAGAGTTAATCGATTAGAGTTAACACGAACTAGAATTAATCAAATATAGTTATTTGAGACAGAGTTAGTCAAACATAGTATTCAGGGTAAGTTGCCATCTTGTATGACTGCTAGCGTAATTCGCAGGGCTGCAGATAGCCTAAGGCGGTCGGATGTTTCCTGAGGGAATCAGGCGTACCCATTGTGATCGCTGCGATCTAGAGTCAAGCGAATGGAGTTTAAATCGAATATTAGTCATTCGATAGGAGTTAATCGAGTTGATCGAGTTGAGAAATAAGTTAAGTTAAATAAGTTGAGTTAATCGGGTGGTTCGAACCAAGTAAGTCAAGTTAGTCGAGCCTAGTCAATCAAATCGAATTGGTCGAACCAAGTAAGTCGAGTTAGTCGAGCCTAGTTAATCGAATCGAATTGGTCGAACCAAGTAAGTCGAGTTAGTCGAGCCTAGTTAATCGAATCGAATTGGTCGAACCAAGTAAGTCGAGTTAGTCGAGCCTAGTTAATCGAATCGAATTGGTCGAACCAAGTAAGTCGAGTTAGTCGAGCCTAGTCAATCAAATCGAATTGGTCGAACCAAGTAAGTCGAGTTAGTCGAGCCTAGTCAATCAAATCGAATTGGTCGAACCAAGTAAGTCGAGTTAGTCGAGTCAAGTTAAGTTAGTCGAGTTAAGTTCGTCGAGTTAGATAAATCGATGTTAGTTTCATCGAAAGGAGTTATCGATGTTAGTTTCATCGAAAGGAATTAATCGATGTTAGTTTCATCGAAAGGAGTTATCGATGTTAGTTTCATCGAAAGGAGTTATCGATGTTAGTTTCATCGAAAGGAGTTATCAATGTTAGTTTCATCGAAAGGAGTTATCGATGTTAGTTTCATCGAAGGGAGTTATCGATTATAGTTTAATCGAAGTGATATTTTCAAATATGAGATATTTGAAAAGGAAGAGTTATCGATTATTAGTTATTCGAAGAGAGATTGTCGAATATCGTTTATTCGAGAAGGAGTTAATCGAATATAGGTTATTCGAAGAAGAGTTAATCAAATAGAGATTTCTCGAAGAGAGTTAATCGGCAAATTCAATTTATATCGAATTCGGGAAAGTACTTATACTTCCCAGTGTCTAAAATAGAGATTTATTTATTTATAAATAAATAAGTGTTAGGTTAATTATTCACTAATAAGAATAGAAGTTATAATTAAAGTTAGATAATTCGAAAGCAAGGATTATAACGTTATCGTTATAACCAATGTTTTAAATATAGAAGTAGATTAGTAAAATTGAATCTGAGAAAGGCATAAAGAAGTTGTTAAAGATTAAAAGATAAACTTTGACCATTTCGAAGTTATAACGTTGTTCAGTTAAGGTCTGAGAGGTAATTATACCCCAACTTGATTGACTTCCTTCTTAACTAAGAAATGGTAAGGTTTGATCGTAAAGAAGTTTTGGAAATGTTTTCCAAACGAGAATCAGAAATGTTTTCTGATAAAAGAAAATAAGAATTTAGAATATAGGGAAACAGGAGATAAGTAAATAAATGAACTAAAGAGATTAACGTTAAATGTTGTTTGTTCGATATAATTTCCATCTGGGAATAATATCGTTGTTTGCACACTTGTTTTTCTTTGATAGTTAACACACAGACTATCGAAGTTTTGACCATTTTAACGTTGTTAATATGGAGAGACCGGTTGGATTATTATCCATAGAACCACTCTGTATTGGCATAAGCGTCGCGAATCATATATGCCAAAGATAATTGAAGACGAAGTAAAATGCAAGGGCTATCCGGTTTACAGAATAGTGCCTTCGGTTTGTCCAGTCCCAGGACAACTTGTATGGACAAAGGTCTGACAGAGTATATCCAGTGGATCGCGTAAGTTGATCTGTTCAAACGTATTCACGTTTGGTGGCGGAGGAATTCGTTTCTCTTAGCTGTATACCCGTGTTATTTTTGGATAAGTCAATTTGTGATTTGGCGGGTATGACGATGTGACATTTCTAAGTGAATGAAGATGGATGTCTGACATAGTATTTCCAGACGATCACGTACATTGATTTCTTCAACTATACCAAGAGTGGAAGCGGAGAAGGAAACTTCTTTTAGCTAACACGTAATGTATGGTTGTAGACATTAATTAGTGATTCTGATGGATCTGACAATGTGGCATTCGAGGTGAATCTGATGTGATGAAAAAGCGTAGCTTCTAGCCTCATCAACCGGTAAATGACAGAAATCGGGCAGGCAGCATGGCTAAGTCGGTCGCACCGAAGTAGGGTGTATAATCACCTATCTAGAGAATATTCATTTGTTTCTTAAATCTATCAATGCTGTCCCATATATATATACGGGAACGGTTGCTGATCCCAACCGTTGGTGATGTACATTCGATACACTCAAGCGAAATGAGTGGTCGGTCATGTGTGGCTGAGTTGCAAGATGTTCTTGTTGAACTCCAGTGTATCGTTCCTAGAGTACACTGATCGGAAGGTGATTCCATACCTTGTCATAGTTGGAAATCCAATCATCCAATACGTGCTTGCGATTTTGATTGTATACTATATATGTAGTAACGTGAGATGCAAGCGTTTCTACTAGACTGATATTTATTTGTACTTAGACATTATTATAATATCAGAATGATATTGTTTTGCAAAGATGTTTGGATTCTCATAAGGTAAAAACCCGTTCCGTTATGCGGCGTGGTCTTGTGAGATATCCTTTATTAAATCAAGTATTAAATTGTTTTACTCACACCAGTCCCATGACTGACCCGGAGTTTATTTTGTTGTTTTCCCTAAACTCTTGGGTGCCTAAATTTGTACGGGCAGTCAAGTAGTCGGGATTTTACAGATACACTTGGAGAGCTTGGAGCAGGAGGCTTCAGGATTCTATAGCTATTATTATTTCCGCTGTTGTTGTAAGTGTTGTACTCTGATAAGTGTTATTGTATACATATACTGATGTTATTTCAAAGATATGTTATGTTATATTTTATTCGTTCCGCTGTGAGGTTCGTGTTACTCTGATGTTGTGTTCTTCTTGTTCTTCTATTCTAAGTTTCTATCTTATCTATTCTCACCTTCTAATTTCTTTCACTAATTACTAGGATTTTTCGATGTTTTGGTTATCGACGTCGGGCTTACGTCGATAACCAAAGCCGCTCAAAATCCGGGTCGTTACACCCAACCATTGGTGATATACATTCGATGCACTCAAGCGAAATGAGTGGTCGGTCATGTGTGGGTCGGGTTGCAAGACGTTCTTGTTGAACCCAGTGTATTCCCCTCTAGAGATACACTATCGGAAGGAGGTTCCATACCTTGTCATAGTCGGAATCCAATCTCCAATAAGCTGTAACAACCCGGAAAATCTGGGCCAGTTTAAAATTTTTATTTTGGCAATTTTAGCGAATTTTGATTATTTAAAATGAATTATTTTAAATAATATCGACGAGAAATTTAATTTGAATATAATTCGACGTATATATTATATACGTCGTCGTTAGAATATATATAATTTTATTTATTATTATAAATAGAATTGAAAATGGCGCGGTAGTTCGATAATTCGATTTCAAACTTCAAGTGAATGTACCGGGTGCAAAACAATCCGGATTTTAGTGAAACCAAAAATAATGGAATCGAATAGTGAATATCTTTCCAACGAATCCGAAAAATCAAAAGTTCGTAGCGGGAATCAAAAGATATGTCCAGATGAAAATTCTGAATAGTCGCTATGGAATTCAGGCCCTTAAAATGGACATTTTGCAAACGACCTCGGATTTCGACGAAACCAGTTTTGTTGGGTCCGTGATGTCGAGTTATTGCTAGATTCCAAATTTCATAATCTTTCGAATCAATATGTGAGCGTGGCAAAGGAAAACGCGTTTGACCAGTTTCAGTTGATTTTAATCGACTGGAAATTGGTCATTTTTCAAACGGTCTCAGAATTCGGCGAAACTAGTTTTGTTAGGACCGTATCGTCAATATGAAGCTAGAAAATATTTTTCAGGAATTTTTCTAGTTAGTATGTGGCCCCGGTAATTTGAAATGTACGTTTAAAATTCAATAAAGTGATTTAAATGTAAATTCAACGGAAACTGGTTCAAACGATCAAATCAGCTTACGATACATATCCCATTGTGTTCGGAATGGGGGCAATACGCTATGGACGACAGGCGGTGGGCCTCGTTTAGAGGTCGTATGTAAAAGTCAACTTTTCGAATTAAATAATAATAAATAAATAAAAAATATATACATCTTCCTCTCCCTTAACACGTTGGCCCCCCCTCTATTCTTCAAATTCGATCAGGAAAAAAAGAAAAAGAAAAAAACCCTAATTCCCCGTCGCCTCCCCCTACAAGTCGCCACCGCCCCCTCCACTTCACGTCGCCGTCGCGCAGGCGCTCCGCCTCCTCACCTGTAACAACCCGGAAAATCTGGGCCAGTTTAAAATTTTTATTTTGGCAATTTTAGCGAATTTTGATTATTTAAAATGAATTATTTTAAATAATATCGACGAGAAAATTTATTTTGAATATAGTTCGAACGTATATATTATATACGTCGTCGTTAGAATATATAATAATTATATATAATTATAAAAGGAATTGAAAATGGCGCGGTAGTTCGAAAATTCGATTTCTAATTTCAAATGAATATACAGAATTCAATATAAGTCAGAATTGAACGAAACAAGAAATATTTGAATCTGTATAACTATATCTTTGTAACGAAGTTAACAAACTGAGATTTCATCTTAGAAATGATAAGATATGTCCAGTTGAAAATTAGAAATAGTCGCTGTGGAATTTATATATATTTTTATATATATAAGGCCCTTAAAAATGGACATTTTGCAAATGACCTCGGATTTCGACGAAATCAGTTTTGTTGGGTCCGCAGTGTCAAGTTATTGCTAGGTTTCAAATTTCATAATTTTTCGAATCAATATGTGAGCGTGGCAAAGGAAAACGTGTTTGACCAGTTTCAGTTGATTTTAATCGACTGAAAATTGGCCATTTTTCAAACGGTCTCAGAATTTGACGAAACTAGTTTTGTTAGGACCGTATCGTCAATACGAAGCTAGAAAATATTTTTCTGGAATTTTTCTAGTTAGTATGTGACCCCGGTAATTTGAAATGTGCGTTTAAAATTCAATATAGTAATTTAAATGTAAATATTAACGGAAACTGATTCAAACAGTCGAATCAACATACGATACATATCCCATTGTGTTCGGAATGGGGGTGAAACGCTATGGACGACAGGCGGTGGACCTCGTTTAGAGGTCGTTTGAAAAAGTTGACTTTTTGAATTAAAATAAAATAATTAAATTAATAAAAAAAAATATATAATCCCTCTTCCCTCCCTATACCTCCAGGCCCCCCCCCCGATAATTCAGAATCGAAAAAGAAAAAAAAAAAAAGAAAAAAAAAGGGAGATCGAAATCGCGTCGAAGCCCCCCCCCCACGCCGCCGCCGGTGGCAGAGCCACCACCACCTCGCGCGCCCCCCCCAGAGCCGTCGCGCAGCGCCCCTCCTCTTCCCTCTCCACTCTCCTCCTCCAACGTGAAGAACCCTAATTCCGCACCCCCTTGCTCACCTGAACCCTAGCCGCCGCAACCAGACCCCCTCCACCTCGCCTCGCAGCTCCGCTGCTCCCTCCTACTCGCGAACCCCCAAAGCGACGGAAGCCACAGCCCCCCCCTGGACCCAAAACCGATGATGAACCCCCCCCCCCCCCTGTAAGTATTTTCTGATTTTATTTATTTTATTTACTGATTTTATTTGTTTTATTAACTGAATTTTATTTGCTTATTAATCTGAATTTTTAAATTTTAAAAACTGATTTTATTTATTTTAAAACTGATTTTATTTATTTTAAAACAGATTTTATTTATTTATTTTAAGACGTGACTTTTAAAACAGAAAAGATTTGATTTTTAAAAGTAATATAATACGATCTTTATATTTTTAAAGTGATAAAAATATAGTTTTTATATTTTTAAAGAATTAAAAATATAATCTTTATAGGATAGAGAATATTAAAATATCATCTTTGTATATGTAGCAAAATAAAAATCTGATTTTTATTTTATATACGTTGAAATCAAGTGATGTCTTTAAATTTAAAAAGGTGAAATCTTTAAATTTAAAAAGGTGAAATCTTTAAATTTAAAAAGGTGAGATCTTTAAATTTAAAAAGGTGAAATCTTTAAATTCAAAAAGGCGAAATCTTTATATGGAAAATAGCGGGATAAAAATATAATTTTTTATCTATATAACATAGAAGTAAAAATTCGATTTTTATATTGAATAGCAAAGTAAAAACTCGATTTTTATATTGAATAGCAAAGTAAAAATTCGATTTTTATAATGAATAGCAAAGTAAAATTTCGATTTTTATATATTGAATAGCATAGTAAAAATTCGATTTTTAAATATATGAAGTGATTATAAAAGTATGATTTTTAAATTGAAAGTGAATAAATAAAAATGTGATTTTTATTTTAAAGACATCGAAATATAAAAATGTGATTTTTATATATATAGTGACTACGGGCAACGAAGACGATGAAGATGAAGATTTCTATCAAATGAAGTGCCGTGGAGCTTGGATAGCTTTCGGTGAGAATTTCTCACCTTTCAATTTATTTTTCTAGTTATATATATATATACTAGGATGCAGACGGTGCTTAGTAGCACCCGACACAATCGTCCACAGACCATGGACTTGTTTGTTTGATTGATTGGTGATTGATTGCGATATTGGTTTGAATGTGATTTGTGGTATGAAAAATCGAATCGATAAATTGGTTAGGATTAGACGTGCGCCGTTATAAGGCGAAGGAGTAAGGCTAGGTTAGACCCTTACTCCAAATTTTGTGGTTTGCATAACGAAAGTGAATTTGATTGATATGTGAATGGCGTGGGCCTTCACTAGACCGGGGACAAGGCTAGGCCTTATCCCGTTTTTAGTATCGTGCCGTTATGCCGCCGAAATTTTCTAAAATATGTTAGAAAAATAAAAATATCATTTTATTGAATAAATGAATTGAATAGAAATTCATAAGTTGAAATAAAATGTTTTATCGTTAAAAATATAATTTTTAACGTGAAGTGAATAAAATAGAATATTCATTTACAAACCAGATGGTTTGTTTATGTACACCTATTTGAATGACATTGATTGGGACGATAAATTTTACACATCGCCCAACAACACAAATAAAATATGTGTTTGATTGTTTGAAACCCCACACGGGTGTTGGGATGAAATTTGAAGTTCACTCATCCTGATTGATTGAATATGTCGATCGATTGATTGACAGGCTGTTATAAGCGTTGAATATCTATATTTGATGCTTTTACAGTGTAGTGCACTTTGGTTGATGGTTGATTATTTTCAATGTTAGTATATACATGTGTTGTATGAAAATCCATATAATTAACTTTATATGGTGATTGATTGGGCCTCATTCCAATTTGAAAAATAAAGAATATTATAAAATAAAAGTTCATGTGTTGACAGTACTCATTCATTGAGATTGGTCATGTGTTGAACGAAATATTTTGATAATAACAACTATTTTGAAAAAGAAATATTTGAAATAGAATATTTGAAAATAGAAATTTATGAAGCCGTGTTGATTAGATTGACGCCATTTTGACGTGAATCGATATTTATATCGATTTTATTCATCTTAAAAATGAATATTGAAAAGTGATTTCGAAATCGAATATTTTGAATTGAATTGAAAACGATTTCGAAATGAATTGAATTGAAAACGATTTCGAAATGAATTGAATTGAAAACGATTTCGAAATGAATTGAATTGAAAACGACTTCGAATTGAATTGAAAACGATTTCGAAATGAATTGAATTGAAAACGATTTCGAAATGAATTGAATTGAAAACGATTTCGAAATGAATTGAATTGAAAACGATTTCGAAATGAATTGAATTGAAAACGAATTGAAATGAATTCAAAATTGAATTGAAATTTGAATTGAATAGAAATGAATTTTAAAACGAATTTATAAAGAAGAATTCAATTTTGCTTTGAATTGAAATAGAAGTTGAAATAGAATTTGAAACGAATTTAAAACTATTTATATAATTCGTTATAAATAGAAATCGACGAAATATATATTATATATATTATATATATAATATAATGGCCTGAATAGAACGCGCCGCGCCGCGGCAGTTCGCGAATTTCGACCATTTGTTTCAAACGGACATTACGGGAGATCCGACCGTCGGATTCTCCTAAAACCGGAACCATTGGGTTCGTATCGAAAAGAGCTTTCTAAAGAATATTAGAAATTAGAAATCTAACGGTTGGATTTGGAATTATGTCCAAATCAAATTCGAAAAAGGTCGCTGTAAGTGCAGTTCGATGGCCATTGTTGGAAATCGACTGAACGGGCCTTGATAAAATTATTAAAAATAGTAATAATTTGTGTAAAATCATAAGAAATGATTTAGAAAGAATTGGGATGAAAAACTCCATATTTGAAAAGATAAAAATAGATTTTTATCGAAATAAACTAGTTTTGAACTAGAATTATAATTCTATTTATTTTATTTTTTTTAATAAATAAATTGAATTCGAAATGGGTTTGAAAATAACCAAAATTTCCAATGAATGCATTGGAGTGGATTTGAATCGAAATTGTCTTCGGAATATTTCGATGTTGGAATTCGTGATTATACAGGTGTTGTTATGGAAATTTGAAAGATATATATTTATATCGCTATTTCCAATACGACATTTGTTAGTCGTAGAATTCGATATTGAATATAAGCCGATATATTTTCTATTCAGAGCCTTGTATTGAATATCGAATGTGATTTGGGTTTGTCGTGAATGGTGTCTTCACTAACACTGTTCTTGAGCCCTGTTGAGAAAAGATTAAATCTTTTTATTTAGATTTAATGAAGTGTACCAATTAAATGATATTTAATTGGAATTGATATTGATTTTTGGGTTTATCGTGAACAGTGTTTTAAATAACACTTGTTCTTTAACCCGATAATTAATGAATGTGATTTGGGTTTGTCGTGAATGGTGTCTTCACTAACACTGTTCTTGAACCCAGTTGAGAAAAGATTAAATCTTTTTATTTAGATTTAATGAAGTGTACCAATTAAATAATATTTAATTGGAATTGAATTGATATTGATTTTTGGGTTTATCGTGAACAGTGTTTTAAATAACACTTGTTCTTTAACCCGATAATTAATGAATGTGATTTGGGTTTGTCGTGAATGGTGTCTTCACTAACACTGTTCTTGAACCCAGTTGAGAAAAGATTAAATCTTTTTATTTAGATTTAATGAAGTGTACCAATTAAATAATATTTAATTGGAATTGAATTGATATTGATTTTTGGGTTTATCGTGAGCAGTGTTTTAAATAACACTTGTTCTTTAACCCGATAATTAATGGGATATGACTTTGGGTTTATCGTGGACCGTGTTTTAAATGACACTGATTCTTTAACCCAGTCACAGATTAAAACTAAGTGGAGTTTTAATGAATCTTTAATTAGATTGAAAAGATCGAGAATGGAGTATCACCAGTTTTGCTCCAGGCGATAGTTAAATCTTTAATTAGATTTGAACGTGAAATTTAGAAACTAACTGTCGGTTAGCTAAGTAGAATGGTTTTCTGGATATTGATCTGATGTTGGTTTCGGCCTTCGGGGTTAATATTTGGGGAATTATTCTCTTGATTAATTTACGGTTAATGACTAATGAGTTGGAATGAGGCGTATGTTGTGTTTGTGTAACACTTTTATAATATATACGCGAGTTATTCGGAAAGGCCGGGTTTATCCCATTCTGAATAACTGATACGACGATAAGTCGAAGATGAAGACGATGGTCGAAGACCGGAGGTCTTCACGTCGTTTGGGGGATAACTGATGATCTTGATTGGGCTGTACACCCAAGAAGATGGAAACAGTTAGTGATCGTCCAGACGTACTTGGAGATCGATGGATATGCGGGGTACTAGGTGCCTCCGGTTTCGTTCAGACCCAGAACGGACTTGTAAATGGACTATGTGTCTGACATCGGATTTCATTCTGTGTGACTGATATCGGTTGCATAGGATGGCTTGCCTGTGTGGCATGCTAAGATGCAAATGATCAAGGCTTCTGTTGAAAAGCAAAGTCTTGTGGTGATGATCAAAGCACGGCCTTTGTGGCGTAGCTTTGTGTAACGTTTACCTCGCGTGTTTCACACCAGGTATGAACCAAAAACGGGAGACGGACCTCAGGGAGGGCATGCGTTTCCTTCTAGATAAAAAGTGGCGTCAGTGGTTTTACACGCCCTGACGAGTTTGACTTATGTGGTTGTTGCTGTTGCGAGGCGCCTCGGATTGATCGGTCGTTCTCGAACCGATGGAGTCATTTAGTTGGCTCATTTACGCCCCAAAGGGCGGGGAAACGTAGTGTTCAGGCATTTTAATCCACATCGGTGGACCGGCCCTGTCGCTCCAAGGGTCACTCGAGCTCTGATCCTGAGACATGGGCTAGATTGTCTCGAATCGGTTGAGGACTATCTTTTGCCTCGGTTCATAGACGGAAATCCAATTTCCAAATACGTGATCTTGCGGTTTTAGTTGTAATCCTATATATGGCGACATAGTGGGATGGGGCGCTTATGCCGCCTATGATTGATACTTATGATTTGAAGTTGTTTTATACACTTATAATAGTATCAAATGATTTGTTTTAAAACGTATCAAGCATTCTTTGGCTGTTATAAGGGAAAACCCTATCCTCGACTGCGTTGCATTGTGTGATGGGACCTGGGTCTTATAACAGCTTCATCTTTCTTTATTTAGCATTGCGCTGTTTGTTTTATGCACTGGTATTCTTGGGAGGAAACCCGTTCCGTGTTATACGGCGTGGTCCCTTGATTTACCTAATGATTTAAAATAAAGATTAACTGTTTTAGTTCTCACACCAGTCCCATGACTGACCTGGAGTTTATTGTTTTAACCTAAACTCTGGGTGCCCTTATTTTGACACGGGCAGCTAGTAGTTTTGGTTTTGCAGATTTATATTCACAGGATCCTGGTTTACAGCTGGAACGATATCCGGAAAGCTTTGTATCCGTATATCTCTTCTAGTTGTGTATTCTATTATTTTCCGCTGCTATGTATTTAAATGTAATTTAAATCTCTGATATTTCTGTGTAATATTCGTTTATACTCTGTATATTCTTGTAATCTGATGCATTGTTGTAATATACGATGAGATGTTCTTCTGTATGCGTTCTGCTGTGGCTTGTTCTCGAACTATCCGACGCTTTCCTTTACGGGGAAGTTGCGGGTCTTTACACGTGGTATCAGAGCTTTGGTTTACAAAGCTAGAGAACAAGACACATTAGAAACGTACGAAAGAATACATCAGATATTGGGTTAGTAATATCCAATTAGAATGACTCGTTAGAGATAGGATCAGTAGTATCCTAGAACGAGTGTGAAGAGTATGTTTTTGAAAATGAAAACAAATTTCGTTTTGAAAATTTAAATCAATTATTCGTATTTGATTATTTATTTTATATTGATTAGGACAATCCGATATATAAAGATTTTGTATATATGTCTTGCAAACGTGTATTCGAAGTTTTAATATATTGGGTAGATATAGAATCCCTCTAGTGCCCGGGAATGATTCTGGTGATGGGGCACTGTCGCCAGTATTTATTTTCGAGCGACGAAAGTAAGATTTCTATATATTTCCTATTGACTGGTGTGAGAACCAAAATTAGATAGGGCCTATTGTTGTGATTTGGCATTAAAAATCTGATTCTTGTATATGTATCAAAATTATGAATTTGAAACTCTAATTCACTAATTGATTGATGTTTGTGTTGTTTGTTTATTTGTTTGCTAATTTTGAACCATTTAGCCTAACTGAATCAAATATTGAATTGTATTGAAATTTGGTCGCATTTGCTTGCATATACATATACTTACATTGAACAGGTCATAGCAAGGAGGCTAGAGCCAGAGAATAAAATTTGTTTGCCCGACAAATAGGTACATGTTTACTACATAATTTCCTGTTTTGTTTGGGTGATGATGATTTTGTGAGCCTATTGGCTAGCCGCTTGGCTTTTTCTTTTTCTTTTTGAGATCTGAAGGACCGGGGAAGCTATTTGAAATTCCCCGATGCTCCCGGTGCAGGGGAGGTTATGGCGAAATTTTTCGAAAATTTAGGGTGTTAGCCAAATTTTTGAATTTTTGAAAATTCTCAAAAACTAAAGAGTTGGAGAATGGAAGCCAGGTCGAGCGTAGAGTTGAATAGTCAAACCACTTTCGACTTTGTTCCTTTTCGGGGACGAAAAGTTTTAAGTGGGGGAGATTGTAACAACCCGGAAAATCTGGGCCAGTTTAAAATTTTTATTTTGGCAATTTTAGCGAATTTTGATTATTTAAAATGAATTATTTTAAATAATATCGACGAGAAAATTTATTTTGAATATAGTTCGAACGTATATATTATATACGTCGTCGTTAGAATATATAATAATTATATATAATTATAAAAGGAATTGAAAATGGCGCGGTAGTTCGAAAATTCGATTTCTAATTTCAAATGAATATACAGAATTCAATATAAGTCAGAATTGAACGAAACAAGAAATATTTGAATCTGTATAACTATATCTTTGTAACGAAGTTAACAAACTGAGATTTCATCTTAGAAATGATAAGATATGTCCAGTTGAAAATTAGAAATAGTCGCTGTGGAATTTATATATATTTTTATATATATAAGGCCCTTAAAAATGGACATTTTGCAAATGACCTCGGATTTCGACGAAATCAGTTTTGTTGGGTCCGCAGTGTCAAGTTATTGCTAGGTTTCAAATTTCATAATTTTTCGAATCAATATGTGAGCGTGGCAAAGGAAAACGTGTTTGACCAGTTTCAGTTGATTTTAATCGACTGAAAATTGGCCATTTTTCAAACGGTCTCAGAATTTGACGAAACTAGTTTTGTTAGGACCGTATCGTCAATACGAAGCTAGAAAATATTTTTCTGGAATTTTTCTAGTTAGTATGTGACCCCGGTAATTTGAAATGTGCGTTTAAAATTCAATATAGTAATTTAAATGTAAATATTAACGGAAACTGATTCAAACAGTCGAATCAACATACGATACATATCCCATTGTGTTCGGAATGGGGGTGAAACGCTATGGACGACAGGCGGTGGACCTCGTTTAGAGGTCGTTTGAAAAAGTTGACTTTTTGAATTAAAATAAAATAATTAAATTAATAAAAAAAAATATATAATCCCTCTTCCCTCCCTATACCTCCAGGCCCCCCCCCCGATAATTCAGAATCGAAAAAGAAAAAAAAAAAAAGAAAAAAAAAGGGAGATCGAAATCGCGTCGAAGCCCCCCCCCCACGCCGCCGCCGGTGGCAGAGCCACCACCACCTCGCGCGCCCCCCCCAGAGCCGTCGCGCAGCGCCCCTCCTCTTCCCTCTCCACTCTCCTCCTCCAACGTGAAGAACCCTAATTCCGCACCCCCTTGCTCACCTGAACCCTAGCCGCCGCAACCAGACCCCCTCCACCTCGCCTCGCAGCTCCGCTGCTCCCTCCTACTCGCGAACCCCCAAAGCGACGGAAGCCACAGCCCCCCCTGGACCCAAAACCGATGATGAACCCCCCCCCCCCCCTGTAAGTATTTTCTGATTTTATTTATTTTATTTACTGATTTTATTTGTTTTATTAACTGAATTTTATTTGCTTATTAATCTGAATTTTTAAATTTTAAAAACTGATTTTATTTATTTTAAAACTGATTTTATTTATTTTAAAACAGATTTTATTTATTTATTTTAAGACGTGACTTTTAAAACAGAAAAGATTTGATTTTTAAAAGTAATATAATACGATCTTTATATTTTTAAAGTGATAAAAATATAGTTTTTATATTTTTAAAGAATTAAAAATATAATCTTTATAGGATAGAGAATATTAAAATATCATCTTTGTATATGTAGCAAAATAAAAATCTGATTTTTATTTTATATACGTTGAAATCAAGTGATGTCTTTAAATTTAAAAAGGTGAAATCTTTAAATTTAAAAAGGTGAAATCTTTAAATTTAAAAAGGTGAGATCTTTAAATTTAAAAAGGTGAAATCTTTAAATTCAAAAAGGCGAAATCTTTATATGGAAAATAGCGGGATAAAAATATAATTTTTTATCTATATAACATAGAAGTAAAAATTCGATTTTTATATTGAATAGCAAAGTAAAAACTCGATTTTTATATTGAATAGCAAAGTAAAAATTCGATTTTTATAATGAATAGCAAAGTAAAATTTCGATTTTTATATATTGAATAGCATAGTAAAAATTCGATTTTTAAATATATGAAGTGATTATAAAAGTATGATTTTTAAATTGAAAGTGAATAAATAAAAATGTGATTTTTATTTTAAAGACATCGAAATATAAAAATGTGATTTTTATATATATAGTGACTACGGGCAACGAAGACGATGAAGATGAAGATTTCTATCAAATGAAGTGCCGTGGAGCTTGGATAGCTTTCGGTGAGAATTTCTCACCTTTCAATTTATTTTTCTAGTTATATATATATATACTAGGATGCAGACGGTGCTTAGTAGCACCCGACACAATCGTCCACAGACCATGGACTTGTTTGTTTGATTGATTGGTGATTGATTGCGATATTGGTTTGAATGTGATTTGTGGTATGAAAAATCGAATCGATAAATTGGTTAGGATTAGACGTGCGCCGTTATAAGGCGAAGGAGTAAGGCTAGGTTAGACCCTTACTCCAAATTTTGTGGTTTGCATAACGAAAGTGAATTTGATTGATATGTGAATGGCGTGGGCCTTCACTAGACCGGGGACAAGGCTAGGCCTTATCCCGTTTTTAGTATCGTGCCGTTATGCCGCCGAAATTTTCTAAAATATGTTAGAAAAATAAAAATATCATTTTATTGAATAAATGAATTGAATAGAAATTCATAAGTTGAAATAAAATGTTTTATCGTTAAAAATATAATTTTTAACGTGAAGTGAATAAAATAGAATATTCATTTACAAACCAGATGGTTTGTTTATGTACACCTATTTGAATGACATTGATTGGGACGATAAATTTTACACATCGCCCAACAACACAAATAAAATATGTGTTTGATTGTTTGAAACCCCACACGGGTGTTGGGATGAAATTTGAAGTTCACTCATCCTGATTGATTGAATATGTCGATCGATTGATTGACAGGCTGTTATAAGCGTTGAATATCTATATTTGATGCTTTTACAGTGTAGTGCACTTTGGTTGATGGTTGATTATTTTCAATGTTAGTATATACATGTGTTGTATGAAAATCCATATAATTAACTTTATATGGTGATTGATTGGGCCTCATTCCAATTTGAAAAATAAAGAATATTATAAAATAAAAGTTCATGTGTTGACAGTACTCATTCATTGAGATTGGTCATGTGTTGAACGAAATATTTTGATAATAACAACTATTTTGAAAAAGAAATATTTGAAATAGAATATTTGAAAATAGAAATTTATGAAGCCGTGTTGATTAGATTGACGCCATTTTGACGTGAATCGATATTTATATCGATTTTATTCATCTTAAAAATGAATATTGAAAAGTGATTTCGAAATCGAATATTTTGAATTGAATTGAAAACGATTTCGAAATGAATTGAATTGAAAACGATTTCGAAATGAATTGAATTGAAAACGATTTCGAAATGAATTGAATTGAAAACGACTTCGAATTGAATTGAAAACGATTTCGAAATGAATTGAATTGAAAACGATTTCGAAATGAATTGAATTGAAAACGATTTCGAAATGAATTGAATTGAAAACGATTTCGAAATGAATTGAATTGAAAACGAATTGAAATGAATTCAAAATTGAATTGAAATTTGAATTGAATAGAAATGAATTTTAAAACGAATTTATAAAGAAGAATTCAATTTTGCTTTGAATTGAAATAGAAGTTGAAATAGAATTTGAAACGAATTTAAAACTATTTATATAATTCGTTATAAATAGAAATCGACGAAATATATATTATATATATTATATATATAATATAATGGCCTGAATAGAACGCGCCGCGCCGCGGCAGTTCGCGAATTTCGACCATTTGTTTCAAACGGACATTACGGGAGATCCGACCGTCGGATTCTCCTAAAACCGGAACCATTGGGTTCGTATCGAAAAGAGCTTTCTAAAGAATATTAGAAATTAGAAATCTAACGGTTGGATTTGGAATTATGTCCAAATCAAATTCGAAAAAGGTCGCTGTAAGTGCAGTTCGATGGCCATTGTTGGAAATCGACTGAACGGGCCTTGATAAAATTATTAAAAATAGTAATAATTTGTGTAAAATCATAAGAAATGATTTAGAAAGAATTGGGATGAAAAACTCCATATTTGAAAAGATAAAAATAGATTTTTATCGAAATAAACTAGTTTTGAACTAGAATTATAATTCTATTTATTTTATTTTTTTTAATAAATAAATTGAATTCGAAATGGGTTTGAAAATAACCAAAATTTCCAATGAATGCATTGGAGTGGATTTGAATCGAAATTGTCTTCGGAATATTTCGATGTTGGAATTCGTGATTATACAGGTGTTGTTATGGAAATTTGAAAGATATATATTTATATCGCTATTTCCAATACGACATTTGTTAGTCGTAGAATTCGATATTGAATATAAGCCGATATATTTTCTATTCAGAGCCTTGTATTGAATATCGAATGTGATTTGGGTTTGTCGTGAATGGTGTCTTCACTAACACTGTTCTTGAGCCCTGTTGAGAAAAGATTAAATCTTTTTATTTAGATTTAATGAAGTGTACCAATTAAATGATATTTAATTGGAATTGATATTGATTTTTGGGTTTATCGTGAACAGTGTTTTAAATAACACTTGTTCTTTAACCCGATAATTAATGAATGTGATTTGGGTTTGTCGTGAATGGTGTCTTCACTAACACTGTTCTTGAACCCAGTTGAGAAAAGATTAAATCTTTTTATTTAGATTTAATGAAGTGTACCAATTAAATAATATTTAATTGGAATTGAATTGATATTGATTTTTGGGTTTATCGTGAACAGTGTTTTAAATAACACTTGTTCTTTAACCCGATAATTAATGAATGTGATTTGGGTTTGTCGTGAATGGTGTCTTCACTAACACTGTTCTTGAACCCAGTTGAGAAAAGATTAAATCTTTTTATTTAGATTTAATGAAGTGTACCAATTAAATAATATTTAATTGGAATTGAATTGATATTGATTTTTGGGTTTATCGTGAGCAGTGTTTTAAATAACACTTGTTCTTTAACCCGATAATTAATGGGATATGACTTTGGGTTTATCGTGGACCGTGTTTTAAATGACACTGATTCTTTAACCCAGTCACAGATTAAAACTAAGTGGAGTTTTAATGAATCTTTAATTAGATTGAAAAGATCGAGAATGGAGTATCACCAGTTTTGCTCCAGGCGATAGTTAAATCTTTAATTAGATTTGAACGTGAAATTTAGAAACTAACTGTCGGTTAGCTAAGTAGAATGGTTTTCTGGATATTGATCTGATGTTGGTTTCGGCCTTCGGGGTTAATATTTGGGGAATTATTCTCTTGATTAATTTACGGTTAATGACTAATGAGTTGGAATGAGGCGTATGTTGTGTTTGTGTAACACTTTTATAATATATACGCGAGTTATTCGGAAAGGCCGGGTTTATCCCATTCTGAATAACTGATACGACGATAAGTCGAAGATGAAGACGATGGTCGAAGACCGGAGGTCTTCACGTCGTTTGGGGGATAACTGATGATCTTGATTGGGCTGTACACCCAAGAAGATGGAAACAGTTAGTGATCGTCCAGACGTACTTGGAGATCGATGGATATGCGGGGTACTAGGTGCCTCCGGTTTCGTTCAGACCCAGAACGGACTTGTAAATGGACTATGTGTCTGACATCGGATTTCATTCTGTGTGACTGATATCGGTTGCATAGGATGGCTTGCCTGTGTGGCATGCTAAGATGCAAATGATCAAGGCTTCTGTTGAAAAGCAAAGTCTTGTGGTGATGATCAAAGCACGGCCTTTGTGGCGTAGCTTTGTGTAACGTTTACCTCGCGTGTTTCACACCAGGTATGAACCAAAAACGGGAGACGGACCTCAGGGAGGGCATGCGTTTCCTTCTAGATAAAAAGTGGCGTCAGTGGTTTTACACGCCCTGACGAGTTTGACTTATGTGGTTGTTGCTGTTGCGAGGCGCCTCGGATTGATCGGTCGTTCTCGAACCGATGGAGTCATTTAGTTGGCTCATTTACGCCCCAAAGGGCGGGGAAACGTAGTGTTCAGGCATTTTAATCCACATCGGTGGACCGGCCCTGTCGCTCCAAGGGTCACTCGAGCTCTGATCCTGAGACATGGGCTAGATTGTCTCGAATCGGTTGAGGACTATCTTTTGCCTCGGTTCATAGACGGAAATCCAATTTCCAAATACGTGATCTTGCGGTTTTAGTTGTAATCCTATATATGGCGACATAGTGGGATGGGGCGCTTATGCCGCCTATGATTGATACTTATGATTTGAAGTTGTTTTATACACTTATAATAGTATCAAATGATTTGTTTTAAAACGTATCAAGCATTCTTTGGCTGTTATAAGGGAAAACCCTATCCTCGACTGCGTTGCATTGTGTGATGGGACCTGGGTCTTATAACAGCTTCATCTTTCTTTATTTAGCATTGCGCTGTTTGTTTTATGCACTGGTATTCTTGGGAGGAAACCCGTTCCGTGTTATACGGCGTGGTCCCTTGATTTACCTAATGATTTAAAATAAAGATTAACTGTTTTAGTTCTCACACCAGTCCCATGACTGACCTGGAGTTTATTGTTTTAACCTAAACTCTGGGTGCCCTTATTTTGACACGGGCAGCTAGTAGTTTTGGTTTTGCAGATTTATATTCACAGGATCCTGGTTTACAGCTGGAACGATATCCGGAAAGCTTTGTATCCGTATATCTCTTCTAGTTGTGTATTCTATTATTTTCCGCTGCTATGTATTTAAATGTAATTTAAATCTCTGATATTTCTGTGTAATATTCGTTTATACTCTGTATATTCTTGTAATCTGATGCATTGTTGTAATATACGATGAGATGTTCTTCTGTATGCGTTCTGCTGTGGCTTGTTCTCGAACTATCCGACGC
This sequence comes from Allium sativum, assembly GCA_030737875.1. Lineage (NCBI taxonomy): Eukaryota > Viridiplantae > Streptophyta > Magnoliopsida > Asparagales > Amaryllidaceae > Allium > Allium sativum. The sequence continues at coordinate 684,554,783 of CM060924.1, forward strand.
TTTCCTTTACGGGGAAGTTGCGGGTCTTTACATCACCTCCTCGCCTCCAACTCCCTCTCGCGACCGTACCCACGAGCCCACGCCCTAAAACCCGACGCCACCAGACCCTTTCGAGCACCGCACCCCCCCACGTCGAAGTCAACGCGCCGCGCCTCAGGGTGGAGGAGCCACCGCTGCCGCCGGCCTGACTGCACCCCCTCCTGTAAGTTTTTAATTTATTTATATTATTTTTTTTTATTATTTTTTTATTTTATATAAATAGTTGATTTTAAAACTGATTTTAGAAAAAATTAATTAAAACTGATTTTTAAAAGATTAGTAAACTGATTTTATAAAAGATTAGAAAACTGATTTTATAAAAGATTTTAAAACTGAATTTATAAAAGAAATGTAAAACTGATTTTATAAAAGATTTTAAAACTGTATTTTGAAAAAGAAAACTGAATTTGGGAAAAATAATAAAAACTGATTTTTATGATTTTAAAAACTGGTTTTATTTTTAGATTTTAAATTAGAGAAAGATTTAAACTTTAAATTAGAGAAAGATTTAAACTTTAAATTAGAGAAAGATTTAAAACTTTAAAATTAGAAAAGGTGAAAACTTTAAAAATTGAAAAGGCGAAATCTTTATATATTGAATAGCAAAGTAAAAATTCGATTTTTATATATTGAATAGCAAAGTAAAAATTCGATTTTTATATATTGAATAGCAAAGTAAAAATTCGATTTTTATATATTGAATAGCGAACTAAAAATTCGATTTTTACATATTGAACTTCGATAGAAAAATATAATTTTTATATGTGAACTTCGAAATAAAAATATGATTTTTATCTATTGAACTTCGAAATAAAAATATGATTTTTATGTATCGAATAACGAAGTAAAAATTCGATTTTTACATATGTAGTGAAAACGGACAACGAAGGTGACAAAAAGGCGGGAATGACGAAGATCTCTACAAATGAAGTTGCCGTGGAGCTAGGATAGCTAAAAGTGAGAATTTCTCACCTTTCAATTTATTTTTCTAGTTATATATATATACTAGGATGCAGACGGTGCTTAGTAGCACCCGACACAATCGTCCACAGACCATGGACTTGTTTGTTTGGTTGCACAGATTAGTTATATGATGTGATTTGAATTTGGTTGTTTGGTGATTTGATTGATGTGTGAATGGCGTGGGCCTTCACTAGACCGGGGATAAGGCTAGGCCTCGTCCCGTTTCTAGTATCGTGCCGTTATGCCGCCGAAATTTTCTAAAATATGTTAGAAAAATAAAACTATCATTTTATTGTGTAAATGAATTGAATAGAAATTCATAGGTTGGAATAAAATGTTTTATCGTAAAAAATATAATTTTTAACGTGAAGTGAATAAAATAAAATATTCATTTATAAACCGAACGGTTTGTTTATGTACACCTATTTGAATGACATTGATTGGGACGATAAATTTTACACATCGCCCAACAGCACAAATAAAATAGGTGTTTGATTGTTTGAAACCCCACACGGGTGTTGGGATGAAATTTGAAGTTCACTCATCCTGATTGATTAAATATGTCGATCGATCGATTGACAGGCTGTTATAAGCGTTGAATATCTATATTTGATGCTTATACAGTGTAGTGCACTTTGGTTGATGGTTGATTATTTTTCAATGCTATGATATACATGTGTTGTATGAAAATCCATATAATTAACTTTATATGGTAATTGATTGGGCCTCATTCCAATTTGAAAAATAAAGAATATTATAAAATAAAAGTTCATGTGTTGACAGTACTCATTCATTGAGATTGGTCATGTGTTGAACGAAATATTTTAATATTATAATTTACATCTTTATCGATATAAAATAAAAGTTCATGTGTTGACAGTACTCATTCATTGAGATTGGTCATGTGTTGAACGAAATTTTTTGATAATAACAACTATTTTGAAAATAGAAATTTATGAAGCCGTGTTGATTAGATTGACGCCATTTTGACGTGAACGATATTTATATCGATTTTATTCATTTCGAAATGAATTGAATTGAAAACGAATTCAAATTGAATTGAAAACGATTTCGAAATGAATTGAATTGAAAACGATTTCGAAATGAATTGAATTGAAAACGATTTCGAAATGAATTGAATTGAAAACGAATTCAAATTGAATTGAAAACGATTTCGAAATGAATTGAATTGAAAACGATTTCGAAATGAATTGAATTGAAAACGATTTCGAAATGAATTGAATTGAAAACGATTTCGAAATGAATTGAATTGAAAACGAATTCAAATTGAATTGAAAACGATTTCGAAATGAATTGAATTGAAAACGATTTCGAAATGAATTGAATTGAAAACGATTTCGAAATGAATTGAATTGAAAACGATTTCGAAATGAATTGAATTGAAAACGATTTCGAAATGAATTGAATTGAAAACGATTTCGAAATGAATTGAATTGAAAACGAATTCAAATTGAATTGAAAGCAAATTGAAATGAATTCAAATTGAATTGAAATTTGAATTGAATAGAAATGAATTTTAAAACGAATTTATAGAGAAGAATTCAATTTTGCTTTGAATTGAGATGGAAGTTGAAATAAATTTTGAAACGAATTTTAAAACTATTTATATAATTCGTTTTAAATAGAAATCGACGAAGTATATATTATATATATTATATATATAATATAATGGCCTGAATAGAACGCGCCGCGCCGCGGCAGTTCGCGAATTTCGACCATTTATTTCAAACGGACATTGCGGGAGATCTGACCGTCGGATTCTCCTAAAACCGGAACCGTTGGGTTCGTATCGAAAAGAGCTTTCTAATGAATATTAGAAATTTGAAATCTAACGGTTGGATTTGGAATTATGTCCAAATCAAATTCGAAAAAGGTCGCTGTAAGTGCAGTTCGATGGCCGTTAATGGAAATCGACTGTACGGGCCTTGATAAAATTATTAAAAATAGTAATAATTTATGTAAAATCATAAGAAATGATTTGTGAAGATTTGGGATGAAAAACTCCATATTTGAATAGATAAAAATAGATTTTTATCTAAATGAACTAGTTTTGAACTAGAATTATAATTCTATTTATTTTTAAATAAATAAATTGAATATGAAAGGGGTTTTAAAAATAACCAGAATATCCAATGATTGCATTGGAGTGGATTTGAATCGAAGTTGTCTTCGGAATATTTCGATGTTGGAATTCGTGATTATACAGGTGTTGTTATGGAAATTTGAAAGATATATTTGTATCGTTATTTCCAATACGACATTTGTTAATCGTAGAATTTGATATTGAATATAAGCCGATATATTTTCTATTCAGAGCCTTATATTGAATATCAAATGTGAATTGGGTTTGTCGTGAATGGTGTCTTCACTAACACTGTACTTGAACCCAGTTGAGAAATGATTAAATCTTTTTATTTAGATTTAATAAAGTGTACCAATTAAATGATATTTAATTGGAATTGAATTGATATTGATTTTTGGGTTTATCGTGAACAGTGTTTTAAATAACACTCGTTCTTTAACCCGATCATTAATGAGATGTGATTTTGGGTTTACCGTGAACCGTGTTTTAAATGACACTGATTCTTTAACCCAGTCACAGATTAAAACTAAGTGGAGTTTTAATGAATCTTTAATTAGATTGAAATAATCGAAATGGAGTATCACCAGTTTTGCTCCAAGCGATAGTTAAATCTTTAATTAGATTTGAACGTGAAAGGGTAATTGAATTTACCGATAACACTGTGGTGTTAGATATGAAGTATTACCAGTTTTACTTCATGGGATAAATAGGTTGGGATTGGGAAATTAAAACCAATGATTACTTCGGTAAGGTTCGTTAATCCCGACTAATTTGAATTGATATTCAAAAGTAGATTAAAGCATAAATTCAAGAATTTATCTTTGATAAAATTAATGGGAACCTTTCCCTATGAATGTGAAATTTAGAAACTAACTGTCGGTTAGCTAAGCAGAATGGTTTTCGGGATATTGATCTGATGTTGGTTTCGGCCTTCGGGGTTAATATTTGGGAAATTATTCTCTTGATTAATTTACGGTTAGTGACTAATGAATTGGAATGAGGCGTATGTTGTGTTTGTGTAACACTTTTATAATATATACGCGAGTTATTCGGAAAGACCGGGTTTATCCCATTCTGGATAACTGATACGACGATAAGTCGAAGATGAAGACGATGGTCGAAGACCGGAGGTCTTCACGTCGTTTGGGTGATAACTGATGATCTTGATTGGGCTGTACACCCAAGAAGATGGAAACAGTTAGTGATCGTCCAGACGTACTTGGAGATCGATGGATATGCGGGGTACTAGGTGCCTCCGGTTTCGTTCAGACCCAGAACGGACTTGTAAATGGACTGTGTGTCTGACATTGGATTTTAGTCCGTGTGATTGATCTCTATTAAATATATATCTGTTTGGCGGCGGAGAATTTATTCTCTTGCTTAACGCCCTTCTCTGAGACGTACGAGCTCAGGGGTTATATATTGATGGATATCAAACGCATGGAGTGAATTGCATGTGTGGCATGTCTAAGTGGCAATTGATTGAGGCTTCTGTTGAAAAGCAAAGTCTTGTGGTGATGATCAAAGCACGGCCTTTGTGGCGTAGCTTTGTGTAACGTTTGCTTCGCGAGTTTCGCACCCGGCATGAACCAAAAACGGGAGAGGACGTCAGGGAGGGCATGCGTTTCTTTCTAGCTAGAAGTGGCGTCAGTGGTTTTACACGCACTGACGAGTTTGACTTATGTGGTTGTTGCTGTTGCGAGGCGCCTCGGTTATATCGGTTTCGGCCGAATGCATTCTGGTCGGCTGACGGACCAGACTTACACCCCATAGGGTGGGGAGACGTATTGTTCAGGCATAATAATCCACTCCGTGTGGACCGGCCCTGAGGATCCAAGGGGCAGTTGCGGCTGTTCCTGAGACATGGGCTAGATTGTCTCGAATCGGTTGAGGACTATCTTTTGCCTCGGTTCATAGACGGAAATCCAATTTCCAAATACGTGACATTTGCGGTTTTATTTGTAAACCTATATATGGCGACATGATATATGGTACCCATGCCGCCTATGATTGATACTTATGATTTGAAGTTATTTTATACACTATGCACTTATAATAGTATCAAACGATTTGTTTTAACTGTATCAAGCATTCTTTGGCTGTTATAAGGGAAAACCCTATCCCCCGGCTTGCGTTGCATTGTGTGATAGGACCTGGGTCTTATAACAGCTTCATTTTTCTTTATTTAGCATTGCGTTGTTTGTTTTATGCACTGGTATTCTTGGGAGGAAACCCGTTCCGTGTTATACGGCGTGGTCCCTTGATTTACCAAACTTTAAAAATAAAGATTAACTGTTTTAGTTCTCACACCAGTCCCATGACTGACCTGGAGTTTATTGTTTTAACCTAAACTCTGGGTGCCCCTATTTTGACACGGGCAGCTAGTAGTTTTGGTTTTGCAGATTTATATTCACAGGATCCTGGTTTACAGCTGGAACGATATCCGGAAAGCTTTGTATCCGTATATCTACTTCTAGTTGTGTATTGTATTATTTTCCGCTGCTATGTATTTAAATGTAATTTGAATCTCTGATATTTCTGTGTAATATTTATTCATTTATACTCTGTATATTCTTGTAATCTGATGCATTGTTGTAATATACAATGAAATGCTCTTCTGTATGTGTTCTGCTGTGGTTTGTTCTTGAACTATCCGACACTTTCCTTTACGGGGAAGTTGCGGGTTTTCACAGTTGGTATCAGAGCTTTTGTTTACAAAGCAGAGAACAAGGCACATTAGAACCATACGAAAGAATTCATCAGATATTGGATTAGTAATATCCAATGGGAATGACTCGTTAGAGATGGGGTCAGTAGTATCCTAGAACGAGTGTGAAGAGTATATTTTTAAAATGAAAACAATTTTTGTTTTGAAAATTTAAATCAATTGTTCGTATTTGATTATTTATTTTATATTGATTAGGACAATCCAAAATATAAAGATTTTTGCGTATGCGCCTAGCTAGCGTGTATTCGAAGTTTTAATATATTGGATAGATATAGCATCACACCCTAGTCGCCCGGAGATGGTGTTGATAATGACCATGGCATCATCAATATTTATGTTCGTGCTCCGAAGGTGTGATTTCTATATATTTCCTATTGACTGGTGTGAGAACCAAAATTAGATAGGGCCTATTGTTGTAAATTGGCATCAAAAACATGATTTTTGTATATGTATCAAATTATGGATTTGAAACTCTAATTCACTAATTGATTGATGTTTGTGTTGTTTGTTTAATTGTTTGCTAATTTTGAACCATTTAGCCTAATTGAATCAAACATTGAATTGTATTGAAATTTGGTTGCGTTTGCTTGCATATACATATATCATTGAACAGGTCATAGCAAGGAGGCTAGAGCAGAGAATAAAATTTGTTTGCCCGACAAATAGGTACATGTTTACTACATAATTTACTGTTTTGTTTGGGTGATGATGATTTTGTGAGCCTATTGGCTAGCCGCTTGGCTTTTTCTTTTTCTTTTTGAGATCTGAAGGACCGGGGAAGCTATTTGAAATTCCCCGATGCTCCCGGTGCAGGGGAGGTTATGGCGAAATTTTTCAAAAATTTAGGGTGTTAGCCAAATTTTTGAAATTTTGAAAATTCTCAGAAACTAAAGAGTTAGAGAATGGAAGCCAGATCGAGCGTAGAGTTGATTAATCAAACCACTTTCGACTTTGTTCCTTTTCGGGGACGAAAAGTTTTAAGTGGGGGAGATTGTAACAACCCGGAAAATCTGGGCCAGTTTAAAATTTTTATTTTGGCAATTTTAGCGAATTTTGATTATTTAAAATGAATTATTTTAAATAATATCGACGAGAAATTTAATTTGAATATAATTCGACGTATATATTATATACGTCGTCGTTAGAATATATATAATTTTATTTATTATTATAAATAGAATTGAAAATGGCGCGGTAGTTCGATAATTCGATTTCAAACTTCAAGTGAATGTACCGGGTGCAAAACAATCCGGATTTTAGTGAAACCAAAAATAATGGAATCGAATAGTGAATATCTTTCCAACGAATCCGAAAAATCAAAAGTTCGTAGCGGGAATCAAAAGATATGTCCAGATGAAAATTCTGAATAGTCGCTATGGAATTCAGGCCCTTAAAAATGGACATTTTGCAAACGACCTCGGATTTCGACGAAACCAGTTTTGTTGGGTCCGTGATGTCGAGTTATTGCTAGATTCCAAATTTCATAATCTTTCGAATCAATATGTGAGCGTGGCAAAGGAAAACGCGTTTGACCAGTTTCGGTTGATTTTAATCGACTGGAAATTGGTCATTTTTCAAACGGTCTCAGAATTCGGCGAAACTAGTTTTGTTAGGACCGTATCGTCAATACGAAGCTAGAAAATATTTTTCTAGTTAGTATGTGGCCCCGGTAATTTGAAATGTACGTTTAAAATTCAATAAAGTGATTTAAATGTAAATTCAACGGAAACTGGTTCAAACGATCAAATCAGCTTACGATACATATCCCATTGTGTTCGGAATGGGGGCAATACGCTATGGACGACAGGCGGTGGGCCTCGTTTAGAGGTCGTATGTAAAAGTCAACTTTTCGAATTAAATAATAATAAATAAAAAAAAAAATATACATCTTCCTCTCCCTTAACCCGTTGGCCCCCCCTCTATTCTTCAATTCGATCAGGAAAAAAAAAAAAAACCCTAATTCCCCGTCGCCTCCCCCTACAAGTCGCCACCGCCCCCTCCTCTTCACGTCGCCGTCGCGCAGGCGCTCCGCCCCCTCACCTCCTCGCCTCCAACTCCCTCTCGCGACCGTACCCACGAGCCCACGCCCTAAAACCCGACGCCACCAGACCCTTTCGAGCACCGCACCCCCCCTACGTCGAAGTCAACGCGCCGCGCCTCAGGGTGGAGGAGCCACCGCTGCCGCCGGCCTGACTGCACCCCCTCCTGTAAGTTTTTAATTTATTTATATTATTATTTTTTTTTATTATTTTTTTTTATATAAATAGTTGATTTTAAAACTGATTTTAGAAAAAATTAATTAAAACTGATTTTTAAAAGATTAGAAAACTGATTTTATAAAAGATTAGAAAACTGATTTTATAAAAGATTTTAAAACTGAATTTATAAAAGAAATGTAAAACTGATTTTATAAAAGATTTTAAAACTGTATTTTGAAAAAGAAAACTGAATTTGGGAAAAATAATAAAAACTGATTTTTATGATTTTAAAAACTGGTTTTATTTTTAGATTTTAAATTAGAGAAAGATTTAAACTTTAAATTAGAGAAAGATTTAAACTTTAAATTAGAGAAAGATTTAAAACTTTAAAATTAGAAAAGGTGAAAACTTTAAAAATTGAAAAGGCGAAATCTTTATATATTGAATAGCAAAGTAAAAATTCGATTTTTATATATTGAATAGCAAAGTAAAAATTCGATTTTTATATATTGAATAGCAAAGTAAAAATTCGATTTTTATATATTGAATAGCGAACTAAAAATTCGATTTTTACATATTGAACTTCGATAGAAAAATATAATTTTTATATGTGAACTTCGAAATAAAAATATGATTTTTATCTATTGAACTTCGAAATAAAAATATGATTTTTATGTATCGAATAACGAAGTAAAAATTCGATTTTTACATATGTAGTGAAAACTGACAACGAAGGTGACAAAAAGGCGGGAATGACGAAGATCTCTACAAATGAAGTTGCCGTGGAGCTAGGATAGCTAAAAGTGAGAATTTCTCACCTTTCAATTTATTTTTCTAGTTATATATATATATACTAGGATGCAGACGGTGCTTAGTAGCACCCGACACAATCGTCCACAGACCATGGACTTGTTTGTTTGGTTGCACAGATTAGTTATATGATGTGATTTGAATTTGGTTGTTTGGTGATTTGATTGATGTGTGAATGGCGTGGGCCTTCACTAGACCGGGGATAAGGCTAGGCCTCGTCCCGTTTCTAGTATCGTGCCGTTATGCCGCCGAAATTTTCTAAAATATGTTAGAAAAATAAAACTATCATTTTATTGTGTAAATGAATTGAATAGAAATTCATAGGTTGGAATAAAATGTTTTATCGTAAAAAATATAATTTTTAACGTGAAGTGAATAAAATAAAATATTCATTTATAAACCGAACGGTTTGTTTATGTACACCTGTTTGAATGACATTGATTGGGACGATAAATTTTACACATCGCCCAACAGCACAAATAAAATAGGTGTTTGATTGTTTGAAACCCCACACGGGTGTTGGGATGAAATTTGAAGTTCACTCATCCTGATTGATTAAATATGTCGATCGATCGATTGACAGGCTGTTATAAGCGTTGAATATCTATATTTGATGCTTATACAGTGTAGTGCACTTTGGTTGATGGTTGATTATTTTTCAATGCTATGATATACATGTGTTGTATGAAAATCCATATAATTAACTTTATATGGTAATTGATTGGGCCTCATTCCAATTTGAAAAATAAAGAATATTATAAAATAAAAGTTCATGTGTTGACAGTACTCATTCATTGAGATTGGTCATGTGTTGAACGAAATATTTTAATATTATAATTTACATCTTTATCGATATAAAATAAAAGTTCATGTGTTGACAGTACTCATTCATTGAGATTGGTCATGTGTTGAACGAAATTTTTTGATAATAACAACTATTTTGAAAATAGAAATTTATGAAGCCGTGTTGATTAGATTGACGCCATTTTGACGTGAACGATATTTATATCGATTTTATTCATTTCGAAATGAATTGAATTGAAAACGAATTCAAATTGAATTGAAAACGATTTCGAAATGAATTGAATTGAAAACGATTTCGAAATGAATTGAATTGAAAACGATTTCGAAATGAATTGAATTGAAAACGAATTCAAATTGAATTGAAAACGATTTCGAAATGAATTGAATTGAAAACGATTTCGAAATGAATTGAATTGAAAACGATTTCGAAATGAATTGAATTGAAAACGATTTCGAAATGAATTGAATTGAAAACGAATTCAAATTGAATTGAAAACGATTTCGAAATGAATTGAATTGAAAACGATTTCGAAATGAATTGAATTGAAAACGATTTCGAAATGAATTGAATTGAAAACGATTTCGAAATGAATTGAATTGAAAACGATTTCGAAATGAATTGAATTGAAAACGAATTCAAATTGAATTGAAAGCAAATTGAAATGAATTCAAATTGAATTGAAATTTGAATTGAATAGAAATGAATTTTAAAACGAATTTATAGAGAAGAATTCAATTTTGCTTTGAATTGAGATGGAAGTTGAAATAAATTTTGAAACGAATTTTAAAACTATTTATATAATTCGTTTTAAATAGAAATCGACGAAGTATATATTATATATATTATATATATAATATAATGGCCTGAATAGAACGCGCCGCGCCGCGGCAGTTCGCGAATTTCGACCATTTATTTCAAACGGACATTGCGGGAGATCTGACCGTCGGATTCTCCTAAAACCGGAACCGTTGGGTTCGTATCGAAAAGAGCTTTCTAATGAATATTAGAAATTTGAAATCTAACGGTTGGATTTGGAATTATGTCCAAATCAAATTCGAAAAAGGTCGCTGTAAGTGCAGTTCGATGGCCGTTAATGGAAATCGACTGTACGGGCCTTGATAAAATTATTAAAAATAGTAATAATTTATGTAGAATCATAAGAAATGATTTGTGAAGATTTGGGATGAAAAACTCCATATTTGAATAGATAAAAATAGATTTTTATCTAAATGAACTAGTTTTGAACTAGAATTATAATTCTATTTATTTTTAAATAAATAAATTGAATATGAAAGGGGTTTTAAAAATAACCAGAATATCCAATGATTGCATTGGAGTGGATTTGAATCGAAGTTGTCTTCGGAATATTTCGATGTTGGAATTCGTGATTATACAGGTGTTGTTATGGAAATTTGAAAGATATATTTGTATCGTTATTTCCAATACGACATTTGTTAATCGTAGAATTTGATATTGAATATAAGCCGATATATTTTCTATTCAGAGCCTTATATTGAATATCAAATGTGAATTGGGTTTGCCGTGAATGGTGTCTTCACTAACACTGTTCTTGAACCCAGTTGAGAAATGATTAAATCTTTTTATTTAGATTTAATGAAGTGTACCAATTAAATGATATTTAATTGGAATTGAATTGATATTGATTTTTGGGTTTATCGTGAACAGTGTTTTAAATAACACTCGTTCTTTAACCCGATCATTAATGAGATGTGATTTTGGGTTTACCGTGAACCGTGTTTTAAATGACACTGATTCTTTAACCCAGTCACAGATTAAAACTAAGTGGAGTTTTAATGAATCTTTAATTAGATTGAAATAATCGAAATGGAGTATCACCAGTTTTGCTCCAAGCGATAGTTAAATCTTTAATTAGATTTGAACGTGAAAGGGTAATTGAATTTACCGATAACACTGTGGTGTTAGATATGAAGTATTACCAGTTTTACTTCATGGGATAAATAGGTTGGGATTGGGAAATTAAAACCAATGATTACTTCGGTAAGGTTCGTTAATCCCGACTAATTTGAATTGATATTCAAAAGTAGATTAAAGCATAAATTCAAGAATTTATCTTTGATAAAATTAATGGGAGCCTTTCCCTATGAATGTGAAATTTAGAAACTAACTGTCGGTTAGCTAAGCAGAATGGTTTTCGGGATATTGATCTGATGTTGGTTTCGGCCTTCGGGGTTAATATTTGGGAAATTATTCTCTTGATTAATTTACGGTTAGTGACTAATGAATTGGAATGAGGCGTATGTTGTGTTTGTGTAACACTTTTATAATATATACGCGAGTTATTCGGAAAGACCGGGTTTATCCCATTCTGGATAACTGATACGACGATAAGTCGAAGATGAAGACGATGGTCGAAGACCGGAGGTCTTCACGTCGTTTGGGTGATAACTGATGATCTTGATTGGGCTGTACACCCAAGAAGATGGAAACAGTTAGTGATCGTCCAGACGTACTTGGAGATCGATGGATATGCGGGGTACTAGGTGCCTCCGGTTTCGTTCAGACCCAGAACGGACTTGTAAATGGACTGTGTGTCTGACATTGGATTTTAGTCCGTGTGATTGATCTCTATTAAATATATATCTGTTTGGCGGCGGAGAATTTATTCTCTTGCTTAACGCCCTTCTCTGAGACGTACGAGCTCAGGGGTTATATATTGATGGATATCAAACGCATGGAGTGAATTGCCTGTGTGGCATGCCTAAGTGGCAATTGATCGAGGCTTCTGTTGAAAAGCAAAGTCTTGTGGTGATGATCAAAGCACGGCCTTTGTGGCGTAGCTTTGTGTAACGTTTGCTTCGCGAGTTTCGCACCCGGTATGAACCAAAAACGGGAGAGGACGTCAGGGAGGGCATGCGTTTCTTTCTAGCTAGAAGTGGCATCAGTGGTTTTACACGCCCTGACGAGTTTGACTTATGTGGTTGTTGCTGTTGCGAGGCGCCTCGGTTATATCGGTTTCGGCCGAATGCATTCTGGTCGGCTGACGGACCAGACTTACACCCCATAGGGTGGGGAGACGTATTGTTCAGGCATAATAATCCACTCCGTGTGGACCGGCCCTGAGGATCCAAGGGGCAGTTGCGGCTGTTCTTGAGACATGGGCTAGATTGTCTCGAATCGGTTGAGGACTATCTTTTGCCTCGGTTCATAGACTGAAATCCAATTTCCAAATACGTGACATTTGCGGTTTTATTTGTAAACCTATATATGGCGACATGATATATGGTACCCATGCCGCCTATGATTGATACTTATGATTTGAAGTTGTTTTATACACTATGCACTTATAATAGTATCAAACGATTTGTTTTAACCGTATCAAGCATTCTTTGGCTGTTATAAGGGAAAACCCTATCCCCCGGCTTGCGTTGCATTGTGTGATAGGACCTGGGTCTTATAACAGCTTCATTTTTCTTTATTTAGCATTGCGCTGTTTGTTTTATGCACTGGTATTCTTGGGAGGAAACCCGTTCCGTGTTATACGGCGTGGTCCCTTGATTTACCAAACTTTAAAAATAAAGATTAACTGTTTTAGTTCTCACACCAGTCCCATGACTGACCTGGAGTTTATTGTTTTAACCTAAACTCTGGGTGCCCCTATTTTGACACGGGCAGCTAGTAGTTTTGGTTTTGCAGATTTATATTCACAGGATCCTGGTTTACAGCTGGAACGATATCCGGAAAGCTTTGTATCCGTATATCTACTTCTAGTTGTGTATTGTATTATTTTCCGCTGCTATGTATTTAAATGTAATTTGAATCTCTGATATTTCTGTGTAATATTTATTCATTTATACTCTGTATATTCTTGTAATCTGATGCATTGTTGTAATATACAATGAAATGCTCTTCTGTATGTGTTCTGCTGTGGTTTGTTCTCGAACTATCCGACACTTTCCTTTACGGGGAAGTTGCGGGTTTTCACATAAGCGCCCTGCGGTTTTTGGTTTTATATTATATATGGGGCGTGAGATGCAAGCGTTCCGCTAGATTCAATTTAATTGATGTAGACATTATTATTATATCACTGGATTTGATATCAAAAATATTTTTGGTTACCGTAAGGTAAAAACCATCCGTGTTTATGTGTGGATTGGTCTTACGATTATCATTTCTTTCGAAAGGATTTTTAAAGTTAAACAAATGATTGGAGTTTACTCACACCAGTCCCATGACCGGCCCAGAGTTTATTTTGTTTGTTTTCCCTAAACTCTTGGGTGCACAAATTTGTACGCGCTGTCAAGTAGTCGGGATTTTTCAGATTCACTTGGAAGAGCTGGAAGCAGGAGCTTCACCTGTTAGCTATAAACTATCATGTTTCCGCTGTGTACTGTGTTGTATCTGGAAAAAGGTGTTTATAAATGTTCCAGAAATAGCTGTTGTGCTCTGATGATGGTATGTATATAAAGTTACTGAATTGTATTTCAAAGTTTATGTTACCTAATATATTTTATTCGTTCCGCTGTGAGCCTGTGATCTTCGTTCTCTTCTATTCTAATATTTCTTTCTATTTCTCATCCTCTAACTTCTTTCTCATAATGATTCGTATTTCTGTGCAATTTGGGTTGGACGTGTGGTGTTATTAGTCAATTTAGATAGTACGGATTTGCGGACTGTTACAGTGGTATAAGAGCTTAGGTTGAGTGAATACCTAGGCTTGTGTGGCATGAGCTCATTAGAGATAGGGTCAGTAGTACCCTAGAATGAGTTGAGTGTATATATATGAGAGAGTGTATTTGTTAATTGATATAAAAATTTGTTTTATATTGTGTTGGCTAGTCTTTTGAGTGGTTTATGAATTCTGATCGAATCGTGGGATGCCACAAAGTCGATAGAATTTCTAAACACTTTAACAGAGAAATTTAACACAGTGTTGTTTTAAAATGGGTAGATGAAATAATTTTACCCAAAATTCTATTTTGATATAGATGAGATAATTTTCTGGAATTATTATAATATATGGATGAGTTGGTTGTTATTATAATCCAATAAGATTATAAAATTGGAATGGTTATATATAACCAAATAGAATTTGCATAAGAATGAATTATACAAATGAGACGAATTAAAATGTAATTCAAACCAGAATTTGGAAATTAATCTTGGGAAGTTGTAAAATATTTTCTGAAGTATATTAAAAAATATATAGCTTTGTTTTGAAAAGAAAATTTGAATAAAAATCATTTTTAATGGATTTTGAAATTTGTTAAAGCACTGAACTCACTTCAGTGGATGGAAAATAATTCTGATGATGACTGCAACATTATCAGTATTCATTTTCGAGTTCTAAGTGATGGATTTCTACCTTAGAAATTTTTTTGATGGAAATTTGTTTGAAAGGAAACAAGTGGGTTTGAAATTTCAAATGTTTTGAATTTGTGTTGGATAATAAATAAATATATATTTATGTGATTTCAAAAGGATTTGAAATAGAAACCCGGAGATTTGAATTCTGGAATTAAATTTAACTTAGACAAGTTAAATGGATCGAAGTGAATAAATTGATCTAATTCAATTTGAATGAATTTGAATTGAATGGAAATATGTTGATTGAAAATCATTCAAATGAATGAAATCCAAAAGTTTTGGTAGGACTTAGAAATATGAGGAGTTGAGTTCAACTAAATAAGTTTTGAAAAGTTAATGGGTTTGAAGCAATTTTCTTACCTTAGTAATTTCGGGGACAAAATTCTTTTAAGAGGGGAAGAATGTAACGACCCAGATTTTTGGTCTATTAATTTTAAATATTTAATATTTGTTTTAAATATTGAGTTTATAATATAAAGGGTTTTTTATATTGAGTTATCGATTTAATAATCAATTTCGATTTAATATCGAATATATTAAATTATCGTAATACGAAAATTAATTCAATTCGAGAATTAAACTGAGTCAAAACAATTCCTGTAATGATACGGATTTCGCCCGGACCTAATCGATCGCTAAACTGACCAAGACCGTTCGAATCCCGCATACGCTAACTCTGTGCATACAACACATCAAAACAAATAACAGAAGACTTTTATAAACATCATAATAATGTTACATCAGAGTATAGAATATCGGAGTATATTGAAATATAATCAATACAGCGGAAGATGATTTTACAATAAATGTAATACAATGCATAGCGGAAGACGATAAATGACTGGACATAGCTTTAAGCTTCAATCCAGAATCCTGCTCAAAATAAGTATCTACAAAACAAACTACTCGACTGCCCGTGTGGAAAATAAGGGCACCCGAGTTTGCAATGTGAAACAAACTACGAGTCAGTTATGGGACTGGTGTGAGAAACTCTACTGTTAAAATTAACCTATCAAAATGTTAAGGCAAATCACAGGACCATGCCGCTAACGCGGAACGGGTTTACCCCCATGAATGCCAGTGTATAAACAACAATCAATATAGATATATGGATCTATTATGCATCAATCAACATGCGATATCCTAATCTACCCATTTAGATTAATCGCCACACTTATATTTTCCGAATCCAATTTAATTTACAGAAATTATTCCTTTGGACTTTATTTCCTGATTTCTATTTCAAATCATTTGAAATACATATCTAGCTTTTATATCAAAGTAGATTTCACTTCAGGATCTCAAATCAAATCATTTGGAAATATGAATTCCAAAACATAACAATGCATACAACAAGTATGCAACCAAATATCGGGCTCCCCTCAGACAAGGCAAAGGGCATGTACCTAAGCAACTTGATATATATATATATATATATATATATATATATATGCACCTCCCACGCATGGATCTGGCTACACCAACCACTCACCCTAAGGTACTGGATCCCACCCATACTTTTAGTAGACCGGGTCACCAAATCTTTAGCCACATACCAAATCATTTCATATCCCGAAGTAGGGAAAATCATTTCACAACATAATAATCACAAGTACTTTCATAATATAGTACTTCACATCAGCAGTTCACACATATGATTAGTCACTATTAATCACATAACCTTTGAGCTCGTACGCCTCAAAGAAGGGTGTTAAGCAAGAGAATAAATTCTCCGCCACCAAACAGATATATCATCAATAGCAACTAATCGGTTATGTGTTGAACCACAATGTAAAACATAACACATTTCTAAATCATTTTAGAAATCATTGGGTTTTGGGCCTCAAAATCCTTTCTGTTTTATAAAACATTTTTTTATAAAACATTCTCTATCCAAAATCGGGAATATATTTCTTTTCACTTAAGAAAAACACCATTTCAAAATCATTCATTAAGTTTGAAATGAACTCAACATCGCTAAACACCTTATCGTCAAATCGTGAAGTGTTTCACAGGGTGTTAGTACAAAGATATTTTTACCCAACCCAATGCTAAATGTAAAAGTATATTTTGCTCATAAACTAGTCGACCAAAATCCAAACAATCAGTCAATCCAATTTGACATTAAATATAAGGTTTTGAATAGAGATAGTATTGAATTATATTCAACATCAAATCCTAAAACCAATAGATATCGCTTTGGGAATAACGATATCGAATCATTTCTTTTGATTTTACACAAATTATTAATATTTTTAATAATTTTATCAAGGCCTGTATAGTCGATTTCCATAAACGGTCATTGAACTGCACTTATAACGACCTTTTCCTATTTTGATTTGGACATAATTCCAAATCCAACCGTTAGATTTCAAATCTCTAATATTCGTTGGAAAGCTCTTTTCGATACGAACCCAATGGTTCCAGTTTTAGAAGAATCCTATGGCCGGATCTCCTATAACATCAATTCAAAGTCAATGGTCGAAATTCACGAACGGTCGCTGCGCGGCACATTCTATTCAGGCCATATAATATATATAATATATATATTATATATATTTTTAAAACGTAATTTATAAATCGTTTGAAAACGATTTCAATTTCTATTCTGGCTCAAGTTTTTCAACTTTTCAGTTTCTAAGAACTTTTCAAATTCTTCAAAAATTTGTTTAATAACCTAAATTTTCGAAAAATTTCGCCATAACCTCCCCTGTACGGGAGCACAGGAAAATCCCGAAATTGTCATACAGGCCTATCCAATCTAAAAAGAAAAAGAAAAAGCCAAGCGGTTAGCCAATCGGCTCATAAAATCATCATACCCAAACAAAACAAAAAACATGTACCTATTTGTCGGGCATACAATTTTATTCCTCTTCTCTAGCCTCCTTGCTATGACCTGTTCAATATATCATATATGTATATTTTCATACAACGCCTATATATACATTTTCATATAATGTATATTATATAACATTTATATATTTTTAAACCACACATACATATATTTTCATACATTGTATATGTATATTTTCATATAACGCCCATATATACATACATACATATATACATACATACATATATATATATATTCGTACGACCCATTTTTTAATATTCATTCAATGCATATATAATTTCACACAATGCATATATAAGCTAAAAATATATTTTTTTAGCGATATTTCCATCGTATGACAATTTTATATATTCTATATATACGCTAAAATGATAATTTTAGCGAACTATTATTTATTTCGAGGTATGACAATTGTTAACAACCCGTATACATGTTAAAAATGTTATTTTTAACAAACTAGAATTTATTTCAACGTATGACTATTTTTAATACTTCACATGCTGTAACACCCCACCTCCACTAGGGTTACTCACAAAAGGGAATGCACTAGCTTTGGTGGAGCATTATCTAGGTAAACATACACAGAAAAATTACAAGACAGAACATATAAAACAGCGGAAGAAGAACCAAATTTCATTGCTTTAAAATCTAGAATGGTCTAATGCCTTTTACATCAAAATGCTACTAAATCCAGTACATTGAAATCTGTCTTGCTTAAAAACAAAGAAGCATGAAAATAAATTGTAGTATTCCCCAATAAAGCAGCAAAGCAAGCCATAGCCAAGAGAAATCCAAGAAGCACATGGAAGAGCCTTGGAACTTGGTAAGATCCGAACTAAGTTGTATTCCCACCCTGTGAACCTGGGGGGGGGGGAACGAAAGAAAAAGAGGCGAAACAAACTGGGTCAGTCATAAAGACTGAGTAAGTCCTAGTGGCTTTCAGCATAAAAACAGGTGAAGATAATATGGCATGAATAAACTGAAAGTAAACATAAGCATGATGACAAGGTAAGCTACAGGCACAATGAATCAAGTATTACATTGCAAGGTTTCTATTAAGTATAACATCGCAAGATTTCTAAGCTTCACCATTCCACTATTTTCTTTGATTTCCTATATTCTCTGCACCAACTGTACTAGTACCCCAACCCGTATCATCCTTTCCATGTATATGTATAGTCCCTTGCCGTATATCATATGGGTTTCATCACGTATTTCTATACTACTTCAACGTAGTGCCACCATTCTTGAAATCGTTTGGACCGCCACCCTTGTTTTGGCTAGGTTTCCTTATCATGAACTATCGCGTGTTCAACTAGGATTTATGCCACCTAGGACCACCAAGGATTATGCTACCTATTGAACGTTTTCTAGATTCGATTAGGGTTTATGCCACCTAGGACCACTAGGGATTATGCTACCTAACGAATTCCACGTAACGATCTATTAATCGATCGGCTCCCTACAAGTCCTAGCTCGTTCATGTGTATGTATCATACGGCCTAATCACAAAATGTAGTCACCTGTGCCAGGTCCACCATAGGGTGTATCAAGCCTTAGGGTGTCATCCACCGACACGAATCAAGCACGCACAGTGCAAACCTACTGGTGCCCAATGCCTACTTTTTCAACTCCGGACTACGTGCACGACCATAGTCCGCCTGAACCTACAATGGCGCACCAACTCAGCCGTCGTTCTGATCGCTTACAATCAGCCCAGTAATCGCGTCCCACCCTGCCTAGTTCCAGGGTACCGTGATACATCTAGTGGGTTACTGCTGAAAAGGACCGCGCAACTAGGGTTTCCGTCCAGTAGGTTAAGTGTTGTCATTTAAATTCGAGACTTAACCCCATCAGTCTAGCATGTCAAGTTGGTTAAGTGTTGTCATTCAAGTTCATGACTTAACCCGCCTATGTGTCATGTCAAATTAGCTAAGTGTTGTCGTTCAAGTTCGTGACTTAACCCACCTACGTGTCATGTCAAATTGGCTAAGTGTTGTCGTTCAAGTTCATGACTTAGCCCTACGAATCATCTGTCAAGTTGGTTTAGTATATTCAATCGGTTCATGACTTAACCCTATCAAATAATCGTGTCCAATTGGTTAAGTATATTCAAGCGGTTCATGACTTAACCCTATCAAATCATCGTGTCAAATTGGTTAAGTATATTCAAGCGGTTCATGACTTAACCCTATCAAATCATCGTATCAAATTGGTTAAGTATATTCAAGCGGTTCATGACTTAACCCTATCGAATCATCGTGTCAAATTGGTTAAGTATATTCAAGCGGTTCATGACTTAACCCTATCAAATCATCGTGTCAAATTGGTTAAGTATATTCAAGCGGTTCATGACTTAACCCTATCAAATCATCGTATCAAATTGGTTAAGTATATTCAAGCGGTTCATGACTTAACCCTATCGAATCATCGTGTCAAATTGGTTAAGTATATTCAAGCGGTTCATGACTTAACCCTATCAAATCATCGTGTCAAATTGGTTAAGTATATCAAGCGGTTCATGACTTAACCCTATCAAATCATCGTGTCAAATTGGTTAAGTATATTCAAGCGGTTCATGACTTAACCCTATCAAATCATCATGTCAATTGGTTAAGTATATTCAAGCGGTTCATGACTTAACCCTATCAAATCATCGTGTCAAATTGGTTAAGTATATTCAAGTGGTTCATGACTTAACCCTATCATGTGGCATTAATTCATTAATGCACCCCAACCTCTCACATCATACCTGTTGTTGTGGTCACTGGATATGTCGGGCGGTTCCGGGCAGATTTACACCACAACTCAGTCTGACCTCGGGTTTCAAGCGCGATATGACCAACTACCCACATTGGATCCTATTGTTTGCAGTAACTGGTTTTGCCGGGAGGTTCCGGGCAGATTTACACTGCAAACTCAACCCAACCTCGAGTTGGCCATTTTCATGTTTATTCTAATGTCATATCCATGTTCAAGTTTCATATCAAGTTCGTGTCTAGTTTCATGGCGAGTTTCATGTCAAATTTCATGTTTTCACTTATGCCTATTATCAAGTTAATGATTCATATTCATAACCAATTCATGTTTCAAGTTCATAAGCATGCTTACGTGCCTTCTAGATGTCCAATACATACCAACTACCCAAAACCCAACTTAGGCATGTTCATATTAAACTTTCTCCAAGTCATAAATTTTCACATATGTTTCAACTCCAAATTTTACAAAATTAACATATGCCCAAGTTCTAGATTACATGTAAATTTTACAAATGACCAATTCGTACCGAATTTACATATGTTCAATTTATGCCTTTTTACATGTATGCCAATTTTTTGCCATTTTAACATGTCAAGTTCTAGCCAAAATTACATGTATCAAGTTTCATACCCAATAAACCCAAATCATGATTCATGATGTAGTTATCCCAAACTATAACCTTTTTATTACAGTACATGTCAGTTGCCCAAGTTCATAATACATGTTTATGCCAAATTATTTACATGTTATATATACCAAATCTCATGTTACATTACATAGATCTTATTTGTGCCAAATTCCATGTATATAATATTTGTGCAAATTTTTCTTAACAAGATTATACCAAAATTTACAGATCACGCCCAAACTTGCAAATACAATGATAATATCCAATTTCATGTTGCCAATTATTACATTATATTCATATAGGCAATAATCCCATAATTCCCCCGTATACATATCGTACGCAAATCGCGATTTTAGGCCAAGGTCCGAAATTGACCAAGGTTCATGAAAGAAAATAAATTGGGGGAGATAGAAATTGAATAAAAATGAGATCAGAGGAAAACATCATCATAGGCATAAATATTACAACTTGATGATAATGTCATTATGAATCAAGAAAACTGCTGAATAGATCATAAACTTGTCATGGGCATAAAGATAGACAAGTCCCAAAACACAAGATTAAAGGAGCAACAGAAATAGATCAGAATCGATCAACATACTTAAATACAATTCCACTTTATTCCATGGCCACATTATAATTAAATGTTTAAATCTAAAAACAACTAGAACTTACAGAGCATGGCTTGTGAATTAGGAACTAAATTTGTTGTACAAATGTTGCAGCGTTGTTGATTTATTGTCTTGAATCATTGTTGAAGCTTTTCTCTTTGAATTGATTTGAGTTTGAATGTTTGTACTTTGATTTGGAGACGGCGGCCATGGTTCAAGAGGTATTTTAGCAACGTAATGGTGTGAGAATGATTTGATATGAATTAGGTTAGGTCTAAGGGTGTTTTTATAGGTGTAGCAACTAGTTTAGGCCCTTAGATTAACCCTAGAATCAATCCGGATCGTCAAAACACGTCTCAGGCTTCAAAAATGAGTTCTGGTTCAAAACAGGCCGACCAGGTCGACCTGTGAGGGAGGGAGGTAGGTCGACCCTATGGTCGACATGGGGGGAGCGGGGTAGGTCAATCTTATGGTCGACCCCTTGGTCCAGTGCTGCCTGAAAACTGCTGAAACTTTTATAGGCCATAACTTCTTCATCTGGACTCCGATTTTTGAAAACTCGGACTCTATTTCATGTAAAATTTCAAGACGAACGCAATGGCATAACCCGTTTCCCCTGATTCTGAATTTAAAATTTATTTCTGCCTTGATTTCTTGTTTTAACATGTTATAAAAATACGGGTTGTTACATTCTCCCCTCCTTAAAGGATTTCATCCCCGAAATCTTCAAGTTAAGAAGAATGTGTCCTACCATCCAATCATCCATCTAGTCAATCATCAATCACAGCCATCCATTGTCCTTAAGAGATTTCTAATGCTGTATGAACATATGCAGAAAGTGTGTGTATATGTTCCTTATCTAATGCAAATGATCAGGCCTGATTAATCTTCTTAATGCAAAATATGTTTAGTGCCATGAATCCAACATGTATGCAAATAACCCTAATCACATAAACACTATATGTGTGTACAAACATCCATCCATATGCATCATCCATATGATAACACATCCAATTTCATCCATAAACAAGTACAAACACTCATGCATATGCAATATGAAAATGTGTCTGAGCCGATCTAGTGCCTAATGTGTGTTATGCAACCACGAGCAACCACTTGCGACCACTTGCAACCACTTGCAACCATCAATCATAACATGTCTCAAACACATGTTTCACCCAATTGTTCCTACCTAAAGATATAGCCGAATGATAGAACCAAGTAAAAACTTTATGCCCATTAGGCAATGTCAAAGCTGGAAATCTACGTCACATATATATTGAATAGGAGAAGAACTCCCTAAGCGCCAACCCATATCCTATAAAACCCAAAAAGTTTAGTCGACCCAACAGACACCCTCATGCCCCAACATGTATTACTAACAGATAAGTCATACTCCTTATGGGGTTTGCAACAGAAATAGGATTGAGAATAGGGCCGAGAGGTTATACTTAAAAGATAACATGCAAGTAAGCTCTACAGGAAAAGAGGAATCAAGGATATACTCTTAAAAAGAGATATGATGCGCGTATCTAGTCTTCAATCTTCTAACTCGTATTTCCTTGAGCTTAACTCCATTGTGCTTTGACCGTCTTTAACTTCACAATTTCGTAGTTCCTTAATTCTTGTTCGCAGAATATGAGTTGGAACTCATTCCACTGTCGCCTCTCGTTCCACTTTCGCTTATTCTCTTTCTAGTATACCCGATTCAAACATAACTGCGTACTAACGGTTTCATGCAAGCTCTCCAAAATTCACTTGTGAATCTTGGATCTCATTCACTTACTAGAAGGTATTCCACATAAATGAATTATCTCTTGAAAATAAACAAATGCCAACCATGTTGCCAAGTGTACTTACTAAGGTGATTTTCTATAACTCATGCATAAGCAAAATGAACCATCCGCCTTAGTGGCGAACACTACTCGAGCGGATCGATAAATGTATCAAGAGATTCTAGGTAACTAAACATGGCAGAACCCTAAGGGTTACACTAGACTTCGAGGGCATTACCAAGGCAAGTCAAGCGTCTAACTACCCTATTTTCGTAGTCGAGAATGGTACCATTTCTGGACAACCACTCCATCCCTAGAATCACCCCATAGCCCAAAAACATAAGCTTTACTTCTAAACTCAACACTTAGCATAGACATTCTCAAATCCAAACATGTCATGAATAAATGAGCCGATTCTCCAACAGGATTTGAGACAAAAATGGGATCCTCTACTACGCTAGTACTTAGGTGCAGAGACTCAACTATCGAGGCAGAATTAAAAGGATGTGATGTATAAAAACAAAGTACCCACGGTATGATAGAAAAGAGAAGCTAAAATTTTAACAGAAACGTTACCACCACTCTTAGGTATGCTAGTAGTGAGAGCATACAATTGCCCTCTCGACAATCTTGTTCTTTGCCCTTGTCCTTGTCCTATGATACTTAACTACATGTCCCTTTTTACCATACCAACGATGTTCTTTCTTATCATGGGTTTTATTATTCTTTTACTTTGACCTCTTCCCTTTCACCTTTTCCTCCTTCGTGGATTACGCCTTATCAACAAATTTCTCATCCTAAGGCTTGTGTTCTTTATCCTCGTTCTTACTATCCTTGTATAGCTTGTTGACAAGTTTCTCGAAAGCTACTTCCATCGCACGGCAACCCTACAAAGCTTGAGATAAGATTAGTCGCAAGTAAAACTGCTGCGGCTACAGATAGAGGTTGGAAACTACTTTGCCTGTAACACCCCACCTTCGCTAGGGTCACTCACAAAGGGAATGCACTAGGTTTGGTGAAGCATTATCGAGGTAAACATGCACAGAAATATTACAAGACAGAACATATATAAAACAGCGGAAGTAAAACAAATTTCATTACCTTATAAAATAAGGTCTAAAGCCTTTTACATCAGAATACATCAAAAACCTGTCTTGTAATAGTAAAGAAGCATAAAAACCCTTTCATAAATTATTCCCCAAAATAAAGCGATGAAGCAGCCATAGCCAAAAGAAGACCAAGCTATACATGATGACCTTCAAGCATAAGAGGTCCAAACTAACCAACATCATTTCCTCCCTGAAACCTGGGGGGGGGGAACGGAAGACAAAGAGGCGAAAGAAACGGGGTCAGTCATAAAGACTGGTAAGTCCTATCTACTTCCAGTATAAAAACAGGTAAAGGTAACATGACATGCATAAACTGAAAGTAAACATAAGGATGACAACAAGATAGATAAGCTAAACCAAGATAACTGGATGAACTACTGTAGCAAGGTAAACTAAAGTATCATGATAAACTACGGTGTCAAGAATCAAGGTATCACGTCGTCAGGTTTCTATCAAGTATACTATCACAAGGTATCTGTCATGTATAACATCCCACGGTATCTATCATGTATAACATCCCAAGGTATTTGTCACGTCCATTCGCTCTGCAACTCTCGTACTAGTATCCCAACCCGCGTCATGTGTTAACTATGGATGTCCCTTGCCCAGTGTCATGAAATGGTCCATGTCAACCTAATATATAACATATGTAGGTTTTCCAAACTTGTATGTTTCTTTCCATGTATAAGTTCAGTCCTTTGCCGTAGGCTGTACGGGCTTTCCCATGTAAATCTATACCACTTCAACGTAGTACCATTTTATCCTTGAAGTTGTTTTGGACTGCTACCCTTGATCTTGTTATGTTTTCTTACCATGAACTATCGCGTGTTCACTTAGGATTTATGCCACCTAGGACCACTAGGGATTATGCTACCTAATGAACGTTTCCGTGTCTCGGTTTGGGTTCAAGCCACCTAGGGCCACTAGGGATTACGCCACCCGTCAACCGCGCCCTTTATCCTGTGTATGTATCGTGAATCGTTTTCCATGTCTAGACGCACATGTTCCTCAATGTGCCATCCGAGTTCCGTGCCAGGGCAGATCAAGAAATACGGAACTCGGTCGGGAGCTATAAGTCGTCTGCTGATGCAGATATCAAGGTCTGTTTTTGTACCCATGGCTATGGTCCCACGTGACCCCTCCCTCAACTACTGAAAGGAAATCCAAGAAAAATCATGTATGAGAACCACATCCCGGCCCCACTATAGCCCCACTTTCCTATGGGCCAACCTCACCCATGACTCGATAGCAAGAACATGGTCTGTTGGGGGTTCCCTGCCTTTCCGTTCGTACACGATTGACTAAAGATGGTAGGTAGTCGACGAAGCGCTATCCAGGGCAAAATCAAGTATCGTCGACTCCACGCTAATCCATCCCAGTCTTTAGGTCGCTCGCATAGCAACCAAGGCATACCCTTGGCTCTTCTACCGCAGACCTTAACCCCTGTGAGGCCGGGTTCCATGGACTATCTGCCACCTCACAGAGGGATACCAAGAGTACCCTCACGTCCCCCGAAGCTACCGCTTCGTCACCCAGTTCGTTGGAGCCTTTATCTAAGTCAGATAATTTGCTCCTCCTCGTGTTTTAAGCGATGACCTACCGTACCGGGTTACTCATCTATTCATGAACTAGTCCCATGTCCTTGGCTAAGAATTATTACTTAGTTATACTTAACTAAGGTTTACCACTTAGCTTCATTTCCCCGTTACCCTGGATTAACTACGATTTTC
The DNA here is from genome assembly GCA_030737875.1 of Allium sativum. NCBI lineage: Eukaryota > Viridiplantae > Streptophyta > Magnoliopsida > Asparagales > Amaryllidaceae > Allium > Allium sativum. The sequence goes on from CM060924.1 coordinate 684,581,243, forward strand.
TACCTAGTTCCTCTACTAGGGTTTTGCCTATTGGGTTAAGTGTTGTTATTCAAGTTCATGGCTTAGCCCGCCTATGAATCATGCCAAGATTGGCTAAGTATTCAAGTCCAAGACCTAGCCTTACCAGTTGGGTAAGTAAACCAAGAAGCTCATGACTTAACCCTATTCAATCATCAAGTCAATTTGGTTAAGTACTTGTTTATCTTAACCCTATCAGGTTATCGTGTTAGATTGGTTAAGCAAAGATTACCTTAACCCCATCCCCTAATCGTATTATAATGGTTAAGTATATTTAAAAGGTTCTTATGACTTAACCCTATCAGGTCCGCATATTAGATTGGTTAAGTATAGGTTACTTAACCTCATCAAATCATCATGTATAATTAGTTAAGTATAAGTTACTTAACCCCATTAAATTATCTTGTTAAGTTGGTTAAGTATTGGCTACTTAACCTCATTGAATTACCAAGTTTAGATTGGTTAAGTGTTTAATTTAACCCCATCGAAGTACCGTGTTTAGATTAGTTAAGTGTAGGTTACTTAACCCCATCTAATTACCGTGTTTATATTAGTTAAGTGTAGGTTACTTAACCCCATCTAATTACCGAGTCGGATTAGTTAAGCGTGAATTACTTAACCCCATCCCCTAATTGTCTTGTATGGTTAAGTGTCATTAAGAAATCAAGCCCGGTCCCACTTAACCTACCCATTCGTGTCATATTGGTTAAGTGTCATTAGTCAAATTTACTTAACCTTATCATGTGGCATTAATTTAATTAATGCACTCTCAACCTCTCACATTAGACCTCGTTGTGGTTACTAGTTAAGCCGGGCGGGTCCGGGTAGTTTTACACCACAACCTAGTCTAACCTCGGGTCTTAAGCGTGACATGACCAACTTCTCACATTGGATCTTATTGTTTGTAGCCACTAGTTAAGCCGGGCGGGTCCGGGTAGATTTATGCTACAAACTCAACCCAACCTCGAGTTGGCCAGTTTCATGTTTGGCCTAGTGTCATATTACACTTACAACCCATACGTGCCTAGTTTCAAGTCCCACATTTACCCTACGTGTCATGTCCCCATTTTGGTTCAACTTACATGTCGTGTTCACATGTAACCTCAAGTCAAGTTTTTCGCGTCATTCTCATGTTTGTCTATCCTACCCCAAATCGTGTTTTCACTTGAGTAAAGCGAGTCAACATAGTAGGTATACTATGGCTACGTGAAGACCCCAAAACATGAACGATAGTGTCATATAGGGATTGGCCATAAGCATGCATAACAAAACAAAAAGGGATTGGCCACAAGCATGCATAATGTCATAAAGGATTTGGCCACAAACTTGCATATTATTATAGGAAATTTGGCCACAAACATGCATGTTGTCATAACGGGATTTGACCTTACATAAACATGATATCATAAGGGGGTTGGTTTCATTTACATGCATAAGCCCTAAAGTCCAATTTATGCAACTATTTCACAAGTCAAAGTGGCTCTAAGTGTTCATGCTATCATACTACAAGTAAAGGTCAAATCTTGCATGGCAAACTAAGTCCAATGCAACATGAATAGCATGGTTTAGTCGCTAAAACATAACCCAAAGTCATATGTTCATGATAAAGGGGCAAACTAGGTTTACATAGGTTAACATACTCATGTTACATCGCATTTTATTCCATGTCATCATTAAACTAACGTTAACATCTCGAAGTAGCTAGAACTTACATAGCGTGGCTTAGCGAATTAGCATGAATCGTCTCGACGAAGAAAGGTGGCTCCTTTGATGAAGAACAGTCATGAAATCGCCGTAGCAACGTTGATCGAGCCTTGATTTGGTGTAGCAAGCTTGCACCTTTCGATTCAGATCCGATTTGCATGCATAGTCTCTTGGAGTTGGAGATGGAGGCCATGATCACTTGGCATTTGGACAGCACTTCGTGGCATGAGTGATTTGTGAGGGTTTAGGGTAGGCTTAGGGGTCTTTTTATAGAGATTAGGAGTAGTTTAGGCCGTTAGATAAACCCTAGGATAGATCCAAGCCCTCAAAAATCGTCACAGCCTCCAAAACCGAGCCAAAACCAGAAGCAGGTGCACCAGGTCGCTGGTTCGACCGGGGGGGTCGACCCAGGGGTCGACACCTTTGTCGACCCTATGGAGGGGGGTCGACCCTAGGGTCGACACCCATGTCGACCCCCCGAAGGGGGGTCGACCCAGGGGTCGACACCCTGTGTGCCTGGCGGGAATTTTCCCGCCTTCTCTTCCTGGACTGAATTTCAAATCTGTTTTCGGATTTGAATTTTCGTGAAACTTCGTTGGGCCTTAACTGGGTCATACGGACTCCGATTTACAAAATTTCGGACTCTATTTCGCATATTTTTCCGAGACGAACGCAATGGCGCAACCCGTTTATCCTGATTCAGATTTTATAATTTAATTCTGCCTTGATTCTTGTCGTAACACGTTTGTTAAAATTCGGGTTGTTACATTGCCCTCCGACATGTGTCGCATGCCTACAAACTATGGTGAAAAAGAAAGAGAGAAGAGACTCTAGGAGAGAATTAAAAGATAGTGCATATGGCTTTAGGGAATATGCCTTTCGTAAAACGAAACTTTTCTTGAAAAATGCTTCTTTGTAAATGGTTTTGAAAATAATTTCAAAAGGTTTTATAAACTTTTGCCCAGTCTGGTAACCTACTGCTCTGATACCAAATGTAACAGCCCACCTCTGCTAGGGTCACTCACAAATGGGAATGCACTAGCTTTGGTGGAGCATTATCTAGGTAAACATATACAGAAATATTACAAGACAGAACATATAAAACAGCGGAAGAAGAAACAAATTTCTTTGCTTTAAAATCTAGAAAGGTCTAAAGCCTTTTACATCAAAATGCTACTAAATCCATTACATCGAAATTTGTCTTGCTCAAAAACAAAGAAGCATGAAAATAAATTGTAGTATTCCTCAATAAAGTAGCAAAGCAAGCCATAGCCAAGAGAAATCCAAGCAGTACATGAAAGAGCCTTGGAGCTTGGTAAGATCTGAACTAAGCTGTATTCCCACCCTGCGAACCTGGGGGGGGGGGAACGAAAGAAAACGAGGCGAAACAAACTGGGTCAGTCATAAAGACTGAGTAAGTCCTAGTGGCTTTCAGCATAAAAACAGGTGAAGATAATATGGCATGAATAAACTGAAAGTAAACATAAGCATGATGACAAGGTAAGCTACAGGCACGATGAATCAAGTATAACATTGCATGGTTTCTATTAAGTATAACATCGCAAGATTTCTAAGCTTCACCATTCCACTATTTTCTTTGATTTCCTATATTCTCTGCACCAACTGTACTAGTACCCCAACCCGTATCATCCTTGCCATGTATATGTATAGTCCCTTGCCGTATATCGTACGGGTTTCATCACGTATTTCTATACTACTTCAACATAGTGCCACCATTCTTGAAATCGTTTGGACCGCCACCCTTGTTCTGGCTAGATTTCCTTATCATGAACTATCGCGTGTTCATCTAGGATTTATGCCACCTAGGACCACCAGGGATTATGCTACCTATTGAACGTTTTCTAGATTCGATTAGGGTTTATGCCACCTAGGAACACTAGGGATTATGCTGCCTAACGAATTCCACGTAACGATCTATTAATCGATCGGCTCCCTACAAGTCCTAGCTCGTTCATGTGTCTGTGTCATACGGTCCAATCATGAAATGTAGTCACCTGTGCTAGGTCCACCATAGGGTGTACCAAGCCCTAGGGTGCCAACCACCGACACGAATCAAGCACGCACAGTGTAAACCTACTGGTGCCCAATGCCAGCTTTTTCAACTTCGGACTACGTGCACGACCATAGTCCGCCTGAACCTACAATGGTGCACCAACTCAGCCGTCGTTCTGGTCACTTACAATCAGCCCAGTAATCGTGCCCCACCCTGCCTAGTTCCAGGGTACTGTGATACATCTAGTGGGTTACTGCTGAAAAGGACCGCACAACTAGGGTTTTCGTCCAGTAGTTAAGCATTGTCATTTAAATTCGAGACTTAACCCCATCAGTCTAGCATGTCAAGTTGGTTAAGTGTTGTCATTCAAGTTCGTGACTTAACCCGCCTACGTGTCATGTCAAATTGGCTAAGTGTTGTCGTTCAAGTTCGTGACTTAACCCGCCTACGTGTCATGTCAAATTGGCTAAGTGTTGTCGTTCAAGTTCATTACTTAGCCCTACGAATCATCTGTCAAGTTGGTTAGGTATATTCAATCGGTTCATGACTTAACCCTATCAAATCATCGTGTCCAATTAGTTAAGTAAATTCAAGCGGTTCATGACTTAACCCTATCAAATCATCGTGTCAAATTGGTTAAGTATATTCAAGCGGTTCATGACTTAACCCTATCAAATCATCGTATCAAATTGGTTAAGTATATTCAAGCGGTTCATGACTTAACCCTATAAAATCATCGTGTCAAATAGGTTAAGTATATTCAAGCGGTTCATGACTTAACCCTATCAAATCATCGTGTCAAATTGGTTAAGTATATATAAGCGGTTCATGACTTAACCCAATCAAATCATCATGTCAAATTGGTTAAGTATATTCAAGCGGTTCATGACTTAACCCTATCAAATCATCGTGTCAAATTGGTTAAGTATATTCAAGCGGTTCATGACTTAACCCTATCATGTGGCATTAATTCATTAATGCACCCCAACCTCTCATATCAGACCTATTGTTGTGGTCACTGGATATGCCGGGCGGTTTCGGGCAGATTTACACCACAACTCAGTCTGACCTTGGGGTTCAAGCGCGATATGACCAACTACCCACATTGGATCCTATTGTTTGCGGTAACTGGATTTGTCGGGCGGTTCTGGGCAGATTTACACTGCAAACTCAACCCAACCTCGAGTTGGCCATTTTCATGTTTATTCTAATGTCATGTCCATGTTCAAGTTTCATATCAAGTTCGTGTCTAGTTTCATGGCGAGTTTCATGTCAAGTTTCATGTTTTCACTTATGCCTATTATCAAGTTAATGATTCATATTCATAACCAATTCATGTTTCAAGTTCATAAGCATGCTTACGTGCCTTCCAGATGTCCAATACATACCAACTACCCAAAACCCAACTTAGGCGTGTTCATATTAAACTTTCTCCAAGTCATAAATTTTCACATATGTTTCAACTCCAAATTTTACAAAATTAACATATGCCCAAGTTCTAGATTACATGTAAATTTTACATATGCCCAATTCGTACCAAATTTACATATGTTCAATTTATGCCGTTTTACATGTATGCCAATTTTATGCCATTTTACCATGTCAAGTTCTAGCCAAAATTACATGTATCAAGTTTTATACCCAATAAACCCAAATCATGATTCATGATGTAGTTATCCCAAACTATAACCTTTTTATTACAGTACATGTCAGTTGCCCAAGTTTATAATACATGTTTATGCCAAATTATTTACATGTTATATATACCAAATCTCATGGTACATTACATAGATCCTATTTGTGCCAAATTCCATGTATATAATATTTATGCAAATTTTTCATAACAAGATTATACCAAAATTTACAGATCACGCCCAAACTTGCAAATACAATGATAATATCCAATTTCAAGTTGCCAATTATTACATCATATTCATATAGGCAATAATACCATAATTCCCCCGTATACATATCGTACGCAAATCGCGATTTTAGGCCAAGGTCCGAAATTGACCATGGTTCATGAAAGAAAATAAATTGGGGGAGATAGAAATTGAATAAAAATGAGATCAGAGGAAAACATCATCATAGGCATAAATATTACAACTTGATGATAACATCATTATGAATCAAGAAAACTGCTGAATAGATCATAAACTTGTCATGAGCATAAAGATAGACAAGTCCCAAAACACAAGATTAAAGGAGCAACAGAAATAGATCAGAATCGATAAACATACTTAAATCCAATTCCACTTTATTCCATGGCCACATTATAATTAAATGTTTAAATCTAAAAACAACTAGAACTTACAGAGCATGGATAGTGAATTAGGAACTGAATTTTTTGATTTATTGTCTTGAATCATTGTTGAAGCTTTGCTCTTTGAATTGATTTGAGTTTGAATGTTTGTACTTTGATTTGGAGACGGCGGCCATGGTTCTTGAGTTATTTTAGCAGCATAATGGTGTAAGAATGATTTGATATGAATTAGGTTAGGTCTAAGGGTGTTTTTATAGGTGTAGCAACTATTTTAGGCCCTTCGATTAACCCTAGAATCAATCCGGACCATCAAAACACGTCTCAGGCTTCAAAAATGAGTTCTGGGTCAAAACAGGCCGACCAGTTCGACCTGTAAGGGAGGGAGGTCGACACTATGGTCGACCTAGGGGGTAGGTCGACCCTATGGTCGACCGGGGGGGGGGGGAGGGGGGGTTAGGTCGACCTTATGGTCGACCCCTTTGTCCAGTGCTGCCTGAAAACTGCTGAAACTTGTACATGACATAACTTCTTCATCCGGACTCCGATTTTCGAAAACTCAGACTCTATTTCATGTAAAATTTCGAGACGAACGCAATGGCGTAACCCGTTTCCCCTGATTCTGAATTTAAAATTTAATTCTGTCTTGATATCTTGTTTTAACATGTTATAAAAATACGGGTTGTTACACATACACGATAAAAATGATACTTTTGGCGAACAAAAATATGTTTCGACTCATGACTATTTTTATTACTTTACATACATGATAAAAATATTATTTTTATACTTCTAAGAATTTATTTCAAACATAAATATTTCATATACTTCATACGTACAATAAAAATGTTATTTTTATTGTTCAAACAATTTATTCAACATATGAATGTTTCATTTACTTCGTATATACGATAAAATGTGAATTTTATCGTTCAAACAATTTATTCAACATATGAATATTTTATTTACTTCATATATACGATAAAATGTGAATTTTATCATTCAAACAATTTATTCAACATATGAATATTTTATTTACTTCATATATACGATAAAAATGTGAATTTTATCGTTCAAACAATTTATTCAACATATGAATATTTTATTTACTTCATATACACAATCACAATCAGTTTGCACAACACAATCAAACAAACAAGTCGTCCATGGTCTGTGGACGACGGGGAACAGTTCATGTATGCAGTTACATAATAAATAACTGTATAAAGAAAATTATAGTGAAGAGTTCTCACCTTTGGGATCCACTCCTCCATCTTTATTTCTGAACGGTTCTAATTTCGTTTTGACTTCAGTCTGATCCATCGCCATCTGTTTCACGCAGTTGATTATTAAAAATCACATTTTTATACTCTGTATATTTTAAAAAAGAATCATCCTATTTATATTTTTAAAACAATGTAATTTTTATTCTTTAAAAACAATTCTATTTTATATTTTTTTATAATTCCATTTTTAATCCCATGGTACTATATATAAAAATGACATTTTTATATCAAAGCTATATATTCAAAAATCAGATTTTTATTCCATACTATATAATCTAAAATTCATATTTTTATATATTCGCTATTTATATATAAAAATTACATTTTTAAAACAAAGTATATAATTTAAAAACAATGCTATTCTTCAAAGAAAATCTGAAAAGAAAATTAATACTTTTTATTTTTAAAAAAATCTGATTTTTGACGATGTATTCATATTAATTAAAAACTGATTTTTTCCTATGTAGTATATTAATTAAAACTGATTTTTTTCCTATGTATTATATTAATAAAAACTGATTTTTTTCCTATGTATTATATTAACAAAAACTGATTTTTTTCCTATGTATTATATAAAAAAAACTGTATTCTTTTTTCCTACGAATTATATAAAAAAACTGTATTCTTATACAATGGATTAATATATAAAAAAACTGATTTTTTTCCAATGGATTGTATTAAACAAAAAAAACCACCTTTCTTCTCCTTTGTTTTCTCGTTCTGGACAAACCCTGAGCCCTAGAAAGCTCGACTGGAGCTTCTCTCCGCCGCCTCCAAGATGTGCCGTTGGGCTTCGATCGAGCACCGCCAGTTGAAGCGCCTTGGGGGTGTGATATCAACCGCCGAAAGGAGGATGAATTCGATCACCTGTAGGTGGCACAACCTAGCAACGAACAGCGCCTGTTGAGGCTTAAAATCCGAACAGCACAAGCAACTACAAATCACCAAACTCATGTGGATTGAAAGCCCGTAGAATCCTCTTTGAATTCTTGTTTTATAATTTTGATTCAATTCCGTGTGTAGAAGGTGAAATCGATGATTCGATTTGGGATGTTTCTGTTCGTTTATCCGGTGAGTAGGCGACATATAAAGTTTGACCAGGGATTTGAACTTTTACTAGGGTTAGGCAATTCTCTAGGTTATATATATTATATTATTTAATTCATATATTTTCGTTAAACGTTCTGAACTCCAAATCAAACCCAATGACTGTCGCTCCCAGCCAAATAACCCATTCCGGACACAATGGGATATGCCCGGTAAGACAATTCGACTGTTACAATCAGTTTTCATTAAATTTAAAATATAAACCATTATATTTTAATTTCAAACGTACATTTCAATTTACCGAGGTCACATACTAACTCTAAAAATTCTAGAAAAATAAATATGTCTATCTTTTGACGATACAGTCCTAACAAAACTAATTTCTTCAAATTTGAAGACCGTTTGAAAAATGACCATTTTCTGGTCGATCCGATTTGACTAAAATTAACCAAACACGTTTTCTTTTGCCACGCTCCCATATTGATTTCAAAAATTATGGAAATTTGAATCAAGCAATAATTTGACATCTCGGATCCAACAAAAGTGGTTTCATTGAAAACGAAGGTCGTTTGCCAAATGACTATTTTTAAGGGCCAAAATTCCATAGCGACTATTCTGAAATTTCAACTAGGCATAACTTTTTATTCCCGCTATGAAATTTCAATTTTTCGGATTCGTTGGAAGGATATTTTCAAATAGATTCTAATATTTTTGGTTTTGCTAAAATCCGATTTATTTTGAATTCGGTACGTTCATTTGAATTTGAAATCGAATTTTCAAACTACCGTGCCATTTTCGATTCCTTTTATAATAAAAATAATTATATATATTCTAACGACGATCTATATAAATATATACGTTCTAATTCTATTCAAAATATATTTCTTGTCGTTATTATTTAAAATAAATCATTTTAAATATTCAAAATTCATTAAAATTGCCAAAATAAAAAAAATTAATTTGGTTCAGATTTTCCGGGTTATTACAATTCAACTAATAAATATAAATTCTATGTGAATATATTCGATAATAATAATAATTTATTATCAAGAAAGTGGTTAGTTCTGAATTTTTATTATATTATTTAATTCAATATAGTATATACGTTCAAATTTAATTTCAGAATATATACTGTTCAATTCAGAATAACGTTATTACATTGGAACGACGGTCGATACGCTAAAATAGCGGTTCACGATTTTTAACTATGAACCCCGAGAAATTTGATTGTGGATAGGTTAGAAATCAAATCAGTATCTATTTAAAAAGAAACAAAATCTCTTTAAATCAAATCGCAGTTAAATCAATGTCAATTCGAATTTAATTAAAATGTACTTTACCTACCCTAACCTATATCCTGAAGTGGTACCTTGCGTTGAAATTTTTTCTTAATGGTTAAGTATTCGTCTTCTATAAAACTGTGGCATCTCTTTCTCTTATATGCCCATTTTCACTCTTCTGAAACTAAGTTCAATTGGAAAAAATCAATGTTGTTCCTCTATTAATAATTCTCTTCTTTTAGTTTTTGAATCATTCATTTTCTCTGAGCAAAAACCAAAGCCGATCCCTCTTTCTCTTTTCTACATATTTCCATCATTCGTCCATTCCCTGGATACCCAAAACAAAAGCCGTTCTTCTCCTTTAACAAATTTGAATACTTCTGAAACTGATTTCAGCATCATTTCAGATTAATCTAATAAATCAAAAATCAGTCCACCGAGAAGAGAGAAAAAATGGCGATCGATATTATAAGAAGAAGAGGGAATCAAATCGAATCGCGATGTGTTCATAGTGCGAAGCCGAAGTTGAGATCCGTGATTTTAGGTTATTCAAGACTGTTGGGTGGACGAGGTGCTACGATTTCAGTCCACGATGGATTTGGGGTAGTCGTAGGTTCAAGGGAAGCTTTATTTCGAAGTCGCGATGGAGTTGAGGCGCCATGTTTTTTGAGGAGGGGCCGATGGTTTTGGTCCGTTAATGGGGAAGTCGATGATGTCTGAGTTGAATTAGAGGTGTTCATCAGTTGGAAGTTGAAGTTCGGTCTATATTAGTTTGGGGAGGGATTACAGATGACTGAAAATAAGTATGTTGATTGTCTAGTCAGTGAAGTTTTGATCGTGTTAGCTGTCAAATGAAGAGCAGTGTGGTGTACAATGATAAGCATGGTAAAAATATGTGTTGTGTGGTGAAGACAGATGATGAGTTTGTGAGGGAATTAACCAAATAAGAAAGGGAGGGATGATGTTGAAATTTGGGGTGAATAAAGTTATACTCCTATTTGGAGAAGAGGACAGTTGATTGGAATGGGCTGGAGGGTGCAAATTGGTAGGTCAGTTAGGAATTTTCTGAAACAGGGTGTTGTTATGTAGAGCAGGGCAGAAGAGGGGTTTGAAAATTTAAAGGTGTGAATTAAGTTAAATATTTTAATAATTAGAGTTTTAATTTCACTCAAAATCTTTGATAGTTTATATAATGAATTCTATGTTAAATTTATGCAAGATTTTTCGTACAGACTGACTCGTATATTCCGTAGCTACGAGAATTCGAAATCCGAGAAGAAGAGTTTAGCAGGGATGGTTAAGGTATAATCATTTTTTTATTTAACTAGTTAATGATTGTTTAATTCGTTTAATAATAATAATAATAAATAAATTTAACACATATACATATATCTCATATGATATCAGATTTAGACGAAACCGATTTCGTTGAGATCGTAATGTGACAACATAGCTATGGATTTGATTTGGAAGGACTTGAAGTCAATCAGGATTTTTTTCTAACTTTAAACAATTGTTTAAAGTTAGATAAACCAACGATAAAATTCATGGTGAGTAATTCTCACTCAAGAATTTTATTTAAATTATTTTTATCGTTAAAAATAATTTGTTGGTTGTTTGTTTGCGTGCACTATTGTGGCTATTAAAATATATATTAGTTATTTAGGATTGGTTTGTTGCTATTATATATATATATTGGTGATTGGTTGGATTCCCGCAGTACCATTAGCGGATGCTCGTAGTATCATTAGCGGATGACCCTATACGCCCCACGCTATGATAGTGGATGACCTTCTATACTGCTATATTCTGCCACGAAGCAGAATGGGTATTATTTATGTTGGCTAACGTTTGTGGATGCAGGAAAACAGGTTGGAGGGATCCAACTGGATTCCTCAAAAATATTATCATTTGTTTATTTCCATATATATTGTCATATATGATGTGTTTGAAAATCGGTGATAAATAATTTGGTTGATTTTGATTGGTTGAAATATCACTGGGCCTAAATGGTAATTTATAAAAACATCGTGAAAGATATTTGGAGGTTTAAAAGGGAAATTCTATTTTTTTTAAATAGAATTTAGATTTAGAATGTGCTAAAAATATTTACTTGTTTTAAATAAATAAAACTAGTATCGAATTTATAAACGATGTTCATAAATTGAATAATGTGGGGAATTAAAATAAATTATAAATAGTGTCTATAAATAAATTGGAAAAATTATCATTGGATAATTTGAATATTTAAATTCAAATGTGAATTTAAAAATAGAAATGGGGAAATCGTTTTAAAGACATAAACGATGGAATTTATTCTGATGTTAAGAATATGAATTGAACTAAAATAAATCCGTAAGGATTTATGATTTGAATTCGACTAATTCGAATTTATTTAAATAGAAGTTAAATTGAATATGAAAATAAATTGGTTGATATATATATGTTATTATAAATAGAAATTTCCCAAATAAGATTTTGGTTTTAAATAGATTTTGAAAATAGACTTGTTTGAATATAAAACAAGGAAATTTATAAAATGGTGTTATAAATATAATGAATTAATTATCAAGAGATAATTTAAATATTTAAATTCAAATATGAATTTAAAAATAGAATTTGAAATCATTCGAAAGGGAACAACTGTTTTTATTCCGTAATTCGGAATATCAAAGGGATGGAGTTTCAAATAGAAATTTGAAAAGGGGACTTGTTTAAATATATGAAACAAGGAAGTTGAATTTATAAATAGTGTTCAAAATTTGGTGAAATAAATTATCATTTAGATTATTTAAACCATTTAAATTCAAATAGGAATTTAAAAGTAAATTGGGAAATGTTTTGAAACAAAACGATTGATTATATTTCGGAATTCGGAATATAAGCTGAATTGAGAAGAATTCAACGGGTTTATAACTGAAATTCGATTGTATCAAATTTTATAAATAATTTATTTATAAAAGGAATTGGAATTAAATATAGAAGGTCGAAGTATAAATAAATATATTACCAAGTAAGGAAAAATCGATAATTATAGACAATCGAAAATATTATGTTGAATTGGGAAACTGATATGAAATATATTAAAAATATATCAGAATGGAGTTGAATTTATTATAAACGAAGTTTAAAACGTTTATATATTAAATATAATTAAAACGAACTCGCCGCAGCGCGGTAGTTCGTAAATTGGCGTTTTGAACTTTAATTGAGTATATATAACTCAATTTAAGTCGGAATTCTTTGAAACAAGAAACGTCAGGACCGATTGATAATAGTTTGCTAATGAAAGAGAAAAATCTAGATTTCGTCGAATAGATTTTTAGTTATGTCAAAATCAATTTTTCAGAAAAACAGCGCCAGAACCATTATAAAGCCATGCCGGTTTATTTAAATAAATAAAAGGATTTTAAGGAAATAAAATCCGAATTTCCATTAGAAAAATCCCGACTGGAGATATAAAATAAATAGGAACTCGTGTGGAGTAAATGGATTGATTTTTGAAACAAAATCAGTTATTTATGTTTGAACAGAATTAACTAAGTGGAAGAATAATTTATTAATCGGATTTTAGATCGAGATATTTCTTTTGATAAGTAAATGAGACTTGTGAATTCCATATTCGAAATTAAATGTGAAACCTGAAATGAAAATGGAATTCAATTGATTTATAAGCAAACTAAAAATACATACGAACATGATATGTTCAAATAGCAATTGAAATTGGCTAAGAAGCTAATTAAAGAATAAATGGGCGAAACTGAATTCAAACGATTGGATTGAGTTGAATTGGATTGAAAAAAGGTGAACATAGATTAGACAAGTTTGGGGTAAAGTGTATGAAGATTTTAATTTGTGTGCCCGACAAAAAGGTACATGTTTAAATTCCATATGAGATTTTATGCGCTGTTAGACCGAAATCTGGTTCTAACACCAAAATCCAATGCGAAAACTACACAATCACAGATCAATGCAGAAAAGTAGTAAAATAAAAGGAGACACACGAGATTTTATAATGGTTCGGCTCAAACCACGTCCACTTTATAGTTTCTTAAATCCTAAGAAGCTATTACAAATACAGTTTACTTGCGATTTATACACGAGATCCTCGTGTTTACAATGATGAAGAGGAGATTAGGAATTGATTTTATACACGATAACCTCGTGTTAGAGAGAGATGAGCAATGTCCTTGCTTGGTTGTAATAGAGACCAAGTATCGGAGTCGCCAAAAGTCCCCTCATATCGCCATATGATGGTGTATTTATAGGCGTAGAGAAGCCTAGGGAGATCTGGATGAATGACAAGTGTCCCCAATCCAACGCCTTGATAGAACGTGGTGACTAAGTGGCAAAATGGGAGAAAGCCTCTCCAATTCGTGTAAGGCCATGTGGAAGGTGAACCATGAAAGTAGGAGGAAATAGTGCCACAAGAATAGGTCAATTCTGAAGTGCAGCAGCAGGTCGAAGGGGGTCGGTCCGGTTCTCCATCTGATCCGAACCGGAGTGTCCAAAGCCAAGCGTGCTTGACGAGTAGAAGGAGCTTTGTGCGGGTTGGGTCTTCCTTTAGGCGATCCGAACCGAGATGATGTCTCTGATCCGAAGACTGGAAGCACTTCAGTGTAAAATACTTCAGGCGGGTCGGGTCTTCTGTCCTCCGATCTGATCCGTATATCCGATCCGAATGGGTTATGCCAATTCCAGATTCCAAGTTTTCGGTTCTACACGTGTTCACGGAAACAGGTGTAACTTTCAAACCGTAAGTCCGTTTTAGCTAAACGAAATCTCGATTCGAAGCCGATTCAGAGAGCTACAAGAGTTAGAGAGATTTGTTATGTAATTGCTGTTTTCCGGCCCAAAAGAGGTCGTCTGATAGGAGTTTTGGGCCAATCTTTGTTTGTGATGCGACTTCAACCAAATCACTCCATGTCTTCTGACGATATTGCCTATACTTGAGCGTATTATTTACTAGAAAATCTATGTGTGGCTGCTTTGACTAAAAAGCGGGTCAACATGTGCCGAATCGGCTAGCCGCTTGGCTTTTTCCTTTTCTTTTTGATTGGAGAGGCCTGTGTGGCGGTTTGGGGATTTTCCCGGCGCTCCCGGTACAAAGGAGGTTATGGCGAAATTTTCCGAAAATTTAAGTAGTTAGAATATTTTTAAGATAATTTGATAATTAGAAATTTATATATCAATATATATTGAATTCGATAAGGAAATGAATTTAAAATTGAATATTATAAACAAAAAGGAAATCGATAGTCTGGTAATAGAAAGAGAAATGTATATACGTTTTAAAAAAGTGAACAATTTGCTTTTTATGATGTGGATTATTCGAGATAAGTGGATTTGTCTGCTTTTAAGTTAAGGATGTTTTCAATCAAGGTCTAAGAGGTAGTTATACCCCAACTTGATTGATTTCATTTTTAACCGATAAATAGCAAGATCTAGTCTCGAAGAGAAATGTTTGAATAAGAGTTAGTGGAATGCAGTATTCTGGATTGTTTGTAACGATGTTTTACACAACAATCGTTTTAACCTAGGTAAGTGGAATTTTGGGAATATATCATAAATATTTCCTAAGTAAAAAAATATCCGAGTCGGGAAAGTGATAAGTGATTGAAGTGTTTTTCAATTGCAAATTGAATATATTTTTCAAGTATAGAAAATAAAAGATGGTGAAATATGGAAATGTTTTTCCAAATAGCGTAAGAGACCAAGATGATAATTGAAAATATTTGTTTAACAAATATTGGTAAGGAAATGAAGAGGTGATTTAATTATGAAATATTAATTAAGAGGCCCAGTGATTTGTTTGATGGTTGGAATGTTTGTTTATTTTTCTTCGATAGTTAAATAACTGACTATCGAAGTGTTTGCCAATATCGTTGTCAATATGGAGAGAACGGTTGGATTATTATCTATGAACCACTCCGTATTGGTAGTAACGTTGGGAATCAGATTATATGAAGATAATCGAAGACGGAGTAAAAGTGCAAGGGCTCTTTCTATTAATAGAAATTGTGCCTTCGGTTTCGTTTAATCCCAGAACGAACGTATATGGACGAATGTCTGACAGAGTATTTCCAATGATCATATATGTTGGTCTGTATAAATATATTTGGTGGCGGAGAATTTATTTTCCTAGCATAATATCCAGAATATATTTGTGCAAATCAATTGATGATTAACGGATCTGATAATGTGGCATTCAAAGTGATTGTGCTATCAATGAATGGAAAGGAATCATAGCCTCAGGCCTCAACAACCGGGGAAAGACAAAAATCAGGCAGGCAGCATGGCTATGTGGGTCGTTCCCATTAGGGTGTATAATCACCTATCTAGAGAAATTCCTTTTACTTCTTTAATCTATCAATGCTATCCCTTTTCAGGAAACGGTTGCTGATCCCAACCGTTGGTGATATACATTCGATACACTCAAGCGAAATGAGTGGTCGTTCATGCGTGGGCCGGGTTGCAAGGCGTTCTTGTTGAACCCAGTGTATTCCCCTCTAGAGATACACTATCGGCAGGCGATTCCATACCTTGTCATAGTCGGAATCCAATCTCCAATAAGCGCCCTGCGGTTTATGGTTTTATATTATATATGGGAAGTGAGATGCAAGTGTTCCGCTAGATTCAATTTATTTGATGTAGACATTATTATAATATCACTGGATTTGATATCCAAAATATTTTCGGTTATGGTAAGGTAAAAACCATCCGTGTTTATGTGTGGATCGGTCTTACGATTATCATTTCTTTTGAAAGGATTTTTAAAGTTAAAGAAATGATTGGAGTTTACTCACACCAGTCCCATGACTGACCCAGAGTTTATTTTGTTTGTTTTCCCTAAACTCTTGGGTGCCCAAATTTGTACGGGCAGTCAAGCAGTCGGGATTTTTTATACTCACTTGGAAGAGCTGGAAGTAGGAGGCTTCACATGTTAGCTGTAGACTATCATATTTCCGCTGTGTACTGTGTTGTATCTGGAAACAGGTCTTTATAACTGTTCTAGAAATAGCTGTTGTGCTCTGATGATGGTATGTATATAAAGTTACCGAATTGTATTCCAAAGTTTATGTTACCTAATATATTTTATTCGTTCTGCTACGAGCCTGTGATCTTCGTTCTCTTCTATTCTAATATTTCTTTCTTTCTATTTCTCATCCTCTAACTTCTTTCTAATAGTGATTCATATTTATGTGCAATTTAGGTTGGACGTGTGGTGTTATTAGTTAACTCAGATAGTACGGATTTGCGGGCTGTTACAAACAATCTATATTTGAAGTTTTCAACCCGTAAACTGTTTTCCGAACTAGAAGTAACCATTTTTAAATGATTTGTGGAATGTTTTCAAAGGTTTAAAAGTATTGAAAATATTTTTATTGATATCAAAACGAGTTTCTCCAGTTTAGATAATTGGATATGGTCGGAGATAAATCTTTAGATGTTTGATATTAATTTGGTTGATGATGACTCTTACTATTTGAGGAATTTAAAAGGTATTTCACCGTTATTCCACTTATAGTGTGAGTTGGATACGGAGACTAATATTGAGGAAAAGTTGATGATATTTCTATCTAGATCTAATGTCAAAGAGTTGGATAATCTTTTAATTAAGATATGGGTTTCCCCTTTTATTGAGATAAGTTGGATAGAAATAATCTTCGGATATATGAGATGAAATTCTGTGGTGTAAACGTATACTATTTGAGAAATTTGATAGATATTATTATTATATCATTATTCCACTTATAGTACTAGTTGATTATAAGAATTGATATCGAATATAAATAGATACAATTTCTGTGTAACTTAATGTTCGATATCAACTGATTTGGATTTTGTCGTAAAACGTATCTTCAATAATATCTTTCTTGAAACCCAGTGAGATTGAGTTGTGGAAATTCATATCATAATTTGGGATTTAATCAAATCTTTGATTTGAAGAAATTGAAAATAATGAATTGGGAAGGAAGTATAAACTTTCAGTTAAGATTAAAGAATCAAATATTGGAAAATAGATTTAATTGGAAACTATGGTTGAAATGTGGATTAAGAATTTTTGAAGGAAGGAAACTGGATTTTGATAAAGAGTTATCAAACAAAAAATTAGTTAAGACTTCAAGGCCAAATTATCTTTGATTTAAGGGATGTGTTTTAAAAGTGAAAGGTTAAAATATGGATTTTGAGAACGGCTTTAAAGAAGTTCAATTTAACAAATCCAAGACGTAAGGAGATTTGGTTGAAATCCTATGTGTTCCGTAATTGTATTTTTAATTGCGCTTATTATTTGGAAAGATCGAGATCGGATTATGTCTGAAAACCGTTCCAAGTAATAATATGACATTGTGAAGCAATTGAAGACATTGAAGACGGTATTGAAGACCAGGACAATTCATATCATAAGGACGACTTGATGAATGTCTTGAATGGGTTGCCCCCATTTGCAGATGGATTTTATATCAGTTAAGTGGCAAGAAGCCCGAACGTATGTGAAGGAATTCCAGATTTTTATTTCGTTCAGACCTAGAACGGATATGTATTGATTGTGTGTCATACATGTAATTGACTTCATAACACTGGTTCCTGTTAAGTATATATCTGCTTGGTGGTGGAGAATTTATTCTCTTACTTAACACCCTTCTCTAAGATGTATGAGCTTAGAGGTTATATATTGATGGAAATCAGTGATGCATAGTGAATGGACAATGTGGCATACTTAAGTTATGTGATGAGCTATGGATGATCAAATCATGGCTTTTTGTAGCGTAGCTTTGTGTATATTCTGACCTTGCGTATATCGTGACCTCAACGAATCTCACACCCTGGATTGATGGTAAACTGGTGGTCATATTTTTATGTTTGTTTCATATGTTTGGTGCATCAGGATTGTAACAACCCGAAAAATATGAACCAATTAAAAAATTTTAATTTGGCTATTTTGATGAATTTAGAAATTATTTTAAATACTCTAAATTCATCAAAATAGCCAAATTAAATTTTTAAAATTGGTTCAGATTTTCCGGGTTGTTACAGGGATGTGATGATGAAAGGGTACAATGAAGTCCCCGGTCTGGGATGCTATTTGTTGTGTTCACTGATTCATGTATGGTGGGCTAGTATAACGAAGTCTGTGTCTTGATGTTATCCGCGAGTACTGGGATGATGCATGCAAGAAAGTTTGTGAGCTTACGAATGATCTTTCGTACCAAGAACTGTCATGTTGGAAACCTAATCTCTACTACGAACCCGTATGATTTTGATTATATTGCCTGCCGGTTACGGGCAGGATTGCCAGTATAATGGCATGGGGCATTATGCTGGCTAGGATTAATGCATTTATTTGCAAAAATGATTTTTCACACTATATAATAGTATTAAAAGAGGATTTTCATATATGAAGGCATTTTTGGTTATCATAAGGTAAAATGCACCCATCTGGTGTGCGCTTGCATTGTGAGATGTGGAACGAGATTATGATAGCTTCATTTTTCAAAAAAGTTATTGTGGATTTCTATGCACTAGTATTCACACAGAGTAAACCCATTCCGCATTATCGGCGTGGTCCGGTGAATTACCTAACTTTAAAATAAACCCTAAAAACAATAGGTTTGAGTTCTCACACCAGTCTCTTGACTGACCTAGAGTTTTTTGTTCCCACACCTAAACTCTGGTGCCTATTATTTTTACATAGGAAACCTAGTAGTTTGTTCGTAGATTTAGCCTTGGAGTTGGTTGGAGAAGGATTCTGGTTTTAGTTGGAGCTATTATGTCTTGGAGCATTCATATACTTCCGCCGAGTTTAATATTTTCCGCTGTGTAATCGATGTACTCTGATGTATCTCTTGTAGCCCTGATGTAATATCATTGTAATGATAATGGAAAAGTTCTTTTCGTTTTGTGCAAATGTGTAAGTACCCCTGACAATCCGTCTTTATGAACGGTTTAAGTTGTTTTAATTACCGACGAAAACCGGGCAAAAAGTCGGGTCGTTACAACGTGGTATCAGAGCTTTGATTTATACAAAGAGATGGGGTACGACTCATTTGAACAAAAGTAAAGACTCATCAGAGTTATAATATCCCATTAGAGATGGGGTTAGTAATGCCCTAGAATGAGTTTCTGGAGTACTACGTTCGAGAGAGCACCTTTCAAGTAAAATGAATTAAGTTTGGGATTATAACATATCGGAATTCATGTTAAGGGATAAACTTGGGTCAAAATTGTTAAGGTAATTCTCCTCTAAAGAAACTAATCAATATGGTTAGAAATTAAAATATATCATAAGAGTTTGTGTATTTTATTTGATGTTAAGGTTGGACTATCAAGTATAAGAAGGTTTCGAATATATGCCTAGCTAACGTATATACGAAGTCTTAAGTATACTAGATAGATAAAGAATTACACTAGTCGCTTGAAGATGATTCTGTTGATGAATGCAACATCATCAGTATGTATTTTTGAGTTTCGAAAGTGGGATGACTATATGATTCCAATTAAAACATCAATATATACTTAAACCCATTTAGATAATGTTTTGAATATTTGGTAAATTGATGTGAATTTGAATAACTAAGCAAGATCCTGAAAATTTGATAGAGTTGTAAGAATTATACTAGGTAAACATATATTAAGGATAAGCTAGTAAATTAAATATAGAGTATATGAGAAAGTCTATTTGTGATACAAAAAAATGGTTTTGAAAAGATATATAGTTTGAAAACTCAAATCAAAATTTTATGTAAAAATGGGCAGTTACTTTGAAGTTGATTTTGAAATAATATATTTTGAATATAAAGGAAAAAGATTTTTGAAAATACTTGGAAATTAAAACATGAGCACGGACATCTTATGATTAGAATTTCACACTTTATTAAATTACATCTATGTAAAATATAATTTACATAGCAATCCAAGTATAGAAAAAGTAGTTTGGATAACGATTTAAAAGCTAAAGTGGAGTTAATCAATCATGGTATCTTATAATCAGTCCTCACCAACTGATTAAATTTAAAATGCAAATATCTTGAGAATTTAGGTTCACAATATGACTGTAAGATATTTGACGATGTTTTGGTTAAGGACTGCATTAGTTAAAGCTGTTAGTAAAGATATATCTATATGGTTTCTCTATTGTCTGAAGAAAATAAGTTTTGTAACCTTGAATTTGGAATAATTAATAAGGATAGCGAAAGTTAAACAATATAACAAATTAAAAAAATGGAATTATTGGTGATTTTGGACAGTCGATAAGTTCTAAAGTATATTATAGCAACAAAAGGGACTGTTTAAGTAAGCACGAATACCTTGTGAATTATGTTTCACAATTTTGTTGAAGGGTATTTGGCAAGCGGGAATTGTAAGAAGAAATTACCTAAACTGAAGCGTTTCGATAAGTTGAGTTCTGAGATGATCGAGTTTCTCGTGTGAAGAATAATAACAATTTTTGGGAAACTGAAAGGGAATAAGTTTCATAACCTTTGTATTTGCAAGATAAAATGTAACAACCCGAATTTTAATAACATGCTATAATCATAAATCAAGGCAGAAATAAATTTTAAAATCTGAATCAGGGGAAACGGGTTGTGCCATTGCGTTCGCCTCGGAAAAATACGCGAAATAGAGTCTGAAATTTTGTAAATCGGAGTCCGTATGACCCAATTATGGCCCGATGAAGTTTCAGAAATTCAAATTTCGAAAACAGATTTGAATTTCAGCCCAATCAGAGTAGGCGGGAAAAATTCCCGCCCAACCCACCAAGTCGACCTGGGGGTCGACCCTAGTGTCGACCTGCCAGGCCAGGTCGACCTGGGAGTCGACCTGGGGGTCGACCTGCCCCAGGCCAGGTCGACTCTAGAGTCGACCTGGGGGTCGACCTCCCCGGTCGGGCCATTTTGGCCTGGTGCACCTGCTTGTGTTTTCTGGCCCTGTTTGTTGGTTTCTGACGTGATTTGATGGCTTAGATTTGATTTAGGGTTAATCCTATGGCTAAAACTAATCCTAAATCCTATAAAAACACCCCTAGACCTACCCTAAACTCACACAAATCAATCTAGTAACTAAGTGCTGCCAAAATTCTTCTTGATCATGGCCTCCATCTTCATATCATGGTCTCCATCCTCTTCATGAAAATTTGAGTGTCCTAAGCTAGTAAAAGAGCCACCTTTCTTCATCAAAATAAGGATCTTTATTCATACAAATCAAAGGAGCTTCTTGTTTCTCAAGACAACTTGGAGCTTATATTCATTTGGGGCTTTTAGTGTTGCTAGCGTGGCTTCGTCTCAATCTTATTTTATTTTATAAGTCTTCATAGCATTGTAAGCCCTATTCTACTCTTAGATTCTAACTATGAAGTTAAATATGACATGTTGCAAGTTTGAGTTTGGGCCTAAGTATGATTTGAGCTTCGATTCTATCATGTTATGCATAGATTTATTCTATGCATGTTTGTAAAGCTATCATCTTGACTTTGTGCATAGAAAGCCATGAGCTTCGATTTTATCATGTTATGCATAGATTAATTCTATGCATGTTTGTAAAGCTATCACCTTGACTTTGTGCATAGAAAGCTATGAGCTTTGATTTGAAATGTTGCATAAAGCAACATAGAAACTCTCATAACCCTTATGTTATCTTGCATATGATGTTATTTGCGAATCACTAGCTATCATCCTATGTCATTTATGGCCATGTTTCACCTATTATGCTAAAGTTCATGCATGTTTTGAGGCTTATAATGTAATATGCAAGTTTATGAACACATTTGCCTCATATGCCACCATGTTTAACTTGTGGCCAAACCTTAACCCCTCATGTTCCTTAATATGCTTGTGGCCAAATCACTCTTATGCTATTATGCATGCTTGTGGCCAAATCACCCTTATGCTATTATGCATGCTAGTGGCCAAATCACCCTTATGCTATTTGATATGTTTGAGGCCAAGTCACCTTTTATGCTATCATACATGTTGAGGCCATATGCTAGTATGTTGAACCCCTTTTTGGCCTCAAATATCACCAGGTTTGACTTGTGATAGACTTTGCCACCTTATGCCCGCCTTGTCATATTGTTATGTTCCCTCTTTGATCTATTTGCGTTGATGCGAATTTACGTGCGATGGGAATACGTTATGGGTAGTTGGGCAAACTTAAATAACATGAAAACATGACTTGAAAATATGACATGAAAGTTTGACATGTGTTTATGCTTGAAACATGGACTTGGACATGACTTCTAGAAAACATGAGAATGGCCAACTCGAGGTTGGGTTGAGTTTGTAGCATTAATCTACCCGGAACCGACCGGCTTAACTAGTGGCTACAAGCAATAGGACCCAATGTGAGTAGTTGGTCATGTCGCACTTAAAACCCGAGGTTAGACTAGGTTGTGGTGTAAAGCTACCCGGACCCGCCCGGCTTAACTGGTAACCACAACAAAGTCTAATATGAGAGGTTGTGGTGCATTAAGTTAATTAATGCCACATGGTAGGGTTAAGTCATGGACTACTTGAATACTTAACCAATTAAACACGATGGATTGGTAGGGTTAAGTCATGGACTACTTGAATATACTTAACCAATTAAACACGATGGATTGGTAGGGTTAAGTCATGGACTACTTGAATACTTAACCAATTAAACATGATGGATTGGTAGGGTTAAGTCATGGACTAATTGAATATACTTAACCAATTAAACCCGATGTATTGATAGGGTTAAGTCATGAACTGCTTGAATACACTTAACCAACTCAATACATGGTTAGGATAGGGTTAACCACACTTAACCCACTTGAAATCCTAGTTACGTGGTCCTTTTCAGCAGTAACCAACTTGGAAGTATCATGGGTACCCTGGACTAGGCTGGGGTGGGGCACGATTACTGAACTGATTGTAAGAGACCAAAAGAGACGGCTGAAGGGTGCACCGGTTGTTCAGGCGGACCATGGTCATGCACATTAAGTTCGGAGTTGAACATGGGCACCAGTAGGTTTAGACTATGCGTGCTTGAATTGTGTCTGTGGTTTACACCTTAGGGATGGATACACCCTGGGGTGGACCTTGCACAGTTAACTACATTCCACGATTAAGCCGTATGACACCGATACACGACGAGTTAGGCTTATAGGGAGCCGATCGACTAGACCGAGTAGTTGGACCTCGATTTAGGTCATCTCATGATGTGGGCCAGCTTTGGGCCAAGGGATCATTTCTTGTTTGTACTTGACATGGGTTGGAATACTAGTACACTTGGTGCAAAAACTTAACCTTGTATATGCGATGCCACACTTGATCTGTCTTGTTAACTTTTCACCATGCCAGTGATCACCCTATGTTCCATCTCTGCTTTACATGACCAGTTAACTTTATTAGTTTTTATACTAATAGTAGATAGGACTTACCAGTCTTTTTGACTGACCCGTTTTCTTTCGCCTCTTTTCTTCCGTTTCCCCCCCCCCCAGGTTTACAGGGTGGGAACACTGGTACCTAGCTTGGATCTTTAGTTGCTTTCCTGGATAGCTCATGTACGGTTTGGACTTGAGCTCGCTATGGCTTTCTTCTACCTTGGGGATAGTTACTTTATGATTTTATTTCCAGTTTTCAGTTGATGTTTCTAGACTATGTTTTGTGGAAAATAATGACCAAGTACTTTGATGTAACTTGACTATGGTTTTGAAATGTTAGTTTTATCCGCTGCTTTATTTACTCTGTTTTTACTTATATGTTCTGTCTTGTGATATCTGCATGCATGTTTACCTTGTTTAACGCCCCTCCAAAGCTAGTGTGCTTGCAAGAGTGGCATTGGCGGAGGTGGGGTGTTACATTTGGTATCAGAGCATAAGGTTTACAAGTTTTGAGCAAAAGGGTTTTAAAACTTACCTTTTGAAAAACTATTTTCAAAACCAATTAAGTATTTTCCAAGAAAAGTCTAGTTTATTTTAAAAAGGCTATTCCCCAAAAGCCATTAGCACTATCCTTTGTTTCCTCGTTCTCAATCTATCTTTTTCTTCGTTTCAGTATGGCCGATAATTTTGCCATTCTGGAGGGCATACCAGTACCTATTTGGTTTAGAAGGTACATGGAGGCAAGGGCGAATGAAGCCGGCCCCGCGAACATTCCTCCTCCTTCCCCCATGGCTAACATTTCTCCTCCTCCCGTAGCTGAGGTTCCTCCTCCTCCTCCTCAGCATCCGCAAGAGGATTTCGCAAAGGTTTGCAAGGACTTTAAGGCGATGGGTGGCAAGAATTTTGTCGGGAAGGAGACTTTTGTTGAGGCAAGAAACTGGTTAAAGGAAACTGAAGACCTCTTTGCTATCTTTGATATAGAAGACCGTAGGAAAGTTCTGTTAGCGGTATGGTTATTGAAAGAGGAAGCTGCATATTGGTGGGTAGTCGCCACCATTACTAGACCAATTCAGACTTGGGATGACTTTAGGAGAAGGTTCAGATTGAGATTTCTATCATCAACAGAAGAGAACCTTCGGATGGGGAGGTTCCTATCTCTAAAGCAAGGAGACATGACAGTTAGGGAATACGTGGATACGTTTAATCAACTTGCTCGGTTCGGCCTAGACTTGGTTAACACAACTCAGAAAAAGGCCCTACGCTTTGCTCTAGGATTGAATGAGCCATTGCGCGGTTTGGCCATGTCTCATATACCCATGGGGGCGACCTTCGAGAGTTTGGTGAATATGGCCCTGCTTCAAGAAGAAGATAAGAGTGGCAAGAAGGAGGTCAAGGCAAATGAGTCCCAAGGCGAGAAGGTAGATTCCGGAAAAGGAGGCAAGAACAACAACAACAAGGACAACAAGTCAAGAGAAAGGAGGAAGTGTAACTTCTGTGGGATTACTGGGCACATAGCCAAAGACTGTAGGAAGAAGAAAAGGAAGTTGGGAGAATGCTTTCATTGTGGAGAGTCTGGACACTATAGTAAGGATTGCCCGAAAAAGCGAGGACAAGGGCAAAGGCAAGCTCAGCGAGCGGGACCCTCTGGAGGGCAGTTGCAGGCTCTCCTCGCTCTTCCAGATTTTGATCGAGGTAGTGTTTCTATAGAAATTCATGTTTACATTTCTGATTTCCCTGTTCGTACCTTGTTTGATTTTGGCGCATCACATAGTTTTATTTCTGATCCTGTTGAAAGTTTGCACCTAAGTACTAGTCTAGTTGAGGTCCCGTTAGTGTTTCAAATCCAATTGGGGGTTCCGCCCATCTATCTGCGATTTGTATTGATTTGAAAATCTCTATCTTGAGCGTAGAATTCATGTGTAATGCTTATGTTCTTGGGTTTATGGGATACAGGTTGATTTTGGGCATGGGTTGGTTGTCCAGCTATGGAGCCATTCTTGACTTTGAACATAGGGTTGCGAGGCTCATGACTCGCCTCGGTAATACCCTCGAAATCTCGTGTGACCTTTAGGGTTCCGTCCTGATTAGTTATCTAGAATCCCTTGGCACTTTTTGGAAATTTGTAATCCAATCGAGTAGTGTTCGCCACTAAGGCGGATAGTCCATTCCGCTTAAGCATGGGTTATAGAAATCACCCTAGTAAGAACATTTGGCAACGTAGAGTGGCATTTGTTTTCAAGAGATAGTTCTTCTGCGTGAAATACCGTATGGTATGTTAACGAAATCCAGGATTCACTAACGAATTTTGGAAGGCTTGCATGAAACCATGAGCACGCAGTTATGTTTAAGCCAAGTATTTTAGGAAAAGAATAAGTGGAAGTGGAACGAGAGGCAACGGTGAAATGAGTTCTAACTCATATTTTGGAAATAAGAATTAAGAGCTACGAAATTGTGAAGTTAAAAGACGGTCAAGGCACGATGTGATTAAGCACAAGAAAATGCGGCCTAGAAGATTGAAGACTAGATACGCGCATTATATGTCCTTGACCCCTACTATTCTGTAGAGCTTACTCGCATGCTATCTTTTAAGTATATCCTCTCGGTCCTATTCCCAATCTTAGCTCTGTTGCAAACCCCATAAGGAGTATGACTCGCCTGTTTGTGATTTATAGTTGGGGTGAAGATGTCCATTAAGATGACCAAACTATTTGGGCTTTATGGGATATGGGTCATAGTTGATAGACTTACGAAGAGCACCCATTTCCTTCCAATAAAGAACAAGAGGACTGTATCAGGTTTAGCATCTGTTTATCTTCGAGAGATAGTGTGATTGCATGGAGTTCCTTCTAGCATAGTTAGCAATCGTGACCCAATTTCACTAGCCAGTTCTGGAATAGTTTGCAAGAAGCAATGGGTACGCGATTAAATCCAAGTACAGCCTATCACCCCCGGACGGATGGCCAAACCGAGAGGGTGAATAGAGTGCTAGAAGATCTTTTGAGACTTTGTGTTCTTAACTTGGTGGTACTTGGGAAGACCACCTCCCTCTTGTAGAGTTTGCTTATAATAATAGCTATCAAGCTAGCATAGGGATGACACCATTCGAAGCTTTGTATGGGATGCCATGCAAGCCACCAACATGTTGGTGGGAGACGATGGATAAGCTTATAATTGGGCCCGACATGATAAGGGACACATCCGAGAGGGTTGAATTGATTCGAAGATGGATGAAAACGGCCCAAGACAGACAGAAATCCTATGCAGACAAGCGAAGGACAGACTTAGAATTTAAAGATGGAGATATGGTCTTTGTGAAGATTTCTCCTTTGCGAAATGTGGTTCATTTTGGAGCAGTTGGGAAGCTGGCACCAAGGTTCGTAGGACCCTTCCCTATCATAGAGAGAATTGGGAAGATGGCTTATAAGGTGCAATTGCCCGAGAAGCTGGCCGGAGTGCACAATGTTTTTCATGTCTCGCATCTCCGAAAGTGCCTACATGAGTCAGCCGAGGTAGTTGAGCCTAGCATTCTTGAAGACATGGAGGTGGAGAAAGAGGCAACCCTGAGACGAGCTCCGATTCGTATCATGGAAACGGAGACAAAGAAGCTAAGAAGCAAAGAAGTTAAGCTTGTTAAGGTGCAATGGAGTGAAGCAGAGGAGGATGCAACTTGGGAAACCGAGGAGAAGATGCACGCGCTTCACCCATTTCTTTTTGAGGGTACATTCTCGATCTCTTTTCCTAGCCAGCATATCTTTCTTTCACTATCCATGTTTATCTTGTTATCTCGTTAGCCTTGTCATGACAACCTTAGGTAGAAACCCTTTGGATGAAACATGTATTTGAAACATGTTGTGCTTGATGTTGCCAGTGGTTGCAAGTGTTTGCAAGTGGATACTCGTGGATGCATGATACACGTTAGGCACTAAGATCGGCTCACACACTTTCATACTGCATATGCATGAGTGTTTATGCTTATTCATGGATGAAACTTGTATGCTATCACATGGATGTTGCATATGGACGGATGTTATGTGCACTCATGTAGAGACTATAAGTTATGTTAGGAAATTGCATGCATATGGACGCATTTCACAAACATATTTTGCATCAAGGAGGTCTACTGAATCAGTAACCGCCTGATCTTCGTATTAGATAGGTGCATATACACACACTTTTGCATATGTTCATACAGCATTAGAAATCTTTTAAGGACAATGATTACTTGTGGATGATGTTTTGAGTAGATGGATTATGGATGGTAGGATACGTTCTTCCTAACTTGGAGATTTCGGGGACGAAATCCTTTAAGGTGGGGAGAATGTAACAACCCGAATTTTAATAACATGCTATAATCATAAATCAAGGCAGAAATAAATTTTAAAATCTGAATCAGGGGAAACGGGCTGTGCCATTGCGTTCGTCTCGGAAAAATACGCGAAATAGAGTCCGAAATTTTGTAAATCGGAGTCCGTATGACCCAATTATGGCTCAATGAAGTTTCAGAAATTCAAATTTCGAAAACAGATTTGAATTTCAGCCCAATCAGAGTAGGCGGGAAAAATTCCCGCCCAACCCACCAAGTCGACCTGGGGGTCGACCCTAGTGTCGACCTGCCAGGCCAGGTCGACCTGGGAGTCGACCTGGGGGTCGACCTGCCCCAGGCCAGGTCGACTCTAGAGTCGACCTGGGGGTCGACCTCCCCGGTCGGGCCATTTTGGCCTGGTGCACCTGCTTGTGTTTTCTGGCCCTGTTTGTTGGTTTCTGACGTGATTTGATGGCTTAGATTTGATTTAGGGTTAATCCTATGGCTAAAACTAATCCTAAATCCTATAAAAACACCCCTAGACCTACCCTAAACTCACACAAATCAATCTAGTAACTAAGTGCTGCCAAAATTCTTCTTGATCATGGCCTCCATCTTCATATCATGGTCTCCATCCTCTTCATGAAAATTTGAGTGTCCTAAGCTAGTAAAAGAGCCACCTTTCTTCATCAAAATAAGGATCTTTCTTCATACAAATCAAAGGAGCTTCTTGTTTCTCAAGACAACTTGGAGCTTATATTCATTTGGAGCTTTTAGTGTTGCTAGCGTGGCTTCGTCTCAATCTTATTTTATTTTATAAGTCTTCATAGCATTGTAAGCCCTATTCTACTCTTAGATTCTAACTATGAAGTTAAATATGACATGTTGCAAGTTTGAGTTTGGGCCTAAGTATGATTTGAGCTTCGATTCTATCATGTTATGCAAAGATTTATTCTATGCATGTTTGTAAAGCTATCACCTTGACTTTGTGCATAGAAAGCCATGAGCTTCGATTCTATCATGTTATGCATAGATTTATTCTATGCATGTTTGTAAAGCTATCACCTTGACTTTGTGCATAGAAAGCTATGAGCTTTGATTTGAAATGTTGCCTAAAGCAACATAGAAACTCTCATAACCCTTATGTTATCTTGCATATGATGTTATATGCGAATCACTAGCTATCATCCTATGTCATTTATGGCCATGTTTCACCTATTATGCTAAAGTTGATATCATGCATGTTTTGAGGCTTATAATGTAATATGCAAGTTTATGAACACATTTGCCTCATATGCCACCATGTTTAACTTGTGGCCAAACCTTAACCCCTCATGTTCCTTAATATGCTTGTGGCCAAATCACTCTTATGCTATTATGCATGCTTGTGGCCAAATCACCCTTATGCTATTATGCATGCTAGTGGCCAAATCACCCTTATGCTATTTGATATGTTTGAGGCCAAGTCACCTTTTATGCTATCATACATGTTGAGGCCATATGCTAGTATGTTGAACCCCTTTTTGGCCTCAAATATCACCATGTTTGACGTGTGATAGACTTTGCCACCTTATGCCCGCCTTTTCATATTGTTATGTTCCCTCTTTGATCTATTTGCATTGATGCGAATTTACCTGCGATGGGAATATGTTATGGGTAGTTGGGCAAACTTAAATAACATGAAAACATGACTTGAAAATATGACATGAAAGTTTGACATGTGTTTATGCTTGAAACATGGACTTGGACATGACTTCTAGAAAACATGAGAATGGCCAACCCGAGGTTGGGTTGAGTTTGTAGCATAAATCTACCCAGAACCGACCGGCTTAACTAGTGGCTACAAGCAATAGGACCCAAAGTGAGTAGTTGGTCATGTCGCACTTAAAACCCGAGGTTAGACTAGGTTGTGGTGTAAAGCTACCCGGACCCGACCGGCTTAACTAGTAACCACAACAAAGTCTAATGTGCGAGGTTGGGGTGCATTAAGTTAATTAATGCCACATGGTAGGGTTAAGTCATGGACTACTTGAATACTTAACCAATTAAACACGATGGATTGGTAGGGTTAAGTCATGGACTACTTGAATATACTTAACCAATTAAACACGATGGATTGGTAGGGTTAAGTCATGGACTACTTGAATACTTAACCAATTAAACACGATGGATTGGTAGGGTTAAGTCATGGACTACTTGAATATACTTAACCAATTAAACCCGATGTATTGATAGGGTTAAGTCATGAACTGCTTGAATACACTTAACCAACTCAATACATGGTTAGGATAGGGTTAACCACACTTAACCCACTTGAAATCCTAGTTACGTGGTCCTTTTCAGCAGTAACCAACTTGGAAGTATCATGGGTACCCTGGACTAGGCTGGGGTGGGGCACGATTACTGAACTGATTGCAAGAGACCAAAAGAGACGGCTGAAGGGTGCACCGGTTGTTCAGGCGGACCATGGTCGTGCACATTAAGTCCGGAGTTGAACATGGGCACCAGTAGGTTTAGACTGTGCGTGCTTGAATTGTGTCTGTGGTTTACACCTTAGGGATGGATACACCCTGGGGTGGACCTTGCACAGTTAACTACATTCCACGATTAAGCCGTATGACACCGATACACGACGAGTTAGGCTTATAGGGAGCCGATCGACTAGACCGAGTAGTTAGACCTCGATTTAGGTCATCTCATGATGTGGGCCAGCTTTGGGCCAAGGGATCATTTCTTGTTTATACTTGACATGGGTTGGAATACTAGTACACTTGGTGCAAAAACTTAACCTTGTATATGCGATGCCACACTTGATCTGTCTTGTTAACTTTTCACCATGCCAGTTATCACCCTATGTTCCATCTCTGCTTTACATGACCAGTTAACTTTATTAGTTTTTATAATAATAGTAGATAGGACTTACCAGTCTTTTTGACTGACCCGTTTTCTTTCGCCTCTTTTCTTCCGTTCCCCCCCCCCAGGTTTACAGGGTGGGAACACTGGTACCTAGCTTGGATCTTTAGCTGCTTTCCTGGATAGCTCATGTACGGTTTGGACTTGAGCTCGCTATGGCTTTCTTCTACCTTGGGGATAGTTACTTTATGATTTTCTTTCCAGTTTTCAGTTGATGTTTCTAGACTATGTTTTGTGGAAAATAATGACCAAGTACTTTGATGTAACTTGACTATTGTTTTGAAATGTTAGTTTTATCCGCTGCTTTATTTACTTTGTTTTTACTTATATGTTCTGTCTTGTGATATCTGCATGCATGTTTACCTTGTTTAACGCCCCTCCAAAGCTAGTGTGCTTACAAGAGTGGCATTGGCGGAGGTGGGGTGTTACATAAAAACTAAGAGAATAAATTTATAACTCTGAATTTTCTTGAAAACGGTAAATGGTTGAGCATAAGTAATTGGCCCAATAAACGATGAATCGAATATAACGGGTAATTGGAAGTTATCGTTGCAGGACATGGTAGATATGGTTTTCCGTAAATATGTGTGTTAGAATATTCTACCTAGTATATTCATTATGAAAACAAGGTTCTTTGGTATAAAGAAATTTAGTCATGAGTTTGGAAATCTACAAGATGTCGAATGGGTAGTTACGATTCCCATTCATTTTCGAGGATGAAAAGTTTTAAAGCAGGGGGGAGGGTGAATGTAATAATCCAGAATTTTTAACTAATTTAAAATTGGAATTTTTATTAATATATATGGTTAAGAATATTTAATATAATAATTTTGATAAGTTATATGATATATTTTATTTGAAGTATAAATGAGAATGATTATTAATAAGTTTGGATTGTCATTCGATCGGATTTGTCAAACCATAACATGAATTAATAGCGATAGAACTTATGTTTCCCTTAGTTTTCATAGCATTTCAAGGGAAAATGCTACCAAAAGTTAACTTCCCTCTTTAAGACAAGTGTTAAGACACATGTCTTTACGCATGCCTCCTTTCATGCATGCCTTCCACTTGCCCCCTTAGGTGTCATTACCTCCTTAACCCTCCATTCCTATATAAGGGGGCCATTTCTCCACATTTTTACCATTCCATTCCATTTCCTCCTTTTTACCTTCTTCTTAAAGCTTATAGCCATGGTTTACATGGCATAAGTCTTCCTCTTTCCACCATCACCTTGACAAAGTTCGTTATCCTCCTCCTCTTCTTATAATAGAGAGAGAGAGATTAGTATATTACACACACACACACACACACATATATATATATATATACATTTATATATATACGTATACATATATATACATACATATATATATATGTATATATTGGTGAAGAAGTCGGTGCGCTGAAATACTGCCCGATGGTTCATTCGCAGTCACCTAGGCTTGCCTTCCATGAAGATTGGAAAGCTGTTCGGTGAGAACTCGTTAACCATAATTTATATATTTAATTAGTAGTTAGACTAATTTAAATATAGTGATGAATTATTAGTGGTTAATGATGGTTGATGTTTGTTGTGATGAATGACAAATGCATAGTTAAAAACACACACATTACTAAGCGTTAGTGTTATAATGCTTGTGCACAGCTATGCTTTATTTAATTATGTTGATGATGGTTGCTATGGACATTTGTAATGGTGTTGATGTTGTTTCGCACACACTATTACACAACAATTATGGTATCACATTGGTGATCGGTAAGTCTCCTTCATAATTAGAAGCAGTATTATAATTAAAATTGAAGGTTAATAATTGAAAAAGACAATATGTATGAATTCATATATATTAATAAAGTTTCTTTAAATGAATAAATATCGGAACATTCTAGGATGACAGAGAGCGTAGTGTCTAAGCTTAAGTTTGGAAAATATAGCCTCTTGCTCTCCCTGGCTATCCCTAACTGAACCAACGAATGGGATGGTTAATTTGAAGTTATTTGAATTTAGAAATAAATTGGATTTTTGATTTAATATTTTATTAATAAATATTAAGTGAAAAATTAAAGTTGAATTTTAAACCCGAAATAATTTGGAAAGTCAATGTAAATTACTTAAAAATGATTTTAAATGGTTTGTATATGTATATAATGGTTTTCTAAGGTATTTTGCAGTATTGAAGAATAATTTTTGTTGCGGTCAAAATAGAGCTTGTTGCACAATGGCAATTCGCGTATTTAAGTTACAAACTTTAAGCACTTATAACTTTTGCAATTTATATCGGATTTCCATGAAATAGAAAACGTTTGATTTCTATCAACAAGAGCTTTTAAATGAGCGAAAGCAGATCTTGATTTCGACTTATAATTTTCAAGTTATGTTTAAAACTGTTTTGGAAAAGGTCGTTGTACGTGTAGTTCGTGGACCGTAATTGAAAACAGCTATTTTAAATATTTTAAACATATGGATTTTTTTTTTAAAATCATTATAAAATATGTTAAAGTGTTTTGAATTGTAAAGTTTAAGTTTTGGCTAAGATAAACGATATTTGATCAAAGTAGTTAAGATAACTGTTTTGTAACACTATTGTAACGCTTTATTTGAAAACAATCTATTTCGAAGTTTTCAATCAGTAAACTGTTTTCCGAACTAGAAGTAACCATTTTTAAATGATTTGTGGAATGTTTTCAACAGTTTAAAAGTGTTAGAAATATTTATTAAAACGGGGTTATCCAGTTTAAATAATTGGATATGTTTGATATTAATTCGGTAGATGATTACTCTTACTCTATGAGGAATTTAAAAGGTAGTTCACCGTTATTTCGCTTATAGTGTGAGTTGCATATGGAGATTAATATTAAGGATAACTTGATGATATTTCTATCCAGATCTAATGTAATAGAGTTGGATAAATCTTTTAATTAAGATACGGGTTTCCCTATTTGATTGAGATAAGTTGGATATAAATAATCTTCAGATATTTGATATGAAATTCTGCGGTGTAAACATATACTATTTGAGGAATTTGGAATATATTATTATTATATCGTTATTCCACTTATAGTACTCGTTGATTATAAGAATTGATATTGATTATAAGTAGATACAATTTCTGTGTAACTTATGTTCAATATCAATTGATTTGGGTTTTGTCGTAAATCGTATCTTCAACAATATCATTCTTGAAACCTAATGAGATTGAGTTGTGGAAATTCATATCATAATCTAGGATTTAATCAAATCTTTGATTTGAAGAAATTGAAAATAAGGAATTGGGAAGGAAGTATAATTTTTCAATTAAGATTAAAGAATTGAATGTTGGGAAATCGATTTAATTGGAAACTATGGTTAAAATGTGGATTAAGAATTTTCAAAAGAAACTTGATTTTGATAAAAAGTTATCAAATGGAAAATTAATTAAGGCTTTGAGGCTAAATTATCTTTGATTTAAGGGATGTGTTTTAAAAGAGAAAGGTTAAATAATGGATTTTGAGAATGGCTTTAAAGACGCCTAATTTAACAAATCCAAGACGAAAGGAGATTTGGTTGAAAGCCTATGTGTTTCATAATTGTTCTTTTAATTGAGCTTATTATTTGGAAAGATCAGGATCAGATTTATGTCCGAAAATCATTCCAAGTAACAACACGACGTTGTGGAGCAAGTGAGGACATTGAAGTCGGTATTGAAGACCGGGACCCTTCATATCGTCAGGACGACTTGCTGAATGTCTCAATGGGTCGCTCCCATTTGCAAATGGATTTTATATCAGTTAGGTGGCAAGAAGCCCGAACGTATGTGAAGGAATTCCGGACTGTTGTTTCGTTCAGACCCAGAACGTACATGTATGGATTGTGTGTCTGACATTGTAATTGACTGTGTAGCACTGATTTCTGTTAAGTATATATTTGCTTGATTGCTGAGAATTTATTCTCTTTCTTAACACCCTTCTCTTGAACGTATGAGCTTAGAGGTTATATATTGATGGAAATCAGTGATGCTTAGTGAATGGACAATGTGGCATATGTATGTTATGTGATGAGCTATGGATGATCAAAGCATGGCTTATTGAAGCGTAGCTTTGTGTATATCGTGACCTCGACGAACCTCACACCCCGGATTGATGGTAAACTGGTGGTCAGATTTTTATGTTCGTTCCATATGTTCGGTGCACCGGGATGTGATGACGAATGGGTACTACGAAGTCCCTAGTCTGGGATGCTATTTGTTGGGTACTCTGATTCATGTATGGTGGACTAGTATAAAGGAGTCCGAGTCTGGACATTATCCACGAGTACTGGGATGATGCGGGTAAGAAAGTTTGTGAGCCCACGAATGATCTTTTGTACCAGGAACCATCATGTTGGAAACCCAATCTCCACTACGAGCCTGTATGGTTTTGACTGTATAGCCTGCTGGTTACCGACATGATTGTCAGTATAATGGGATGGGGCATTATGTTGGCTAGGATTAATACATTTGTTGGCAAAAATGATTTTTCACACTATATATTAGTATTAAAAGAGGATTTTCACATATGAAGGCAATTTTGACTATCATAAGGCAAAACTCTCCCATCTGGTGTGCGCTTGCATTGTGTGATGTGAAAGGAGCTTATGATAGCTTCATTTTTCAAAAAGTCATTGCAGATTTCTATGCACTGGTATTCACATGGAGTAAACCCATTCCGCATTAGCGGCGTGGTCCGGTGAATAACCTAACTTTAAAATAAACCTAAAAACAATTGTCTTGAGTTCTCACATCAGTCCCATGACTGACCTGAAGTTTATTGTTCCCACACCTAAACTATGGTGCCCATGATTTTTACATGGGTTGCCTAGTAGTTTGGTTCGCAGATTTAGCCTTCGAGTAGGTTGGAGCATGATTCTGGTTTTAGCTGGAGCTATTATGTCTTGGAGCATTCGTATTCTTCCGATGAGTTTAGTATCTCTTCCGCTGTATAATTGATGTACTCTGATGTATCTCTTGTAGCTCTAATGTAATATTATTGTAACGATAATGGAAAAGTTCTTTTCATTTTGTGCAAATGTGTACGTACCCTTAACAATCGTCTTTATGAATGGTTTATGTTGGTTTAATTACCGGCGAAAGCCAGGCAAAAAGTCGGGTCGTTACAATCCCGGAATTCGATGAAATTTGTTTCAATGGATTCGAAATTGTAAATTATTGTAATATTTCAAGTTTCATGTGAATCAGGGTTGTTTTGTGATCATGCACGATACAATTTAACATATCCATTTTTCAAATGATCTTGGATTTCGACGAAACTAATTTCATCGAGTCCAGAATATTGAATTATTGTAAGGTTTCAAATTTCATAGCCATCGAACTTATTATTTGATTGTGAAAATTCATAATGCTTAGAAATTTTTGTATGCAATTTAATTATAATAATTAAAATTTTAAGAGCAACTGTTGTTGACTTCCAAGTTGGGCATCGCCACTAGTTCCATTGTGTTCAGTAGGCCTTTAAACCTATAGTTCGACAATTAGCAGGCTTGATTTGGACTCAGGCCCGTTTTTTACCTTAAAGCACAAAAAACGAGACATTTTATTAATAAATTATTTCACAAACCCTAACTTTGTCTTCTATGGCTGTCACCCCTGTATCCTATCGACAACAGCCCACTTCCTCTAGCATCTCTCAATCCACTCATTATTTTTTAAAACTTTCTACATGAAAATCGAAGAGGGTCTCGAGCACTTCAAATCCATACGGTGGATCGTATCACTTTCTTCACGAATTCGGTAGAAATTGGGTATAAAGTGGCTGCATTTGGAGAGGTTTTCGAGGCAAATATGGCAAAGTGGTTGTAAAGGCCCGCAAATCCGTACCCTTTAAGTCGACTAATTACAACTCAAGTCCAACCCAAATTGCACTGAATACGAATCTTTAGTAAGAAAGAAATTAGTGGGTGAGAAAGAAAGAAGGAAATGTTTGAGTAGAGGAAGAAGAAGAACAGCAAACACCACTATAGAATCAAAGTAGAATAGAACCTTATAGCAGAATGAATAAAATACAATACATTAAACTCTTTACACAAAGAGAAAATAGCAGATATATATATATATATATATATGTGTGTGTGTATGAGTACACAAAACAACTAAATTAGCCCATATAACTGAGGCGACCCCAAACTCCGTACTGACGGCGGCAAGGGTAATCCTTGGAATATAACACATAAACAGATAATAATAGAACAGAATTAAATGAATACACCAGATAATGCACAATAGAATATACTGGATAAACGTAATCATCAGAGTTACACAGTATACAAGATCATACTTAGTACAAATGCAGTTCAGCTATACATAAATGTCTACAGCGGAAAACAAACAAAATATGTACAACAGGAGCTGAACAGCATAAAAAGAGATAAATAATAGAATCCATCTTCAGCTCCAGTTATCCAGAAAGAGCCAGCTAAAACCTGAACACAAGGCTGCCCGTGTAGAAAAAGGGGCACCCGAGTTTGAAAGTGAAACAAACTACGAGTCAGTCATGGGACTGGTATAAGAAATCTACTCAACACATTTAAAATATGGCTAATCACAGGACCATGCCACTTTCATGGAACGGGTTTACTCCATCGGATCGCCAGTGCTTTAAAACAAATAATTCTTTTAAACATCGCAATGCTTTTTATAAAAATGAAGCCATTATAAGACTCAGTTCCCATCACACAATGCAACGCAAACCGGAGGATAGAGTTTTACCTTATAATGGCCAAAATATGCTTGATACGAATATATAAAAAGCATTTTGATATTATTACTAGTGTTTATATGTTTCAAAAACAATTTCAAATCATAACTATCAATCATAGACGGCATGGGTACCATATATCATGTCGCCATATATATATACAATCAAAACCGCACAGTCACGTATTTGGAAATTGGATTTCCGTCATGAACCAAGGCAAAAGATAGTCCTTACCGACTTCGAGACAATCTAGCCCATGTCTCAGGATCAGAGCTCGAGTGACCCTTTAGAGCAACAGGTCGGTCCACCGATGTGGATTAAAATTCCTGAACACTACATTTCCCCGCCCTATGGGGCGTAAATGAGCCAGTGAATGACTCCATCGGTCCAGGATCGACCGATATATCCGAGGCGCCTCGCTATCCATCATCCACATAAGTAAATGTCAGGCCGTGTAAAAACACCGACACAACTCCTAGCTAGAAAGAAACACATGCCCTCCCTGAGGTCCTTCTCCCGTTTCTGGTTCATACTGGGGTGTGAGGCTTGCGAATTCACGTTATACACAAAGCTACGCCACACAGGCTGTAATGACCCGCATTTTTGACGGTATAATAATTAGTTAATTTAATTATTTAAAAGGTGAATTAAAGGATTTAATGGTCTTGAATTAAATAATGGCGAATATTTAATTAAAATAATAATTAAATAATATATTTAATTCTGAAATAACCAGAATTGGCGGAAATGGCGATATGGTGTGAACCGGATTATCTGTGATGTTTAATTCAGCTTGGAATTGAATTTAAATAATGAATATATTATTTGAACGACAGTTTGAACGTATAATTATATTATAATTAAAATCGAGCTCAAAATGGCGCTGTAGTTCGTAAATTGGCGATTCGAACTTCAACTGAATGTGCAGGATTCGTTTTAAGCCGGATTTCTGTGAAACAAGAAACGTGTGGAGCTGGTGGAGTATATCTTTCTAGTGGAAGAGAAAACTCGGGATTTCGTCGTGTAGATTTTGATGTACGTCCAAATCAAATTTCAGAAAAGTCGCTGTGGAATTCCTTTATAATTTGCGACGCTTTATATACGTTATAAAAGGATTTTCGATATAAACTGAATACCGGGATAATCTGGAATCTGAAATATCAAAGTGTAAATTCTGATATGATATTCTGGAGCTGTACGATATCATATGTGAAGATATACGATAATATCAATTTATTAAGATTTAATTATATTTAAATATATTTATATATTTAAATGGGTCATCCGGAGCTTTAAAAATACACTGTGTGAGCATACGAAGTCGGAATTCGACGAAACAAGTTTTGTTGGATCCGCAATGTCAAATAGTTGTTAGATGTCAAGTTCCGTGATTTTTAGGGTCACTGTGTGGCCGTACGGATTTTTAGAGTGAGAAACTGTCAGTATTTTGACAGTTAAAAATATCCTGTGTGAGCATACGGAGTCGGAATTCGACGAAACCAGTTCCGTTGGGACCGTAATGTCAAACTCTAGCTACATGTCCAGTTTGGTGATTTTTGAGGATCGTATGTAGTCATGAGAATTTTTAGAAGGTAGAAATAAATATAAATGAAAATATCTAAAAATATCTACCTAAAAATATCTTTGAAAAATCCTTATAAATACCCCTCCTATCCTTTCCTAAACCTAATTACTTCATTCCCCGGTCAACACCTTTCTCCAGCCGCCACAAAAGAAATTATCTCCTCACAGCAAAGAAATGGAGAGAAAGAAAATCAAAAGAAATACAAAAAAATCCTATAAATCAGGAAACACGTATAATTGGATTCAGGAGATCGTCCTCTGCAACTTCATGGGTGTTTCAGGCACCTCGCAGCAGGATCTCGAGCCCAGCGAACTGACGCAGCAAGTTAGGGTTTGGTTTTAGTCAAAATATTTGAGTTAGGATTTCAATTCGAAGTTGGTTTTGGGTTTATGGTACCGAGTTGTCGGATTTGTGAAACTTTGGGGTGGTTTCATGAACATTGATGTCGCACCTGCTGTTGGGGGTTTGCGTCATTGTCGTGGCATATAAGAAGGATTTCGAGCTGGAAGAAAATGGTATAGGGAAGGAGAGATTTCGAAGGAGAAGCAAATGGTGATCTCGAATTTGAAACCGATGGAAGGATGAGGTTGGTAGATGAAGCCGAATGTTTGTAATGGCTGTGAAGGTTCCTGAGTCGCGTAATGTGAATGAGGAAGAAGAGTAGAAGCGGCCGTGGATAATAAAAAGGGTATTCGGCCTTAGTTCAAAAAGTTAAGCCCAATTAGTTTAAATATCCATGTTTTTATTTCGAATTAAATGTATTTACTTGTTTAAGTCATAACTTGGCCATACGTGAACGAAATTCAGCGAAATAAGATCCGACAGGATCATATGGACGGGAGCAACACAATGAGACTGACCGGGAGTGAATCCGAGCTCGATACAATTTATGGCGAAATAAATTGTCCGACTGAATCAAATAACGAAAACCGTTATTTAACGGCTAACGCGCAAATGTAAGTAAAAACTCACTAAATCTCATCAATTTATATTTTAATATAAATTGTATTTTATTTCTTTATTTGACTGCTAGTTATGTACTGTTAATTTGGACTGTTAAGTTGTATTGTTAAATTGGACTGTAGATTGGACTGTTAAATAATTGATTGAAAACAGCATGGATATATATATATATCTACATATATATATAACGTTATTAAACGGTGATTTTGTTATCAGTGTATTTCATTAGAAATGCAAGTGATGTTATATACATTGTTTAACATCAGTGGATGCAGGGAAACAGGTTGGAGGAATCCGACTGGATTCCTCAACATTTATTTTACTGTTATTTGTATATTGTGATATATACTGTGATATATAATCTGTTGTTGATTGTATATGTTTGGATGATATTGATCATTGACAGTTGGTTGTTTAAAAACAATAGAAAACACTGAAAATGTAGAAAAGGGGATTTTCAATAGGGTGCGTTTTTTAGAGGTCCCTATTAAGTTTCAAAATATAAAAAAACCCGGTCATAAACTTATTGTAAATTAGGTCCCTATTTTTTGAAAAGTCATAAAAAAAATATAAAAAAATCACGATAATTCGTATTTAAATTAAACATGTACTCGCCCAAAAATTCAGATCATAATAAAATCAAAACATGCATCAAAATCAAAAAAATACAGAAAACAACGAAAAATGCAGTAATTTGCATCAAATCATGCACATATTTGGAATACTTGCATTCATCTGTGCAAGTATTTCTCTGTTATATTTTTATATCCAATACTTGCATACATGTGTGCAAGTATTTAAAATAGTTGCATACATGTATGCAAGTTTCTGCACACATTTTATTTTCACATGTAAATACTTGCATACA
This sequence comes from Allium sativum, assembly GCA_030737875.1. Lineage (NCBI taxonomy): Eukaryota > Viridiplantae > Streptophyta > Magnoliopsida > Asparagales > Amaryllidaceae > Allium > Allium sativum. The sequence goes on from CM060924.1 coordinate 684,622,560, forward strand.
TGTGTGCAAGTATTTCAAATAGTTGCACACATGTATGCAAGTTTCTGCATACATTTTCAAGTAAAACAGCTTCAGAAATACTTGCATACATGTATGCAACTATTGGCAAAAGTTGCATACATGTATGCAACTATTTTGCAAGTTTTAAATTCACAATACATCCCTGTAATTAATGTTTTCTCTGTAAACCCGCCCCCTATTTTAGTTGCCGCCTGGAATCTTCCGCCTGCCACTTTCCATACCTCCGCCTCTTTCGTTTTCTGTCCAAATTTTCAGGCGCTATCACTTAAAAAAAAAAAAATTCTAAAATCTGTAAATATTCTCGGAAGTCCACATAAATTAAAAAAAAAAAGTTGCATCAATGTATGCAACTTTTACGAATAGTTGCATACATTTATGCAACTATTCGAATACACATGCATATATTTATGCACGCCTGTTTGAAAAATTGCATACATGTATGCAGTTTTTCTATATAACTGCATACATGTGTGCATATATGTCAAAATACATGCAAACGTGAATAAGTTGCACGTAGGTATGCAGTTTTTAAACAAATGCATCAGCAGATGCATGTTTTAACAATATGTGCATACATGTATGCATTTATACTGCAGTTTTGACGCAGATTTGAAATAAATGCATACAGGTATGCAACTAATCGACTTATATGCATGTTTTGATGCAATTTACTGCATTTCGTTGATTTTCTGTATTTCATGATTTCGACGTTGTTTTTAATGTTTTTTTGATCTGATTTTTTTCACGATTAATTGTTTTAATTAAATACGAATTTACATGGTTTTTTAATATTTTTTTTATATTTTTTTATATGTTTTTGAAAATAGGGACTAAATTTACAATAAGTTTATGATCGGGGGTGAGCCTAATTAAGTTTCGTTTTAGGGATGTGTGCCTAATATTCACTTTTCAATATTTATATTGAAAATGAATCTATTTATAAAATCGAAGGATTTTATAAAAGGATATTTTTTTAGAAATAAATAAATAAAATAAAGGAATGTTTATTTAGATTAAATAAATAGAATAAAGGATATTTAATTAGGGATTAAATAATTAGAGTTATAAAGGAAAATCTATTTAGGAAAATAAATAGATTATACAAAAGGAAATCTATTTAGGAAATAAATAGAAGTTAAAATAAATAGAAATAAAAGAAAAGTTAGTTAGTCGGATATAAATATTCGAATCAAGTTAGTTAAGTGGTCAAACCAGGCTAGTCGAACCAAACTAGTCAAGCTAGTCGAACCCAACCGAGTCGAAATGGTCGAGTCGAACCAAATCGAGCCAAATGGTCGAGTCGAACCAATCGAGTCAAGATGGTCGAGTCAAACCAACCGAGTCGAGCTGGTCGAGTCGAACAAATCGAGTCAAGCTGGTCAAGTTAGCCGAACCTGGTCAGTCGAGTCGAGTAAATCAAACTTAGTTAATCGAAAGGAGTTTATCGATTTAGTTAATCGATAGGAGTTAATTGATTTAGTCAATCGAGATGAGTTAATCGGTTTTAATGAATCGAGAGGAGTTAGTCGAATATGGTATTCGAACCAAATGGTCAAACCAAGTGGTCGAACCAAGTAGTCAAGCCCAGTGGTCAAACCAAATGGGTCAGGTTAGCCAAACATGGTCAGTCAAACCAAATGGGTCAGGTTAGTCAAACCTGGTCGGTCGAACCAAGTAAGTCGAGTTAAGTTAGTCAAGTTAGTCGAGCCTAGTTAATCGAATCAAATTGGTCGAACCAAGTAAGTCGAGTTAGTCGAGTCAAGTTAAGTTAGTCGAGTTAAGTTCGTCGAGTTAAAGTTATCGATGTTAGTTTCATCGAAAGAAGTTATCGATGTTAGTTTCATCGAAAGGAGTTATCGATGTTAGTTTCATCGAAAGGAGTTATCGATGTTAGTTTCATCGAAAGGAGTTATCGATGTTAGTTTCATCGAAAGGAGTTATCGATGTCAGTTTCATCGAAAGGAGTTATCGATGTTAGTTTCATCGAAAGGAGTTATCGATGTTAGTTTCATCGAAGGGGGTTATCGATTATAGTTTAATCGAAGTGAGATGTTCAAATATGGGATATTTGAAAGGAAGAGTTATCGAATATTAGTTATTCGAAGAGAGATTATCGAATATCGTTTATTCGAGAAGGAGTTAATCGAATATAGGTTATTCGAAGAAGAGTTAATCAAATAGAGATTTCTCGAAGAGAGTTAATCGGCAAATTCGATTATATCGAATTCGGGAAAGTACTTATACTTTCCAGTGTCTAAATAGAGATTTATTTATTTATAAATAAATAAGTGTTAGGTTAATTATTCACTAAAAAGAATAGAAGTTATAATTAAAGTTAGATAATTCGAAAGTAGGGATTATAACGTTATCGTTATAACCAATGTTTTAAATATAGAAGTGGATTAGTAAAATTGGATCCGAGAAAGGCGTAAAGAAGTTGTTAAAGATTAAAAGATAAACTTTGACCATTTCGAAGTTATAACGTTGTTCAGTTAAGGTCTGAGAGGTAATTATACCCCAACTTGAGTGACTTCCTTCTTAACTAAGAAATGGTAAGGTTTGATCGTAAAGGAGTTTTGGAAATGTTTTCCAAACGAGAATCAGAATTGTTTTCTGATAAAAGAAAAATAAGAATTTAGAATATAGGGAAACAGGAGATAAGTAAATAAATGAACTAAAGAGATTAATGTTAAATGATGTTTGTTCGATATAATTTCCATCTGGGAATAATATCGTTTGTTTGCACACTTGTTTTTCTTTGATGGTTAAATCATAGACTATCGAAGTTTTGACCATTTTAACGTTGTTAATATGGAGAGACCGGTTGGATTTTTATCCAAAGAACCACTCTGTATTGGCATAAGCGTCGCGAATCATATATGCCAAAGATAATTGAAGACGGTGTAAAACGCAAGGGCTATCCTGTTTACAGAATAGTGCCTTCGGTTTGTCCAGTCCCAGGACAACTTGTATGGACGAAGGTCTGACAGAGTATATCCAATGGATCGCGTAAGTTGATCTGTTCAAACGTATTCACGTTTGGTGGCGGAGGAATTCGTTTCTCTTAGCTGTATACCCGTGTTATTTTTGGATAAGTCAATTTGTGATTTGGGGGTATGACGATGTGACATTCTAAGTGAATGAAGATGGATGTCTGACATAGTATTTCCAGACGGTCACGTACATTGATTTCTTCAACTATACCAAGAGTGGAAGCGAAGAAGGAAACTTCTTTTGGCTGACACGTAATGTATGGTTGTAGACGTCAATTAGTGATTCTGATGGATCTGACAAATGTGGCATTCGAAGGAAATCTGATATGATGATAAAGCGTAGCTTCTAGCCTCACATCCGGTAAATGACAGAAATCGGGCAGGCAGCATGGCTAAGTCGGTCGCACCGAAGTAGGGTGTATAATCACCTATCTAGTGAATATTCATTTGTTTCTTAAATCTATCAATGTTGTCCCATATATATACGGGAACAGTTGCTGATCCCAACCGTTGGTGATTTACATTCGATACACTCAAGCGAAATGAGTGGTCGGTCATGTGTGGCTGAGTTGCAAGATGTTCTTGTTGAACTCCAGTGTATCGTTCCTAGAGTACACTGATCGGAAGGTGGTTCCATACCTTGTCATAGTTGGAAATCCAATCATCCAATACGTGCTTGCGATTTTGATTGTATACTATATATGTAGTAACGTGAGATGCAAGCGTTTCTGCTAGATTGATATTTATTTGTACTTAGACATTATTATAATATCAGAATGATATTGCTTTGAAAAGTTGTTTGGATTCTCATAAGGGAAAAACCCGTTCCGTTATGCGGCGTGGTCTTGTGAGATATCCTTTATTTAATCAAGTATTAAATTGTTTTACTCATACCAGTCCCATGACTGACCCGGAGTTTATTTTGTTGTTTTCCCTAAACTCTTGGGTGCCTAAATTTGTACGGGCAGTCAAGTAGTCGGGATTTTACAGATACACTGGGAGAGCTTGGAGCAGGAGGCTTCAGGATTCTATAGCTATTATTATTTCCGCTGTTGTTGTAAGTGTTGTACTCTGATAAGTGTTATTGTATACATATACTGATGTTATTTCAAAGATATGTTATGTTTTATTTTATTCGTTCCGCTGTGAGATTCGTGTTTACTCTGATGATGATGTTCTTCTTCTTCTTCTATTCTATAAGTTCTATCTTATCTATTCTCACCTTCTAATTTCTTTCATTAATTACCGGGATTTTTCGATGTTTTGGTTATCGACGTTGGGCTTACGTCGATAACCAAAGTCGCCCGAAAATCCGGGTCACTACAGTTGGTATCAGAGCATTGGTTTAGTTATTACCTTGGCTCTGTGGCGTGATTCAGTAGAGATAGGGTTAGTAATGCCCTAGACTGAGTTTGAGTGTATATATATATGAGTGAACGTATTTGTTATTTGATATAAAATGATTTTATATTGTGGAGATTTATTGGTTGGGTTGTTTATGAATTCTGGTCGATCAGTTTGATCCACTGTATCGATAGGGGTTTCTAAACGCTTAAAAACGATGGACCGACACAGTATGTTTTGAAAAAGGGTAAATGAAATAATTTTACCCAAATTATATTTTGATATGAACAAAGTATAGATATTTGAAGTATTATAGTATATTGGATGTGTTGGTTGTTATTATAATCGAATAAGATTATAAAATGCGAAATGGTTATGTAAATAATCAATCAGAATTCATATAAGTGAAATATATGAAATCAGATGAATTAAATCTGAATTTAAATCAGAAATGAAATCAAAATTCTGAAAATATGAAAAAAAAAGGTATGTGTAAATGAATCTGGGTTAAATATATGTGAATTTTATAATCCTGGGAGATATTAAAATGGTTTCAGGTATGGTGAAAGTTATTTTGAATTGATTTCAAAATGAAGTGTTTAAGATTAAGTTTAAAAATGTTATAGTATTGAACTCACTTCGATAGCTGGAAATAGATTCCAATGATGATTCGGACATCATCGGTGTTCATTTTCAAGTTCGTAAGTGACGGATTACTACCACAGATTTTGTTTTTGAAATGGTGTTGAGAAACAAGTTGTTCGGGAATTCAAATGATTTGAATTGTTATTATGGTTTCCAATTTGATTTGAAATAAAGCCAGGGATTTAAATTTCAAAATTTAAATTTAACTTATGAAGTTAAATAGTTGAAATGGTAAAAGTGAATAAATTGGAATTTAACTTAAACTAAGTTAAATAAAGATGGATTGGATATGGTTTGAGATAATTTGGTAATGGAAATGGTATTACTTGGTAAGAAGTTTTGAATCAAGGATGAGGCTTGAGTTTAAATGAGATTTGGTTTGAGTATAAAACCAATAACTGTGGTAAGGATAAAGTGATCAGGATTTGATTGGGGATAACATTGGTATATGCTGAGTCGATAGCATATAGAAGTGATAGAGTTGATATACCCGACAAAAAGGTACAAGTTTATATTTGATATAAGCATGAGATTTATGAGCCAAATTGGCAAGCCGCTTGGCTGTTTGATTTTCTTTTGGGATGGAGATGGCCCAGAGAGGCGAGTTGAAATTTGACCGATTGACCAGTACAAAGGAGGTGCTGGCGAAATTTTTCGAAGAGTTAAGGCGTTAGAAAATTTTCAGGATTTTTGAAAATTTCCGTTGATAAAAATAAATAAATATTTAATTGAAATTAAATGGGTCCAGTTGGAAACTGAAGTTTAGAAGTGAATAAATATGTTCTAACCAGTCGATAGGGTCGTTCTCTAACTTAGCAATTTCGAGGACGAAATTATTTTAAGTGGGGAAGAATGTAATGACCCGCATTTTTGGCGGTATAATAATTAGTTAATTTAATTATTTAAAAGGTGAATTAAAGGATTTAATGGTCGTGAATTAAATAATAGCGAATATTTAATTAAAATAATAATTAAATAATATATTTAATTCTGAAATAACCAGAATTGGCGGAAATGGCGATATGGTGTGAACCGGATTATCTGTGATGTTTAATTCAGCTTGGAATTGAATTTAAATAATGAATATATTATTTGAACGACAGTTTGAACGTATAATTATATTATAATTAAAATCGAGCTCGAAATGGCGCTGCAGTTCGTAAATTGGCGATTCGAACTTCAACTGAATGTGCAGGATTCGTTTTAAGCCGGATTTCTGTGAAACAAGAAACGTGTGGAGCTAGTGGAGTATATCTTTCTAGTGGAAGAGAAAAATCGGGATTTCGTCGTGTAGATTTTGATGTACGTCCAAATCAAATTTCAGAAAAGTCGCTGTGGAATTCCTTTATAATTTGCGACGCTTTATATACGTTATAAAAGGATTTTCGATATAAACTGAATACCGGGATAATCTGGAATCTGAAATATCAAAGCGTAAATTCTGATATGATATTCTGGAGTTGTACGATATCATATGTGAAGATATACGATAATATCAATTTATTAAGATTTAATTATATTTAAATATATTTATATATTTAAATGGGTCATCCGGAGCTTTAAAAATACACTGTGTGAGCATACGAAGTCGGAATTCGACGAAACAAGTTTTGTTGGATCCGCAATGTCAAATAGTTGTTAGATGTTAAGTTCCGTGATTTTTAGGGTCACTGTGTGGCCGTACGGATTTTTAGAGTGAGAAACTGTCAGTATTTTGACAGTTAAAAATATCCTGTGTGAGCATACGGAATCGGAATTCGACGAAACCAGTTCCGTTGGGACCGTAATGTCAAACTCTAGCTACATGTCCAGTTTGGTGATTTTTGAGGATCGTATGTAGTCACGAGAATTTTTAGAAGGTAGAAATAAATATAAATGAAAATATCTAAAAATATCTACCTAAAAATATCTTTGAAAAATCCTTATAAATACCCCTCCTATCCTTTCCTAAACCTAATTACTTCATTCCCCGGTCAACACCTTTCTCCAGCCGCCACAAAAGAAATTATCTCCTCACAGCAAAGAAATGGAGAGAAAGAAAATCAAAAGAAATACAAAAAAATCCTATAAATCAGGAAACACGTATAATTGGATTCAGGAGATCGTCCTCTGCAACTTCATGGGTGTTTCAGGCACCTCGCAGCAGGATCTCGAGCCCATCGAACTGACGCAGCAAGTTAGGGTTTGGTTTTAGTCAAAATATTTGAGTTAGGATTTCAATTCGAGGTTGGTTTTGGGTTTATGGTACCGAGTTGTCGGATTTGTGAAACTTTGGGGTGGTTTCATGAACATTGATGTCGCACCTGCTGTTGGGGGTTTGCGTCATTGTCGCGGCATATAAGAAGGATTTCGAGCTGGAAGAAAATGGCATAGGGAAGGAGAGATTTCGAAGGAGAAGCAAATGGTGATCTCGAATTTGAAACCGATGGAAGGATGAGGTTGGTAGATGAAGCTGAATGTTTGTAATGGCTGTGAAGGTTCCTGAGTCGCGTAATGTGAATGAGGAAGAAGAATAGAAGCGGCCGTGGATAATAAAAAGGGTATTGGGCCTTAGTTCAAAAAGTTAAGCCCAATTAGTTTAAATATCCATGTTTTTATTTCGAATTAAATGTATTTACTTGTTTAAGTCATAACTTGGCCATACGTGAACGAAATTCAGCGAAACAAGATCCGACAGGATCGTATGGACGGGAGCAACACAATGAGACTGACCGGGAGTGAATCCGAGCTCGATACAATTTATGGCGAAATAAATTGTCCGACTGAATCAAATAACGCAAACTGTTATTTAACGGCTAACGCGCAAATGTGAGTAAAAACTCACTAACTCTCCTCAATTTATATTTTAATATAAATTTGTGAACGAGAAGGAATTTCGCTCGGTCCGAACCAGTCGCTAAACCGATCCAGGCCATTCGAAATGCCCTATCGTTTGAGAACAAGCCACAACAGAACGCATACAAAAGAACATTTCATTGTATATTACAACAATTCCATCAGATTACAAGAATATACAGAGTATAAACAAATAAATATTACACAGAAATATCAGAGATTTAAATTACATTTAAATACATAGCAGCGGAAAATAATACAATACACAACTAGAATGAGATATACGGATACAAAGCTTTCCGGATATCGTTCCAGCTGTAAATCAAGATCCTGTGAATATAAATCTGCAAAACCAAAACTACTAGCTGGCCGTGTCAAAATAAGGGCACCCAGAGTTTAGGTTAAAACAATAAACTCCAGGTCAGTCATGTGACTGGTGTGAGAACTAAAACAGTTATTAATCTTTATTTTTAAAGTTAGGTAAATCAAGGGACCACGCCGTATAACACGGAACGGGTTTCCTCCCAAGAATACCAGTGCATAAAACAAACAGCGCAATGCTAAATAAAGAAAAATGAAGCTGTTATAAGACCCAGGTCCCATCACACAATGCAACGCAGCCGAGGATAGGGTTTTCCCTTATAACAGCCAAAGAATGCTTGATACGTTTAAAACAAATCATTTGATACTATAGTAAGTGCCTAGGGTATAAAACAACTTCAAATCATAAGTATCAATCATAGGCGACATGAGCGTCCCATGCCATTATGTCGCCATATATAGGTTTACAAATAAAACCGCAAATGTCACGTATTTGGAAGTTGGATTTCCATCTATGAACCGAGGCAAAAGATGGTCCTCAACCGATTCGAGACGCTCTAGCCCGTGTCTCAGGAACAGCCGCAACTGCCCCTTGGAGCGACAGGGCCGGTCCACCGATGTGGATTATTATGCCTGAACACTACGTTTCCCCACCCTATGGGGTGTAAGTGAGCCAACTAAATGACTCCATCGGTTCGAGAACGACCGATCAATCCGAGGCGCCTCGCAACAGCAACAACCACATAAGTCAAACTCGTCAGGGCGTGTAAAACCACTGACGCCACTTTTTAGCTAGAAGGAAACGCATGCCCTCCCTGAGGTCCGTCTCCCGTTTTTGGTTCATACCGGGTGTGAAACTCGCGAAGTAAACGTTACACAAAGCTACGCCACAAAGGCCGTGCTTTGATCATCACCACAAGACTTTGCTTTTCAACAGAAGCCTCGATCAATTGCCACTTAGGCATGCCACACAGGCAATTTACTCCATGCGTTTGATATCCATCAATATATAACCCCTGAGCTCGTACGTCTTAGAGAAGGGCGTTAAGCAAGAGAATAAATTCTCCGCCGCCAAACAGATATATATTTAATAGATATCAATCACACGGACTAAAATCCAATGTCAGACACACAGTCCATTTACAAGTCCGTTCTGGGTCTGAACGAAACCAGAGGCACCTAGTACCCCGCATATCCATCGATCTCCAAGTACGTCTGGACGATCACCAACTGTTTCCATCTTCTTGGGTGTACAGCCCAATCAAGATCATCAGTAATCACCCAAACGACGTGAAGACTTCCGGTCTTCGACCATCGTCTTCATCTTCGACTTATCGTCGTATCAGTTATTCAGAATGGGATAAACCCGGTCTTCCCGAATAACTCGCGTATATTTTATAAAAGTGCTACACAAACACAACATACGCCTCATTCTAATTCATCAGTCACTAACCGCAAATTAATCAAGAGAATAATTCCCCAAATATTAACCCCGAAGGCCGAAACCAACATCAGATCAATATCCAGAAAACCATTCTGCTTAGCTAACCGACAGTTAGTTTCTAAATTTCACATTCATAGGGAAAGGTTCCCATTAATTTTATCCAAGATAAATTCCTTGAATTTATTCTTTATTCTATTTTTGAATCTCAATTCAAACTAGTCGGGATTAGCGAACCTTACCGAAGTAATTATTTATTTTAATTTCCCCATCCCAACCTATTCATCCCATGAAGTAAAACTGGTAATACTTCATATCTAACACCACAGTGTTATCGGTAAATTCAATTACCATTTCACGTTCAAATCTAATTAAAGATTTAACTATCGCCTGGAGCAAAACTGGTGATACTCCATTTTCAATCATTTCAATCTAATTAAAGATTCATTAAAACTCCACTTAGTTTTAATCTTCGACTGGGTTAAAGAATCAGTGTCATTTAAAACACGGTTCACGATAAACCCAAAATCACATTCATTGATTATCGGGTTAAAGAACAAGTGTTATTTAAAACACTGTTCACGATAAACCCAAAAATCATTCCATTAATTATCGGGTTAAAGAACAAGTGTTATTTAAAAACACTATTCACGATAAACCCAAAAATCAATACCAATTCAATTCCAATTAAATATTATTGAATTGGTACACTTCATTAAATCTAAATAAAAAGATTTAATCTTTTCTCAACTGGGTTCAAGAACAGTGTTAGTGAAGACACCATTCACGACAAACCCAAATCACATTTGATATTCAATACAAGGCTCTGAATAGAAAATATACCGGCTTATATTCAATATCAAATTCTACGACTAACAAATATCGCATTGGAAATAACGATAGATATATATCTTTCAAATTCCCATAACAATATCTGTATCATCACGAAATCCAACATCGAAATATTCCGAAGGCAATTTCGATTCAAATCCATTCCAATGCAATCATTGGAAATTCTGGTTATTTTTAAAACCCTTTTCAAATTCAATTTATTTATATAAAAATAAATAGAATTATATTCCTAGTTCAAAACTAGTTCATTTCGATAAAAATCTATTTTTATCGTTTCAAATATGGAGTTTTTCATCCCAAATCTTCACAAATCATTTCTTATGATTTTACACAAATTATTACTATTTTTAATAATTTTATCAAGGCCCGTACAGTCTATTTCCATCAATGGCCATCGAACTGCACTTACAGCGACCTTTTTCGAATTTGATTTGGACATAATTCCAAATCCAACCGTTAGATTTCTAATTTCTAATATTCGTTAGAAAGCTCTTTTCGATACGAACCCAACGGTTCCGGTTTTAGGAGAATCCGACGGTCGGATCTCCCGTAATGTCCGTTTGAAATAAATGGTCGAAATTCGCGAACTGCCGCGGCGCGGCGCGTTCTATTCAGGCCATTATATTATATATATAATATATATTTCGTCGATTTCTATTTAAAACGAATTACATAAATAGTTTTAAATTCGTTTTCAAAAGCAATTTCAACTTCCATTTCAATTCAAATCAAAATTGAATTCTTCTTTATAAATTCGTTTTAAAATTCATTTCTATTCAATTCAAATTTCAATTCAATTTGAATTCATTTCAATTCGCTTTCAATTCAATTTATTTCGAAATCGTTTTCAATTCAATTCATTTCGAAATCGCTATATATTCAATTCATTTCGAAATCGTTATATATTCAATTCATTTCGAAATCGCTATATATTCAATTCATTTCGAAATCGCTATATATTCAATTCATTTCGAAATCGCTATATATTCAATTCATTTCGAAATCGCTATATATTCAATTCATTTCGAAATCGCTATATATTCAATTCATTTCGAAATCGCTATATATTCAATTCATTTCGAAATCGCTATATATTCAATTCATTTCGAAATCGCTATATATTCAATTCATTTCGAAATCGCTATATATTCAATTCATTTCGAAATGAATAAAATCGATATAAATATCGTTCACGTCAAAATGGCGTCAATCTGATCAACACGGCATCATGAATTCCTATTTTCCAATATTCTATTTCAAATATTTCTTTTTCAAAATAGTTGTTATTATCAAAATATTTCGTTCAACACATGACCAATCTCAATGGATGAGTACTGTCAACACATGAACTTTTATTTTATAATATTCTTTATTTTTCAAATTGGAATGAGGCCCAATCAATTACCATATAAAGTTAATTATATGGATTTTCATACATTACACACATATAATAGCATTGAAAAATAATCAACCATCAACCATCAACCAAAGTGCACTACACTGTATAAGCATCAAATATAGATATCTAACGCTTATAACAGCCTGTCAATCAATCGATCGACATGTTTAATCAATCAGGATGAGTGAACTTCAAATTTCATCCCAACACCCGTGTGGGGTTTCAAACAATCAAACACAGATTTTATTTGTGCAGTTGGGCGATGTGTAAAATTTATCGACCCAATCAATGTCCTTCAAATAGGTGTACATAAACAAACCGTCTGGTTTGTAAATGAATATTTATTTATTCACATTCACGTTAAAAATTATATTTTTAACGACAAAACATTTTATTCCAACATTTGAATTTCTATTCAGTTCATTCTTTAAATAAAATGATATTTTTATTTTTCTAACTTATTTTAGAAAATTTCGGCGGCATAACGGCACGATACTAGAAACGGGACGAGGCCTAGCCTTATCCCCGGTCTAGTGAAGGCCCACGCCATTCACACATCAATCAAATCAATTTCATTTCACCAAACAATTCAATTTCAAATCAAGTCTTCTAACTAATCTATGCAACCAAACAAAAAAGTCCATGGTCTGTGGACGATTGTGTTGGGTGCTACTAAGCACCGTCTGCATCCTAGTATATATATATAACTAGAAAAAGAAATTAAAGAGTGAGAAGTTCTCACAGAAAGCTATCCAACCATCTCGACTCTTCTTTTGCAGAATTCTTTGTCGTTCTCGCCTTTTTGTCACCTTCGTTGACCGTAGCCACTACATATATAAAAATCGAATTTTTACTATTATGTTATATAGATAAAAATTATATTTTTATCACGCTATTTTCCACCTAAAGATTTCGCCTTTTCAAATATAAAGATTTCGCCTTTATAAACATATAGACTTCTTCTTTTCAAATTTAAAGATTTCATCTTTATAAAAATCTCATTTTTATTTTTCTACACATATAAAGATGATATTTTTAATATTCCTATCATGTAAAAATTATATTTTTAATTCTCTACCTAAACAAAAATCATATTTCTACCACTTCTATATAGTAAAGATTATATTTTTAATACTTTAAAAATATAAAAATCATATTTTTAATTCTTTAAAAATATAAAGACTATATTTTTAATACTTTAAAACATAAAAATCATATTTTTATATGGCTAAAATTCATATCCTCTTCTAACTAAAAATTATATTTTTATATAATTAAGATGATATAAATATTTTTATATTTTTAAAGCCATATTATATATATTTTATACTGAAAATAAATCAATATAAATAAATAAATAAAATCAGATTTGAAAACAATGTTATTTATAATAAAAATCACCTTTTCCTTTTAGTTCAATGCTTAAATTTACATGTGAAAAAAAGAATGGAAAAGCTCACTGGTTTGGTTCAGAACCCGTCGTTCTTGGCTCTTCAAAACTGGGGTTGCCAACTGCGCGCCATTCGAGAAGCTTGGACCAGATCAGACATGCCCACGTCCTTCGCCACCGAGAGAGCTACTGGCGCCACCCCCTGCGGTTGAACTCGATCGCGTCTGGACGGAGATAAAGGGGTGCGAACGGCGCACCTTTGAGGTGAGATTCTGATCAAAACACTGAACGATAGTTTACTAGACCTGTATGGATTTGAAGGTGGCAAAATTCTCTATAGAATTGCCCTAAGAATTATTGAATTTAATTGAGTAAATTGGAAGAAATCGAGGGGAGAAGATGGGAGTGTTTTCCGTCGATCGCTGGAGAGGGTATCGGGCTTGGAGAGAAGTGATCTGGTCAACGCGGGTTTGAATATTTTATAATAAAATATATATTTTTTTATTCAATTTTTCAAAAATATCAGTTAATCCATGCGAACTCCAAATCACACCCAACGACTGTCGCCCCTAGCTAAATACCCACATTCCGAACACAATGGGATATGCTTCATAAGCCCATTCGACTGTTTGAATCAGTTTCCGTTAAATTTACATTTAAATCACTATATTGAATTTTAAACGTACATTTCAAATTACCGGGGTCACATACTAACCAGAAAAATTCCAAAAAAATATTTTCTAGCTTCGTATTGACGATACGATCCTCACAAAACTAGTTTCGTCAAATTCTGAGACCGTTGGAAAAATGGCCATTTTCCAGTCGATTAAAATCAACTAAAACTGGTCAAACGCGTTTTCCTTTGCCACGCTCACATATTGATTCGAAAAATTATGAAATTTGGAATCTAACAATAACTTGACATCACGGATCCAACAAAACTGGTTTCGTCGAAATCCGAGGTCGTTTGCAAAATTCCCATTTTTAAGGGCCTGAATTCCATAGCGATTATTCAGAATTTTCAACTGGACATATCTTTTGATTCCCGCTATGAAATCTTGATTTTTCGGATTCGTTTGAAAGATATTATCAATTAGATCCTAGTGTTTTTGGTTTCACTAAAATCCGGATTGTTTTGCACCCGGTACATTCAATTGAAGTTTGAAATCGAATTATCGAACTACCGCGCCATTTTCAATTCTATTTATAATTATATATAAATATTATATTCTAACGACGTATATAATATATACGCTCTAATATATTCAAAATAAATTTTCGTCGATATTATTTAAAATAATTCATTTTAAATAATCAAAATTCGCTAAAATTGCCAAAATAAAAATTTTAAACTGGCCCAGATTTTCGGGTTGTTACAATCTCCCCCACTTAAAACTTTTCGTCCCCGAAAAGGAACAAAGTCGAAAGTGGTTTGATTATTCAGCTCTACGTTCGATCTGGCTTCCATTCTCCAACTTTTCAGTTTCTGAGAATTTTCAAATTTTCAAAAATTTGGCTAACACCCTAAATTTTTGAAAAATTTCGCCATAACCTCCCCTGCACCGGGAGCATCGGGGAATTTCAAATAGCTTCCCCGGTCCTTCAGATCTCAAAAAGAAAAAGAAAAAGCCAAGCGGCAAGCCAATAGGCTCATAAAATCATCATCACCCAAACAAAACAGCAAATTATGTAGTAAACATGTACCTATTTGTCGGGCAAACAAATTTTATTCTCTGCTCTAGCCTCCTTGCTATGACCTGTTCAATGTAAGTATATGTATATGCAAGAAAATGCGACCAATTTTCAATACAGTTCAATATTTGGTTCAATTAGGCTTAATGGTTAAAAATTAGCAAACAACTAAACAAACAACACAAACATCAATCAATTAGTGAATTAGAGTTTCAAATTCATAATTTGATACATATACAAAAATCATGTTTTTGACGCCAATTCACAACAATGTGTCCTAGCTATATATATAGGTTTTGGTTCTCACACCAGTCTAATGGAAATATATAGGTATCACACCTTCGTCACTCGAAAATAAATGCTGATGATGTTTCGAACCACCATCAGAACCTCTCCGGGCTACTAGAGTGCGGTCCTATATCTGTCCAGTATATTAAAACTTCGAATATACGTTCATGACGCGTATATGCAAAATCTTTATATATTGGAATGTCCATATTCAAAATAAATAAATAATCAAATACGTTTAAAACGATTTAAATTTTCAAAACAAAATTGTTTTCATTTGAAAAATATACTCTTCACACTCGTTCTAGGATACTACTGATCCTAACTCTAACGAGTCATTCTAATTGGATATTACTAATCCAATATCTGATGAATTCTTTCGTATGGTTCTAATGTGCCTTGTTCTCTAAGCTTTGTAAACCAAAGCTCTGACACCAAATGTGAACGAGAAGGAATTTCGCTCAGTCCGAACCAGTCGCTAAACCGATCCAGGCCGTTCGAAATGCCCTATCGTTTGAGAACAAGCCACAACAGAACGCATACAAAAGAACATTTCATTGTATATTACAACAATTCCATCAGATTACAAGAATATACAGAGTATAAATAAATAAATATTACACAGAAATATCAGAGATTTAAATTACATTTAAATACATAGCAGCGGAAAATAATACAATACACAACTAGAATGAGATATACGGATACAAAGCTTTCTGGATATCGTTCCAGCTGTAAATCAGGATCCTGTGAATATAAATCTGCAAAACCAAAACTACTAGCTGCCCGTGTCAAAATAAGGGCACCCAAAGTTTAGGTTAAAACAATAAACTCCAGGTCAGTCATGTGACTGGTGTGAGAACTAAAACAGTTATTAATCTTTATTTTTAAAGTTAGGTAAATCAAGGGACCACGTCGCATAACACGGAACGGGTTTCCTCCCAAGAATACCAATGCATAAAACAAACAGCGCAATGCTAAATAAAGAAAAATGAAGCTGTTATAAGACCCAGGTCCCATCACACAATGCAACGCAGCCGAGGATAGGGTTTTCCCTTATAACAGCCAAAGAATGCTTGATACGTTTAAAACAAATCATTTGATACTATAGTAAGTGCATAGGGTATAAAACAACTTCAAATCACAAGTATCAATCATAGGCGACATGAGCGTCCCATGCCACTATGTCGCCATATATAGGTTTACAAATAAAACCTCAAATGTCACATATTTGGAAGTTGGATTTCCATCTATGAACCGAGGCAAAAGATAGTCCTCAACCGATTCGAGACGCTCTAGCCCGTGTCTCAGGAACAGCCGCAACTGCCCCTTGGAGCGACAGGGCCGGTCCACCGATGTGGATTATTATGCCTGAACACTACGTTTCCCCACCCTATGGGGTGTAAGTGAGCCAAATAAATGACTCCATCGGTTCGAGAACGACCGATCAATCCGAGGCGCCTCGCAACAGCAACAACCACATAAGTCAAACTCGTCAGGGCGTGTAAAACCACTGACGCCACTTTTTAGCTAGAAGGAAACGCATGCCCTCCCTGAGGTCCGTCTCCCGTTTTTGGTTCATACCGGGTGTGAAACTCGCGAAGTAAACGTTACACAAAGCTATGCCACAAAGGCCGTGCTTTGATCATCACCACAAGACTTTGCTTTTCAACAGAAGCCTCGATCAATTGCCACTTAGGCATGCCACACAGGCAATTTACTCCATGCGTTTGATATCCATCAATATATAACCCCTGAGCTCGTACGTCTCAGAGAAGGGCGTTAAGCAAGAGAATAAATTCTCCGCCGCCAAACAGATATATATTTAATAGATATCAATCACACGGACTAAAATCCAATGTCAGACACACAATCCATTTACAAGTCCGTTCTGGGTCTGAACGAAACCGGAGGCACCTAGTACCCCGCATATCCATCGATCTCCAAGTACGTCTGGACGATCACCAACTGTTTCCATCTTCTTGGGTGTACAGCCCAATCAAGATCATCAGTAATCACCCAAACGACGTGAAGACTTCCGGTCTTCGACCATCGTCTTCATCTTCGACTTATCGTCGTATCAGTTATTCAGAATGGGATAAACCCGGTCTTCCCGAATAACTCGCGTATATTTTATAAAAGTGCTACACAAACACAACATATGTCTCATTCCAATTCATCAGTCACTAACCGCAAATTAATCAAGAGAATAATTCCCCAAATATTAACCCCGAAGGCCGAAACCAACATCAGATCAATATCCAGAAAACCATTCTGCTTAGCTAACCGACAGTTAGTTTCTAAATTTCACATTCATAGGGAAAGGTTCCCATTAATTTTATCCAAGATAAATTCCTTGAATTTATTCTTTATTCTATTTTTGAATCTCAATTCAAACTAGTCGGGATTAGCGAACCTTACCGAAGTAATTATTTATTTTAATTTCCCCATCCCAACCTATTCATCCCATGAAGTAAAACTAGTAATACTTCATATCTAACACTACAGTGTTATCGGTAAATTCAATTACCATTTCACGTTCAAATCTAATTAAAGATTTAACTATCGCCTGGAGCAAAACTGGTGATACTCCATTTTCAATCATTTCAATCTAATTAAAGATTCATTAAAACTCCACTTAGTTTTAATCTTCGACTGGGTTAAAGAATCAGTGTCATTTAAAACACGGTTCACGATAAACCCAAAATCACATTCATTAATTATCGGGTTAAAGAACAAGTGTTATTTAAAACACTGTTCACGATAAACCCAAAAATCATTCCATTAATTATCGGGTTAAAGAACAAGTGTTATTTAAAAAAAATGTTCACGATAAACCCAAAAATCAATACCAATTCAATTCCAATTAAATATTATTGAATTGGTACACTTCATTAAATCTAAATAAAAAGATTTAATCTTTTCTCAACTGGGTTCAAGAACAGTGTTAGTGAAGACACCATTCACGACAAACCCAAATCACATTTGATATTCAATACAAGGCTCTGAATAGAAAATATACCGGCTTATATTCAATATCAAATTCTACGACTAACAAATATCGCATTGGAAATAACGATAGATATATATCTTTCAAATTCCCATAACAATATCTGTATCATCACGAAATCCAACATCGAAATATTCCGAAGGCAATTTCGATTCAAATCCATTCCAATGCAATCATTGGAAATTCTGGTTATTTTTAAAACCTTTTTCAAATTCAATTTATTTATTTAAAAATAAATAGAATTATATTCCTAGTTCAAAACTAGTTCATTTCGATAAAAATCTATTTTTATCGTTTCAAATATGGAGTTTTTCATCCCAAATCTTCACAAATCATTTCTTATGATTTTACACAAATTATTACTATTTTTAATAATTTTATCAAGGCCCGTACAGTCGATTTCCATCAATGGCCATCGAACTGCACTTACAACGACCTTTTTCGAATTTGATTTGGACATAATTCCAAATCCAACCGTTAGATTTCTAATTTCTAATATTCGTTAGAAAGCTCTTTTCGATACGAACACAACGGTTTCGGTTTTAGGAGAATCCGACGGTCGGATCTCCCGTAATGTCCGTTTGAAATAAATGGTCGAAATTCGCGAACTGCCGCGGCGCGTTCTATTCAGGCCATTATATTATATATATATATAATATATATTTCGTCGATTTCTATTTAAAACGAATTATATAAATAGTTTTAAATTCGTTTTCAAAAGCAATTTCAACTTCCATTTCAATTCAAATCAAAATTGAATTCTTCTTTATAAATTCGTTTTAAAATTCATTTCTATTCAATTCAAATTTCAATTCAATTTGAATTCATTTCAATTCGCTTTCAATTCAATTTATTTCGAAATCGTTTTCAATTCAATTCATTTCGAAATCGCTATATATTCAATTCATTTCGAAATCGCTATATATTCAATTCATTTCGAAATCGTTATATATTCAATTCATTCCGAAATCGTTATATATTCAATTCATTTCGAAATCGCTATATATTCAATTCATTTCGAAATCGCTATATATTCAATTCATTTCGAAATCGCTATATATTCAATTCATTTCGAAATCGCTATATATTCAATTCATTTCGAAATCGCTATATATTCAATTCATTTCGAAATCGCTATATATTCAATTCATTTCGAAATCGCTATATATTCAATTCATTTCGAAATCGCTATATATTCAATTCATTTCGAAATCGCTATATATTCAATTCATTTCGAAATGAATAAAATCGATATAAATATCGTTCACGTCAAAATGGCGTCAATCTGATCAACACGGCTTCATAAATTCCTATTTTCCAATATTCTATTTCAAATATTTCTTTTTCAAAATAGTTGTTATTATCAAAATATTTCGTTCAACACATGACCAATCTCAATGGATGAGTACTGTCAACACATGAACTTTTATTTTATAATATTCTTTATTTTTCAAATTGGAATGAGGCCCAATCAATTACCATATAAAGTTAATTATATGGATTTTCATACATTACACACATATAATAGCATTGAAAAATAACAACCATCAACCATCAACCAAAGTGCACTACACTGTATAAGCATCAAATATAGATATCTAACGCTTATAACAGCCTGTCAATCAATCGATCGACATGTTTAATCAATCAGGATGAGTGAACTTCAAATTTCATCCCAACACACGTGTGGGGTTTCAAACAATCAAACACAGATTTTATTTGTGCAATTGGGCGATGTGTAAAATTTATCGACCCAATCAATGTCCTTCAAATAGGTGTACATAAACAAACCGTCTGGTTTGTAAATGAATATTTATTTATTCACATTCACGTTAAAAATTATATTTTTAACGATAAAACATTTTATTCCAACATATGAATTTCTATTCAGTTCATTCTTTAAATAAAATGATATTTTTATTTTTCTAACTTATTTTAGAAAATTTCGGCGGCATAACGGCACGATACTAGAAACGGGACGAGGCCTAGCCTTATCCCCGGTCTAGTGAAGGCCCACGCCATTCACACATCAATCAAATCAATTTCATTTCACCAAACAATTCAATTTCAAATCAAATCTTCTAACTAATCTATGCAACCAAACAAACAAGTCCATGGTCTGTGGACGATTGTGTCGGGTGCTACTAAGCACCGTCTGCATCCTAGTATATATATATATATATATATATATATAACTAGAAAAAGAAATTAAAGAGTGAGAAGTTCCCACAGAAAGCTATCCAACCATCTCGACTCTTCTTTTGCAGAATTCTTTGTCGTTCTCGCCTTTTTGTCACCTTCGTTGACCGTAGCCACTACATATATAAAAATCGAATTTTTACTATTATGTTATATAGATAAAAATTATATTTTTATCACGCTATATTCCACCTAAAGATTTCGCCTTTTCAAATATAAAGATTTCGCCTTTATAAACATATAGACTTCTTCTTTTCAAATTTAAAGATTTCATCTTTATAAAAATCTCATTTTTATTTTTCTACACATATAAAGATGATATTTTTAATATTCCTATCATGTAAAAATTATATTTTTAATTCTCTACCTAAACAAAAATCATATTTCTACCACTTCTATATAGTAAAGATTATATTTTTAATACTTTAAAAATATAAAAATCATATTTTTAATTCTTTAAAAATATAAAGACTATATTTTTAATACTTTAAAACATAAAAATCATATTTTTATATGGCTAAAATTCATATCCTCTTCTAACTAAAAATTATATTTTTATATAATTAAGATGATATATATATTTTTATATTTTTAAAGCCATATTATATATATTTTATACTGAAAATAAATCAATATAAATAAATAAATAAAATCAGATTTGAAAACAATGTTATTTATAATAAAAATCACCTTTTCCTTTTTGTTCAATGCTTAAATTTACATGTAAAAAAAAGAATGGAAAAGCTCACTGGTTTGGTTCAGAACCCGTCGTTCTTGGCTCTTCAAAACTAGGGTTGCCAACTGCGCGCCATTCGAGAAGCTTGGACCAGATCAGACAAGCCCACGTCCTTCGCCACCGAGAGAGCTACTGGCGCCACCCCCTGCGGTTGAACTCGATCGCGTCTGGACGGAGATAAAGGGGTGCGAACGGCGCACCTTTGAGGTGAGATTCTGATCAAAACACTGAACGATAGTTTACTAGACCTGTATGGATTTGAAGGTGGCAAAATTCTCTATAGAATTGCCCTAAGAATTATTGAATTTAATTGAGTAAATTGGAAGAAATCGAGAGGAGAAGATGGGAGTGTTTTCCGTCGATCGCTGGAGAGGGTATCGGGCTTGGAGAGAAGTGATCTGGTCAACGCGGGTTTGAATATTTTATAATAATATATATTTTTTTTATTCAATTTTTCAAAAATATCAGTTAATCCATGCGAACTCCAAATCACACCCAACGACTATCGCCCCTAGCTAAATACCCACATTCCAAACACAATGGGATATGCTTCGTAAGCCCATTCGACTGTTTGAATCAGTTTCCGTTAAATTTACATTTAAATCACTATATTGAATTTTAAAC
The DNA here is from genome assembly GCA_030737875.1 of Allium sativum. Classification (NCBI taxonomy): domain Eukaryota; kingdom Viridiplantae; phylum Streptophyta; class Magnoliopsida; order Asparagales; family Amaryllidaceae; genus Allium; species Allium sativum. The sequence continues at coordinate 684,644,350 of CM060924.1, forward strand.
GTACATTTCAAATTACCGGGGTCACATACTAACCAGAAAAATTCCAGAAAAATATTTTCTAGCTTCGTATTGACGATACGATCCTCACAAAACTAGTTTCGTCAAATTCTGAGACCATTGGAAAAATGGCCATTTTCCAGTCGATTAAAATCAACTGAAACTGGTCAAACGCGTTTTCCTTTGCCACGTTCACATATTGATTCGAAAAACTATGAAATTTGGAATCTAGCAATAACATGACATCACGGACCCAACAAAACTGGTTTCGTCGAAATCCGAGGTCGTTTGCAAAATTCCCATTTTTAAGGGCCTGAATTCCATAGCGACTATTCAGAATTTTCAACTGGACATATCTTTTGATTCCCGCTATGAAATCTTGATTTTTCAGATTCGTTGGAAAGATATTATCAATTAGATCCTAGTGTTTTTGGTTTCACTAAAATCTGGATTGTTTTGCACCTGGTACATTCAATTGAAGTTTGAAATCGAATTATCGAACTACCGCGCCATTTTCAATTCTATTTATAATTATATATAAATATTATATTCTAACGACGACGTATATAATATATACGTTCTAATATATTCAAAATAAATTTTCGTCGATATTATTTATAATAATTCATTTTAAATAATCAAAATTCGCTAAAATTGCCAAAATAAAAATTTTAAACTGGCCCAGATTTTCGGGTTGTTACAATATTGTATTTTATTTCTGTATTTGACTGCTAGTTATGTACTGTTAATTTGGACTGTTAAGTTGTATTGTTAAATTGGACTGTAGATTGGACTGTTAAATAATTGATTGAAAACAGCATGGATATATATATATATATATATATATCTACATATATATATATATATCGTTATTAAACGGTGATTTTGTTATCAGTGTATTTCATTAGAAATGCAAGTGATGTTATACACGTTGTTTAACATCGGTGGATGCAGGGAAAGAGGTTGGAGGAATCCGACTGGATTCCTCAACATTTATTTTACTGTTATTTGTATATTGTGATATATACTGTGATATATAATCTGTTGTTGATTGTATATGTTTGGATGATATTGATCATTGACAGTTGGTTGTTTAAAAACAATAGAAAACACTGAAAATGTAGAAAAGGGGATTTTCAATATTTATATTGAAAATGAATCTATTTATAAAATCGAAGGATTTTATTAAAGGATATTTTTTTAGAAATAAATAAATAAAATAAAGGAATGTTTATTTAGATTAAATAAATAGAATAAAGGATATTTAATTAGGGATTAAATAATTAGAGTTATAAAGGAAAATCTATTTAGGAAAATAAATAGTATACAAAAGGAAATCTATTTAGGAAATAAATAGAAGTTAAAATAAATAGAAATAAAAGAAAAGTTAGTTAGTCGGATATAAATATTCGAATCAAGTTAGTTAAGTGGTCAAACCAGGCTAGTCGAACCAAACTAGTCAAGCTAGTCGAACCCAACCGAGTCGAAATGGTCGAGTCGAACCAAATCGAGCCAAATGGTCGAGTCGAACCAATCGAGTCAAGATGGTCGAGTCAAACCAACCGAGTCGAGCTGGTCGAGTCGAACAATCGAGTCAAGCTGGTCAAGTTAGCCGAACCTGGTCAGTCGAGTCGAGTAAATCAAACTTAGTTAATCGAAAGGAGTTTATCGATTTAGTTAATCGATAGGAGTTAATTGATTTAGTCAATCGAGATGAGTTAATCGGTTTTAATGAATCGAGAGGAGTTAGTCGAATATGGTATTCGAACCAAGTGGTCAAACCAAGTGGTCGAACCAAGTAGTCAAGCCCAGTGGTCAAACCAAATGGGTCAGGTTAGCCAAACATGGTCAGTCAAACCAAATGGGTCAGGTTAGTCAACCTGGTCGGTCGAACCAAGTAAGTCGAGTTAAGTTAGTCAAGTTAGTCGAGCCTAGTTAATCGAATCAAATTGGTCGAACCAAGTAAGTCGAGTTAGTCGAGTCAAGTTAAGTTAGTCGAGTTAAGTTCGTCGAGTTAAAGTTATCGATGTTAGTTTCATCGAAAGAAGTTATCGATGTTAGTTTCATCGAAAGGAGTTATCGATGTTAGTTTCATCGAAAGGAGTTATCGATGTTAGTTTCATCGAAAGGAGTTATCGATGTCAGTTTCATCGAAAGGAGTTATCGATGTTAGTTTCATCGAAAGGAGTTATCGATGTTAGTTTCATCGAAAGGAGTTATCGATGTTAGTTTCATCGAAGGGGGTTATCGATTATAGTTTAATCGAAGTGAGATGTTCAAATATGGGATATTTGAAAGGAAGAGTTATCGAATATTAGTTATTCGAAGAGAGATTATCGAATATCGTTTATTCGAGAAGGAGTTAATCGAATATAGGTTATTCGAAGAAGAGTTAATCAAATAGAGATTTCTCGAAGAGAGTTAATCGACAAATTTGATTATATCGAATTCGGGAAAGTACTTATACTTTCCAGTGTCTAAATAGAGATTTATTTATTTATAAATAAATAAGTGTTAGGTTAATTATTCACTAAAAAGAATAGAAGTTATAATTAAAGTTAGATAATTCGAAAGTAGGGATTATAACGTTATCGTTATAACCAATGTTTTAAATATAGAAGTGGATTAGTAAAATTGGATCCGAGAAAGGCGTAAAGAAGTTGTTAAAGATTAAAAGATAAACTTTGACCATTTCGAAGTTATAACGTTGTTCAGTTAAGGTCTGAGATGTAATTATACTCCAACTTGAGTGACTTCCTTCTTAACTAAGAAATGGTAAGGTTTGATTGTAAAGGAGTTTTGGAAATGTTTTCCAAACGAGAATCAGAATTGTTTTGTGATAAAAGAAAAATAAGAATTTAGAATATAGGGAAACAGGAGATAAGTAAATAAATGAACTAAAGAGATTAATGTTAAATGATGTTTGTTCGATATAATTTCCATCTGGGAATAATATCGTTTGTTTGCACACTTGTTTTTCTTTGATGGTTAAATCACAGACTATCGAAGTTTTGACCATTTTAACGTTGTTAATATGGAGAGACCGGTTGTATTTTTATCCAAAGAACCACTCTGTATTGGCATAAGCGTCGCGAATCATATATGCCAAAGATAATTGAAGACGGTGTAAAACGCAAGGGCTATCCTGTTTACAGGATAGTGCCTTCGGTTTGTCCAGTCCCAGGACAACTTGTATGGACGAAGGTCTGACAGAGTATATCCAATGGAACGCGTAAGTTGATCTGTTCAAACGTATTCACGTTTGGTGGCGGAGGAATTCGTTTCTCTTAGCTGTATACCCGTGTTATTTTTGGACAAGTCAATTTGTGATTTGGCGGGTATGACGATGTGACATTCTAAGTGAATGAAGATGGATGTCTGACATAGTATTTCCAGACGGTCACGTACATTGATTTCTTCAACTATACCAAGAGTGGAAGCGAAGAAGGAAACTTCTTTTGGCTGACACGTAATGTATGGTTGTAGACGTCAATTAGTGATTCTGATGGATCTGACAAATGTGGCATTCGAAGGAAATCTGATATGATGATAAAGCGTAGCTTCTAATCTCACATCCGGTAAATGACAGAAATCGGGCAGGCAGCATGGCTAAGTCGGTCGCACCGAAGTAGGGTGTATAATCACCTATCTAGCGAATATTCATTTGTTTCTTAAATCTATCAATGCTGTCCCATATATATACGGGAACGGTTGCTGATCCCAACCGTTGGTGATGTACATTCGATACACTCAAGCGAAATGAGTGGTCGGTCATGTGTGGCTGAGTTGCAAGATGTTCTTGTTGAACTCCAGTGTATCGTTCCTAGAGTACACTGATCGGAAGGTGGTTCCATACCTTGTCATAGTTGGAAATCCAATCATCCAATACGTGCTTGCGATTTTGATTGTATACTATATATGTAGTAACATGAGATGCAAGCGTTTCTGCTAGATTGATATTTATTTGTACTTAGACATTATTATAATATCAGAATGATATTGCTTTGGAAAGTTGTTTGGATTCTCATAAGGGAAAAACCCGTTCCGTTATGCGGCGTGGTCTTATGAGATATCCTTTATTTAATCAAGTATTAAATTGTTTTACTCATACCAGTCCCATGACTGACCCGGAGTTTATTTTGTTGTTTTCCCTAAACTCTTGGGTGCCTAAATTTGTACGGGCAGTCAAGTAGTCGGGATTTTACATATACACTGGGAGAGCTTGGAGCAGGAGGCTTCAGGATTCTATAGCTATTATTATTTCCGCTGTTGTTGTAAGTGTTGTACTCTGATAAGTGTTATTGTATACATATACTGATGTTATTTCAAAGATATGTTATGTTATATTTTATTTGTTCCGCTATGAGATTCGTGTTTACTCTGATGATGATGTTCTTCTTCTTCTTCTATTCTATAAGTTCTATCTTATCTATTCTCACCTTCTAATTTCTTTCATTAATTACCGGGATTTTTCGATGTTTTGGTTATCGACGTCGGGCTTACGTCGATAACCAAAGTCGCCCGAAAATCCGGGTCACTACACAGGCGGTGCTTTGATCATCAATCACAAGACTTTACTTTTCAACAGAAGCCCTGATCATTGCATCGTAGCATGTCACACAGGCAATTCACACCATGTAACTGATGGCTATCAATCACATAGAATAAATTCCAATGTCAGACACACAATCCATTTACAAGTCCGTTCTGGGTCGGAACGAAACCGGAGGCACTATATACCTCGCAAACCCATCGATCTCCACGTACGTCTGGACGATTACCACTCATTATCCATATTTCAGGATGCCTCCCCATCAGGACATCAGTTACCATCCAAACGAGGTGAAGATCTCCGGTCTTCGACCACCATCTTCATCTTCGATTTCTTATCGTCGATGAGGTTTTCTATAGTTTGTATATATAGAGTAAAAATATGATTTTTATTGTTAAAACTATTTATTCAAAACACGAATACCATTCAACACATGAATTTCTATTCAACGAATGAATATCGATTCAACACATAAAGGTTTTCTATAGTTTGTATATATAGATAAAAAGGTGATTTTTATATTTAAAACACGAATACCATTCAACACATGAATTTCTATTCAACGAATGAATATAGATTCAACACATGAAGGTTTTCTATAGTTTGTATATATAGATAAAAAGGTGATTTTTATATTTAAAACATGAATACCATTCAACACATGAATTTCTATTCAACGAATGAATATCGATTCAACACATGAAGGTTTTCTATAGTTTGTATATATAGATAAAAAGGTGATTTTTATATTTAAAACACGAATACCATTCAACACATGAATTTCTATTCAACGAATGAATATAGATTCAACACATGAAGGTTTTCTATTCAACAGACGAATATAGTTTCAATACAGGAAAATAATTCTAACACATGAATATTATTCAAAATTTTGGCAACATAACGGCAGGGTAGTTAAAACCGGGACCGTCCCTAGTACGGCTCCTCGCTCTACCTTAAAGTCTCGCAGCTTTTGACAATGGGGAATCATGCATCTAGTTCGCACGCAGGCAGCATGTATATTTTTTCATTTCCACAAACTAATCCTATGTGGTTTCAACCAAATATTTCTCAACCACAAACGGGTATTTTTCAACCACAATCAATCAATTTCAACCACAAACAATTTCAATCAACCATTTGCTATCAATCAATTTTCACACCAATCACAACCAATAAATATCGTCCATGGTTTGTGGACGAGGGGCGTATATATATTTATATATAGCATTTCACTTCTATTTCGACACATATATAATTTATACAACGCATATATAACTTATGCATCGAACGTACAACTTATACAACGCTTATACATGAGGTGTACAACGCTTATATAACTCATACATCGACTATATAATTTATACATCGTCGTTTTCCATATCGTTTATAATTTAGAAATCTCACATTGGGTTCCACTCCACCAAAAATAGCAGAAGACTCAGAAAAATATGCGGTCTCTTCTAGAAGGTAGAAGACGTCCACACGAGTCCACTGTCCCTTGTTTCACTGGATTTCGATCACACATGAAAAAGATATGATTTTTCAAAGTTTGCAACGGTTTAAAGGTGTTAAAACAGTTGAAAAATAAACAAAGTCGTATACCTTTCAAAATCCTTCAAAACTAGGTTTGGATTTTCACGCAAATCCGTGTATCGGTTGGACGATCGGAGTGTGCAGCGTCGTAGGGGGGCGTGCGGCGCACGTGCGCCTGAAGGGGGGTCCACTTCGGTGGCCCCAGGCGTCGACGGCGGCGGTGGGAAGTCGAGAACTTCCTGGCGTCCGTCCTCCCAAAATACACAATGAAAAAATCCAAACTATATATGGATTTGAAGGTGGTGAGGTGCACTACAAAATTCTCCAAAGGGGCATGGGTTTTTATTGAGCGAATTAGAAGAAATCGAGGAGAGAAGGGAGGAAGGGGTTTCCGCCGTCGTTCGTGTTTAATCGGGGAGCGAGAAAGAGTTTTTTCCTTTTTTTTTATAAAAAATCTGATTGGCCAGGAGGTTTTAAAAGGGGTTTTCTGACACGACCTCCCATCCAAACCCAACGACTGTCGTCCCTAGCGTTTTACCCCCATTCCGAACACAATGGGATATGTTTCGTAGGCCCAGTCGACTATTTCAGTCAGTTTTCATTCAATTTAAACTATATAACATTCAATATTCGATTTGAACGTACATTTCAATTTGCCAGGGCCACAAATTGATTCGAAAAATTCCAGAAAAATAAATATGGCTATGTTTTGACGATATGGTCCCAACAAAACTAGTTTCGTCGAATTCTGAGACCGTTTGAAAAATGGCCCATTTCTGGTCGATCCAATTTAACTATAATTGACCAAAACACATTCCTTTGCCACGTTCACATACTAACTTCAAAAATTTTGAAATTTGAAACCTAGCAATAACTTCACATCCCGGATCCAACAAAAGTGGTTTCGTCGAATTCCGAGGTAGTTTACAAAACGGCCATTTTCACGGGCTATATAATTTCTATAGTGACCTTTCTGAAAATTCATTTGGCCATAACTTTTGCTTCCCACTATGAAACTTCGATTTTTCAGATTCGTTAGAAAGGTATTCATTAACAGATTTAAATATTTTTGGTTTCACTCAAATCCGTTTTGTTTTGCACCCGGTACAGTCAGTCAAAGTTTGAAATGAAAATTTGAAACTACCACGCCATTTCATGCCTTGTTTATAATTAGAATTAATTATATTCATTTCCAATTGTCGATTCAAACTCAGTTTTCATCGTTATTATTTAAAATATTTATTTTAAATATTAAAAATCCACTAAAATAGCCAATTTAAAAATTTTAAATTGGTTCAGATTTTCCGGGTCGTTACAATAACACACACAACGGAAATGAATTTATACCATAAAATATGGGAATACGTCTTGGCTACAGCTCCATTCTTGAAGCTCCAAGAAAATCCTAATGCTACCTAGAAAATGAACCTGGCCTTACCAAGCCTATTTTTCAAAAAGCAAAATCACCCGAATTGTCAGTTTGGAAGATTTGTAGTGGTAAAACTCATAACACAAACAACTTGCTTAACTTATAAAAAATCCTTCCAAAGAATGGAACTCTCGTAAGACACGACCACACATAATCATGGAACATGCTTTTACCTTACAATAACCAAAATGATTTCATATCAAAATCTAGTGATATTATAATAATGTCTATCAAACCACAAATAAAATAAGAATATAGCCGGAAAGCTTGCATCACACTTTCCAACATAGTTGGTTTACAACTTAAAACGTATGGCTCATATTAGAGTCTGGATTTCCAATATGGAAAGGTATGGGACCACCTTCCGATGAATGTTCTCAAGAGAAGAAACAATGGGGTTCGACAAGAACATCTTGCGACCCGCTGCACATGGCTGACAACTCATTCAACTTGAGTGTACCGGATATATTGTCACTCATATTTTGATGAGCCACCATTTTTAGTAAGCATACCGAAATAATAGAAGAAGGAACAAATGAATTTTCTTTAGATGGTGATAATATACCGTAATGGGAATGACCCACATGGCCATGCTGCCTGTCCGATTTTTGTCATTCCCCGGTTGATGAGGCTTGAGGTCACGATTACTTTTTCAGAACATCATATCAATCTTTGAATGCGGCATTATCTAATCCATCCAATCACTAGTTGATTTTCACAAATATACTATGGGTGTTAAGCTAAATTAAGTTGCCTTCTCTGCCAATATGATTGGTAAATTTGTAAAAATCAACGTCCGTGATTATAGGAAATACTATGTCAGACATTCGTCCATACCAGTTCATTTTGAGACTAAACAAAACTGAAGATACCTCAGAGAAAAGAGTGTCAATGCCACGAGTTTAATTTCGATATTTAACCAGAGACATCAGCGAGCAACCCTCTCACTCCGAAGATATATGTCTTCAAATCATTTCATAAAGGTGCCTACAAGTTAATTATCGAACACAAAGTTAGTTCGATGTGGTTTTGGGTATAGTTCCCATCCCCATCCCTTTGAACTATAACGTCAATAGTCCAAAAAATATTTCATTAATAGTCGTGTTTTTAACTATCAATTCAAAATAGTACAATCAATACATTGGCAGCTCAGACCGTTTTTATTCAACACCATTCATTTAGAATCCTTTCACTGATCAAAACGATTCAGTATACTTATCTCAACAAATCTCTTTTTTTTCATTACTTTGAATATAATAACCAATACTTCTATCATTTAGAATAACATATTTACCAAAAACCTCCATATTTTCACAAAACCCACTTATATTTCCTTTATTTTGGAAATATCGATATATTCACAAAATACTCTTTATTTCCTTTAATTTGGAAACATCGACATATATTCACAAAGCTCTCTTTATTTCCTTTTATTTGGAAACATTGATATATATTCACAAAGTTCTCTTTATTTCCTTTAATTGGAAATATCAATATATATATATATATATATATATATATATATATTCAAAAAGTCCTCTTATTTCCTTTACTTGAAAATAACTTTATACATACACATAATCAATTGGCCTATGTTTCATCACCAAATCTTATATGGATAAAATAATTTCATGTGACACATTTCTTATTATATAAACCTAAACGACTTTCTTTAATTTCAAAACTTAGGTTTTTGAAGTTTACAATAACGCTTATGGAAATAGTAAATTAAATTTCCAATATTTACTTCCTTTTCCAAACCTATGTTACCTCTTTTCATTGGGATGAATCAATCCTTCGGGTCCCCAGTTTTGTCGCAGAGGGAGCTCTAAGATTACAACTTTGGAATAAAATCCAGTTGGAGAAGGAAATCTAATAAGAGATAAGCTGCTCATGAGCATCATGGCTGTTCTTCCATCAAATATTCTGCTTTTTCCTGGTTTCTTCGAAAAAAACATTGCTATTTACTTATTATTTTGAGTAAGTGCACTCCAAACGTATTATTTTCATTACTTATAAAGAAGTGCTTTATGCCCAACTAAGTGGTATAAATATAATCACCTTTCATATCCGGGCCAAACGATGTTAAGTAATACATTGTTTACTATAAAAGCTAATGCTTTTTATTACATTTCAAAACTTTGCAAATGAACTTGAAAGTTTCTTCTTATGGAAGTAATAATTTATATCCAATGTCCTTACTATCACAAACTCGTATCTATCCTCAGATAATCATGATGTCTTTCAAGTTGGGTATTTTATTAACCTCTAAGACCTTGATCGAAAACGTTCTTATCTTAAGACAGATAAAAGTTTATAATCCAGAACTAATATTAATCATAATATCTCACTAATCTTGTTACTATTTCTTTGAAAATCGTCTTCCAATTATAGCCACTTTATACTTTTCTCGATTTATAAACTCTTACTAAAACCCAAATCTTTATCTTTAGAAACCCCTTAAATTCAATTTATTTCAATTTGTATTTATTACCCAAATACCCATTAAGCAAATCCTTTACCCCCAAAACTATTAAGTATCTATTATTAAACATAAATTTGGATTTTTATTTCTAAAAGTCCATTTATAGAATTCTTTTACACAATCCATTAAGCCTTTTCTTTGCATTCTTGGAAATCTCCTTCCAATCAAAACCGCTTTTACTTAATTTGATGATTAAGTAAACTCTTACTAAATACAATCCCTTAACTTTAAACCTCTTTAATACGAATACATTCACAACTTGGATTTATTATAAAATTCATTACCAAGTCTTTAACACTAATCCATTTGAGCATTCTTATTAAAAGTCTTAACTTGGATTTTATTTCTAAAATCCATTTACCAAATTCTTTACGCTAAAATGAATTAAATATCCTTTATCTTGCATTTTTAAAGTTTTCTTTAAATCATTATCGTTTTATTTAATTCAGTTATTAAGTAATGCTTATCCTGAATCTTTGCCTTGGCTCTAGATCCCTTTATAAACTTCCGCTTATAAAGCTTGGATCTACTATAAAATCTCTTTCAGATTTCAATAATTTCACTTAATACAGCTTATTAAGTAAATGTTTATTTAAATCATCGCATAAGCATTGCACTTCTTTTATAAACCTTGTTTATAAACTTGGGTTTTTATACATACCCTTATAAATTCCCTTCTAAAGTTCAATTCAACTTCATTATAACTCTATTACCTTCTTAAATGAATATTCATCAAAAAAGGTGATCCCTATAATTGTTTTTAATTAAAATAATAATTAACTTCAATGTCAACTGAAGTAAAAGTAATTTACTCCATTTAGCTAATCCCTTCGAAAACCATATTAGAATAATAACTAATTTCATTAATAATAAATAACTCTATAATTATCTTTAAATATCGTTGACTAAAAGTTAGCTAACATTTAATAAGTCTTGTAATGTTTAAACAGTTATTTGTCAAAACTATTTCTATTAGATTAATTGAAAAAAATTAATCTAATAATTAATTTCAATTCAAATAGTTTACTAGTCAATTGGAAACATTAGTTAACTTGTTTACTAATTTCCACAAATCCTTCTTCTTAAATTAATTAATAATATAATTAATTTATAATTTCACTTAATTTTTTCATAGAAACAATTATTCCAAATTGTTAAGCCTTAGATTAATTTCTGCTTATAACTCATAAAAGCAGAAGAATTTGTTATAAAAACCATTTATATTACTTTTATTAAAGATGATTACAAATATTGATTTATTTATAAAACTTCTATTTAAAAGAAACTGTAAAATATAATTGAAAATCTTGTTTCAATTATAACAAATAAATTTTATAAATTATATTGCGTCAGCTCGCCTAACGACAAATCAACATCTTAAATGATGAATTTATGCCATCTCCTGTCAATAACTTAATCAATATTATCCATTAATCAATATCAAATCAACGTTGAATTTCAATTCAACAGTCAACATCCAATTTAACAATCAACGTCCAAATATGATTTAAATTTACTTGAGATAAACAACTAGTATATAGGTAATATGAAAAACAAGTAACATACAATTATTTGAGCAACCCAGTTGGACCTATTTTTCCCTGCATTACAGCTCATAATATCATTTAACAAACGCATATGAGATCAGAATTTTAATCTAACGCATTTAAATGACGGAAATATAAATATCGTTAATCATCAATCAAATAACCATTTTCAACCACACAACAACCATGCAAACCTCCAAACACACGCTAATAAATATAAATAATAATCATATGAATTTTATCATATCACGGATTTCTAGGAAGAGTGAGTTTACTCACACTTTGTTTTCGGTTCAACGATTTCAGGTCGATATTTATACTTTCGAATATGCATTAGAAACTACATAAAATTCTAGTTAGCTTTGAATCATTCCATTCTAGCTCATACGCATAGGCTTCGCGATTATAAACCCAATGTTGCTTATTTCGTTCAATTCTGTTTACAAATGAATGATTTCTAGCAATTATAATATTTAAACGAATTAAATAGTCATTAACAATCTATTAGAATATTATTTAACCATTTTTAAATCCCTAATTCCACGTATAACCCCTAATCCTTTGATTAAATCCAACTACCTCATTTTAGAAATATAGATATCGAACATGGCTACTCCACCGTCATCATTTCAACCTCTGGTCACCGGACGCCAGGCGAGCCTCTCAATGTCTTCACCTTTCCAAGGCGCGCCATCGCTAGCATCACTAATCACAAACAACCCCTTCTTCCAATCATGACATCGGGTATTTTCGTGCGTGCTACAGTGGACTATGAAGCTTCTTAACACCAAACCCCACAAAAACATGTTACTTAGAACTCCTCACCACCCCGAGCATACCTGCACCACCCGTTTGATCCTCGACATCCTCTCACTTCCATCACGTCGAGCCCTAGTCTTGCTGGTCGATATTGAGTTCCCAGAAAAAGATGCAAAGCTATATGATATATATACCAGTTTGAAGCTCTTTTACCAGGTACTCCTAGGATTTACGTTGTGATTTATAGAATTTTATTTGATTTTTAAAAATCATGTTTTCATTCATTAAGCAAGGAATAAGGTTGAGGATTGGGGATTTGGTGTAACACCCCGTATTTCTGTTAACACTAAAGTAACGAATTAAAGAATATTTAATTTTAAATGTGAGAATTAAGGGAAACAGGTTACACCATTGTGTTCGTCTCGGAATTCTGGTTGAGATAGAGTCCGAGTTTGCATGAATTGGACATCGTATGAAGAAGTTATGTCGATCGGAAGTTTCAGAAAAATTCAAACAGATTTCAAAAATTCAAATTCAGACGTAGATTGGGCCAGGTGGGAAAATTCCCGCCGGGGGCCAGGTCGACCAAGGGGTCGACCTACCCATACAGGTCGACCTGGGGGTCGACTTGCCCCTCCCTTCCAGGCAGATTTGAAAGATGACGACTTTGTGACTGGTTGCTGAGTCATTTGGGTTTCTGGATAGTTCTGATCTGGTCTGAATGGCTGTGGTTAATTCTGGGTTGATTGAATGGCCTAAATTAATTCTAAACTCTATATAAACATATGTAGACTCAAACCCTAAAATCAAATAAAAATTAGAACCATGGCCGCCATGCTGTCACCTTGACCTAGAGTAGCCGCCACCATCTAGGAGAAAGAAAAGCTAATCTACTCAATTCTATTCAACTCAAATCTAAACAACAACAAATTTGTCTTGTTCAAAGGAGAGCTAAATCAATTTTAGAACTCAGATTTCAGAACTCAAGGCCTTCTTTGAGTGGTGAGTTCGATTTCTTTAATAAGATAATTAACAATTTAATTAGGTTGAGTTATGATTTGGGTTATATGGTTATGTTGTGAATCATTGACTGTTATGTTATTATCTATGTTGTAAATCTATGATGTTATTATCTATGTTGTAAAGCTTTGATGTTATTATCTATGTTGTAAATCTACGTTAATTGTTGGCTTATGTACAATCAATTCATAATGATGCTTCATATGCTAGTTTGGTTATGTTTGTTGGAACTAATTCATATGTTAAATCATATGTAAGTTTAACTTGATAATTCTATATGCAAGTTTGGATGTTAATTTAGATATGAATCATATACAAGTTAATGAGAATCATATACCATCTTACATGTTTCATGACATCTATTTTATGTGTAAGCTTGGATCTAAAGTTTATGCTAAGACATGTGTGAGTTATATGCTAGTATACAAAATTCTATATGCCAGTTTACATGTAGATCTTAATTTATATGTTTAGATGCAAGTTTACACCATAGTTTATGTTGCATAAATCACATATGCAAGTATATATATATGTTGGAGTATGAATCATGTAATGTAAGTTTGTGACTATTGCCTATGCAAGTTTACACCTTATTATTAGATCTATGACATCCATAGTTTATGCAAGTTTGTGGCTTTGGCCTATACAATTTTTAGATGAAAAACCTTATTCACACATGCAAGTTCACTCCTTATGTTTAGATCTAGTTTTTATTCTATGCATGTTGTGATGTTTTCTCTTTATTCCATAAGTTAGACTATTCGAGTCTAATGTATATTTAACGTTAAACGAACGAACGTACAACGTGGAGCAATGAGATAATATTAAAAGATTTAATATTGAGAATTGGCATAAATGCCTTAAATGTGATGTTAATTGGTATAATTTTATATACCATAAATAGATGGACATAATTAAGGTGTTAATTATGGACATAGTTAAATTTGTAATTGATTGCAATTTGAATAGGGAAATTAATTCAAATTGGGGATAATTAATTATGTGTAATTAATCACCTAAGACACGAGGTTAGACTCTTTTGTGGTGTAAGACTACCCAGACCCGCCCGGCAAATCTAGCTGCCACAAATGCCAGTCTAATGTGGGAGGTCTTAGGCATAAATTAAATGTGTAACAGTTGTAAAGACACGAGGTTAGGCTCGTTTGTGGTGTAAGACTGCCCGGACCCGCCTGGCAAATCCAGCTGCCACAAATGCCAGTCTAATGTGGGAGGTCTTTACAAGGTTACGGTGTTAATGAATTAAGAAACACTTAACCAGATAAAACATGTGGTGGGACATGATGGGGTTAAGTGGGTGCCTTGGGTGGCTTGTGAAATACGATTAGAAACACTTAACCAAACTGAAACATGTAAGTGGACATGAATACGAAGAGGGTTAAGTGGGATGTACTAAAGGGGGCCAAGCTTAGGTGGATAGCTTGTGTAAAGTTATGGGGGCCCTTTTCAAACCAGTAACCCATTAAGTATCTTTGTGGGCTCGACCCAAGTCGAGGACGGGACACGCATATTGGATTTGATTGTAAGAGGTCAAAACGGGTCAGCGGTGGCAACGCAAGTCCAATGGGTTCATATGCGTGTGTGGGCCCGGGTTGGTAGGTAAGACGTTGTTGCATCGTGTAGATATAAGCCGTGTTTTTCGGTATTATCAGGTTGCCACTTTAGGGAGTGATACACCCCACTATGGGGCCAGCACAAGTATCTATGAGTTAGGGAGCCGATCGAATGGGGGTAGTGGGTAAACCTAGTGGAGATAGGGGTAGACGACACCTATGGAGGTAGCTAGGGGTGCACGAAACTACCATTAGCAGTATTAAGTTCTGTAGGCGGGATCAACCATTAGGGTGACTAGTGGTGGTGCAATATAGTAATTATTTTATAGTGACTAGGTGCGCCATTAACGTTATCTTTGTTCATCTTATTTCCTTTGTTTGCTCTGCCATACCCATTTGTTCACAGTCATTTCCTTATTTTCCAGCTTATGCCTTAGCCTAGTTATTTTGATAATTATATTGTTAAAGTTATCGCATTCGCCGGACTTTATGTCTGACCCCCTTTTCTTTCCTTTCCCTCCCTCTCAGGTTTGTAAGGAGGGAATACTACAGCTTAGTGCCGATTTCTTTCAGTTGCTTGAAGGGAGTAGATGTATCGCTTTGGACTCTCTTATCTTTATGGCTTTGCTTATGCTCAGTGGGGATTTATGCATTTATGTTATTTAAGTATTTTCTTCTTTATGTACTTTGAAGTTTTTGGAAACGACTATTGATCCTGTTGTAATGGTTTTGGAGACTACTTATGTAAACTCGTTTTGAGTTATGATGCTATTAAATAAGTTTTAACTTCCGCTATGTTGTTTTATTTATTTAATCTTGTAATTTATCTGTTCTATACAACAATAACGCTTCATGGACATTGATGCATTCCCTTTGTGAGTGACATTAATGGACATGGGGTGTTACATTTGGGATTTAGAAAGGAACGGTGTGATTATATAGAAGGAAATATATTATTTGATTGAATTTTTTCCCAATATAATATCCTATCGCAAATTTATGTTCGACGTTCTTTATTCGTATGATCCCATAAGAAATCCGATCGTGATGAAAATGAACATCCAACTATAGTTTGACATTACGGATCCAATGAAACCTTTTTTGTTGAAATTCGAGCACATTTACAAAAATAGCACTATTTTGAATATTAAATTTGTTTGTCGATATATATCTTAACTATGATTAACCGCTACGGATTTTATAAAGTTAGTTTCATTGAAGTCCGAGATCGTTTGAAAATTAACTATTCTTAAGTTCCATATTAAATCGATAAAGTATAGTCGATTCCAAAATAAACAAATCTGAAATTTATATTACCATATATATTCAAATATAATTCATATAACTTCCAAATAATCTAACTTGAATTTTAAGTTTAATATTTTCATTTTCAAGATAAATCGATATTCTGTTTAATTAAGATTCTTTTATTTTATTTAATAAATCGTTATGGTACGTAAACAATTCCATTGCGACTTTCTGAAAATTTGATTTGGACATAACTCACAAATTACAAGGTGAAATCTTGATTTTTCTCTTCCATTGGAAAATTAAAATGCAGTATATTGGATCCTGTACATCCATTTAAAGTTCAAAACATAAAACTACGAACTACCACGACACTACGATCTCATTTTTAATTTAATTATAAATTATACGTTCAAACATCGTTTTATAAATAAATTCCTTATTATCATTTAAATTTGAATTCAATTAGGTCTTAATAAATCGTTCAATATATATTATACCTCAAATTCAAATATCCTCCGTTTTCGTATTATGATATTTTGATATATTCAAAAATAGATCGTATTATGTTTATTTATATCAATAAATTTTATATAGAAATCCATTTATACTTCCAATTCAACATGTAAAACAATTTAAATATTTTAACTTAATGGTTTAAAATCTGGGTCGTTACATTCCTCCTTCCTTAAAAGAATTTCGTCCCCGAAATTACTAAAGTAGGAAAAATGCTTCTTCCTCGTTAACTTTACAAATTCAACTAAGTTGAAACTTTTTGTTCCACTTTCTGAACTTTTAGTTACAATTGACCCAATTAGTTTTAAACAAAATACCAATTACTGTGTTTTAACAAAAAATTCCAAAATTTTTGAAAATATTCTAACACCTTAAATTACTGATTTTTTTTGGCAGAGTCTCAATTATATAGAGGGGCTTCACAATATCATAAGAGAAATAAATATATATATATATATATACATTGACCAAAATGGTAGGAAAACCCAATTAATATATCAAAATTTGTATTTTTGCATTGATGCACCTTATGTAAGCATTATTTAACGAACTCACTTCATATTTAAGCGAACCTAAGCTAATGGCTTCAGGTACTTGTACTTACTCTCAATTCAAACAGGTGAGTTTCAATAATTGAAGTTTAAATAATTATTCATTTTTTATCCTATATAACTATATTATTCGTTTGGTTTTGAATAATTCACAACAAATATCTTTACATTCAATCCATATTCCACACACAATACATTTACATTCATCCAAATTGATTCTCAGTCAATTCATTCACTTATATTTTAAGCTCATTTGCTTATTTACTTTTGATTTTCAAGCTATGAATTTTAATTTCCTTAAAATTCTTCCATTTGATTCAATTTTCCCATTTCAATCCATTTAACTTGCACAAGTTGAATTTTAATTTTGAAGTTCAGATTCCCGGTTGTATTTCAAAATATTACAAATATAAGCAAATATTTATAACCATTTGCAAATTCAAAACATTTAAAATTTTAAACTTTTTTATCCTAAGCAACTTTACATCAGAAAATTACTATGGTAGCAATCCATCAGTTAGACACTTGAAAATGAATACCAATGATGTTTTCCAGCGACTGAGATGATTTCAGTGCTATTCCAAAAGTTCACTCAAAACAATGCTATATCCCTTATAATACTTCAGAAAATATTTTCTAAACATTAAGGGTTTAAAGTATGAATTCTAGTCTGAATCCAATTTTAATTCATCTTATTTGTATATTCCATTCTTATACAAATTTCTTTTGGGTTATATATAACCACCTCCATATTATAATCTCATTGGATTAGAATCACAAATAACCACATCAATAATTTTAGAAAAATATTCCTTTATATCAAAAATATAATTCCGGGTAAACTTATTTCATTTACCCCTTTTAAAAACAGTGTTATGACAATTTTCCTCATTTAAGTGTTTAGAAATCCTTATCGACCACGTCAGCTAAATGCATCAATTTGGGATTTATTTACCACTCAACGAATCAATCATCATGTACGATATAAAACCATTTTTAATAACACTAACAAGTACGCTCTCTTACATATATATACACTCAAACTCAATCTAGGGTATTACTAACCTTATCTCTATTGTGTTACGCCACAAAGCCAAGGTTATTACTCAACGTTATGCTTTGATACAAATTGTGAAGGCCCGTAAATCCATACCTTTTGATTTGATTAATTACAAATCACGTCCAACCCAAATTGCATGGAAATACGAATCTTTAGTAAGAAAGAAATTAGATGGTGAGAAAGAAGGAAATGACAAAGTAGTAGTAGAAGAAGAATAAACAACACTACAGAATCAGAGTATAATAGAACCTCACAATGGAACGAATAAAATATAATTTATCAAACTCTTTACAAAAATAATAATTTTTTTTGTATGTGTGTGTATATATATATGATTACACAATAAGAGTATATAACTAAATCAATCCATACAACACACACAACGAAAATAAATTTACACCATAAAATACATGAACACGTCTTGATTCCAACTCCAATCTTGAAGCTCCAAGCGAATCCTGATGCTACCCGGAAAATGCACTTAGCCTGACCGAGCCCATTTTGCAAAAAGAAAAATCACACGGATTGTCAGTCTGGAAGACTTTCAGTGATAAAACTCATAACAAAAAAGCTTGCTTAACTTATAGAAAATCCTTTGAAAGAATGAAACTCTCTTGAGACATGACGACACATAAACAAAGCACATATTTTTACCTTACGATAGCCAAAACGCTTTTCATATTAAAATCCAGTGGTATTATAATAATGTCTATCATACCACAAATAAAATAAGAATATAGCCAAAAATCTTGCATCTCGCTTTCCAGCATAGTTGGTTTACAACAAAAAACGTACGGCTCATATTAGAGTTTTGATTTCCAACATGACAAGGTATGTAACCACCTCCCAATAAGTTTTCTCTAGAGAGGAAACACTAGGTTTCAACAAGAACATCTTGCAACTCAGTTACACATGACCGCCCACTCATTAAACTTGAGTGTACCGAATATATTGTCACCCGCGGTTGTGATGAGCAACTGTTTCCCGTAAGCATATAAAATTGACAGAAGAAGAAACAAAGGAATTTTATCCAGATGGTGACAATACACCCTAAGGGAATGACCCATATAACTATGTTGTCTGCCCAATTTTTGTCATTTCCCGGTTGATGAGGCTTGAGGTCACGATTACCTTTTCAGAACATCATATCAATCTTTGAATGCCACGGTGTCAGATCCATCCGATCGCTAATTGATTTGCACAAATATACCCTGGGTGTTAAACTAAAAAAAGTTACTTTATTCACCACCATACATGTATATTTGTCAAAATTAATGTAACGTGATTTTAAGAAATGCTCTGTTAAACATTCATCCATATCAATTCAATCTAGGACTAAACGAAACTGACGATACCTCAGTGAAAAGTGGTTTACTCTGATGATCTATGTATTCAAATCATTTTATAAGGGTCTGTAACAGCTAGTTAAATTCCAGATCTTGATCAAAGACACAAACAGATGTCGACTGACCAAGCACCAAAAGTTACCAAATCATTAATAGAAAAAAATAGAGGGTGAGAAATAGAAAGAAAGAAAAGTTAGAATAGAGGAAAATGAAGAACACAAAAAGACAAAATAAGAGTAAACATGAATCTCACAGCGGAACAAATAGAATATATTATATAACATATCTTTTGGAATACAAATCTGCAACTGTATACACATACCACCATCAAAGCACAACGGAACACATCATAATGGAAATAAACAATGGTTATCTAACGTTTAAATCTCCTGCTCCAGGCTCCTCTAAGTGTATTTGTAAAATATCGACTATTTGACCGCTCATAAAAATTTGGGCGCATAAGGGTTTAGGGTAAAACAAAACAAAATAAACTATGGGTCGGTTATGAGACTAGTGTGAGTAAACTTCAATCACTTGATTTAATTTTTAAAAAAGTCCTTTTAAAAGAAAGGATGATCGTAAGACCGATTCACACATAAACATGGATGATTTTTACCTTATGATATCCCAAACATTCTTTTTATCAACACTATTTGATATTATATTCAGGTCTAAACAAATTAATAACAATCTAGCAAAAGGTTTGCATCTCACACTCCACATACATAGTATACAATCCCAACCCATAGGGTGCTTATTAGAGAATGGATTTCCAACTATGATAAGGTATGGAACCACCTTCCGATAGTGTATCTCTAGAGAGGAATACACAAGGTTCAACAAGAACATCTTGTAACTGGACCACACATGCTGACCAGTCATTTCACTTGAGTGTTCTGAATGTATTATCGGTAACCGCTACCAAAAGCATGCACCAGTGATAGAATAAGAAGAAACTGAATTTTATCTAGATCAGATGATAATACACCCTAATGTGAGCGACCGACATAGCCGTACTACACGTCCGATTTTTGTCATTTCCCAGTTGATAATGCCTAAGGCTACGTTTTACCTTTATAACACCATAGAATAATTCATTTGAATGACACATTGTCTAATCCATCAAATCATTAATTGACGTACCCCAAAAATACATTGGGTGTTAAGCTAAGAAAATTTACCTTCTCTGCAAACAACTATGGTAAATTTGAAGAAATCAATGTACGTAACCATCTGGAAATACTCTATTAGACATCCGTCCATATAATTTGTCCTAGGACTGGACAAACTGAAGGCACCATCACATTAGTCCATCTTAGGCAACTTCTAACTAGGATTAATAAAACAACCCTTACACTTTACTCCATCTTGAATTATCCTCAAGATAAGTTAATTCATAATGCTTATGCCCATACACTGTGGTTTCATATAATAAACAAGATCTTGGTCTCTCTTTATTAACAATGGAAATATAAATTGGCCAAAACTTTGATAGTCGGTTATTTAACTATCAAAGGAACATCCGTACAACAAAGCATCCTATTTCCAAGTGGAAATACTACTTATCAAGCATCAATCAATACCGAGCCCTTTAATTTAATTTCTTATTAATTTATCATTTCTCATTTTTTCATTTTCCATATTTTCCCTAGATATTTCTCAAAACCTATTTAGCCACTCACGATTCTTGGAAAAACATTTCCATATATCATAAAATATTTATTTTCTATATTCCAGAAAATATACGTTATTAACATTGGAAAAAATTTCCCTATATTCACGAGTCCTTATTTTCTTATCAACCAAATCATTTCATTTTCTATGCTTAGAAAACATCTCTGATTATATTTGGAAAACATTTCCAAAACTCATTTACTTGGATTTAAACGTATGTCATATAAAACACTGTTATGACAATTCAAAGCCATAACACTCATCAACTGTCCGTATCTCTAACCAATCCTCGTTACCAAACCTTAACCATTCTTTAGTCAATGATGAAGTCAATCAAGTTGGGGTCTAATTACCTCTCAAACCTCAACTGAACAACATTCTTAACTTCAAAATGGATAAAGATCAACTTCCGATATCAACAAAATGCTGCTCACAAAGCTCTTGGATTCAGTTTAGAAAGCCGTTTCTTTTATGGAGATCATTTTATTATAACAATAGCGTTATAATCCATGCTCAGATATATAAAACTTTGAATTTTTTTATCCATTTCTTTGAATAAATATATTAATAAATAATTGATTAAATATATAATTAAATCTTGATTAAAACTGAAAGTAAATATCGCTTTCCTGCATTCGGCATAGTCAAATTCCATTGTAAACTCTCCTTCGAATAATCTCTATTTGATTAATATTTTGGCTTTGGAATAATCTAATTGTTATAAGGCAATCAAATTTCCATATAACCATTCCTAATTTCAAGACATTTTCTTTAAACCATTGCTCACTTTAAAATGTGATTATCATTTCTTTTATAGAAATCTGGACATTTTATATCAAATAAATTTGATTTTACTTGTAAACACTAATACAGGTTTAAATCCTATCTATCGAGTCACTTTATAAATTCACATTCATATACCACTTCATCCATAAATTTTGTTTAGAAGTCAACTTCTTGTTAATTATCTATCAAGATTATAAATTAATATCGACTTCATATTCAATTATAAATGTTGGGTTCAAACCAAATATTAATTATCTTATCAAGTTCCAAATTATATAATTGTCGAAAATAAATTATTTTTATAAAATTCAACATAGTCAAATTCCAATTATAAGTCCTTATGGATTTATTTTAATTCCATTCACATTCCGAACATCGGAATAAATTTCATCATTTCTTTTTAAAACGATTTCCAATTTCCCTTTTAATTCACTGTTGAATTTACATTGCCAAATTATCCAATGATAATTATTTCACTTCATTTATAAACATCGTTTATGAATTAAACTACTTGATTTTATTATTAAAAAACGCTATTATTATTCCTAGCCTATTTGAAGTTCAATTTCTGTTTTGGAAGAGCAATTTTCCTATATCCCTTCTTATGATATTTTTAAATATCAATATTTAGGGCCAATGCTATTCAAACATCCAAACACACCAAAATCTATCACAGGACACCTAACAGATTATATATCACAGTACATATATGAAAAAACAATAATATTTTTTATGATTCCAGTTGGATCCCTCCAACCTGTTTTTCCTGCATCCATAGATGTTAGACAACATAAATAATACTAAACCCACTTCAAGGTGGGATATCAAGGTATAAAAGGTCATCCATTACTATGAGGGGAGCATAGGGTCTCATTCGCAAAAATATGCGGGATTATCCAACTACCAGCCTTAAATATAACTAATATATATATATATATATATGTATATATATATATATATATATAACAGCAAGAATTGATAATAATATATCAATTCCTCCAAACAATCATCACACAACATTCAATCGTCATTTATCACTCTAAAATTCATTTATAAAATTATAAACTGGACAGAGATAGTGAGTTGACTTACTTTAGTTGTTAATCGTCGAATAATAATAAATTGTCGATTAATCAAATTAGGCGTTTTATTTCACCATACATTCTAGTGAGCTCCAAACTGCTCCAAACCAGTTTCACTATGTAGCCTATGTCCATACGGACCCAGCGCAATAGACAACGTTAAATTCTGATGACGTATGCAATAGTTATCATTATTACAAGCGTATGGGAGCACTAAAATTTAATTTAATCAAATAAAAAGGAAATAAAAAGGAAATTGGACCTCACCCCACATTTCTTGGCCTAATTTTTACAGAACTGACCCACTTACCCTATTACTCCACTTTCCCCAACTCGTTGCTCTAGGAACCCAATGCCTTGCATGTGCACATGGGGAAATGGATCCAAATACAAACTCGATTTTGCAAATAGGTGCATCAGATCCCTCAAAACCTAAGCCCTAATATTTACGCCTAGAACAGATGAGCAAGATGAATGAAGTATGCATCAAAAACTGGGTATACCAGATAAAAGTTTCGTTAAAATAAGAACAAATGTATATGCTTTTTAATTTATAGGAATATATTTTAATTTATACAATTTTCTGAAGATTTTAAAACACCATTTCGTTCTCTCATCTGTTGTTTTCTTTTGGCTTAAGAATTGTGAACGGTGACGTATTTATAAAATGATGGAGAGGAGATAACCAGTACCAACACTAAAAGCTTGTCTGCCAATGAATTGATTTTTAAAATATTTTAATTAATTCCGATTTGATATGAAATATAATTTCTTTTGATTTGATTTTAGTGTTCTTTTTAATTTAATAAGATTTGATGTTAAAAAGATTTGATTTAATTTTTAATAAATGAGATTTGATTTCGAAGAGTTTTTTATTTTAATTAAAAAGATATCGATTTGATTTCGATACGATTTATATACATATAATACACACATGAAACTTATGCAAGAAGTATGTAACAACCCAGAAAATCAGAACCAATTTAAAATTTTTATTTTGGCAATTTTAATGAATTTTGAAAATTTAAAATGATATATTTTAAATAATAATGACTAAAAATTTATTTTGAATAGAATTAGAACGTGTATATTTGTTTAAATTGAAGTAAGATTATAAATATTTATTTTAATTATAAAAGGAATTAAAAATGGCGCGGTAGTTTGAAAATTCGATTTCAAATTTCAAATGAATGTACAGGATTCAAAATAAACCGGATTTTAGTGAAACCAGAAATATTTGAATCTGTTTGAAAATATCTTTCCAACGAATGTGAAAAATCTAGATTTCATAGTGGGAATAAAAAGTTATGTCTAGTTGAAAATTCTGAATAGTCGCTATGGAATTTATATAATATATAGCCCTTAAAAATAAATATTTTGCAAACGACCTCTGTTTTCGATGAGACAGCTTTTGTTGGATCGATATTGGATTATTGTTTGATTCCAATTTTCATAATTTTTGAAATCAATATGTGAGCGTGGTGAATTTAAACGTGTTTGGTCAATTCAATTTGAATGTAATCGACTGAAAAATGACCGTTTCTCAAACGATCTCCAAATTTGATGAAATTAGTTTTGTTAGGACCGTATCATCAAAACATAGCCAGATTTATTTTTATGAAATTTTCGGAGTCAGTATGTGGCCCTAGTAAATTAAAATGTGCGTTTAAATTCAATATATATTGATTTATATTTTAATTCGAAGAAAAGCTTATTGTAACAGCCGAGTTGGGTTACGAAACATATTCCATTGTGTCCAAGATGGGGGTATTTTGCTGGGGACGATGGGTTCGATTTGGAGTTCAGGATGTTAAACCACTAATAATGATTAAAATAATAATTAAAATGTTTATAAATACTCTCATTGGCCCCAAAACCCTAGCACATAAGATTTTTGCTTCCAACATCATCTAAATGGTCAGAAACACTCCTCATTTCGCCGATTATTTTCTCCAAATCAAAACACATAAATCTGAAGCTTTCTGAAGGGGAATTCAAGAGCTTGTCGAGCTCTTCAAATCAAGGCCAGTATGATCGTTTTTCGTTGAACGATGTGGAAGAAATTGTGGCTTAAAGCTCCCGTGTTCGAGCTTGTATCTAAGGCAAAGGGGGCAACTGAGTTCATCAGTGGCACCGGCAGAGGAACACGGAGGACAACCCTTCGGTGTGGCACTCTCTGATTAGCGGACGTCGGCTTCTAGGAGGGTGCGGAGGAGGGTTTTTAGTTTGAGCGAGCTCGATGGTTTTCTGGACGGGGAAGAATAGTTAAGGGCATGATTAAAATTAAATGGTAATTAACTTGTTTAATTAAGCAATTAAAGTATTAAATGTTTTAATACCTTATATCTTGGTCGTGTAAAATCAGAATTCGATGAAACTGGAAACACTGAGACCGTGACGAACAGAGATTCATGATGAAACAAGTTTAGACAGAAACAAAAGCAAATGTAAATTTTTATTAAATTAAACGTCGGGTTTAATTTAATTAAAATAATCGTTTTATAATGATTTCAAAACCGGTCAAGGTGAGAATTTCTCACTATAATTTCTTGTATAGTTATTTATTTTATAACTGCATATATGAACTGCTCTCCATCGTCCACAGACCATGGATGACTTGTTTGATTGTACTGTGTTGTGGAAATTGATTATGATTATGACGTAATTGGAAAATAAAATATTCATACGATGAATAAAATATTTGAATAATAAAAATATCATTTTTATTGTATATATGAACTGAATAAAATATTCATGTGATGAATAAAATATTTGAATAATAAAAATATCATTTTATTGTATATATGAATTGTATAAAATATTCATTTAATGAATAAAATATTTGAATAATAAAAATATCATTTTTATTGTATATATGAACTGTATAAAATATTCATGTGATGAATAAAATATTTGAATAATAAAAATATCATTTTTATTGAGTGAATAAACTATATAAAATATTCATGTATTGAAATAAGTATTTTATCGTTAAAAATATAAATTTTTAACATGTATATGAATAAAATAAAATATTCATTTACAAATCGGACGATTTGTTTATGCACACCCATTTAACTGATATTGATTGGGACGATAATTTTACACATCGCCCAACTACACAAATAATACTCAATATTTGTTGGTTGAAACCCCACATGGGTATTGGGATGATATTTGACATACACTAATCCCAGTTATTTAGTTGTATGTCAATCGATGGGTTGACAGACTATTGTAAGCGTTAATTATTTATATTTAACGCGTATACAGTTGTGTAATGTACTCTGGATGATGGTTGACTGTGTTTGATTATAGTTGTGTACATGTGTGTATGAAATCCATCTAAATAAAATTATATGGTAATTGACTGTGTCTGATTCCAGTTTAGAATTAACGAATATTTTAAAATAATATTCAGTCACATATTGAAATGTGAAGCCGTGTTAAGTAGTTAAATGCCATTCTAACACGAATGGGAATTTTGTCGATTTTATTTGTTATATAATGAATATCGAAAAGTGATTTCAAAATTTGATATTTTGAAGATATTATCATTCTAATATTAAAATGATATGGAATATTCAAATTTAAGTTGTAATTTGAAATGAAATTGAAATCGTTTTAAAATGAATTTAAAACGAATTTATTAAGGAAAATTCAAATTTGATTGGAAATTTGAAATGAAGTAGAAATCGTTTTTAAACGATTTATAAAATACGTTTTAAACAGAAATCGACAAAATATAATATATATATATTTTATATATTTAATGGCCTGAATAGAACGCGCCGTGCCGCGGTAGTTCGTGAATTTCGACCATTGACTTTGAATGGACATTACGGGAGATCCGACCATCGGATTCTCCTTAAACTAGAACTGTTGCGTTCGTATTGAAAAGAGCTTTCCAAGAATATAAAAGATATGAAATCAAACGGTTGGATTTGGAATTATGTCCAAATCTAATTTGGAAAAGGTCGCTGTAAGTGCAGTTCGACGACCGTTTATGGAAATCGACTGTACGTGCCTGGATAAAATTATTATAAACATTAATATTTTGTGTAAAATCATAAAAAATGATTTGGAAAGAACTGGGATGAAAAATTCCATATTTGAAAGGTTAAAAATATATTTTTATCAAAATGAACTAGTTATTAACTAAATTTGAAATCCAACAATTTTTAAATAAAATAAATTGGATTTTTGAAATGGTTTTAAAAATAACCAGGATTTCCAATATATGAATTGGAATGGATTTGAATTGAAATTGTCTTTAGAATATTTCGATGTTGGTTATTGTGATTATATAGATATTGTTATGGAAATTTGAAAGATATATTTATATCATTATTTCCAATATGATATTTGTTGGTTGTAGAATTTGATATTGAATATAAGCTGATATATTTTCTATTCAGAGCCTTTTATTTAATATCAAATGGAATTTTGGGTTTGTCGTGAACGGTGTCTTAAATAACACCGTTCTTAAACCCAGTTGAGGAAAGAATAAATCTTTTTATTAAGATTTAGTGGAATTTTCCAATTAATTAATATTTAATTGAAAATGAATAAAATAGAATGTGAATTGGGTTTATCGTGAACTGTATTTTTAACGACATTCGTCCTTTAACCCGATTTACAGTGAATTATGATTTGGAATTTATAAATCTTTTTGTTAAGATTTAAAGGAGATTTTCCAAAGTAAAGTTTTCCAATTTAATACAATAAATTGGAATGTAATGGAATTCGATTGGATAATAATCGAAGTGAGCTTCTGTGGAGGAAGACTGTTAATATATATGGAATTTAAGAGGCTTTGCCGTTATTCCATTTATATTATCGGTAGGATACGTAAGTTTATATCGATTATATATATTGATCCGTTTTCCGTGAAGATTCCATAATTAATGGAATGTGATTTGGGTTTATCGTGAACTGTGTTTTAAATGACAATAATTCTTTAATCGTGTTAATGATAAGATTAATTTCTTAAATTTGAATAATCATTAAGTAATGTTTTTTGGGATTAAAACTGAATTAGAGTTTTAATGAATCTTTAATTAGATTGGAATGTGGATGGGATAATTAAATTTATCGAATTCATGGAATGATCGAGAATGGAGTTTCACCAGTTTTGCTCCAAGCGATAGTTAAATCTTTAATTAGATTTGAACGTAAAATGGTTATTAATTTTACCGATAACACCATGGTGTTAGATATGAAGTATTACCAGTTTTTCCTCACGGGATGAATAGGTTGGGATTAGGAAATATATCAAATGATTAATTCGGTAAGGTGCGCTAATCCTGACTAGTTTGGATGAACATCAGTTTGGTTTGAATTGATATCCAAAGGAAGATTAAAAAAATAAATTTGAAGAATTTATCTTTGATAAAATTAATGGGAACGTTTCCCAAAATATAAGAATATTTGAATAAAGGAATATTCTGGATTGGAATGAGGCATATGTTGTGTTTCTATAGCACTTGTTTATTATTAGTGCGAGCTATTCAGAAAGACCGGGTTTATCCCATTCTGAATAACTGATTCGACGATATGTCGAAGATGAAGACGGTGGTTGAAGACCGTAGGTCTTTACATCATTTGGATGACTACTGATGTCTTGATTGGGCTGTACACCCAAGACGAGGTAATAAGTGGTGATCGTCCAGACGTACTTGGAGATCGACCGGATATGCGAGGACCTCTCTCAAGCATTGGACATATGGGATGAGGAATAAGGTGCCTCCGGTTTCGTTCAGACCCAGAACGAACCAGTAAATGGATGTGTGTCTGACATTGGATTTTATTCTGTGTTGATTGATTTTTATTAAATATATATCTGTTTGGCGGCAGAGAATTTATTCTCTTGCTTAACGCCCTTCTCTGAGACGTACAAACTCAGAGGTTCGATAAGCATCAGTCGCATGGCGTGAATTGCCTATGTGGCATGCTGAGATGCAAATGATCAAGGCTTCTGTTGAAAAGCAGATTCTTGTGGTTAATGATCAAAGCATGGCTTTAATATAGCATAGCTTTGTGTATAGCGTTAATTCGTGAGCCTCACACTCCGGTGTGAACCAGAAACGGGAGAGGACCTCAGGGAGGGCATGCATTTCCTTCTAGCTAGGAGTGGTGTTAGGGTTTGCAAGCCCAGATGTTTTACTTATGTGGATGATGGATAGGGAGATGCCTCGGATATATCGGTTACTACGCAGCCGATGGATATTGAGTCATCTGGCTCATTTACGCCCTATAGGGCGTGGAAACGCAATATTCAGGTATTTTAAACCACTTCGTGTGGATCGGCCCTGACGATCCAAGGGTTACTCGAGCTCTGATCCTGAGACACGGGTTAGAGCATCTTGAAGCGGTAAGAACGATCCCTTGCCTTGGTTCACAGATGGAAATCCAACTTCCAATACGCGACTTTGCGATTTTGATTGTAGAGCCTAGTATGGCGACCAGATATATGGTACCCATGCCGTCTATGATTGATACATTTAAATTTGAAGCTGGTTTTGACACTATACACTTATTATAGTATCAAATGATTAGTTTTAAACGTTTGTAACGACCCGGATTTTGGGCGGCTTTGGTTATCGACGTAAGCACGACGTCGATAACCAAAACATCGAAAAATCCCGGTAATTAATGAAAGAAATTAGAAGGTGAGAATAGATAAGATAGAAACTTAGAATAGAAGAAGAAGAAGAACACAACATCAGAGTAACACGAACCTCACAGCGGAACGAATAACATATAATAGATAACATAACTTTGAAATATAACAGTTATGTATACAATAGCACTTATCAGAGTACAGCACTTACAACACAGCGGAAATAACTATAGCTATATGATCTTGAAGCCTCCTGCTCCACGCTCTTCCAGTATATCTGTAAAACCCGACTACTTGACTGCCCGTACAAATTTAGGCACCCAAGAGTTTAGGGAAAACAACAAATAAACTCCGGGTCAGTCATGTGACTGGTGTGAATAAACTCAAATCATTTAAAACAGGTATATGATATCTCATAAGACCACGCCGTGAATACGGAACGGGTTTTTCCTTATGAGAATCCAAACATTTTTGCAAAGCAATATCATTCTGATATTATAATAATGTCTAAGTACAAATAAATATCAGTCTAGTAGAAACGCTTGCATCTCACGTTCTACATATATAGTATACAATCAAAACCGCAAGCACGTATTGGGTAATGGATTTCCAACTATGACAAGGTATGGAATCACCTTCCGATCAGTGTACTCTAGGAACGATACACTGGAGTTCAACAAGAACATCTTGCAACTCAGCCACACATGACCAACCACTCATTTCGCTTGAGTGTATCGAATGTAAATCACCAACGGTTGGGATCAGCAACCGTTCCCGTATATATATGGGACAGCATTGATAGATTTAAGAAACAAATGAATATTCTCTAGATAGGTGATTATACACCCTACTTCGGTGCGACCGACTTAGCCATGCTGCCTGCCCGATTTCTGTCATTTACCGGTTGATGAGGCTAGAAGCTACGCTTTATCATCACATCAGATTCACTTCGAATGCTACATTGTCAAATCCATCAGAATCACTAATTTGACGTCTACAACCATACATTACGTGTCAGCTAAAAGAAGTTTCCTTCTCCGCTTCCACTCTTGGTATAGTTGAAGAAATCAATGTACGTGACCGTCTGGAAATACTATGTCAGACATCCATCTTCATTCACTTAGAAATGTCACATCGTCATACCCGCCAAATCACAAATTGACTTATCCAAAAATAACACGGGTATACAGCTAAGAGAAACGAATTCCTCCGCCACCAAACGTGAATACGTTTGAACAGATCAACTTACGCGATCCATTGGATATACTCTGTCAGACCTTCGTCCATACAAGTTGTCCTGGGACTGGACAAACCGAAGGCACTATTCTGTAAACAGGATAGCCCTTGCATTTTACTCCGTCTTCAATTATCTTTGGCATATATGATTCGCGACGTTTATGCCAATACAGAGTGGTTCTATGGATAATAATCCAACCGGTCTCTCCATATTAACAACGTTAAAATGGTCAAAAACTTCGATAGTCTGTGAGTTAACTATCAAAGAAAAACAAGTGTGCAAACAACGATATTATTTCCAAATGGAAATTTTATCGAACAAACATCATTTAACATAAATCTCTTTAGTCCATTTATTTACTTATCTCCTGTTTCCCTATATTCTAAATTCTTATTTTTCTTTTATCAGAAAACATTTCTGATTCTCGTTTGGAAAACATTTCCAAAACTCCTTTACGATCAAACCTTACCATTTCTTAGTTAAGAAGGAAGTCACTCAAATTGGGGTATAATTACCTCTCAGACCTTGAATGAACAACGTTATAACTTCGAAATGGTCAAAGTTTATCTTTTAAATCTTTAACAACTCTTTACACCTTTCTCGGATTCAATTTTACTAATCTACTTCTATATTTAAAACATTGGTTATAACGATAACGTTATAATCCTTACTTTCGAATTATCTAACTTTAATTATAACTTCTATCCTTATTAGTGAATAACTAACCTTACACTTATTTATTTATAAATAAATAAATCTCTATTTAAAAACTGGAAAGTATAAGTATTTTCCTGAATTCGATATAATCGAATTTGCCGTTTAACTCTCTGCGAGAAATCTCTATTTGATTAACTCTTCTTCGAATAACCTATATTCGATTAACTCCTTCTCGAATAAACGATATTCGATAATCTCTCTTCGAATAACTAATATTCGATAACTCTTCCTTTTCAAATATCTCATATTTGAAAATCTTACTTTCGAATAAACTATATTCAAAAATCTCTTTTCGAATAACTCTTCCTTTCAAATATCTCATACTTGAAAATCTTACTTTCGAATAAACTATATTCAAAAATCTCTTTCGAATAACTCTTCCTTTCAAATATCTCATACTTGAAAATCTTACTTTCGAATAAACTATATTCAAAAATCTCTTTTCGAATAACTCTTCCTTTTCAAATATCTCATATTTGAAAATCTTACTTCGATTAAACTATAATCGATAACTCCCTTCGATGAAACTACCATCGATAACTCATTTCGATGAAACTAACATCGATAACTCCTTTCGATGAAACTAACATCGATAACCCCTTTCGATGAAACTAACATCGATAACTCCTTTCGATGAAATTAACATCGATTTATTTAACTCGACGAACTTAACTCGACTAACTTAACTTGACTAACTTAACTTGACTCGACTAACTCGACTTACTTGGTTCGACCAATTCGATTCGATTAACTAGGCTCGACTAACTTGGTCGAACCACCCGATCAACTCAACTTATTTAACTTAACTTATTTCTCAACTCGATTAACTCCTATCGAATAACTAATATTCGATTAAACTCCATTCGCTTGACTCTAGATCGCAGCGATCACAATGGTTACGCTTGATTCCCTCAGGAAACATCCGACCGCCTTAGGCTATTTACAGCCCTGCGAATTACGCTAGCAGTCATACAAGATGGCAACTTACCCTGAATACTATGTTTGACTAACTCTGTCTCAAATAACTATATTTGATTAATTCTAGTTCGTGTTAACTCTAATCGATTAACTCTAACTAATTAACTCCAACTGGTTAATTCTAACTGATTAACTCTAAATGATTAACTCTAACTGGTTAACTCTATTTGACTAACTCGACAAACTAACCCCTTTCGAATAACATATTCGATTAACTAACTTCGAATACCATATTCGATTTCTCCTTTCGAATGTCTATACTCGATCAACTACTTCGAATACCATATTCGATTTCTCTTTTCGAATATCTATATTCGATTAACTAACTTCGAATACCATATTCGATTTCTCTTTTCGAATGTCTATATTCGATTAACTAACTTCGAATACCATATTCGATTTCTCCTTTCGAATGTCTATATTCGATTAACTAACTTCACTTTATAAAGATTTCCTTTTTAACAACGTTTTATTCATTGGAAAAGATTTACTTTTAAATAACGGTTCTACCCTTTAAAAATGATTTCCCTTTTTATAATGTTTCCTTTCCAATTCTATTTGTAAATGGTTTACAAATATTTCCTTTTCAAATTTATACTTGAAATATTCTAACTCCTTAAATTCCCGGGAAAATTCGCCATAACCTCCTTTGTAACGGGAGCATCGGGAATATCCCCAAACTCGCCACACAGGCCTTTCCATTCAAAAAGAAATGTTTTGAATTTATTTTCCTTTTTAAAATATCTCCTATTTATAAATATCCCAATTTATAAATATTCCTTATTTATAAATATTCCACTTTATAAATATTCTATTTTTCAATATCACTTTGAAAAATCTCCTTTATCTACATTCCGGTATGTCATGGTATCCAATCATATCAAATCACGATGTTCAATATCGTCCATACACACACAATCAACAACAGGTTATAATTCGCATCATATATTAAAATATATGAAAAACAATAAAATAACTGTTGAGGAATCCAGTCGGATTCCTCCAACCTGTTTCCCTGCACCACAGATGTTAGACCGTATAGATAACATCACTTTCAGTTCTATATGATATATTCTGTTAAACAGAATCAATATAGAAATTTTACTAACTGACTAGCAGTTCAATCAAACAGTCAACATAAAATCAATCAGTCCATATTTAACAGTTCTAAAAATATAACATGAAAATATAAACTGTTCAGAGTTAGTGAGATTTACTCACATTTGCGCGTTAACCGATAAATATCGGTTTGCGTTCATTGATTCAGTCGAACAATTTATTTTGCTATAAATTTTAACGAGCTCCGATGGACTTGCGGTCAGTCCCATTGTGTTGCTCCCGTCCATACGATCCCAATGCAACTCACGGTTCATTAATCTGATACCGTATGTGTTAGATATTAGCATTAAAAGTTAGAGTACTATTTAAATTAAATTAAAACTTAATTAAATTTGATTGGGCCTTTACCCTTCACAACGGCCCAAGCCCAACTACCCCATTTAACTCGTACCGCTCCTCACTAGTCTTCCTTCTTCCACGCGACCGAAAGCTTCCAGTAACCATTACCGAACCTTCCATCGCCGACACCTCCTTCCACGTTCCACCATTTCCCATGAGACCACCACCATGTTCTTCCTCTTCGCGACCTCTTCGCATCCATCCCCCAACCACTGAACTCGCCCTCCACCACCGAAATCCGACTTCGCCCATCCACAGTACAGGTGCGACACCTTCTGGCGCCAATTTCCCCCAAAAACAGCATACACACTTCATTCTCCACTACGATTTCAAATCCGCCCTCCATTTCCCACTTTAATGCTCACAACTCTCGAAAAGTATAACCCTAGCTCGCGGTGAGTTTTCCAGTCAACGCGAAATGATGTCGAGCCTTATCAAAACCTACTGAAATGAAGAGGATCATAGCGAGGATCCAATACTATAAGTATTATGATTTGTGTAATTTTCTTTGGATTGTTTTTGATTTATGAGGAATCGGTTTTCATTTGAAGATGGAAAACTGACGGCGCATTTTCTTTTAAGGATTAGGTCTTAAGGGAAAGTAAGGGGGCTATTTATAGACCATAAAAATATCTAGATATTTTTATATTAATATTTTAATATTTTTATTTAATCCTTTATATTCGTTTCTGACTTCTAAAAATCCGTGTGATCACACATGATACCTAAAAATCACGAAACTGGACATGCCGCTAGAGTTCGACATTACGGTCCCAACGAAACTGGTTTCGTCGAATTCCGAGTCCGTATGCTCACACAGCGTATTTTTAACTGTCGAAATACTGACTGTTTTTCACTCTAAAAATCCGTACGACCACACAGTGACTCTAAAAATCACGAAACTTGGAATCTAACAATAATTTGACATTGCGGATCCAACAAAATTAGTTTCGTCGAATTCCGACTTCGTTTGCAAAACTGGCTATTTTTAGACCCTTGAATAATCCATTTAAATATATAAATATATTTAAATAAATTAAATTAAATATAAATAAATTTATATTATCGTATATATATTCACAGTGGAATACCATACAGCTCCAGGAAAATTATATGTTCAATATTCTAAGCTCAGGTTGAATCGATATTCGATTTATATTGAAAAATCCTTTTATAACGTATATAAAGCGTTACGAATTATAAAGGAATTCCATAGCGACTTTTCTGAAATTTGATTTGGACGTAAATCAAAATCTACATGACGAAATCTCGATTTTTCTCTTCCACTAGAAAAATATACTCCACCAGCTCCACGCGTTTCTTGTTTCGCTGAAATCCGACTTAAAATGAATCCTGTACACTCAGTTGAAGTTCGAATCGCCAATTTACGAACTGCAGCGCCATTTCAAGCTCGATTTTAATTATAATATAATTATACGTTCTAACGCCGTCGATTCCATATATACGTTAATATATTCTGAATCGAAACTCAACCACATCTCGTATACTATTCAATTCACACTCTGTTGTGAATTTCACTATTTCCGACTATTTCGACATTATAATATATTATTATATTATAATTATTTATTAAATATTCAATATTATTTAATTAAACGATCATTAACTTCTCTAAATCACCAATTATATAATTAAATAAATTAATTATATATTTCTAAAAATGCGGGTCATTACATTCTTCCCCACTTAAAAATAATTTCGTCCTCGAAATTGCTAAGTTAGAGGACGACCCCATCTATTGGAACTCCTAAGATTTGTTTACCTCTCAACTTCAGTTTCAACTGAACCAATAAATATCGATTTCAATATTAATTTATTCCGACTAACTAAAATTTCCAAAAATTCTGAAAATTTTCTAACACTTTAAATTTCGGAAAATTTCGCCAGCGTTTCCTTTGTACGGGGTTACCGGAAAAATTCAAACCTTGCCACACAGGCCCTCTCCAATCCCAAAGAAAATCAAACAGCCAAGCGGCTTGCCAAATCGGCTCATAAATTCCAAACTTATATAGAATATAAACTTGTACCTTTTGTTGGGTATATCAACTTTATCCCTTTCACCTGCTGTCAATTCAGCATATACCAATGTATTTCCAATCAAGCTCCAACCAAGTTATTCTTAACACAACCATTCGCTTATTCAACCCGAATTCAATTTCAAATTCGAGTTTCAAATTCCAAACTCTTAACTTATCATTTCAAATCCAAATCCAGATTATCCGCTAATCAATTCCATTTCCATTTAACTTAGTCAAGGTTAAATTCTAATTTATTATTCACTTTCACCATTTAACTTCATAAGTTAAATTTTAAATTTCAAATTTCAAATTCCTGGGTTTATTTCAAATCAAATTTGAAATCACAATACCAATTCAAAACATTTGAATTTCTAAACACCTTGTTTTCTCAAAACAATTCAAATCAAAATCTTTGGTAGTAATCCACCACTTAGAACTCGAAAATCACACCGATGATACTGCGCAGTCATCATCGGAATTATTTTCCAGCGACCCAAGTGATTTCAATACTATATCATTTTCAAAACCATTACTAAATACTTCCATTTTGAAAACATTTCAAAATCTCCCAGGAACTTAAAATTTCCTTATTTTAATTCCAAATCTGATTTAAATTCATATTTAATTCATCTTATTTCATATACTTTACTTATATGAATTCTGATTGGTTACATATAATCTTTTCACATTGTTATAATCTTACTCGATTATAATAACAACCAATATATCTCATATATTATAAATCCAATATATATCAAATATACTTTGGGTAAAATTATTTCGTTTACCCTCTTTTCAAAACATACGATGACGTTTCATTGTATTCAAGTGTTTATTTACTCCTACCGATACAGTGGATCAAACTGATCGACCAGAACTCATAAACAACTCAGCCAATGAATCTTCACAATATAAAACCATTTTTATATCAAATACAAATACGCACTCGTATATATACACTCAAACTCAATCTAGGGTATTACTAACCCTATCTCTACCGAGTCACGCCACAGAGCCAAGGTAATTCTTAACTTAAGCTCTGATACCAACTGTAACGACCCGGATTTTGAGCGACTTTGGTTATCGACGTAAGCCCGACGTCGATAACCAAAACATCGAAAAATCCCGGTAATTAATGAAAGAAATTAGAAGGTGAGAATAGATAAGATAGAAACTTAGAATAGAAGAAGAAGAAGAACACAACATCAGAGTAACACGAACCTCACAGCGGAACGAATAACATATAATAGATAACATAACTTTGAAATATAACAGTTATGTATACAATAGCACTTATCAGAGTACAGCACTTACAACACAGCGGAAATAACTATAGCTATATGATCTTGAAGCCTCCTGCTCCACGCTCTTCCAGTATATCTGTAAAACCCGACTACTTGACTGCCCGTACAAATTTAGGCACCCAAGAGTTTAGGGAAAACAACAAATAAACTCCGGGTCAGTCATGTGACTGGTGTGAATAAACTCAAATCATTTAAAACAGGTATATGATATCTCATAAGACCACGCCGTGAATACGGAACGGGTTTTTCCTTATGAGAATCCAAACATTTTTGCAAAGCAATATCATTCTGATATTATAATAATGTCTAAGTACAAATAAATATCAGTCTAGTAGAAACGCTTGCATCTCACGTTCTACATATATAGTATACAATCAAAACCGCAAGCACGTATTGGGTAATGGATTTCCAACTATGACAAGGTATGGAATCACCTTCCGATCAGTGTACTCTAGGAACGATACACTGGAGTTCAACAAGAACATCTTGCAACTCAGCCACACATGACCGACCACTCATTTCGCTTGAGTGTATCGAATGTAAATCACCAACGGTTGGGATCAGCAACCGTTCCCGTATATATATGGGACAGCATTGATAGATTTAAGAAACAAATGAATATTCTCTAGATAGGTGATTATACGCCCTACTTCGGTGCGACCGACTTAGCCATGCTGCCTGCCCGATTTCTGTCATTTACCGGTTGATGAGGCTAGAAGCTACGCTTTATCATCACATCAGATTCACTTCGAATGCTACACTGTCAAATCCATCAGAATCACTAATTTGACGTCTACAACCATACATTACGTGTCAGCTAAAAGAAGTTTCCTTCTCCGCTTCCACTCTTGGTATAGTTGAAGAAATCAATGTACGTGACCGTCTGGAAATACTATGTCAGACATCCATCTTCATTCACTTAGAAATGTCACATCGTCATACCCGCCAAATCACAAATTGACTTATCCAAAAATAACACGGGTATACAGCTAAGAGAAACGAATTCCTCCGCCACCAAACGTGAATACGTTTGAACAGATCAACTTACGCGATCCATTGGATATACTCTGTCAGACCTTCGTCCATACAAGTTGTCCTGGGACTGGACAAACCGAAGGCACTATTCTGTAAACAGGATAGCCCTTGCATTTTACTCCGTCTTCAATTATCTTTGGCATATATGATTCGCGACGCTTATGCCAATACAGAGTGGTTCCATGGATAATAATCCAACCGGTCTCTCCATATTAACAACGTTAAAATGGTCAAAAACTTCGATAGTCTGTGAGTTAACTATCAAAGAAAAACAAGTGTGCAAACAACGATATTATTTCCAAATGGAAATTTTATCGAACAAACATCATTTAACATAAATCTCTTTAGTCCATTTATTTACTTATCTCCTGTTTCCCTATATTCTAAATTCTTATTTTTCTTTTATCAGAAAACATTTCTGATTCTCGTTTGGAAAACATTTCCAAAACTCCTTTACGATCAAACCTTACCATTTCTTAGTTAAGAAGGAAGTCACTCAAGTTGGGGTATAATTACCTCTCAGACCTTGAATGAACAACGTTATAACTTCGAAATGGTCAAAGTTTATCTTTTAAATCTTTAACAACTCTTTACACCTTTCTCGGATTCAATTTTACTAATCTACTTCTATATTTAAAACATTGGTTATAACGATAACGTTATAATCCTTACTTTCGAATTATCTAACTTTAATTATAACTTCTATCCTTATTAGTGAATAACTAACCTTACACTTATTTATAAATAAATAAATCTCTATTTAAAAACTGGAAAGTATAAGTATTTTCCTGAATTCGATATAATCGAATTTACCGTTTAACTCTCTTCGAGAAATCTCTATTTGATTAACTCTTCTTCGAATAACCTATATTCGATTAACTCCTTCTCTAATAAACGATATTCGATAATCTCTCTTCGAATAACTAATATTCGATAACTCTTCCTTTTCAAATATCTCATATTTGAAAATCTTACTTTCGAATAAACTATATTCAAAAATCTCTTTTCGAATAACTCTTCCTTTCAAATATCTCATACTTGAAAATCTTACTTTCGAATAAACTATATTCAAAAATCTCTTTTCGAATAACTCTTCCTTTCAAATATCTCATACTTGAAAATCTTACTTTCGAATAAACTATATTCAAAAATCTCTTTTCGAATAACTCTTCCTTTTCAAATATCTCATATTTGAAAATCTTACTTCGATTAAACTATAATCGATAACTCCCTTCGATGAAACTACCATCGATAACTCATTTCGATGAAACTAACATCGATAACTCCTTTCGATGAAACTAACATCGATAACCCCTTTCGATGAAACTAACATCGATAACTCCTTTCGATGAAATTAACATCGATTTATTTAACTCGACGAACTTAACTCGACTAACTTAACTTGACTAACTTAACTTGACTCGACTAACTCGACTTACTTGGTTCGACCAATTCGATTCGATTAACTAGGCTCGACTAACTTGGTCGAACCACCCGATCAACTCAACTTATTTAACTTAACTTATTTCTCAACTCGATTAACTCCTATCGAATAACTAATATTCGATTAAACTCCATTCGCTTGACTCTAGATCGCAGCGATCACAATGGTTACGCCTGATTCCCTCAGGAAACATCCGACCGCCTTAGGCTATTTACAGCCCTGCGAATTACGCTAGCAATCATACAAGATGGCAACTTACCCTGAATACTATGTGTGACTAACTCTGTCTCAAATAACTATATTTGATTAATTCTAGTTCGTGTTAACTCTAATCGATTAACTCTAACTAATTAACTCCAACTGGTTAATTCTAACTGATTAACTCTAAATGATTAACTCTAACTGGTTAACTCTATTTGACTAACTCAACAAACTAACCCCTTTCGAATAACATATTCGATTAACTAACTTCGAATACCATATTCGATTTCTCCTTTCGAATGTCTATACTCGATTAACTACTTCGAATACCATATTCGATTTCTCTTTTCGAATGTCTATATTCGATTAACTAACTTCGAATACCATATTCGATTTCTCTTTTCGAATGTCTATATTCGATTAACTAACTTCGAATACCATATTCGATTTCTCCTTTCGAATGTCTATATTCGATTAACTAACTTCACTTTATAAAGATTTCCTTTTTAACAACGTTTTATTCATTGGAAAAGATTTACTTTTAAATAACGGTTCTACCCTTTAAAAATGATTTCCCTTTTTATAATGTTTCCTTTCCAATTCTATTTGTAAATGGTTTACAAATATTTCCTTTTCAAATTTATACTTGAAATATTCTAACTCCTTAAATTCCCGGGAAAATTCGCCATAACCTCCTTTGTAACGGGAGCATCGGGAAAATCCCCAAACTCGCCACACAGGCCTTTCCATTCAAAAAGAAATGTTTTGAATTTATTTTCCTTTTTAAAATATCTCCTATTTATAAATATCCCAATTTA
The DNA here is from genome assembly GCA_030737875.1 of Allium sativum. NCBI lineage: Eukaryota > Viridiplantae > Streptophyta > Magnoliopsida > Asparagales > Amaryllidaceae > Allium > Allium sativum. The sequence goes on from CM060924.1 coordinate 684,685,362, forward strand.
TAAATATTCCTTATTTATAAATATTCCACTTTATAAATATTCTATTTTTCAATATCACTTTGAAAAATCTCCTTTATCTACATTCCGGTATGTCATGGTATCCAATCATATCAAATCACGATGTTCAATATCGTCCATACACACACAATCAACAACAGGTTATAATTCGCATCATATATTAAAATATATGAAAAACAATAAAATAACTGTTGAGGAATCCAGTCGGATTCCTCCAACCTGTTTCCCTGCACCACAGATGTTAGACCGTATAGATAACATCACTTTCAGTTCTATATGATATATTCTGTTAAACAGAATCAATATAGAAATTTTACTAACTGACTAGCAGTTCAATCAAACAGTCAACATAAAATCAATCAGTCCATATTTAACAGTTCTAAAAATATAACATGAAAATATAAACTGTTCAGAGTTAGTGAGATTTACTCACATTTGCGCGTTAACCGATAAATATCGGTTTGCGTTCATTGATTCAGTCGAACAATTTATTTTGCTATAAATTGTAACGAGCTCCGATGGACTTGCGGTCAGTCCCATTGTGTTGCTCCCGTCCATACGATCCCAATGCAACTCACGGTTCATTAATCTGATACCGTATGCGTTAGATATTAGCATTAAAAGTTAGAGTACTATTTAAATTAAATTAAAACTTAATTAAATTTGATTGGGCCTTTACCCTTCACAACGGCCCAAGCCCAACTACCCCATTTAACTCGTACCGCTCCTCACTAGTCTTCCTTCTTCCACGCGACCGAAAGCTTCCAGTAACCATTACCGAACCTTCCATCGCCGACACCTCCTTCCACGTTCCACCATTTCCCATGAGACCACCACCATGTTCTTCCTCTTCGCGACCTCTTCGCATCCATCCCCCAACCACTGAACTCGCCCTCCACCACCGAAATCCGACTTCGCCCATCCACAGTACAGGTGCGACACCTTCTGGCGCCAATTTCCCCCAAAAACAGCATACACACTTCATTCTCCACTACGATTTCAAATCCGCCCTCCATTTCCCACTTTAATGCTCACAACTCTCGAAAAGTATAACCCTAGCTCGCGGTGAGTTTTCCAGTCAACGCGAAATGATGTCGAGCCTTATCAAAACCTACTGAAATGAAGAGGATCATAGCGAGGATCCAATACTATAAGTATTATGATTTGTGTAATTTTCTTTGGATTGTTTTTGATTTATGAGGAATCGGTTTTCATTTGAAGATGGAAAACTGACGGCGCATTTTCTTTTAAGGATTAGGTCTTAAGGGAAAGTAAGGGGGCTATTTATAGACCATAAAAATATCTAGATATTTTTATATTAATATTTTAATATTTTTATTTAATCCTTTATATTCGTTTCTGACTTCTAAAAATCCGTGTGATCACACATGATACCTAAAAATCACGAAACTGGACATGCCGCTAGAGTTCGACATTACGGTCCCAACGAAACTGGTTTCGTCGAATTCCGAGTCCGTATGCTCACACAGCGTATTTTTAACTGTCGAAATACTGACTGTTTTTCACTCTAAAAATCCGTACGACCACACAGTGACTCTAAAAATCACGAAACTTGGAATCTAACAATAATTTGACATTGCGGATCCAACAAAATTAGTTTCGTCGAATTCCGACTTCGTTTGCAAAACTGGCTATTTTTAGACCCTTGAATAATCCATTTAAATATATAAATATATTTAAATAAATTAAATTAAATATAAATAAATTTATATTATCGTATATATATTCACAGTGGAATACCATACAGCTCCAGGAAAATTATATGTTCAATATTCTAAGCTCAGGTTGAATCGATATTCGATTTATATTGAAAAATCCTTTTATAACGTATATAAAGCGTTACGAATTATAAAGGAATTCCATAGCGACTTTTCTGAAATTTGATTTGGACGTAAATCAAAATCTACATGACGAAATCTCGATTTTTCTCTTCCACTAGAAAAATATACTCCACCAGCTCCACGCGTTTCTTGTTTCGCTGAAATCCGGCTTAAAATGAATCCTGTACACTCAGTTGAAGTTCGAATCGCCAATTTACGAACTGCAGCGCCATTTCAAGCTCGATTTTAATTATAATATAATTATACGTTCTAACGCCGTCGATTCCATATATACGTTAATATATTCTGAATCGAAACTCAACCACATCTCGTATACTATTCAATTCACACTCTGTTGTGAATTTCACTATTTCCGACTATTTCGACATTATAATATATTATTATATTATAATTATTTATTAAATATTCAATATTATTTAATTAAACGATCATTAACTTCTCTAAATCACCAATTATATAATTAAATAAATTAATTATATATTTCTAAAAATGCGGGTCATTACAACGTTCCAGGCATATTTGGCTATTATAAGGGAAAACCCTATCCTCCGTCTTGCGTTGCATTGTGTGATGGGACCTGGGTTTTATAACAGTTTCATTTTTCCAAAAAGCATTGCACTATTTTTTTTATGCACTGGTATTCTTGGGAGGAAACCCGTTCGGTGTTATACGGCATGGTCCTTTGATATATCTTATTTTATAGTAATGTTTTAAATAACTGTTTTAGTATTATTTTCGGAACTATATTTGAAACGCTCTATATTCGGAACTATACTCGGATCCTGGTTTACAGCTGGAGCTATATTCGGAATGCTCTATATCTGTTTATCTCTTTCAGTTTTTATGTATTATTTTCCCCTGCTATGTAATGTATTTTAATCTCTGATATTATACAATGTATAATATTTGTTTATACTCTATATATTCTTGTACTATGATGTAAATTGTTGTAATAAGCAATGAAATGTTCTTCTGTTTGTGTTTTGATTTGTCATGTTCTCAGACAATCCGTTCTTTCTCTTCTCTTCGGAGACCGGGGATGTTCGGGTCATCACAAAGTAACACGCTTAAAAGACCGCATATGAGTTCCAATCGCAGACTTGTAACCCTACAATAACTTAATATTCCGGACACGATAGAATTGGCTTCATCAAATTCCGAGATTGTTTGTAAAACATCCTTTTTAATTCCATAGCATGAATCGATACGTGTTTAAATTGCACATGATCACAAAATAACTCCAACTGACATAAAATTTGGAATCTAATAATAATTAGCCATTACGAATTTTATAAAATTGGTTTCGTTGGAATCTGTGATCATTTGAAATTGGTTATTCTCAAGTTCTGTATTAAATTGATAAAATATAAATTGGTTCCAAAATAAAAAAATCTATTAATAATTAATTATTTTTATCATATATATATATACAAACAGAATATTATATAACTTCAAAACAATCTAACTTGGATTTTAAACTTGATGTTTTCATTTACAAGTTTAATCAAAATTCAATTTATTTTCAAATCCACTTATTTTATTAAACAAATTGTCATGGTTTAAAACGATTCCATAACGACTTTCTAAACTTTGATTTAGACATAACTCACAATCTACAAAACAAAATCTCAAATTTTCTCTTTCATTTGAAAACTATAGTTTAATCAATTCAAATTTTTTTGTTTCAATGAATTCTGACTTATAATGAATCATATATACTTAGTTGAATTTCAAATCATCAATGAACTATCGCACCATAACGAGCACATTTTTAATTATGTTAAAATTAATACGTTCAAAGGTCGTTTAACTAATGAATTCTATATAGAATTCATATTCTAATTCAACACTTTTAAACTAATTTTTTGAAATTTAACCCTTAAAAATCAGGTTCATTACATGGCTCCTACAAGGTAGTTATCGAACATAAAGTTGGTTTAAAGTGGTTTTAGGTCTAGTTCCCATTCGGGTCCCTTCGAACTAACACAACAATAGTATAAAAGCAATATTTCATTAATAATCTTTTTCTTAACTATCAATTCAAAATAGTATAATCAGTACATTGACAACTTGTAACCCTTTTATTCGAAACCATTCATTTAGAATCCTTTCATCGATCAAATTGAATCAATATACTTATCTCAACATATCTCTTTTGTTTTCATTACCTTGAAAATAATAACTGACAATTATATCTTTTAGAATAACGTATTTACCAAACAACTCTTTATTTTCACAAAACCCACATTTATTTCCTTTATTTTGGAAATATTGATATATATTCGCAAATCCCTCTTTATTTCTTTGATTTGGAAACATCGATATATATATTCACATACTCCTCTTTTTTCCTTAAATTTGGAAACATCGATATATATATATATATATATATATATATATATATATATATATTCCAAAGTCCTCTTTATTCCTTTAGTTTGGAAACATCGATCACAAAAGTTCTCTTTATTTCCTTTACTTGGAAATATCATTATGCATACGCATATTCAATTGGCCTATGTTTCATCATCAAGTCTTATATGGCTAAAATAATTGCATGTGACACATTTCTTATTATATAAACCTAAATGACTTTCTTTAATTTCAAAACTTCATCAATTGAAGTTTATATAAACGCTTATGGAAATAATAAATTAAATTTCCAATATTTACTTCTGTTTCCAAACCTACATAACCTCTTTTCATTTCTTCGAACGAACATCGCCATTTACTTATTATTTGGAATAAGTGCATTTCAGACGTATTATTTTCATTACTTAGAATGCAATGCTTTATACTAAACTAAATGGTACAATTATAATCAACTTTCATATTTAGGTCAAAAAATGTTAAGTAATATATTGTTCTACTATAAAACCCAATGGTTTTTATTACATTTCAAAACTTTACAAATGAAGTTTCAATTTTCTTTTTATGGAAATAATAATTTATTTCCAACATCCTTACTATCACAAACTAGTACCCTTCCTCAGATAATCATGAAGCCATTCAAGTTAGGGTACTTTATTTACCTCTTAGGCCTTGATCGACAACGTTCTTATCTTAAGATAGATAAAAGTTTTAAATCAAAAACTGATATCAATCATAATATCTCACTAATATCGTTACTATTTCTTTTAATCATGGTTTTGTATTCCATTTGAAAATCATCTTCCAATTATTGTAGCTTTTTTACTTTTCTCGATTTATAAACTCTTACTAAAACCCAAATCTTTATCTTTAAAAACCCCTTAATTCAATTTATTTTAATTTATATTTATTGCACTAAAATCCGTTAACCAAATCCTTTACCCCAAAAACTATTAAGTATCTATTATAAAACTTAAATTTGGATTTTTATTTCTAAAAGTCCATTCACAAAATTCTTTTACATAATCCATTAAGAATTTTCTTTGTATTCTCGAAAATCTCCTTCCAATCAAAACCGCTTTACTTAATTTGATGATTAATTAAACTCTTACTAAATACTAACCTTGTAACACCTCATAAAATATACCTAAAAATACAAATACTATTAATTAATGAAAATGAGAAATTAAATAATAAAATACAAACAAGCTGAAAAATGAGATTTTGTAACATTAAGAGTTTGGCTACAAAAATCTTTTATTTGGATTTGTGGCGGAATTCTAAATCGTTTTCATATATAATATGTTGAAAACGGTGATCGTATGATGAAACTACAGTTCAATGAAATCTGACAGAAAACACACACACACACACACACACACACATATATATATATGTGGTTTAATAAATAATAGATATATCCAGGAAATACAATAAATTGGATGGATTTGAATTTTAAATGAGAAGGTAAGAATAAAGGGACAAAAATAATATACATAAGAAAAGAAATAACTCGATTGAATTAGCGTTATATAATTAATATCTCTGGCCCCACATACGCTTATTGGGCGATTCAGTGACCAAGAGGTCGACCACCCCTCTAGGAGGGGTGTCGACCGCCCTCCTAGAGGCGAGGTCGACCTCTTAGCGGTTGAAATGCCCAATAAGGGTAGGTTTTGGGGGCTAATTTGTATAAACAGACAACTAGGATTAGATCTTAATAATCCTACCGTCCTTGCTTATACAAGCAACTATAAATGAACCTATGGACTCCATACCTAAACCCTAGCTATTCTCTCTATTGTTCCTCCTCTTTGCCGCCATTGAGTTAATAGAAATTTAAAAATATGTTTTCATCTTCTTCTACAAATCTAATCTTCTTTCTCTAATCTTTTCTAATAGAATTTAGACTAGAATATAAACTTGGAATCACATGAAATATATATAAGAATTTTAATCAATAGATTCTTATGTATATAAATCTCTAGAGTTGGAGTTTTCATCAAACAGGCATAACAACGTCAGATCTACGACCTTTCCAACAACTGTGAGTGGGATTAGTATTTTCTTAGGCATATTCTACATTTGAGACTATCATATGGATTTGTATGCCTAAGAAGATTAGGTATAACAACAATATTAAACTACAAAACCCCTAAATCCTCTGTTTTTATGTATATTCGCAAGAATTATAAATTTATATTGGGTTTGTGGATTTGGTTTTAATAGTGAATTGAGAACAATTAGGTGATGTACTTTTATTTTATGTGATTTATCCTTTTTGTATAAATCTTTGTTAGCAACCTAAAAAGGTTAAGATTTGATTTGATTCATTATTTGAATGGGTTTGGGTTCTATTCTAATTAGAAAATACGAACGTATTCAAATTTGAAGCCAATCAAATATGAACTTTTTTATTTACTTCAAAAAAATATGAACTTTTTTATGTACAATATGAGAAAAGGGTAAATTAAATAAATAAATTATATGTATATATACATATATATATATATATGTATATTGAAATTACACCCTATTCTTGGTTCATTACTAGAATTATTCCAATAAGCCTAGGATGAAAGTTGTAATTTTATGTATATTGTATTTTCCATTACTACTATCTATTATTATGCAATTGTTCCATTATGCCTTGAACGTAGAAGTCAAATATGGAAATCAACTTGTATGCCTTAAACTTAGAATAAGTTGAAAATTTTACCTCGAAAAGACGTTATGTCGTTCATATGAAGACTTAAATTATTTATACGTATTGAATATTTTACTTATGTAGCGTAATAATGACGTTAGCGTAATAATGGCACATTAGTGCGATTAGAATAAGATTTGAATTTGAAATGTCCCTGTATATTTATTTCTTGTGTGTGCATATAGAATAACTTATATAAATATTAAATAATGACACATAGGCATGAGGTTAGTCGTCATTTGTGGTAGAAGACTGCCCAGAACCAATTAGCATATCCAGCAACCATAAGTGGGTCCGACTAATGTGAGAGGTCTAGGTAAGATGGGCCATTCAAGTTTAGTATACTATGACATGAGGTTAAACCTACTTATAGTAGAAATCTGCCCGGAACTGCCCGGCATATCCACCAAGTACAGGTATACAGTTTAATGCGAGAGATCTGGTATATATATACCTATTGTGTGTGAAAATAGGAAGGTTTACTATGCCTTGGGAAGGATTTAAGTAGCTGACTCTCTACTTATCTAATTCGGGTCTTAAGTGGTTAGGACTAGGATCCTCTCTGAAGGTTTATTCCTTGGATATGTACCAAGGTCATGGGACTCATCCTTATTAGACTCGAAGTAAGTCTTTGGGTCCTCCTTGTATTAAAGTGGTTAGGCATAGTGGTAACGGAGTAGGGTCATTCACGGGGATGTCCACTTCCTCTAGAAGCTTGTAAAGGATAAATTAGGGACAAGATTGGTTTATATATGATATGTGGTCGTAGCATGCTCGCTCCAACTGTCTAAAGGAAGTCTTAAGCGACATAGGTGTCTACCGTAATATGACTTAAGTAGTAATATTCGAAATAGTACTTCTCATATTACTTTTGAGAGTATAGACTTAAGAACGTTGACGTATTAGGACGGGTTCATAAGGGGATAGGGTACGCCTTAGGGTTATAAGAGATCATAAGAATCCACTTTTAATATGGTCCTTAAGTGATCGAGGATGCCTACCTCGTTGGGTTTTTACTCAAAATGCACTAATGAAGGTCTTAAGCGATTGAGTCGGATATCCACCCCATTGGTTAGATACTTTGTGTTAACATATCCAATAGGTCAATAGGTGTGGTAGATTCAATGGATGAAGCACTTATGGAGACTGAAGTGAAAGATGGAGATATTATGCTATTATTAGTTATCATTGTTGTATTGCTTATGGAAACTCTTTATGATGAATTTATTGATGTGTATATAGAATAATTGTACCTTGACAATCTATGTTTGAGTTATGTGGCTCTATAATGAAATGGTACATCATATTTTGGTATTATACTTACTCGTTCCGTTGTGTGAGATTTCCAAAATGCAATGTCTATATATTATTCTATGCAAATGGTATTCCTTACAGGAACCAACGACCTGTTTAGAGTGGCTCTAAGTTTCGATGGGCCTTTTCTGGGTCGAAATTTAGGCCCATTCTGATCGAGCTGTTACATTTGGTATCAGAGCATAGGTTACCTGATTACGATAAAATATATACGTATGGGAAGCGTACTTGTTATTTTGAAGATGGATTTTCAAAAGTTTTACTATATTTACAAGTATATATATTTCAAAGTATGCATATCTTTAGAAAAAGAGCATTTGTACATCTTTTTAGGAAAGGTTAGGCATTAAATTCTAGAAACATTCTAGAGGCCATATAGTAATATAGCAACCTACTTATCAATTTAGAGACCTCTGAGTATTGGATGGTTATAGAATTTGGGGCATGGAAAGGGTTGAAACCTTCTTATTCAGTAAGTAATGAATGGAAGTTAATCGGATGAATTATCTATCATGGTAAAGAAAATATTTAAATAAGTGTCCAATAGGTGAACAATCAATATGGACCAAATTGAGAAATATGTTCGGTTTTTGCTAAGAAACATCTTGGATTATGTACATAAACTTCGAGAATAGAGCTATGAATGTCTAAGGTTTCAAAGGAACATTAAGTGGTCAGAAAGGAAAGTATTAATGGGTTTATTAAGACCATTTAAAGGCATGAATTTTTGAGAAAGGTGTTAAAAATGTCCATAAGAATAAGTAATATTTAAAATGGTTTAAATGGACATAATGGACATGTATTAGGAATGTGTAGGGATGGGAAAATTTTAAGAATATGGAAGAAAAAGGGTAAAACAAGATACAGACTTCCGTAAACAAAGATACCAACCTTTGCTGAAAAGATTGTAAGTGTGTTAGGAAAATTTAAAAGGTTAAACGTTTGTTTCCTAACCAACAGAGAAATGTAAAGCCTACAAATATAGAAATTTTATAATATATACTTCCGTAGAATAGTGTGTTAGAAGATTTAAATAAAAGACAAAAAAAAATTAGAAACCCATCAAGGTGAATTTTTTGACATACTACAAAAACTGTTTGGAGGAGGGAATTTTTGAAGAACTGTTGACCTCTGGTATATGGACTAGAATTACATAATAATTCGAATTGAAAAAAAAAAGAAATTGGGGTTATAAGTTTTCATTATTTCTTCCGTTAGACAAATAATAGATATGAGTTTTAGCAAAGACAAAAGATGAAAATGTTAATTGTAAATGTTTGCAAATAAGAGCTTTAATGAAAAAATTTAAAGCAATAAGCACTGAACTATTCAAATGATTAATTTAAAATTTGACATTTTCATAGTCTTGGTATAACGAACTTTTAAAATTTAGATTTGAAAATATTCTTTTCTATATGGTGATAGTAAATTGGCATTTAAAACGAAAAAGACATGACATATAAGCATGGAAAAATAAACGTCGGTTACATACTCAACCAGAAGAGAGAAGATAGTAAATTTATATATTAAAAATTAGGTACAGCTGAAATGAAATCATCATAAAATAAGAAGCATTCGAGGAAATAAGAGTGCTAAGGGGTAATATAGAGGATGAAAGGTTATTCCAAGGAAGTTATTTTGTAAATTGGAATTTATTCATGACATTAAATCTATCTTTTGAAAGACCTTTCATTATGCAAATAAAAAATAAAAAATAGTTATGTTCATAAAGAACTTTCAAATTCATATATATGAAATGACCCAAACTTCCCCTTATGGGAAAGATCGGATTGAGTTGAGAACACGACTCATTAGAACACAAACAATAGTGCATTTCATTGCTATTACAACAATTTACATCAGAGTACAAGAATATCAGAGAATCAATAAATAATATACCGTGGAAAAATAAATACTAGAGATTAAAAAATAAAGCAGCGGAAATTTAAATGTATAAATGCAATGTATAGCGGAAAATACATCAACTAGCACAATTGAATGAAATACACGGATACAAAGCTTTCCAAATATAGCTCCAGCTGTAATCCAGGATCCTGGGAAACGAAATATCTGCGAATACCAAAACTACTAGCTGCCCGTGTGGAAAATATAGGCACCCAGAGTTTAGGTTAAAACAATTAACTCTGAGTTAGTCATGGTACTAGTGTGAGAACTAAAAAAGTTATTAAATTTTTACTTTAAAAGTGGGAAAAAACATGGGACCACGCTGTTTGACATGGAACGGGTTTACTCTACATGAATATCAGTTTAGAAATAAAACAACGCAATGCTTTTTGAAAACTGAAGCTATTATAAGACTCAGGTCCTATTACACAATGCAACGCAAGCTGAAGGATAGTTTTTTCCCTTATAATTGCCAAACATGCTTGGTACGTTTAAAACAAATTATTTTGATATTACTATAAATGTATAGTGTTAAAACAGCTTCAAACATAAATGTATCAATCATAGATAACATATTACCCCATCCTACTATGTCGCCATACTAGTTCTACAATTAAAACCGAAAAGTCATGTATTGGAAATTGGATTCCATCTATGAGTCAAGGATAGGGATAGCTCCTTACCTATTCGAGACACTCTAGCAAATGCCTTAGGATCACACCTACGGGCAACCCTTGGATGCTTCAGGGCCGATCCTCTCTTACTTTTGAGGATTGGTTATTCCGAAACACATGTTTCTTGGTCCTATCGGACCTATCTCTGAGCCACTAGGGACTCAATATCGGGGCGCCTCATACCATTTTCCATATAAGCAAAAATGTCTGGGCTCCATACCATGACACCACTCCTAGCTAGAAAGAAACGTCGGGCACTCCCTGCCATCCTTATCACGTTTTTGACTCATACCGGGTGTGAGGCTCGCAAATTAACGCTATATACAAAGCTATTCTATTTAAAGCTATGCTTTAATCATCAACCACAAGACTCTGCTTTTCAACAAAGGCCTTGATCATTTGCATATCGGCATGCCACACTGAAAATTTACGCCATGCAACTGATGTCTATCAATATATAATCTCTAAGCTCGTACGTCTCAGAGAAGGGTGTTAAGAAAGAGAATAAATTCTCCGCCACCAAACAGATATATATATATTTAATAGAAATCAATCGACATAAAATGAAATCCAATGTCAAACTCACATCCATTTACAAGTCCGTTCTGGGTCTAAACGAAACCGGAGGCACCTTATTCCTCGTCCCATACGTCCAATACAGGAGAGAGGTCCTCGCATATCCGGTCGATCTCTAAGTACGTCTCGACGATCACCACTTATTATCTTTTCTTGGGTGTACAACCCAATCAAGACATCAGTAATCATCCAAACGATGTGAAGAACTCCGGTCTTCAACCACCGTCTTCATCGTCAACATTTAATCGTCATATTAATTATTAAGAATGGGTTAAACCCGGTCTTTCCGAATTACTCGCATAATTTATAATTAATAATCAAGTGCTATAAAAACACATCATACGCCTCGTTCCAATTCAGAATATTGTTTTATTCAAATATTCACATCTTTAGGGAAATGTTCCCATTAATTTTATCAAAGATAATTTCTTTTAAATTTATTCTATAATCTTCCTTTGGATATCATTTTCAAAGACTTTATTTTATCCTTTCCGCAATTTAAACCAAAACAAGGCTCATTAACTAGTCGGGATTATCGAGCCTTACCGAAGTTATCATTTATTTATTAATCCCAGTCCCATCCTATGGAGCAAAACTGGTAGTACTCCATATTTAACACCCACAGTGTTATCGGTAAATTTAATTACCACTTCACGTTCGAATCTAATTGAAGATTTAACTATCGCCTGGAGTAAAACTGGTGTTACTCCATTCTCAATCATTTCATGAATTCGATAAATTTAAATATTCTATTCTCATTTCAATCTACTTAAAGATTTATTAAAACTCCAATTTGGTTTTAATATCCAAAATTCATTACTTAATGATTATTCAACTTTCTGGAAATTAATTCTGCTTTTAACTCGGTTAAAGAATCAATGTCGTTTAAAACATTATTCACGGCAAACCCAAAATCCTCCCCCATCAAATTGGAATCTACACGGAAATCATAACAATGTATAATCGATATAAATTCCTATGTCAGACTAATAATATAAATGGAATAATGGAGAAGCCTTTTAAATTCCATATATAGTAACGGTCTTCCTTCACAAAATCTCATCTCGATTATTACCAAATCGAATTCCACTCCATTCCAATTTAATATATTAAATTGGAAAACTTCACTTTGGAAAATTCCATTAATCTTAATAAAAATATTTATAAATTACAAATCATCTCTTCACCATTAATCCGGTTAAAGAACAAATATAATTTAAAAGACCATTCAAGATAAACCCTGTAACGATCCGGATTTTCGAACAAATTATTTTAGATATTTAATATAGTTTTAAATATTAAATTGAAAATATAAAAGAATTTTTATATTGAGTTATCGACTTAATAAATGAAATATGATTTATTTCGAATATATATAATCATCCTAGTATGAAAATGAATTTAATTGAATTCAAAATTTAATTCTGGGTTGAAAACAGTTCAAATGATCAATACAAAATTCTGTTTGTATTAGAATAATAGTATTAATTTATTATCAAGGAATTTATTATTTCGAATTAAATTTATAATGATTTAAATTAATATCTTCCCCATATGATCGAACTGGACTTTGAAACTTGTCCCAGTGTGTCCGGAATAGTGGTATGACCCTAGAAAAGCCTATTGTTGGGCTCAAATAGGAGTTGAAATCAACATGATGATTTAGAATTTAAAGGATACGAGTTTTAATTAAAATTAAAATAAAATAGAGTAATTTTTTAAAAAAAATTCATTCCTTCCTTCCTAAGTAAAAATAATACACTGTAAACCTATCCCCTATAATGTACCTTCCGCACAGACCTTTTCCTTAAGATCTAAGTATTCAACTCTATAAAACTGCACCTCCCATTTTTCATTTCTTTTGGGAATTGAACATGAAAACTTCAGAATGGAAATTCTCTCTTCTCTAGAATAAAATGGCTGACTCAAATCAATTTCAAATAGTATAGGAATTGCGAGCCCCTTCTCTCATAACCGATTCAAAGCCGTTATTCTCAATCAAACCTAAAGCTTCTGAAACAAATAAAAATGGCCCCCAATATTGCAAGCCCTTACTGTCGAAATCAAATCAAGTCATTTTCAATAGAGAAGAAAAATCTTGATCGTGATTTGTAATCCAGATCGTGAGGCCAGAAGGTGCGATGTTATTCCGATAGTCGAAGTCTTCAAGATCGAACGAGGTTGCGAGTTGGCAACAAGAAGAAGCGGTCTTTGACATCACTGATGGACGCGATGAATGGTAGTACGGTTTTTAGTGATGTCGGGTTTAGGATGAGTGACATTAGATGGGGAAAACTGGAGTGAATATCAAAGAAGCTATTCAGGTTAGGGAAGACGATGGTGGGCGAAGTCCGTTCTGGCCATCCACGGTGACATCTGTGAAACGACAAGGAGGTTGTTCAATGTTTGCATGAAAGGTATAATCAGGTATGTGATGTTTTAAATTTGCTAATGACAGTATTAGGGCATGGGTAATTTTGTTATTCCTGCTAAAAAGTGAGAATGGTGGAACTCGAGTTAGTGATTTAGTGAAAGGGAAGATTGATCTGTACTTTGGTTCGACAGTTGTTATTTTGGGAAGAAGGCAAAGTTCAGGTAATTCGAGTTTTGGGCGATGGGTAGGGTGACATGATTTGGGGAGATTTTGGGGGAAGTTTGGACACTGAAAATGTTGATTCCATTTTACTGATTGAGAGGTGGTGCCTTTTTCACGGGTTGGCTTGGGCGTAAGCTAAGGCGGTAGTGGTTAAAAGGAGGGAGATCGTTCGAAGCCTGTAAGTAAGAAGAAGATGTTACCGACGGCTTAATAACATGAATAAGGTAAAATTTGTAATTTTGTAAATTTTATTTAATAAGTTAATGCGTATATAAAGTATATCATAAGGGCTTAAGCTTTGCAATGGAAGTGGTTTTGAAATTGTTGGAGTCGATCAGAATCAGATTGTAATTGATTACGAAAATGAAATCAGGTGAGTAAATCTCACTCAAAATTCACTATTTAGAATTATTTTCAATCATTAAAAATAATTGTTGGTTGCTTGGATGCGTTTAAATACTTTTGTGGCTATTATCGAAATATGTTTTAGTTATTTAGGATTAGTGTTTGTGGTATTTATATATATATATATATATATATATATATATATATGGTGATTGGATTCCTGCAGTATCATTAGCAGATGCCCACAGTATCATTACCAGATGACCCTATATGCCCCACCTATGATTGTGGATGACCTTCTATACCGCGATATCCTTCCCTGAAGTAGGATGGGTATTATTTATGTTGGCTAACGTCTGTGGATGTACGAAAACAGGTTGGAGGAATCCAACTGGATTCCTCAAAATTTATTATTGTTTGTTTTCATATATATGTTATCATATATGATGAGTTGATTGATAATTGGGTGGTTTGATTGTTTAAATATCACAGGGCCTGGATATTGATTTATAAAAAATATCGTAAAAAGGATATTTTGAGATTAAAACGGGAAACCTATTTTTCTAAAAATAGAATTCGAATTTCGAATGGACTAGAAATATTAACTTGTTTTGAATAAATAAAACAAGTATTGAATTTATAAACGATGTTTATTGTGAAAACCCGTAACTTCCCCGTAAAGGAAAGCGTCGGATAGTTCGAGAACAAGCCACAACCGAACGCATACAAAAGAACATTTCATTGTATATTACAACAATGCACCAGAATACAAGAATATACAGAGTATAAATGAATATTACACAGAAATATCAGAGATTTAAATTACATTTAAATACATCGCAGCGGAAAATAATACAATACACAACTAGAAGAGATATACGGATACAAAGCTTTCCGGATATCGTTCCAGCTGAAATCCAGGATCCTGTGAATATAAATCTGCAAAACCAAAACTACTAGCTGCCCGTGTCAAAATAAGGGCACCCAGAGTTTAGGTTAAAACAATAAACTCCAGGTCAGTCATGTGACTGGTGTGAGAACTAAAACAGTTATTAATCTTTGCTTTTAAAGTTAGGTAAATCAAGGGACCACGCCGTATAATACGGAACGGGTTTCCTCCCAAGAATACCAGTGCATAAAACAACAGCGCAATGCTAAATAAAGAAAAATGAAGCTATTATAAGACCCAGTTCCCATCACACAATGCAACGCAAGCCGGAGGATAGGGTTTTTACCTTATAATAGCCAAGTATGCTTGATACGTTTAAAACAAATCATTTGATACTATAATAAGTGCAAAGTGTATAAAACAACTTCAAATCATAAGTATCGATCATAGGCGACATGAGCGTCCCATGCCACTATGTCGCCATATATAGGTTTACAAATAAAACCGCAAATGTCACGTATTTGGAAATTGGGTTTCCGTCTATGAACCGAGGAAAAAGATAGTCCTCAACCGATTCGAGACTGCCTAGCCCGAGTCTCAGGATCAGAACGCATCGACCCTTGGAGCGACAGGGCCGGTCCACACGGAGTGGATTAAAAATGCCTGAGCACTACGTTTCGCCGCCCTTTGGGGCGTAAGCGAGCCAACGAATGACTCCATCGGACCCGGATCGTCCGATCTAACCGAGGCGCCTCGCAACAGCAACAACCACATAAGTCAAACTCATCAGGGCGTGTAAAACCACTGACGCCACTTTTAGCTAGGAGGAAACGTAGGCCCTCCCTGAGGTCCTTCTCCCGTTTTTGGTTCATACCGGGTGTGAAACTCGCGAAGCAAACGTTACACAAAGCTACGCCACAAAGGCCGTGCTTTGATCATCACCACAAGACTTTGCTTTTCAACAGAAGCCTCGATCAATTGCCACTTAGGCATGCCACACAGGCAATTCACTCCATGCGTTTGATATCCATCAATATATAACCCCTGAGCTCGTACGTCTCAGAGAAGGGCGTTAATCAAGAGAATAAATTCTCCGCCGCCAAACAGATATATATTTAATAGAGATCAATCGCACGGACTAAAATCCAATGTCAGACACACACGGTCCATTTACAAGTCCGTTCTGGGTCTGAACGAAACCGGAGGCACCTAGTACCCCGCATATCCATCGATCTCCAAGCACGTCTGGACGATCACCAACTGTTTCCATCTTCTTGGGTGTACAGCCCAATCAAGATCATCAGTAATCACCCAAACGACGTGAAGACCTCCGGTCTTCGACCATCATCTTCATCTTCGACTTATCGTCGTATCAGTTATTCAGAATGGGATAAACCCGGTCCTCCCGAATAACTCGCGTATATTTTGAATAAGTGTTACACAAACACAACATACGCCTCATTCCAATTCATCAGTCACTAACTGTAAATTAATCAAGAGAATAATTCCCCAAATATTAACCCCGAAGGCCGAAACCAACATCAGATCAATATCCAGAAAACCATTCTGCTTAGCTAACCGACAGTTAGTTTCTAAATTTCACATTCATAGGGAAAGGTTCCTATTAATTTTATCCAAGATAAATTTCTTGAATTTATTCTTTAATCTATTTTTGAATATCAATTCAAACTAGTCGGGATTAGCGAACCTTACCGAGGTAATCATTTGTTTTAATTTCCCAATCCCAACTTATTCATCCCATGAAGTAAAACTGGTTATACTTCATATCTAACACCACGGTGTTATCGGTAAATTCAATTACCATTTCACGTTCAAATCTAATTAAAGATTTAACTATCGCCTGGAGTAAAACTGGTGATACTCCATTCTCGATCTTTTCAATCTAATTAAAGATTCATTAAAACTCCACTTAGTTTTAATCTTTGACTGGGTTAAAGAATCAGTGTCATTTAAAACATGGTTCACGATAAACCCAAAATCACTTTCCATTAATTATCGGGTTAAAGAACGAGTGTTATTTAAAACACTGTCCACGATAAACCCAAAAATCAATATCAATTCAATCCCAATTAAATATTATCTAATTGGTACACTTCATTAAATCTAAAATAAAAAGATTTAATCTTTTCTCAACTAGGTTCAAGAACAGTGTTAGTGAAGACACCATTCACGACAAACCCAAATCACATTTGATATTCAATACAAGGCTCTGAATAGAAAATATATCGGCTTATATTCAATATCAAATTCCACGACTAACAAATGTCGTATTGGAAATAACGATATAAATATATATCTTTCAAATTTCCATAACAACATCTGTATAATCACGAATTCCAACATCGAAATATTCCGAAGACAATTTCGATTCAAATCCACTCCAATGCAATCATTGGAAATTCTGGTTATTTTTAAAACCCCTTTTCAAATTCAATTTATTTACTTAAAAATAAATAGAATTATAATTCTAGTTCAAAACTAGTTTATTTCGATAAAAATTTATTTTTATCTTTTCAAATATGGAGTTTTTCATCCCAAATCTTCCTAAAACATTTCTTATGATTTTACACAAATTATTATTCTTTTTAATAATTTTATCAAGGCCCGTACAGTCGATTTCCATTAACGGCCATCGAACTGCACCTATAGCGACCTTTTTCGAATTTGATTTGGACGTATCTCCAAATCCAACCGTTAGATTTTGAATTTCTAATATTCGTTAGAAAGCTCTTTTCGATACGAACCCAACGGTTCTGGTTTTAGGAGAATCCGACGGTCGGATCTCCCGTAATGTCCGTTTGAAATAAATGGTCGAAATTCACGAACTGCCGCGGCGCGGCGCGGCGCGTTCTATTCAGGCTATTATATTATATATATAATATATATAATATATATTTCGTCGATTTCTACTTAAAACGAATTATATAAATAGTTTTAAATTCGTTTCAAAAGCAATTTCAACTTCCATTTCAATTCAAATCAAAATTGAATTCTTCTTTATAAATTCGTTTTAAAATTCATTTCTATACAATTCAAATTTCAATTTAATTTGAATTCATTTCAATTCGCTTTCAATTCAATTTGAATTTGTTTTCAATTCAATTCATTTCGAAATCGTTTCAATTCAATTCATTTCGAAATCGTTTTCAATTCAATTCATTTCGAAATCGTTTTCAATTCAATTCATTTCGAAATCGTTTTCAATTCAATTCATTTCGAAATTGTTTTCAATTCAATTCATTTCGAAATCATTTTCAATCGATATAAATATCGTTCACGTCAAAATGGCGTCAATCTAATCAACACGGCTTCATAAATTTCTATTTTCAAATATTCTATTTCAAATATTTCTTTTTCAAAATAGTTGTTATTATCAAAATATTTCGTTCAACACATGACCAATCTCAATGGATGAGTACTGTCAACACATGAACCTTTATTTTATATTGATAAAGATGTAAATTTTATTACTAAAATATTTCGTTCAACACATGACCAATCTCAATGGATGAGTACTGTCAACACATGAACCTTTATTTTATATTGATAAAGATGTAAATTTTATTACTAAAATATTTCGTTCAACACTTGACCAATCTCAATGGATGAGTACTGTCAACACATGAACCTTTATTTTATATTGATAAAGATGTAAATTTTATTACTAAAATATTTCGTTCAACACATGACCAATCTCAATGGATGAGTACTGTCAACACATGAACCTTTATTTTATATTGATAAAGATGTAAATTTTATTATTAAAATATTTCGTTCAACACATGACCAATCTCAATGGATGAGTACTGTCAACACATGAACCTTTATTTTATATTATTCTTTATTTTCTAAATTGGAATGAGGCCCAATCAATCACCATATAAAATTAATTATATGGATTTTCATTCAACACATGTATATAATAGCATTGAAAAATAATCAACCATCACCCAAAGTGCACTACACTGTATAAGCATCAAATATAGATATCTAACGCTTATAACAGCCTGTCAATCCATCGATCGACATATTTAATCAATCAGGATGAGTGAACTTCATATTTCATCCTAACACCCGTGTGGGGTTTTCAAGCAATCAAACACAGATTTTAGTTGTGCAGTTGGGCGATGTGTAAAATTTATCGACCCAATCAATATCAGTCAAATCGGTGTATATAAACAAATCGGCCGATTTGTTTATAAATATTTATTTATTCACTTTCACGTTAAAAATTATATTTTTAACGATAAAACATTTTATTCAACCTATGAATATTCTATTCGGTTCATTTATTCAATAAAATGATATTTTTATTTTCCTAACATATTTTAGAAAATTTCGGCGGCATAACGGCACGATACTAGAAACGGGACAAGGCCTAGCCTTACCCCCGGTCTAGTGAAGGCCCACGCCATTCACACATCAATCATATCAATTTCATTTCACCAAACAGTTCAATTCAAACCAAATCATCAAATTAATTTATGCAACCAAACAAACAAGTCCATGGTCTGTGGACGATTGTGTCGGG
The DNA here is from genome assembly GCA_030737875.1 of Allium sativum. Lineage (NCBI taxonomy): Eukaryota > Viridiplantae > Streptophyta > Magnoliopsida > Asparagales > Amaryllidaceae > Allium > Allium sativum. The sequence continues at coordinate 684,705,170 of CM060924.1, forward strand.
TGCTACTAAGCACCGTCTGCATCCTAGTATATATATATAACTAGAAAAAGAAATTGAAAGGTGAGAAATTCTCACAAATAGCTATCCTATCTCCACGGCACTTCATTGATAGAAATCTTCATCGCTATCGCATCTTCGTCATCTTCGTTGCCCGTAGCCACTACATATAAAATCACACATTTTTACTTCCTATACAATATATAAAAATCATATTTTTACTACGATGTTCAATATATAAAAATCATATTTTTACTACGATGTTCAATATATAAAAATCATATTTTTACTACGATGTTCAATATATAAAAATCATATTTTTACTTCGATGTTCAATATATAAAAATCATATTTTTACTTCGATGTTCAATATATAAAAATCATATTTTTACTTCGATGTTCAATATATAAAAATCATATTTTTACTTCGATGTTCAATATATAAAAATCAAATTTTTTTCTTCGATGTTCAATATATAAAAATCATATTTTTACTTCGATGTTCAATATATAAAAATCAAATTTTTTTTCTGATGTAAAAATTCCATCTTTTCCAATGTAAAAATTCTAACTTGATTAGATAAAGATCCCGTCTTTCTACCGATAAAAATTTCGTCTTTCTATACTAAAAATTAAATCTTTCTTGATTCAAAAATCTAATCTTTTCGTTACCATTCAAACAATAAAGATCCAATTTTTATCGGCCATTTATATGAATAAAAATCTAATTCATTTACTGATTTTAAATAACCTAAATCCCTATATAATAAAATCAGATTTTATTGTAAATAATAAATAAATAAATAAATAAATATTCAAACACTCACTGTTTTCCAGGTTTTACAGAGGGAAGAGGAGGAGAGGGCTGCGGTGAGGTCGGTGGTGGGATTACTGGTGGCGGCGGCGGCTCTCAGGTGGAAGAGGGGTTTGGGGATTCGCAGCTTCGTGGCTTGAACGGAGGGAGGAGGTGCAGTGGGGCAGCGGGCCACCGGAGTTGAGGGGAGGCGGAGCGACGGGTGGGGGTGCGCGATGGAGAGGCGTCGGCGATGGTGGTTTCCGCCATCGCGGTTTTTTTTTCTTTTCTTTTTTTTCCTCTGTATCGATTAAAAGGAGAGAGGGGGGGGGGGCAGAGCGGGTTAATGGGGGAGAAGGGTTGACCCTTTTTTTTTATTATTTAATTTTCATTTTTATTCTCGTAAGTAACTTTTTCTTTCGACCTCGAAACAAGGCCCACCGCCTGTCGTCCATAGCGTTTCACCCCCATTCCGAACACAATGGGCTATGCTTCGCAAGCTGATTCGATCGTTACAATCAGTTTCCGTTGAATTTACATTTAAATCACTATATTGAATTTTAAACGTACATTTCAAATTACCGGGGTCACATACTAACTCGAAAAATTCCAGAAAAATATTTGCTAGCTTCGTATTGACGATACGGTCCTAACAAAACTAGTTTCGTCGAATTCTGAGACCGTTGGAAAAATGGCCATTTTTCAGTCGATTAAAATCAACTGAAACTGGTCAAACGCGTTTTCCTTTGCCACGCTCACATATTGATTCGAAAAATTATGAAATTTGGAATCTAGCAATAACTTGACACTGTGGTCCCAACAAAACTGGTTTCGTCGGAATCCGAGGTCGTTTGCAAAATTCCCATTTTTAAGGGCCTGAATTCCATAGCGACTATTCAGAATTTTCAACTGGACATATCTTTTGATTCCCTCTATGAAATTTCGATTTTTCGGATTCGTTGGAAAGATATTATCAATTAGATCCTAATGTTTTTGGTTTCACTAAAATCCGGATTGTTTTGCACCCGGTACATTCAATTTAAGTTTGAAATCGAATTATCGAACTACCGCGCCATTTTCAATTCTATTTATAATTATATATATAATTATTTATATTCTAACGACGACGTATATAAATATATACGTCGAATTCAATTCTAAACATTTTTCTCGTCGATATTATTTAAAATAATTCATTTTAAATAATCAAAATTCGCTAAAATTGCCAAAATAAAAATTTTAAACTGGCCCAGATTTTTGGGTTGTTACAATCTCCCCCACTTAAAACTTTTCGTCCCCGAAAAGGAACAAAGTCGAAAGTGGTTTGATTAATCAGCTCTACGTTCGATCTGGCTTCCATTCTCCAACTTTTTAGTTTCTGAGAATTTTCAAATTTTCAAAAATTTGGCTAACACCCTAAATTTTTGAAAAATTTCGCCATAACCTCCCCTGCAATGGGAGCATCGGGAAATCTCAAATAGCTTCCCCGGTCCTTCAGATCTCAAAAAGAAAAAGAAAAAACCAAGCGGCTAGCCAATAGGCTCATAAAATCATCATCACCCAAACAAAACAGTAAATTATATAGCAAACATGTACCTATTTGTCGGGCAAACAAATTTTATTCTCTGCTCTAGCCTCCTTGCTATGACCTGTTCAATGTAAGTACAAGTATATGCAAGCAAATGCGACCAAATTCCAATATAATTCAATACGTGATTCAATTAGGCATAATGGTTCAAAATTATCAAACAATTATACAAACAACACAAACATCAATCAATTAGTGGATTAACGTTTCAAATTCATAATTTTGATACATAGTCAAAAATCAGATGTTTGATGCCAAATCACAACAATAAGCCTATCTAATTTTGGTTCTCACACCAGTCAATAGGAAATATAGAAATCTCACTTTCGTCGCTCGAAAATAAATACTGGCGATGGTGCCCCATCACCAGAATTATCCCTGGGCAACTAGAGTATGATCCTATAACTATCCAATACATTGAAACTTCGAATACACGTTTGCAAGACGTATATGCAAAATCTTTATATATCGGATTGCCCCTATCAATATAGAATAAATAATCAAATACGAATAATTGATTTAAATTTTCAAAACAAAATGGGTTTTCATTTTTATTTTAAAAATTTACTCTTCACACTCGTTCTAGGATACTACTGATCCCATCTCTAACGAGTCATTCCCGTTGGATATTACTAATCCAATATCTGATGAATTCTTCCATATGGTTCTAATGTGTCTTGTTCTCTAGCTTTGTAAACCAAAGCTCTGATACCAACTGTGAAAACCCGTAACTTCCCCGTAAAGGAAAGCGTCGGGTAGTTCGAGAACAAGCCACAACCGAACGCATACAAAAGAACATTTCATTGTATATTACAACAATGCACCAGAATACAAGAATATACAGAGTATAAATGAATATTACACAGAAATATCAGAGATTTAAATTACATTTAAATACATCGCAGCGGAAAATAATACAATACACAACTAGAAGAGATATACGGATACAAAGCTTTCCGGATATCGTTCCAGCTGAAATCCAGGATCCTGTGAATATAAATCTGCAAAACCAAAACTACTAGCTGCCCGTGTCAAAATAAGGGCACCCAGAGTTTAGGTTAAAACAATAAACTCCAGGTCAGTCATGTGACTGGTGTGAGAACTAAAACAGTTATTAATCTTTGCTTTTAAAGTTAGGTAAATCAAGGGACCACGCCGTATAACACGGAACGGGTTTCCTCCCAAGAATACCAGTGCATAAAACAATAGCGCAATGCTAAATAAAGAAAAATGAAGCTATTATAAGACCCAGTTCCCATCACACAATGCAACGCAAGCCGGAGGATAGGGTTTTTACCTTATAATAGCCAAGTATGCTTGATACGTTTAAAACAAATCATTTGATACTATAATAAGTGCATAGTGTATAAAACAACTTCAAATCATAAGTATCAATCATAGGCGACATGAGCGTCCCATGTCACTATGTCGCCATATATAGGTTTACAAATAAAACCGCAAATGTCACGTATTTGGAAATTGGGTTTCCGTCTATGAACCGAGGCAAAAGATAGTCCTCAACCGATTCGAGACTGCCTAGCCCGAGTCTCAGGATCAGAACGCATCGACCCTTGGAGCGACAGGGCCGGTCCACACGGAGTGTATTAAAAATGCCTGAGCACTACGTTTCGCCGCCCTTTGGGGCATAAGCGAGCCAACGAATGACTCCATCGGACCCGGATCGTCCGATCTAACCGAGGCGCCTCGCAACAGCAACAACCACATAAGTCAAACTCGTCAGGGCGTGTAAAACCACTGACGCCACTTTTAGCTAGGAGGAAACGTAGGCCCTCCCTGAGGTCCTTCTCCCGTTTTTGGTTCATACCGGGTGTGAAACTCGCGAAGCAAACGTTACACAAAGCTACGCCACAAAGGCCGTGCTTTGATCATCACCACAAGACTTTGCTTTTCAACAGAAGCCTCGATCAATTGCCACTTAGGCATGCCACACAGGCAATTCACTCCATGCGTTTGATATCCATCAATATATAACCCCTGAGCTCGTACATCTCAGAGAAGGGCGTTAAGCAAGAGAATAAATTCTCCGCCGCCAAACAGATATATATTTAATAGAGATCAATCGCACGGACTAAAATCCAATGTCAGACACACACGGTCCATTTACAAGTCCGTTCTGGGTCTGAACGAAACCGGAGGCACCTAGTACCCCGCATATCCATCGATCTCCAAGCACGTCTGGACGATCACCAACTGTTTCCATCTTCTTGGGTGTACAGCCCAATCAAGATCATCAGTAATCACCCAAACGACGTGAAGACCTCCGGTCTTCGACCATCATCTTCATCTTTGACTTATCGTCGTATCAGTTATTCAGAATGGGATAAACCCGGTCCTCCCGAATAACTCGCGTATATTTTGAATAAGTGTTACACAAACACAACATACGCCTCATTCCAATTCATCAGTCACTAACTGTAAATTAATCAAGAGAATAATTCACCAAATATTAACCCCGAAGGCTGAAACCAACATCAGATCAATATCCAGAAAACCATTCTGCTTAGCTAACCGACAGTTAGTTTCTAAATTTCACATTCATAGGGAAAGGTTCCCATTAATTTTATCCAAGATAAATTTCTTGAATTTATTCTTTAATCTATTTTTGAATATCAATTCAAACTAGTCGGGATTAGCGAACCTTACCGAAGTAATCATTTGTTTTAATTTCCCAATCCCAACTTATTCATCCCATGAAGTAAAACTGGTTATACTTCATATCTAACACCACGGTGTTATCGGTAAATTCAATTACCATTTCACGTTCAAATCTAATTAAAGATTTAACTATCGCCTGGAGTAAAACTGGTGATACTCCATTCTCGATCTTTTCAATCTAATTAAAGATTCATTAAAACTCCACTTAGTTTTAATCTTTGACTGGGTTAAAGAATCAGTGTCATTTAAAACATGGTTCACGATAAACCCAAAATCACTTTCCATTAATTATCGGGTTGAAGAACGAGTGTTATTTAAAACACTGTCCACGATAAACCCAAAAATCAATATCAATTCAATCCCAATTAAATATTATCTAATTGGTACACTTCATTAAATCTAAAATAAAAAGATTTAATCTTTTCTCAACTGGGTTCAAGAACAGTGTTAGTGAAGACACCATTCACGACAAACCCAAATCACATTTGATATTCAATACAAGGCTCTGAATAGAAAATATATCGGCTTATATTCAATATCAAATTCCACGACTAACAAATGTCGTATTGGAAATAACGATATAAATATATATCTTTCAAATTTCCATAACAACATCTGTATAATCACGAATTCCAACATCGAAATATTCCGAAGACAATTTCGATTCAAATCCACTCCAATGCAATCATTGGAAATTCTGGTTATTTTTAAAACCCTTTTTCAAATTCAATTTATTTACTTAAAAATAAATAGAATTATAATTCTAGTTCAAAACTAGTTTATTTCGATAAAAATTTATTTTTATCTTTTCAAATATGGAGTTTTTCATCCCAAATCTTCCTAAATCATTTCTTATGATTTTACACAAATTATTATTCTTTTTAATAATTTTATCAAGGCCCGTACAGTCGATTTCCATTAACGGCCATCGAACTGCACCTATAGCGACCTTTTTCGAATTTGATTTGGATGTATCTCCAAATCCAACCGTTAGATTTTGAATTTCTAATATTCGTTAGAAAGCTCTTTTCGATACGAACCCAACGGTTCCGGTTTTAGGAGAATCCGACGGTCGGATCTCCCGTAATGTCCGTTTGAAATAAATGGTCGAAATTCACGAACTGCCGCGGCGCGGCGCGTTCTATTCAGGCCATTATATTATATATATAATATATATAATATATATTTCGTCGATTTCTACTTAAAACGAATTATATAAATAGTTTTAAATTCGTTTCAAAAGCAATTTCAACTTCCATTTCAATTCAAATCAAAATTGAATTCTTCTTTATAAATTCGTTTTAAAATTCATTTCTATTCAATTCAAATTTCAATTCAATTTGAATTCATTTCAATTCGCTTTCAATTCAATTTGAATTCGTTTTCAATTCAATTCATTTCGAAATCGTTTCAATTCAATTCATTTCGAAATCGTTTTCAATTCAATTCATTTCGAAATCGTTTTCAATTCAATTCATTTCGAAATCGTTTTCAATTCAATTCATTTCGAAATCGTTTTCAATCGATATAAATATCGTTCACGTCAAAATGGCGTCAATCTAATCAACACGGCTTCATAAATTTCTATTTTCAAATATTCTATTTCAAATATTTCTTTTTCAAAATAGTTGTTATTATCAAAATATTTCGTTCAACACATGACCAATCTCAATGGATGAGTACTGTCAACACATGAACCTTTATTTTATATTGATAAAGATGTAAATTTTATTACTAAAATATTTCGTTCAATACATGACCAATCTCAATGGATGAGTACTGTCAACACATGAACCTTTATTTTATATTGATAAAGATGTAAATTTTATTACTAAAATATTTCGTTCAACACATGACCAATCTCAATGGATGAGTACTGTCAACACATGAACCTTTATTTTATATTGATAAAGATGTAAATTTTATTACTAAAATATTTCGTTCAACACATGACCAATCTCAATGGATGAGTACTGTCAACACATGAACCTTTATTTTATATTATTCTTTATTTTCTTAATTGGAATGAGGCCCAATCAATCACCATATCAAATTAATTATATGGATTTTCATACAACACATGTATATAATAGCATTGAAAAATAATCAACCATCACCCAAAGTGCACTACACTGTATAAGCATCAAATATAGATATCTAACGCTTATAACAGCTTGTCAATCCATCGATCGACATATTTAATCAATCAGGATGAGTGAACTTCATATTTCATCCTAACACCCGTGTGGGATTTTCAAGCAATCAAACACAGATTTTAGTTGTGCAGTTAGGCGATGTGTAAAATTTATCGACCCAATCAATATCAGTCAAATCAGTGTATATAAACAAATCGGCCGATTTGTTTATAAATATTTATTTATTCACTTTCACATTAAAAATTATATTTTTAACGATAAAACATTTTATTCAACCTATGAATATTCTATTCGGTTCATTTATTAAATAAAATGATATTTTTATTTTCCTAACATATTTTAGAAAATTTCGGCGGCATAACGGCACGATACTAGAAACGGGACAAGGCCTAGCCTTACCCCCGGTCTAGTGAAGGCCCACGCCATTCACACATCAATCATATCAATTTCATTTCACCAAACAGTTCAATTCAAACCAAATCATCAAATTAATTTATGCAACCAAACAAACAAGTCCATGGTCAGTGGACGATTGTGTCGGGTGCTACTAAGCACCGTCTGCATCCTAGTATATATATATAACTAGAAAAAGAAATTGAAAGGTGAGAAATTCTCACAAATAGCTATCCTAGCTCCACGGCACTTCATTGATAGAAATCTTCATCGCTATCGCATCTTCGTCATCTTCGTTGCCCGTAGCCACTACATATAAAAATCACACATTTTTACTTCGCTATACAATATATAAAAATCATATTTTTACTACGATGTTCAATATATAAAAATCATATTTTTACTACGATGTTCAATATATAAAAATCATATTTTTACTACGATGTTCAATATATAAAAATCATATTTTTACTACGATGTTCAATATATAAAAATCATATTTTTACTTCGATGTTCAATATATAAAAATCATATTTTTACTTCGATGTTCAATATATAAAAATCATATTTTTACTTCGATGTTCAATATATAAAAATCATATTTTTACTTCGATGTTCAATATATAAAAATCAAATTTTTTTCTTCGATGTTCAATATATAAAAATCATATTTTTACTTCGATGTTCAATATATAAAAATCAAATTGTTTTTTTGATGTAAAAATTCCATCTTTTCCAATGTAAAAATTCTAACTTGATTAGATAAAGATCCCGTCTTTCTACCGATAAAAATTTCGTCTTTCTATACTAAAAATTAAATCTTTCTTGATTCAAAAATCTAATCTTTTCGTTACCATTCAAACAATAAAGATCCAATTTTTATTGGCCATTTATATGAATAAAAATCTAATTCATTTACTGATTTTAAATAACCTAAATCCCTATATAATAAAATCAGATTTTATTGTAAATAATAAATAAATAAATAAATAAAAATTCAAACACTCACTGTTTTCCAGGTTTTACAGAGGGAAGAGGAGGAGAGGGCTGCGGTGAGGTCGGTGGTGGGAGTACTGGTGGCGGCGGCGGCTCTCAGGTGGAAGAGGGGTTTGGGGATTCGTAGCTTCGTGGCTTGAACGGAGGGAGGAGGGGCAGCGGGCCACCAGAGTTGAGGGGAGGCGGAGCGACAGGTGGGGGTGCGCGATGGAGAGGCGTTGGCGATGGTGGTTTCCGCCATCGCGGTTTTTTCTTATTTTTCTTTTTTTCCTCTGTATCGATTAAAAGGAGAGAGGGGGGGGGGGGCAGAGCGGGTTAACGGGGGAGAAGGGTTGACCCTTTTTTTTATTATTATTTAATTTTCATTTTTATTTTCGTAAAGTAACTTTTTCTTTCGACCTCGAAACAAGGCCCACCGCCTGTCGTCCATAGCGTTTCACCCCCATTCCGAACACAATGGGCTATGCTTCGCAAGCTGATTCGATCGTTACAATCAGTTTCCGTTGAATTTACATTTAAATCACTATATTGAATTTTAAACGTACATTTCAAATTACCGGGGTCACATACTAACTCGAAAAATTCCAGAAAAATATTTTCTAGCTTCGTATTGACGATACGGTCCTAACAAAACTAGTTTCGTCGAATTCTGAGACCGTTGGAAAAATGGCCATTTTTCAGTCGATTAAAATCAACTGAAACTGGTCAAACGCGTTTTCCTTTGCCACGCTCACATATTGATTCGAAAAATTATGAAATTTGGAATCTAGCAATAACTTGACACTGCGGGCCCAAAAAAACTGGTTTCGTCGGAATCCGAGGTCGTTTGCAAAATTCCCATTTTTAAGGGCATGAATTCCATAGCGACTATTCAGAATTTTCAACTGGACATATCTTTTGATTCCCGCTATGAAATTTCGATTTTTCGGATTCGTTGGAAAGATATTATCAATTAGATCCTAATGTTTTTGGTTTCACTAAAATCCGGATTGTTTTGCACCCGGTACATTCAATTTAAGTTTGAAATCGAATTATCGAACTACCGCGCCATTTTCAATTCTATTTATAATTATATATATAATTATTTATATTCTGACGACGACGTATATAAATATATACGTCGAATTCAATTCTAAACATTTTTCTCGTCGATATTATTTAAAATAATTCATTTTAAATAATCAAAATTCGCTAAAATTGCCAAAATAAAAATTTTAAACTGGCCCAGATTTTCGGGTTGTTACATTTATAAATTAAATAATACAGGAAATTGAAGTGACGGATTTATAAACGATGTTTATAAATTAAATAACGCAGGAAATAGAAGTAAAATTAGAAATGGTGTTTACAAATAAAATGGGATTATTTCATTGGATAATGCAGAGAATTAAAGTGAAATTAAAAACAGTGTTTATAACTGAAATGGAAAAATAATCATTTGGATAATTTAAATATTTAAATTCAAAAATGAATTTAAATTGGGGATTGGGAATCATGTTAATATGGAACGAGGAAATTATTCCAATGGTTGGAATAAGAACTGAAATAAAATAAATCCCTATGGATTTATTATTTGAATTCGATTTAATCGAATTAATTTAAATAAATATTTTTAGAAAAAGAAAAATATTTGAAAATATTTGGATTGTATTGAATAGAAGTAAAATTTTAAAAATATGAAAATTAATTCATTGTATATATATAATTTATTATAAATAAAGTATTCCAAATATAGAAATTTGGTTTCAAATGGGTTTTGAAAGGGAACCTGTTTAATGTATAAAACAAGGAACAAAATTTATAAACAATGTTTATAAAGTGGAATAACTATCATGGGATAAATGTGGAATTATAAATTCAAGTATGAATTTGAAAGTAAATTGGAAATCGTTTCGAAAAGGGAACGACGGTTTTTATTTCGGAATTCGGAATATAAACTGAATTGGAAAAATCCAAAGAATATATATATATTTAGAATTCAATTTCAAGAATTCTATATAATAATTTGTTTCTAATGGAATTAGAAAATAATAACAAAAATGGAGTTGTAACTGAATTGATAACTAAGTAATGGAAAATCGACGATTAGAGATAATCGGAAATATTAAGTAGGATTTGAAAACTGGATTTGATATATATATATATATATATATAAAATATATTAGAATAGAGTTGAAATTTATTATAAATGAAGTTTAAACGTTTATATTTAAATATAATTAAAACGAACTCGCCGCAGCACGGTAGTTCGTAAATTGGCGTTTCGAACTTCAATTAAGTATATACAACCCAATTTCAGTCGGAATTCTTTGAAACAAGAATCGTCAGGACCGATTGAATAATAGTTTTCTAATGGAAGAGAAGAATCTGGATTTCATCTTATAGATTTTGAGTTATGTCAAAATCAAATTTTAAGAAAAACAGCGCTATAACCATTTTAAAACCCTAACGGTTTATTTAAATTTATAAAAGGGTTTTAAGCAAATAAAATCCGAATCTTCATTAGAAAAATTTGGATTTTGAGTTGTAAAATATATCTAAACTCAAGTGGAGTAACGAAATGATTTTTGAAACAAAATCAAATCGGATGTTTACTTGCTGAATATAATTAACTAATTTGAAGAAAATTTAGTTAATGGAAATTTTAAATCGAATTGGACTTTGGATCAGAAAAAGGGTTTGTAAATTCATATTCGAAATCGAATATGTAATTTGAAATAGAAATGGCATTCGATTGTTTGATAAACAAATTAATATATATTTGAACGTGAGATGTTCAAATAAAAAGTGAAATGGACAAAAGAGCTAATTAAAGAATAAATTTGCAAATTGAGTTAAAAAGGCCATATTGAGTTGGAATAATTTAGGAATGGACGTATATGAGTTAGAAAGGCATGGGATGAAGTGTATGAAGATTATAATTTGTGTGCCCAACAAAAAGGTACACGTTTAAAGTCTATATGAGATTTTATGCGCCGAATCGGCAAGCCGCTTGGCTTTTTGATTTTCTTTTTGAATGGAAAGGGTCCACAGAGGCGTTTTATAGTTGTACCAAGTGACGCGTACAAAGGGGGTTATGGAGAAATTTTCCGGAAATTTAAGGAGTTAGAATATTTTTAAGAAAATTGGATAACTAGAAAATCGATATATCAATATATATTGAATTTGTTAAGGAAACGAACTTAAAATTAGAATATTGTAAACGAAAAGGAAATATATAATTATATATGGTAAAAAAATAGAATAGAGAATCATATATACATTTTAAAAATGAATAAATGGGTTTTTATGATATTGATTATTCAAGATAAGCAGTCTTGTCCGTTTTGAAGTTAAGAATGTTATTCAGTCAAGGCCTGAGATGTAGTTATACCCCTACTTGATTGATTTCATTTTAACCGATAAATAGCAACATTCAGTCTCGAATATCAATGATAGAATAAGGGTTAGTGAATGCAGTATTGTGGGTTTTTTGTAACAATGTTTTAAACAACATTTGTTTTAACCCAAGTAAGTGAAAATTTGGGAATATAATAATAAATAATTCCTGAGTATAGAAATAAATGAATGGTCATGTAAGAGGTAAGTAATTGGAATGTTTTCCAATTATAAATTGAATATATTTTCTAAGTATAGAAAATAATAGAAGAAGATATATGGAAATGTTTTCCAAATAGCATAAGAGGCCAAGATGATTATCGAAAATACCGTGTTAATGAATATGGATAAGGAAATGGAGAATTGTTTTAATTAATGAAATATTAATTAAAAGGCCCAGTAATTTGTTTGATGCTTTGAATGAATGTTTGTTTTTCTTCGACAGTTAAATAACCGACTATCGAAGTGTTTTCCAATATCGTTGTCAATATAGAGAGACCGGTTGGATTATTATCCGAGAACCACTCCGTATTGGCAGTAGCATTGTGAATCAGATTATATGAAGATAATTGAAGATGGAGTAGAGTGCAAGGGCTTTTTCTATTAATAGAAATTGTGCCTTCGGTTTCATCCAATCCCGGAACGAACGTATATTGACGAATGTTTGACAGAGTAATTACAGTGATCCCATAGTTGTTCTGTACAAATATATATGGTGGCGGAGAACTTATTCTCTTAGCATAATATCCAGAATATATTTGTGAAAATCAATTAATGATTAACGGATTTGACAATGTGGCATTCAAAGTGATTGTGCTATTAATGAATGATAAGTAATCGTAGCCTCAGGCCTCAACAACCAGGAAATGACAAAAATCGGGCAGGCAGCATGGCTATGTGGGTAGCTTCCATTAGGGTGTATTATCACCTATCTAGAGAAATTCATTTAGTTCCTTATTCTATTCGATGCTGTCCCATTCGGGAAAACGGTTGCTGATTCCAATCGTTGGTGATATACATTCGATACACTTAAGCGAAATGAGTGGTCGGTCATGTGTGGCTGGGTTACAAGATATTCTTGTTGAACCCAGTGTATTCTCCTCTAGAGATACACTATCGGAAGGTGGTTCCATACGTTGTCATTGTTGGAAATTCATTACCCAATAAGTGCTCGCGGTTTTGATTGTATATTATATATATGTGGAGCGTGAGATGAAAGCATTCCACTAGATTGTTACTTACTTGATTTAGACACTATTATAATATCAAAGAGTTTTGATATAAAGATTATCGTTTCTTTCAAAAGGATTTTTGAAAGTTAAATCAAGTGTTTTGGATTCTCATAAGGGAAAAACATGTTCCGTGTTTACGGCGTGGTCTTATGAGATATCATTTATTTTCTCAAACTGTTTTAAATTGTTTACTCATACTAATCCCATGATTGACCCAGAGTTTATTTTGTTTTGTTTTACCTAAACTCTTGGGCGCCATAATTTGTACGGGCAGTCAAGTAGTTCAGGATTTTATAGATCTATCTAAAGGAGCTTGGAGCAGGAGGCTTCATTGTTAGATATATAATATTTTTATTTCCCTTATGTTGTAAGTATAGTACTCTGATAATGGTATGTTATACAGTTAAAATTTTGTATTTCAAAAGTTATGATATATTATATTTTGTTCCGCTACGATGTGAGATTCTGTGTTGTTATTTCTGTTCTTCTTCTACCATTTTCTGCTAAAAAAAATGACTCATATTTCTGTGATATTTGCGTTGGACGTGTGATGTATGTAGTCAACTCAAATAATACGTATTTGCGGTTAGTTACAGTTGGTATCAGAGCTTAGGTTGAGCGAATACCTTGGCTTTGGTGGGATATGATCGTTAGAGATAGGGTCAGTAGTACCCTAGAATGAGTTGAGTGTATTATACGAGATCGTGTATTTATTAATTGATATAAAAAAATTGTTTTATGTTGTGTTGGCTAGTCTGTTGAGTGGTTTATGAATTCTGGTTGAATCGTGGGATGCCACGATGTCGATAAGAGTTTGCAAACACTTGAACAAAAAAATTCGACATGATATATTTTTAAAGTGGGTAAATGAAATAATTTTACCTAAGATTCTTTTTTGATATAGAAAGAATAATTTTCTAAAATTATTATAATATGGATGCATTGGTTGTTATTATTATAATCCAATGAGATTATAAAATTGAAATGGTCATGCATAACCAAATAGAATTTGTATAAGAATGAAATATACAAGTGAGATGAACTGGGATTGAATTCAAACCAGAATTTAGAATTTAATCCTGGGAAGTTGGAAAATATTTTTTGAAGTATATTAAAATGATATAACTTTGTTTTGGAAGGGTTTTTGAATAAAAATCATCTTGAAATGGATTTTGAAATTGCTAAAGCATTGAACTCACTTCAGTGGTTGGAAAATAATTCTGATAATGACTGCAGCATTATCAGTATTCATTTTCGAGTTTCTAAGCGATGGTGTAACGAGCCGGAAAAAGTCGATCTTGGTTATCCGATATACAACACATATCGAACATCCAAGGATCGAAAATACCGGTAGTTAATGAAAGAAATTAGAGGGTGAGAATAGATAATATATAAACTTAGAATAGAAGAAGAAGAAGATACAACATCAGAGTAATGCGAATCTTACAACGGAACGAACAATTTATAATAGATAACATATCCTTGAAATAAAATCAATATATGTGTACAATAACATTATCAGAATAACAACATACAACACAACGGAAATAACTATAGCTATACAATCTTAAAGCCTCCTGCTCCAAGATCTTCCAGTATATCTGTAAATCCCGACTATTTGACTACCCGTACAAAATTGGGCACCCAAGAGTTTAGGGAAAACAAAAGAAAATAAACTCCGGGTCAGTCATGGGACTGGTATGAGTAAAACAGTTTAAAACAGTTTGAACAAGTAAACGATATCTCATAAGACCATGCCGTATAACGGAACGGGTTTTTCCTTTATGAGAATCCAAATTATCTTTATATCAAATACCTTTTGATATTATAATAATGTCTATCAACCACAATATAATAATCAACTAGCAGAAACTCTTTCATCTCACGTTCTACATATATAGTATACAATCAAAACCGCAAGCACGTATTGGGTAATGGATTTCCAACTATGACAAGGTATGGAACCACATTTTGCTAGTGTATCTCTAGAGAGGAATACACTAGGTTCAACAAGAACATCTTGCAACCCGGCCACATATGACCGACCACTCATTTCGCTGAGTGTATCGAATGTATATCACCAACAGTTGGGATCAGCAACCGTTTCCCGAATGGGACAGCATCAACAATAGATTTTTAGAAGTAAATGAAATTCTAGATCAGGTGATTATACACCCTAATAGGTGTGACCTACATAGCCATGCTGCCTGCCCGATTTTTGTCATTTCCCAGTTGTGAGGCTAGAGGCCACGCTTATCTCTGACAGATCACACAATTATTCACTTTGGATG
The DNA here is from genome assembly GCA_030737875.1 of Allium sativum. Lineage (NCBI taxonomy): Eukaryota > Viridiplantae > Streptophyta > Magnoliopsida > Asparagales > Amaryllidaceae > Allium > Allium sativum. Next base: position 684,720,670 of record CM060924.1, read on the forward strand.
TCACATCGTCATACCCGCCAAATCACAAATTGTTTTCCCCCAAAATACCACGGGTATATAGCTAAGAGAAACAAATTCCTCTTCGACCAAACGTGAATACGTTTGAAGAGATCAACTTACGCGTTCTATTAGATATACTCTGTCAAACATTCTTCCATGCAGGTCGTCCTGGGACTGGACAAACCGAAGGCACTATTCAGTACATCCATCTTAGGCAATCTTTACCTAAGATTTATACAATAGCCCTTGCACTTTAATCCATCTTCAATTATCTTTAGCATATATGTTTCACAACACTTATGCCAATACGGAGTGGTTCTTCGGATAAAAATCCAACCGGTCTCTCCATATTAACAACATTAAAATGGTCAAAAACTTCGATAGTCGGTGAGTTAACTATCAAAGAAAAACACGTGTGCAAACAACCATATTATTTCCAAATGGAAATTATATCGATCAATCAACATTTAACATTTATCTCTCAATTTAACTTATTCATTTTTCATCTCCTGTTTCCATATATTCAACATTTCTTATTTTCTAAATTTAGAAAATATACGTTATTAACAATGGAAAACATTTCCATTTCTCGTTTTCTATATTAGAAAACATTTCTGATTCTCATTTGGAAAACATTTCCAAAGCTCCTTCATTTGGTTTAAACAGATGTTTAAATAAAACATCGCGGTGCCAACTCAAACCATTTACTAAATTCACTTAACCATCATTCTCTATCAAACCTTACCATTTCTTAGTTAAGAAGGAGGTCAATCAAGTTGGGATACAATTACCTCTCAGACCTTAACTGAACAACGTTTTAACTTCGAAATAGTCAAATCTTATCTTTTAAACCTTTAACAAACTTCCTTACGTAATTCTCTTTCGAATAATCTCTATTTGATAACTCCTCCTTTCGAATAACTATATTCGATAATCTATCTTACGAATAACTAGACTTGAAAACCTTTCTTCGAATAAACTATATTCGATTAACTCTATTCAATTAACTCTTATCAATTAACTCTATTGGATTAACTCTTTTGATTTAACTCTAATCGATTAACTCTTTTTGATTAACTCTATTGGATTAACTCTTTTCACTTAACTCCTATCGAATAAACTATATTCGATAACTCCTTTAATTCTGTTAGAATAAACTATATTCGATTAAATCCCTTAATTCTATTCGAATAAAATATATTCGATTAACTCCTTTAATTCTATTCGAATAAACTATATTCGATTAACTCCTTTAATTCTATTCGAATATACTATATTCGATTTACTCCTTTAATTCTATTCGAATAAACTATATTCGATTTACTCTAATTCTATTCGAATAAACTATATTCGATTTACTCATTTTGAATAACTAGATTCGATAACTCCTTTCGAATACCCAGTATTCGATTAACTCACTTCAAATAGACAATATTTGATTAACTCACTACGAACAACCAATATTCGATAACTTCTCTTCGAATAAATTATATTCGATAATCTTTCTTACGAATAACTAGATTTGATTACTCTTCTCGAATAAACTATGTTCGATAACTCTTCTCTTCGAATAAATTATATTCGATAATCTTTCTTACAAGTAACTAGATTCGATTACTCTTCTCAAATAAACTATATTCAATATCTCTTCTCTTCGAATAAATTATATTCGATAACTCTTCTCGAATTAGCGATATTCGATTACTCTACTCGAGTTACTCCATTTGAATAATTCAAACTGGTTAACACTAACTGGTTAACTCTAACTGATTAACTCTAAATGGTTAACTCTAACTCTAACTGGTTAAATCTAACTGATTAACTCTAACTGGTTAACTCTAACTGATTAACTCTAACTGATTAACTCTAACTGATTACCTCTAACTCTAACTGGTTAACTCTAACTCTAATCGATTAACTCTAATCGAATAACTAATATTCGATTAATTCATTTCGGTTAACTCGTTCGGATTAACTCCTTTGATTTATTCCTTTGAAATATCTCCTTTGATTAACTCCTTTGGATTAACTCCTTTGATTAATTCCTTTGAATTATCTCCTTTGAATCATTTCCTTTTGAATCATCTCCTTTGATTATCTCCTTTTCTATTTGTTTACTTAACAAATAACTATTCCCTTTTCAATTCTATTTATTTAACAAATAAATATTTCTTTTATCTTTTCTATTTATTTAACAAATAAATATTTTTTTATCTTTTCTATTTATTTAACAAATAAATATTTCCTTTACAACATTCTATTTATTTCCTATAAATAAATATTTCCATTAAATCTATTTGTAAATGTTTTGCAAATACTTCCTTTTAAATTCAATTTGTAAATGTTTTACAAATATTCCTTTTCTATCTTTCTATTTTATTTGTAAATGTTTTACAAATTTTTCTCTTTCTATTTGTTTTTGCAAATATCTTCCTTTATATTTGTTTTACAAATATATTTACTATAAATAAATATTTCCATTTATTTGTTTTACAAATAATTTCCTTTATATTTGTTTTTCAAATATTTTCCCTTATATTTGTTTTTACAAATATATTCTTTTTAACTCTTTGATTTTATACTTATTTCCTTTTATAAAATCCTTCTCCTTTTATATAGAAAATCCATTGATTTTCTATAAATAATTTATTTTCACAGTATACTTTGAAAATTCCCTTTTTACATCCCAGTCTTACGGTATTTACAATACCAAATAACAGTGAGCGATATCATTCAAACACAAATAATCAACACAGATTATTAGCACATCATATATCGCAATATATGTAACAAAACAATATTTTATATATTGAGGAACCCAGTTGGGTCCCTCCAACCTGTTTCCCTGCATCACAGATGTTAAACAATATAATCAACATCCATTTTATTTCGATATGAAATATTCTGATAAACAGAATCAATATTTGATTTATGATCTATATATATCGTTATCTTTATTTTCAACCAGTACATAAGAAATTCAACCAACAGTTAACACACAACAATCAACATATAATTATCAGTTCTAAGAATACGTTATAAAAATATAACTGTTCAGAGTTGGTGAGTTTTACTCACATTGGACTGTTATCATTAAAAACGATTAATAGTCTTCGATTTAAACAAAAAATTTATTTTGCAATTAATTTGTAACGAGCTTCGATTCACTCCCCATCAGTTCCATCGTGTAGCGCTCGTCCATACGATCTTAACGGATCTGACCGTTCGTGATTCTGATATCGTATGACCCAGATATAACAATTTCAAGTTAGTACTTTATAAACTTAAAATTAAACTAAATTTAAGTTATAAATACACTCAAATAGATTTGGGCCTCACAGATCCTTACCGGCCCACTACCCTCCACGTCCTCAAACATCTCCTTCCGAAAAGCAAAAACCGTGATCAGCTCCCTCTCCTCAATGGCCATTGCCGCACCATTCTCCACCTCTTTCTCGATCATCTCTCCACCGAACTCCTCAAGGCCACCGCCATTGAACTCCACTTCATCTCCTCTTTCTCCTCATATAAACATCATTCAACTCATCACCATCCATCAAAATCCGTCGTTCGGAACTCTTGGACTGCTCAGATAAAGACGCGACCCTTTTTCTCCATAAACTCCATGAAAATTTGCCAATACATGCGACATCACTTCACAAATCTCAAAACAGTACTCGTTTCCTTCATCAGCGCTTTCATTCCAAGATAATATGAACCCTAGGTTCGAAGAAATCACTGTAAATTTCCCAACGTACAGTAGAACGATCGAACCCAGCGAAATTGATATGAACGTGAAGAGTACGTTGACAGGAATCTGAATATACATCTATCCTAATTTATAGGATTTTATCTTTATTTGTTTTGAATTTAAAACTTTGAAATTTTTTTTGTAGAAAATACTAAGAATCGGCGTCGTGATTTTTAGGTGTTAAGGAGGAAACGTTTAGAGCTTATTTATAGTGGGAATTCTCTTAGATATTTTAGAGAAGATATTTTTGATAGATATTTATATATGTAATCAATTATATTCATGTCACGTGTTTAAAAATCCCTGTGATCACATACAATACCCAAAAATCACGAAAATGGGCATGCAGCTACAGTTCAACATTACGGTCCTAACAAAATTGGTTTCGTCGAATTTCGACTCCATTTGCTCACACAACGTATTTTTAACTATCAAAATATCAACTGTTCTCCACATTAAAATTCCGTACGGCCACATACTAACTTCAAAAATCACGAAAATTGAAATCTAACAATAATTTAATATTACGAATCCAAAAAAATTGGTTTCGTCGAATTTGGAGGTCGTTTGAAAAACTGGCTATTTTTAAAGCTCTAAAAATCCATTTAAATATATAAATATATTTAAAAACAATTAAATTTAATATTTAAAAATAAATATTATCGTACATATTCACAGTGGAATACCATATAGCTCCACCAGGATTTTGCAACTCGATATTCAAATCCCGGTTGAATCGATATTCAAATTCCTTATATATATCGTTACAAATTATAAAGGAATTACATAGCGACTTTTCTAAAATTTGATTTGGACATAAATCAAAATCTACACAATGAAATCCCAATTTTTTTCTTCCATTAGAAAAATACACTTCACCAGCTCCTAACGTTTCTTATTTCACAGAAATCCGATTTAAAACGAACCCTGTATATTCAGTTGAAGTTCAAATTGCTAAATCGCAAACTGCCGCGCCATTTCGAGCTCGATTATAATTATAATATAATTTATACATTCAACCATTGTTAATTAAATATATTCGCTAATATAATTCAACTCTAAACTAAATTATACATTATAATTTGTCTAGTTCACATTATATTGTGAATTCCACTAATTCTGATTATTTCAGAATTAAATATATTATTTAATTATTATTTTAATTAAATATTCACTATTATTTAATTCAACGACCAAATTAAATTCTCTGAATCCCTATTTAAATAATTAAATAAATTAATTATATCGCTGAAAAATGTGGGTCGTTACAGATGGATGGATACTTTAGAAAACTTTTAGTGGAAATTTGTTTCAAAGAAAACAAGTTATTTTGGAAAATTCAAATGTTTTGAATTTGAGATGACTATAAATATATGAATATATTTATGTGATTTCAGAAGTGATTTGAAATGAAAACCCGAGAATTTGAATTCTGGAATTTAAATTTAACTTAAGCAAGTTAAAGGGGTCGAAGTGAATAAATTTAATAGAATCCATTTGGATAAATTGGTGTTGCACCAATATGAATGGAATATGAATTGGATGTGAATACATTGGTCATAAATCATTCAGATTAAATGAATGAAGGTACGTATGATGCGCAATATGATTGGAAATCAAAAGTTTGGTTGGAATTAAATTTGTTGAAATAAGAAATGTTGAGTTTCAACAAAGTGAAAATTTGAAAAGTTAATAGGTTCGAAGTATTTCTCCTATATTAGTAATTTCAAGGACGAAATTCTTTTAAGGGGGAAGAATGTGACGATCGGGATTTTTGAACAAATTATTTTAAATATTTAATATGGTTTTAAATATTAAATTGAAAATATAAAAGAATTTTTGTATTGAGTTATCGATTTAAAAATCGAAATATGGTTTATTTCGAATATATATCATCATCGTAGTATGAAAATGAATTTAATTGAATTCAAAATTTAATTCTGAATTGAAAACAGTTCAGATGATCAATACAAGATTCTGTTTGTATTAGAATAATAATATTAATTTATTATCGAGGAATTTATTGTTTTGAATTAAATTTATAATGATTTAAATTAATATCTTCCCTATATAATCGAATTGGACTTCGAAACTTGTCCCAGTGTGTCCACAATAGTGGTATGACCCAAGAAAAGCCTATTGTTGGGCTCAAATTGGAGTTGAAATCAACGTGATGATTTAGAATTTAAAGGATACGAGTTTTAATTAAAATTAAAATAGAGTATAATAATTTAAAAAAAAATTCACTCCTTCCTTCCTAAGTAAAAATAGTACACTGTAAACCTATCCCCTATACTGTACTTTGCGCATAGACCTTTTCCTTAAGATCTAAGTATTCAAATCTATAAAACCGCTCCTGCCATTTTCCATTTTCTTTTGGCAATTGAACTTGAAAACTTCAAAATGGAAATTCTCTCTTCTCTAAAATACAAATGGCCGACGCGAATCAATTTCAAACAGTATAGGAATCGTGAGCCCCTTCTCTCACAGCCGATCCAAAGTCGTTATCCTCAATCAAACCTAAAGCTTCTAAAACAAATAAAAATGGCCCCCAATATTGCGAGCCCCTACTGTCGAAATCAAATCAAGTCATTCTTATTAAAGAAGAAAAATCGAGATCGTGATTTGTAATCCAGACTGCGAGGCCAGAAGGTGCGATGTTATTCCGCTAGTGGAAGTCTTCTAAATCGAACGAGGTTGCAAGTTGGGAACGGGAAGAAGCGGTCTTTGACATCACCGATGGACGCGATGAATGGTAGTATGGTTTTTAGTGATGTCAGGTTTAGGATGAGCGACATTAGATGGAGGAAACTGGAGCGAATATCAAAGAAGCTACTCAGGTTAGGGAAGACGATGGTGGGGGAAGTCCGTTCTCGCTATCCACGGTGACATCAGTGAAACGACGAGGAGGTTGATCAATGTTTGCTTGAAAGATATAATTAGGTACGTGATGTTTTAAATTTGCTAATGCCAGTATTAGGGCGTGGATAATTGTGGTTATTCCTTCTAAAAAGTGAGAATGGTAGAACTCGAGTTAGTGATTTAGTGAAAGGGAAGATTGATCTATTCTTTGGTTTGACAGTTGTTATTTTGTGAAGAAGGCAAAGTTCAGTCAATTCCGGTTTTGGGCGATGGGTAGGGCGACATGATTTGGGGAGATTTTGGGGGAAGTTTGGACACTGAAAGTGTTGATTCCATTTTATTGATTGAGAGGTGGTGTCTTTTTCACAGGTTGGCTTGGACGTAAGCTAAGGCGATAGTGGTTAAAAGGAGGGAGATCGTTCGAAGCCTGTAAGTAAGAAGAAGATGTTACCGACAACTTAATAACATGATTAAGGTAAAAAAATTAATTTTTTAACTTTTATTTAATAAATTAATGTGTATATAAAGTATATCAAAAATTATAACACTTGCATACGTTAACAGTTTCGACGAGAAACGAAATTCACTAAAATCATAAGGGCCTAAACTTTACAGTGGAAGTGGTTTTGAAACGGTTGGACTCGATCGGAATTAGATTGGAATTGATTACGGAAATAAAATCAGGTGAGTAAATCTCACTCAAAATTCACTATTTAGAATTATTTTTAATCATTAAAAATAATTGTTGGTTGCTTCGATGCATTTAAATATTTTTGTGGCTATTATAGAAATATATATAAGTTATTTAGGATTGGTGTTTGTGGTTATTATATATATATATATTGGTGATTGGATTCCTGTAGTATCATTAGCGGATGCCCGCAGTATCATTAACGGATGACCCAATACGCCCCACCTATGATAGTGGATGACCTTCTATACCGCGATATCCTGCCCCGAAGTAGGAAGGGTATTATTTATGTTAGCTAACATCTGAGGATGCAGGAAAACAGGTTGGAGGAATCTAACTGGATTCCTCAAAATTTATTATTGTTTGTTTTCATATATATGTTATCATACATGATGAGTTGATTGATAATTGGGTGGTTTGACTGTTTAAATATCACTGGGGCCTGGATATTGATTTATAAAAAATATCATAAAAAGGATATTTTGAGATTAGAAAGGGAAATCTATTTTTCTAAAAATAGAATTCGAATTCTGAATGGACTAGAAATATTAACTTGTTTTGAATAAATAAAAAAAGTATTGAATTTATAAACGATGTTTATAAATTAAATAATACCGGAAATTGAAGTGATGGATTTATAAATGATGTTTATAAACTAAATAACACAGGAAACTGAAGTAAATTTGTAAATGGTGTTTATAAATAAAATGGAATTATTTCATTGGATAATGAAGAGAATTAAAGTGAAATTAAAAACAGTGTTTATAACTGAAAAGGAAAAATTATCATTTGGATAATTTAAATATTTAAATTCAAAAATGAATTTAAATTGGGGATTGGGAATCATGTTAATAAGGAACGAGGAAATTATTCCAATGGTTGGAATGAGAATTCAATTAAAATAAATCCCTATGGATTTATGATTTGAATTCGATTAGATCAAATTGATTTAAATAAATATTTTTAAAAAAGGGAAAATATTTGGATTGTATTGAATAGAAGTCAAATTTTAAAAATATGAAAATAAATTCACTGTATATTTTTTTTATTATAAATAAAGTATTCCAAATATAGAAATTTGGTTTCAAATGGGTTTTGAAAGGGAACTTGTTTAATGTATAAAACAAGGAAGAAAATTTATAAATGATGTTTATAAAGTGGAATAACTATCATGGGATAAATGTGGAATTATAAATTCAAGTATGAATTTGAACGTAAATTGGAAATCGTTTCAAAAAAAACAACGGTTTTTATTTCGAAACTTGGAATATAAACTAAATTGGAAAAATCCAAAGGATACATATTTAGAATTCAATTTCATGAATTCTATATAATAATTAATTTCTAATGGAATTAGAAAATAATAACAGAAATGGAGTTATGATTGAATTGATAACTAAGTATTGGAAAATCGACAATTAGAGATAATCAGAAATATTAAGTTGGATTTGAAAACTTGATTTAATATATATATATATATATATAATATTAGAATGGAGTTGAAATTTAAAATGAAGTTTAAACGTTTATATATAAATATAATTAAAACAAACTCGCTGCAGCACGACTGTTCGTAAATTGGCGTTTAGAACTTCAGTTGAGTATATAAAACCTAATTTAAGTCGGAGTTCTTTGAAACAAGAATTGTCAGGACCGATTGAATAATAGTTTTCTAATGGAAGAGAAAAATCTGGATTTCATCTTATATATTTTGAGTTATGTCAAAATCAAATTTTCAGAAAACTAGCGCTATACCATTTTAAAACCCTAACGGTTTATTTAAATTTATAAAAGGATTTTAAGCAAATAAAATTGGAATCTTCATTAGAAAAATTCAGATTTTGAGTTATAAAATATATTTGAACTCAAGTGGAGTAATGAAATGATTTTTGAAACAAAATCAAATCAGATGTTTAATTGCTGAATATAATTGACTAATTTGAAGAAAAATTAATTAATGGAAATTTTAAATCGAATTGGACTTTGGATCAAAAAAAGGGTTAGTAAATTCATATCCAAAATCAAATATGTAACTTGAATTAGAAATAGCATTTGATTGTTCTATAAACAAATTAATATATATTTGAACATAAGATGTTCAAATAAAAAGTGAAACGAACAAAAGAGCTAATTAAAGAATAAATTTGCAAATTGAGTTAAAATGGCCAGATTGAGTTGGAATGATTTGAATGGACGTATATGAGTTACACAGGCGTGGGATAAAGTGTATGAAGATTATAATTTGTGTGTCCAACAAAAGGGTACACGTTTAAATCCCATATGAGATTTTATGCGCCGAATCAACAAGCTGCTTGGCCATTTGATTTTCTTTTTGAATGGAAAGGGTCCAGAGAGGCATTTTGTAGTTGTACCAAGTGACCCGTACAAAGGAGGTTATGGAGAAATTTTCTGGAAATTTAAGGAGTTAGAATTTTTTTAAGAAAATTGGATAACTAGAAAATCAATATATATTGAATTCGTTAAGGAAACGAACTTAAAAATAGAATATTGTAAACAAAAAGTAAAACTATAATTATATATAGTAAAAAATAGAATAGAGAATCATATATACGTTTTAAAAATGAATAAATGGGTTTTTATGATATTGATTATTCAAGATAAACAGTCTTGTCCATTTTGAAGTTAAGAATGTTATTCAGTCAAGGTCTAAGAGGCAATTATACCCCAACTTGATTGATTTCATTTTAACCGATAAATAGCAAGATTCAGTCTTGAATATCAATGATTGAATAAAGGTTAGTGAATGCAGTATTGTGGATTGTTTGTAACAATGTTTGACACAACATTCGTTTTAACCCAAGTAAGTGATAATTTGGAATTATAATAATAAATATTTCCTGAGTATAGAAATAAATGAATGGTTGTGGAAGAGATAAGTAATTGGAATGTTTTCCAATTATAAATATAATATAATTTCTAAGTATAGAAAATAAAAGAAGATGATATATGGAAATGTTTTCCAAATAGCGTAAGAGGCCAAAATGATTACCGAAAATATCGTGTTAACGAATATGGATAAGGAAATGGACAAGTGTTTTTATTCATGAAATATTAATTAAAAGGCCCATTGATTTGTTTGATGCTTTGAATGAATGTTTGTTTTTCTTCGATAGTTAAATAACCGACTATCAAAGTGTTTTCCAATATCGTTGTCAATACGGAGAGACCGGTTGGATTATTATCCAAGAACCGCTCTGTATTGGCAGTAGCGTTGTGAATCAGATTATATGAAGATAATCGAAGACGGAGTAGAGTGCAAGGGCTTTTTCTATTAATAGAAATTGTGCCTTCGGTTTTGTTCAATCCGAGAACGAACGTATATAGAGGAATGTCTGACAGAGTAATTCCACAGATCCCATATGTTGTTCTGCACAAATATATATGGTAGCGGAGAATTTATTATCTTAGCATAATATCCAAAATATATTTGTGCTAATCAATTAGTGATTAACGGATCTGACAATGTGGCATTCAAAGTGATTGTGCTATCAGTGAATGATAAGTAATCGTAGCCTCAGGCCTCAACAACCAGGAAATGACAAAAATCGGGCAGGCAGCATGGCTATGTGGGTAGCTTCCATTAGGGTGTATTATCACCTATCTATAGAAATTCATTTAATTCCTTATTCTATTTTATGCTGTCCCATTAAGGAAAACGGTTGCTGATCCCAACCGTTGGTTATGTACATTCGATACACTTAAGCGAAATGAGTGGTCGGTTATGTGTGGCCGGGTTACAAGATGTTTTTGTTGAACCCAGTGCATTCTCCTCTAGAGATACACTATCGGAAGGTGGTTCCGTACCTTGTCATAGTTGGAAATTCATTACCTAATAAGTGCTCGAGGTTTTGATTGTATGTTATATATATGTGGAGCGTGAGATGAAAGCGTTCCACTAGATTGTTATTTACTTGATTTAGACACTATTATAGTATCAAAGAGTTTTGATATAAAGATTATCATTTCTTTCAAAAGGATTTTTGAAAGTTAAATCAAGTGTTTTGGATTCTCATAAGGGGGAAAACTCATTCCGTGTTTACGGCGTGGTCTTATGAAATATCGTTCATTTTCTCAAACTGTTTTAAATTGTTTACTCATACCAGTCCCATGACTGACCCAGAGTTTATTTTGTTTTATTTTACCTAAAGTCGTGGGTGCCCAAATTTGTACGGGCAATCAAGTAGTTTAGGATTTTACAGATCTATCTAAAGGAGCTTGGAGCAGGAAGCTTCAGTGTTAGATATATAATATTTTTATTTCCGCTGTTTTGTAAGTATTTGTAACGACCCAATATTTTTGACCGTTCAAATCGACAATAAACCACACATGTCGACCCGAACAAATCGCAAATGCAGGTAGTTATTGGGCAAAGAAGAAAAAGAAATAAAGAAGAGAAAAACCAATCACAGAACCTCACAGCGGAAGGACAACATATAATAAACAAATAGCAGTTTAGAAGCAGTTGAAATGTATATACATAGACTATAACCTTCAATGATTATCAGAGTTACATATACATACAGCTGTACATAATAAGTAGCGGAAATAATGCAGCGGAAATACTTATGTTTGATATATATATATCAAATCCTCGTCTTCGTCCTCTAAGCGATTGAGATCTTCGCTAACTGCAACTTCTGCTGACCCGAGCATATTGCATAAAAGAAAACACAACAAACACTCGGATCAGCACTAAATCATTTCATATTAGTCAAATCAAAATACGAAATAACATCAGTGTCATGGGTACAGTAACTCAAGAGATGTTACGGGATTTTTCCATCTCTCAAGGATCCGTTAAACTAATACATATATAATATAGTACGCTATTATGATAGTGTCTATCCAGTAAAGTATAAATACTGAAAATAGCGTAAGCGGGATTACCATATTACCCTTACGCCGTTTATATGCATCAACAGTCTATACGGTACCGTAAATTCACCGTACTGGTGTTATCAGAGGGCACTCCATAGAAGGAAATGCTAAATCAAAATCGTATGGGGCTCGATATGGATATATATGACAAGGCACTCGAGGCAATGCCCAGGGTAGGATTCTACCAATTGCACTCCCGGACCGGTGGTAACGCATAGCAGCCACTACCGCCCACCTCGGAACACACTCCCAAAGTCATAAATGGGCCCAAATCGTCATCATCATAGTCATAGAAATATTTTTGAAGAAGTGTGTCTGATCAAAGGTGCTACCTCAGTTAGTCACGGTATAGCTTCTGTTTTAGTCATTCCAATTCTGACCCGAAGGTCAGGGCTATTTCATCATCGATCATCTTCTTCAATTCAATAATCGCCTCCAAGTCATCATACTCAATCTGGATACGTCATAACGTTCATAGTTGTCAAAGTGGTATCAACACCGACAGAGAGTATGCCTTATGTCGACTCCGGTCTCTTTAACAACCAACGCTTACATCTTTTCACATCGGTTGGTTCTTTTACATTTCAATGGTTCGCTTTCATCTCAAAATATCATATTTTGTTTCGAACCACATCTATATTCAGTAGAATAAAATTTCATATCAAAATACCATAAATCATACCAAACTGATTTTATTCTAAATTAGAATATTTTTCCATATCCTTATATTATAACCATATAATATTACAAAATCGACTCATATTCAAGTAGAGTATTCCACATCAGAGATTATAGTTATTTCAATCGATTTATGTTCGGAATCCATTCATATTCAATTAGAATATATATTTCATAATTACTCCTTTTAAATCTCTTAGGAGATCCATTTATATTCGAGAAGAATATAATTCATACTTCCATATAAAGTCATTTTAAATCGGTTCATTTATTCAAATAGGATGAATTATTATCTCAACTCCATTTGAACCAGCAGTTCAATTCAACATTCTCCATTCGGAAGGAAATTTACAAATTCAAAAATACTTGTAAAATAAATGTTTATAAGAAACCTTATATAATAGATATATAGGTAAAATATAAAAATTACAATAAATAAAGAATTTAAATATTACGTATACACATAAATTAAAAGTTTACTAGATAGTTTGAAAAAAAAATTATAAGGGAAAAGTTATTTATAATAAAATAGTTTATAGGTAAAGGTTAATAATAAAAGTTTAAGGCAAGAATAATTTATTTGAAATCAAATGTGTAAATAAATAAATAAATAAATAAATATATAAAATTTTCTTTAACCATAATCTTCCTTCCAAATTTCAAATGCTTAAATCTATACCCCAACCTCAATGGAGTCCCTAGTTCAAAATCTTGTTTCAAACGCCATTCAACCCAAATCTTCCAATTTAGGGAAATATAACTATATTCATGATAAGTTTAAACAACTTCGAGTACCCTCGATTGTGTTTATTCCACATTAAATTCAATAAGAATTTATTAACTCGAGTCCACCCGATTATTTGAAATAAATTCCAAATCATATAAAATTCAAATTTTAAACCTTTAAATTTGTTCGGGAAATTTCCTTAACCATTTCAAATAACATTCCAGATTCAGATCTTCAAAGAAGAAAAATATTTATCGAAAAATCGATATATTCCTTAAATGAAATTTCCATCAATAAAATTTGAATATTTAAAATCATTTAACCAACCGATGTCCATATATAATTTGCTATCCTATGGCCAAGTGATTTTAAATTTAAATTTCTTGATATTCAGGGATGGATCTATCATTTTGATCCAAATCAGGGTCACAGAGATTTATCATTTCACTCTGTGTTCTTAATTTATTTTATCGATAAACCCCGGTTCATTGGATGCCCGTAACATCAAGGGTAAATGGGATTTATCATCAATGATGAGTACACACAGCCATATATTGAAATAAAGAACATTTCAAGCAATACTTATTCATAAAATCACCCACCACATCCATCACAATCATTCATCTCATTAATCAGTATTAACCTGTTATACGGGTTTGCAAGGATCAAAAATCCCAACTAGTAATTTAATTAAATTAAATAACTAATTATCGACCCAGATTTCAGATTTATATACTTGCATGTCAAATTTGAGCAGTCAATCACAAATCAAACACAACCATGCAACCAAACTTATTTCATATTTTAATTTAACAAATATGGGAATAAATTCAGTATTTCGTGAGTGAGAAATCACTCACCTTTGGGTCTTAATTGGATCAGACGTCCAAAAGAAGCCCAAAATTTCACAGTCTCGAAATGCAGCGAAACCAGTGCCAAAACGTCCGCAATTCACCCACGATCCCAACGCAACAAACCGCGTCCAATTCCGAGTTAAAACGAGAAAGTTATGAGCATTTTACTCTCCGAACATTAAATATATAAAATTAATATAACTAAACTCCTTACCCTTTCATTCCTTGACACGTCATCCACCTGGAATTGATCTTCCCGCTCCTATAACCCACTGCTACAGTAAATGACGTGAGAAAACCCAAACATGACCAATTTTGACCACCAATTGCCATCGATTCAGGCCACGATAGGTTCCGAGACTACCACCGTTGGAAAGCTTGACCCAAGACGCACCTCCTCAGCTCGACCCCGTCGCCTCCGGTGAAGTACTCCGCTGCCGGCGTCTCCATGAACGAAATGGGTTTTTGAGCCCAAAACGCAAATTCCCGATGCCATAGTTGATAATAATCGTCGAGACCAAGCTCGTTACACTCCAGGCAGCCATCCAAACAAAATCCATATCAAAGATTTCGCGATTTAATCAGAAATCAAAAATACCCAATTTCGAAATTAGGGTTCCGAGAACAGAAACATTTGACCGCTGATTCCGGCTAAACGAAGCACTGCATGTCCGAATAAAACATACCAGCATCTTCGTATCGTCTAGAGCTTCAGTTTGATATATAATACGCTAGGGTTTTGATAGGATTTGGATTTAAAGTTAGGATTTTTATTTTGTTTTAGGGTTTAGAAATGGTTTCAGCCATTAGAGAGAGAAAAATAGATTGAGGAAAATGAACGTAGTAAAGAATGGGCTGGTGATGTGGAAATGAACTTGAGTTATATATATATATATATATAGAAGGCCCAAATGTTCAACACACCGTCATCTTATTATACAATGCTCTCGTTTGCATTTTCTCTCGTACGGTCAAACGGTAAGTCGGATTGTAACGCAAATTGAACTCCAATAATAATTCACCGTTACGGTTCTGATGGCGCCAGTTTCATCGAATTCCGAGACAGTCGCCAAAACGGTTAAATTTCACAGTTAAATACATAAATAAAATATTCAATTATTTGATTAACTGTTTAAATTAAATTTAAATATTTATAAATTCAAATTTAACCAAATCATAACTTAAATAAATTCTATAAATTTATTTCACACATTTTAATATCTTAATTTGATTATTTAAATCTTAAATTTGAATTTCAGTTATTATTCCCCAACTTAGAATTCTCCATTTATCCAGTTAAATTTTGAATTTCCATTATAACTAATAACTCAATTTATTAAATAAATAAAATTTCAAATTTCAAATTGCATCAATTCTAAGTATAAACTAAATTAAAAATCTATTTATACTCCATTCAAATAATCATCATCATTAAAATTGACAAAATTAGATTTTCATCCAATATTATTATATTTTATTTATTTAAAATTTGAAAATTAAATACACAGAAAATATGGGATGTTACATTCTCCCCCACTTAAAAATCTTTTTGTCCTCGAAAAGAGAACAAAATAAAGTATTAAACAAACTATACTTTCAAATCCATACTCATAAATTAGTATTTATAAAATAGAGTTATATAGTTAAAAAAAATCTCAAAATTTTCTAACTCCCGAAATCACGAAAAATTTCGGCAGCATCTGCTTTGTATGAAGAGCCCTGGGAAAAATCCCAACATACATATAAACTCAAACATCATCCATCATATGATTAGGCATCCCAAAATGGGGAAAACACAAAACCAAAACCCCAGAACCCAAAACAATCCCCAATACGTACCTCCTTAGCGTTCATATGCCAATTTATTTATTTTTAGCACTTAGCCTTTAGCGCAAGCGAACTCCAAGCGTAATTCCAATCCTTGAACCTACTAAAACACTCAAACATGCATAAGAATCAGATATATAACAATCCATGGCAAATTTATATAGCTTACATAACATACACAAAGCAATTCAACCACAAAACCAAGATTTTCATAACAGACCAGCGAACAAATCATTGATTATCACCCTTTAAAAGTTGGAATTTGACTAAAACATACTGGGAAAAAGTTATGGTATTTGTTTCAGGCTTTCCGAATTGTCTGGATTCGTCGAATTCGGATAATTCGTTCAAAAGTTATGACTATTTTAGTGAAGGCGAACACCTCAGCCCGTAAAATGAAAAATGCAGGTCTAAGTTGTTCAACCCAGTTTTTAACCCCTTAGACATCAGAATTTGACCCAGCATATTAAAGAAAGATTTAGTTTACATTCAGGCCTTTCCGAATTGTACTCGCACGTTAAAATCCGATGTTTCGTTTGGGAGTTATGGTCAAAACAATATCGCAATTCAGATCAGATTTTTATTTTCTGCGCATACGACTTCGACTAAATCTTGAATTTCAACATGTAGACTTGAAAATCCGTTGAGGCTCAATTAACGACAATTCTAGTTCAGGTTCTAAGGTTTCCGAAAAGTCTGGAATCTCCCAATTCTGATCATTCATTCAAAAATTACGATCATTTTCGTTTCAGCTTATTGAATATTTTAGATTTCGCCTAAACAATGATTTATTTTATACGGAGTTCCAACCTTCGGACTCCAAAACTTAAACAAGGCTTTATTATCAAAGATGGATTGCCGCTTTGTTTTGTTCATAATATGATTCACCCCTCTATTACTTACACATATTCATTTCCCTTATATTAAATGTATTTCGCTTCGTTTACTTGTATTCCATCATCGCCCATTTATGTATTCCATCATCGCCCATTTAATCATCTCCATTTACTTCACCATCAAAATGAATTTTCATTAAATTTCTTACTTCATTCCAAACCTTAAATCTCGAATATACCTGAATTCATTTTAAACTTTCTTACGAACTTGATTATTATGAATAAATTTGTCAATATTTTATAATTCACCTTTTCCCAAGTACTAAATTTCCAGGCGAACCTTATATGGTCTTCTAAGTTAACTCTCATCGAGTCAATTCATTTGACTCGACTAAATTTTAGCCTTACCCACATTTCAATAACTTATTCATCCCGGTATACTTTCTATTCATTCCCGTTTCATTCCAAGCATTAATTCAGGTTAAGACTTGAGTTCATCCTAACATTTCCACTAACTCGATGGTATTCAATTTTTAAATTCATCAACATGGATTAAATTTCCAAATTTCAAGATTTATTCTTTCCTTAAGCATTTAATTATCAATCGACCTTTACATCCATTTAAATTTAGTTCCCATCGATAAATTGAAATTTCTCAAGTTTACTTCCATTTATTCCAGTTTATTCGACTTAATTGAATCCATTTAGTTTCAATTCTTTCGATATTCTAATTTAATAATTGAGACTTGGTTTTTTTTTCATTTTCACTACCTTATTCCGAATAAGCCACACTTTTATAATTACACCTTATTTCTTTAACTCAAATTATTTATTTGACGCTCAACTTATGAATTTCATTAAGGATGGTTCACAATTAGAATTTTATACTTAATTTACAACCATTTTCATTCGATTTCTTAGGTTGAACTTTATTGAACTCGATTTCTCTACTCAAATGGATTTATGTTCCATTCAACACCATGTTTATGTTCCATTTATTTCATTATTCATATTTAGATTTACCTTCGACAAATTTGTCTTAATTACGTCTTTCCCAATTTGTATTTCTATGTCTTCATTTCACATGTACACGAATTCACCATTTTATTCCTCAACTCTTAATTTGTCGGCCCTTCATACTTATCAACAACATCCATTCTGAACAAACCAATTTATATTTTCATTCCCATATTCTCATCTCATTTTACGTTAAAGTTTATTTCGATAAAATATATTTTTATCTATTCAAGTATGGAATTTTTCAACCCAATTCTTTCCAAATTACTTATTATGACTTTTCATCGATTATCAATATTTTTAATAATTTTATTATCGATATTTCAGTCGGTTTCCAATAACGGCCACCGAACTGCGGCCATAACGACCTTTTCAAAATTTGATTTGGGCATATTCCTAAATCCAACCGTTAGAATTTTAATCTCTCATATTCATTGGAAAGCTTTTTCCGATACGAACCCAACGGTTTCGGTTTTGGGAGAATCCGACGGTCGGATCTCCCGCTATGTCCATTCAAAGTCAATGGTCGAAATTCGCGAACGGTCGCTACGCGGCGCATTCAATTTAAACCATTTATACATACATACATATATATATATATATATATATATATATATATATATATATCTCATCGGCAATTTTCTACCCGTATTATCGCCCTGCTTAAGAATTCAACGACCACTTATTTTCTCTTAAGACTCAGGTCCATTTCCTTGTTTCAACATCTAAATTCTAACAGATCGAGTTTCTTAAGTGATTAAACCAATATTATTAGTTAAGACAACTTAAGTATTTTAATTCCGGGTTTAAACTAAGTTCAAAGACACATACATGTTTATAAACTTCTTTGAAAACCATACCATATAAATTTTTTAAATCCAATCTTTAATTGTAAAGAACATAAATTTTTTTTTTTGAGCAGAAAGGTAGAGGCAATATACATTGCCCCGCCATGTATAAATACTGCATAAAAGAAACAAAGTCCAGTTGGCCAAATTACAACACAAACCGCACACATATGTGCCAAAAGACAGCGACAAAGTAAAAACCACCGCTCACGCAGGAGCTTACAAAATGTAACCACTACAAACATACTACATATATCCACTACATATAACAACCACAAGACAGCAAAAGTAAAATGGCCAACGTCCTCCTTCCCAGCAGCTTGGAGCTAATCATCATGCTCCGCTGCCATCTGTAAGAAAATCAACAAATAACCAATTGTCAATACCCATCCATTTATAGAAAAATTTCAAAACTTGAAACAGCACTGTATTCGATGAAGTAGCAGCATTTCGAAAGCACCTATTGTTCCTTTCATACCATATGGCCCAACAAAAAGACAAATTCAACAAAGCAAGTTGAATAGAAGGGATATTCTCCCAAAACAGGGACTGGTCAGATAAAGAATCCTTCCACTTCAAGTCAATATTAGCATTAACTAAACATTTAACCCAAATATAGAAAGCAAACTCACAGCCATGAAATAAATGTGTACTGTCTTCATCCTCGGCTCCACACAACACACATGCAGCATCTACATTTAAATTCTTTCTTCTCAGCAAACTTTTAGTATTCAATTTCCCATGCAAAACAGTCCACATATGCATTCGAACCTTCATTGGGACCTTAAAACACCACATGCACGAAAAGTACGCAAGCTTTCTACCACCAAAATTCAAAAGCTCGTAACATTGCTTTACTGAGAATTTTCTTTTGCTTCTCCACAAACATTCATCCATCTCCTCATTAAGATTCACATTTTCCAAAATTCTGAAAAGTTCCAAAAGCTGAGAAAGTGCCCTTCCTTCAATAATTCAAATTTTATGTTCTTTAATTTTATGTTAAAGAACATAAAATTTCAATTCTGGTTTAAATTTAAACTCATTTTTAAATATCATATACTTGGACTCTTATCCAAACTTATACTATAGGGGTTTAAATCCAAAAATCCTTTCAAAATAGTTATGAAAATACGGGTGGTCTCCCCCACTTAGACGCTTCAGAATAAACGCCGATAATGTGTGCACTCATTACCGACATCATTTCTGATGTTCTGAGAAGGGATTACACTCTTATCCCTTTAAAAATCCTTTGAAAACTATTTCCAAAACTTTTTCTTATAATACGATATTATTTTCACTTTGTCAAACTATTCCAAAAGTCTCCCAGGATCAAGTTTTAAGGTCATTTCTATTTTAATCACACCTTTCTCATCTAATTATACCTACATGTATTTCATCTCATTTCAAATATTTTCTAAAACCATTAAATTTCCAACACCTATTAATTATCTATTATTATATTCATTATTCAACCGACCATAATAGGTAATAACTTAATATTATTACCCACTAACACGAATACATATATACTTGAACCAATAATATATTTTTGATATATTTAAAAATAAAAATAGAAACCATATTATATCATTCATTCTGTTCGATTATTTAGAGATCCCTATCGACTCTATGGCGTCCCATATATCGACCAGAATCCATAAATATTCAACAGAACAACTCAACATAATATAAACCAATTTATAACCAAATACAAGTACGCTCCCTCATATCACTCAAACTCATTCTAGGGCGTTTCTAACCCCATCTCTAATGAGTTTATTCCCAAACAGAGCCAAGGTTTTCGACAACCATCGCTCTGATACCAACTGTAACGACCCAATATTTTTGACCGTTCAAATCGACAATAAACCACACATGTCGACCCGAACAAATCGCAAATGCAGGTAGTTATTGGGCAAAGAAGAAAAAGAAAGAAAGAAGAGAAAAATCAATCACAGAACCTCACAGCGGAAGGACAACATATAATAAACAAATAGCAGTTAAGAAGCAGTTGAAATATATATACATTGACTATAACCTTCAACGATTATCAGAGTTACATATACATACAGCTGTACATAATAAGCAGCGGAAATAATGCAGCGGAAATACTTATGTTTGATATATATATATATCAAATCCTCGTCTTCGTCCTCCAAGAGATTGAGATCTTCGCTAACTGCAACTTCTGCTGACCCGAGCATATTGCATACAAGAAAACACAACAAACACTCGGATCACCACTAAATCATTTCATATTAGTCAAATCAAAATACGAAATAACATCAGTGTCATGGGTACAGTAACTCAAGAGATGTTACGGGATTTTTCCATCTCTCAAGGATCCGTTAAACTAATACATATATAATATAGTACGCTATTATGATAGTGTCTATCCAGTAAAGTATAAATACTGAAAATAGCGTAAGCGGGATTACCATATTACCCTTACGCCGTTTATATGCATCAACAGTCTATACGGTACCGTAAATTCACCGTACTGGTGTTATCAGAGGGCACTCCATAGAAGGCAATGCTAAATCAAAATCGTATGGGGCTCGATATGGATATAAATGACAAGGCACTCGAGGCAATGCCCAGGGTAGGATTCTACCAATTGCACTCCCGGACCGGTGGTAACGCATAGCAGCCACTACCGCCCACCTCGGAACACACTCCCAAAGTCATAAATGGGCCCAAATCGTCATCATCATAGTCATAGAAATATTTTTGAAGAAGTGTGTCCGATCAAAGGTGCTACCTTAGTTAGTCACGGTATAGCTCCTGTTTTAGTCATTCCAATTGTGACCCGAAGGTCAGGGCTATTTCGTCATCGATCATCTTCTTCAATTCAATAATCGCCTCCAAGTCATCATACTCAATCTGGATACGTCATAACGTTCACAGTTGTCAAAGTGGTATCGACACCGACAGAGAGTATGCCTTATGTCGACTCCGGTCTCTTTAACAACCAACGCTTACATCTTTTCACATCGGTTGGTTCTTTTACATTTCAATGGTTCGCTTTCATCTCAAAATATCATATTTTGTTTCGAACCACATCTATATTCAGTAGAATAAAATTTCATATCAAAATACCATAAATCATACCAAACCGATTTTATTCTAAATTAGAATATTTTTCCATATCCTTATATTATAACCATATAATATTACAAAATCGACTCATATTCAAGTAGAGTATTCCACATCAGAGATTATAGTTATTTCAATCGATTTATGTTCGGAATCCATTCATATTCAATTAGAATATATATTTCATAATTACTCCTTTTAAATCTCTTAGGAGATCCATTTATATTCGAGAAAAATATAATTCATACTTCCATATAAAGTTATTTTAAATCGGTTCATTTATTCAAATAGGATGAATTATTATCTCAACTCCATTTGAACCAGCAGTTCAATTCAACATTCTCCATTCGGAAGGAAATTTACAAATTCAAAAATACTTGTAAAATAAATGTTTATAAGAAACCTTATATAATAGATATATAGGTAAAATATAAAAATTACAATAAATAAAGAATTTAAATATTACGTATACACATAAATTAAAAGTTTACTATATAGTTTGAAAAATAAATTATAAGGGAAAAGTTATTTATAATAAAATAGTTTATAGGTAAAGGTTAATAATAAAAGTTTAAGGCAAGAATAATTTATTTGAAATCAAATGTGTAAATAAATAAATATATATATATATATATATAATTTTCTTTAACCATAATCTTCCTTCCAAATTTCAAATGCTTAAATCTATACCCCAACCTCAATGGAGTCCCTAGTTCAAAATCTTGTTTCAAACGCCATTCAACCCAAATCTTCCAATTTAGGGAAATATAACTATATTCATGATAAGTTTAAACAACTTCGAGTACCCTCGATTATGTTTATTCCACATTGAATTCAATAAGAATTTATTAACTCGAGTCCACCCGATTATTTGAAATAAATTCCAAATCATATAAAATTCAAATTTTAAACTTTTAAATTTGTTCGGGAAATTTCCTTAACCATTTCAAATAACATTCCAGATTCAAATCTTCACAGAAGAAAAATATTTATCGAAAAATCGATATATTCCTTAAATGAAATTTCCATCAATAAAATTTGAATATTTAAAATCATTTAACCAACCGATGTCCATATATAATTTGCTATCCTATGGCCAAGTGAATTTAAATTTAAATTTCTCGATATTCAGGGATGGATCTATCATTTCGATCCAAATCAGGGTCACAGAGATTTATCATTTCACTCTGTGTTCTTAATTTACTTTATCGATAAACCCCGGTTCATTGGATGCCCGTAACATCAAGGGTAAATGGGATTTATCGTCAATGATGAGTACACACAGCCAAATATTGAAATAAAGAATATTTCAAGCAATACTTATTCAGAAAATCACCCACCACATCCATCACAATCATTCATCTCATTAATCAGTATTAACCTGTTATACGGGTTTGCAAGGATCAAAAATCCCAACTAGTAATTTAATTAAATTAAATAACTAATTATCGACCCAGATTTCAGATTTATATACTTGCATGTCAAATTTGAGCAGTCAATCACAAATCAAACACAACCATGCAACCAAACTTATTTCATATTTTAATTTAACAAATATGGGAATAAATTCAGTATTTCGTGCGTGAGAAATCACTCACCTTTGGGTCTTAATTGGATCAGACGTCCAAAAGAAGCCCAAAATTTCACAGTCTCGAAATGCAGCGAAACGAGTGCCAAAACGTTCGCAATTCCTCCACGATCCCAACGCAACAAACCGCGTCCAATTTCGAGTTAAAACGAGAAAGTTATGAGCATTTTACTCTCCGAACATTAAATATATAAAATTAATATAACTAATCTCCTTACCCTTTCATTCCTTGACACGTCATCCACCTGGAATTGATCTTCCCGCTCCTCTAACCCACTGCTACAGTAAATGACGTGAGAAAACCCAAACATGACCAATTTTGACCACCAATTGCCATTGATTCAAGCCACGATAGGTTCCGAGACTACCACCGTTGGAAAGCTTGACCCAAGATGCACCTCCTCAGCTCGACCCCGTTGCCTCCGGTGAAGTACTCCACTGCCGGCGTCTCCATGAACGAAATGGGTTTTTGAGCCCAAAACGCAAATTCCCGATGCCATAGTTGATAATAATCGTCGAGACCAAGCTCGTTACACTCCAGGCAGCCATCCAAACAAAACCAATATCATAGATTTCGCGATTTAATCAGAAATCAAAAATACCCAATTTCGAAATTAGGGTTCCGAGAACAGAAACATTTGACCGCTGATTCCGGCTAAACGAAGCACTGCATGTCCGAATAAAACATACCAGCAGCTTCGTATCGTCAAGAGCTTCAGTTTGATATATAATACGCTAGGGTTTTGAGAGGATTTGGATTTAAAGTTAGGATTTTTATTTTGTTTTAGGGTTTAGAAATGGTTTCAGCCATTAGAGAGAAAAAATAGATTGAGGAAAATGAACGTAGTAAAGAATGGGCTGGTGATGTGGAAATGAACTTGAGTTATATATATATAGAAGGCCCAAATGTTCAACACACCGTCATCTTATTATACAATGCTCTCGTTCGCATTTTCTCTCGTACGGTCAAACGGTAAGTCGGATTGTAACGCAAATTGAACTCCAATAATAATTCACCGTTACGGTTCTGATGGCGCCAGTTTCGTCGAATTCCGAGACAGTCGCCAAAACGGTTAAATTTCACAGTTAAATACATAAATAAAATATTCAATTATTTGATTAACTGTTTAAATTAAATTTAAATATTTATAAATTCAAATTTAACCAAATCATAACTTAAATAAATTCTATAAATTTATTTCACACATTTTAATATCTTAATTTGATTATTTAAATCTTAAATTTGAATTTCAGTTATTATTCCCCAACTTAGAATTCTCCATTTATCCAGTTAAATTTTGAATTTCCATTATAACTAATAACTCAATTTATTAAATAAATAAAATTTCAAATTTCAAATTGCATCAATTCTAAGTATAAACTAAATTAAAAATCTATTTATACTCCATTCAAATAATCATCATCATTAAAATCGACAAAATTTGATTTTCATCCAATATTATTATATTTTATTTATTTAAAATTTGAAAATTAAATACACAGAAAATATGGGATGTTACATTCTCCCCCACTTAAAAATCTTTTCGTCCTCGAAAATAGAACGAAATAAAGTATTAAACAAACTATACTTTCAAATCCATACTTATAAATTAGTATTTATAAAATAGAGTTATATAGTTAAAAAAAATCTCAAAATTTTCTAACTCCCGAAATCACGAAAAATTTCGGCAGCATCTGCTTTGTATGGAGAGCCCTGGGAAAAATCCCAACATACATGTAAACTCAAACATCATCCATCATATGATGAGGCATCCCAAAATGGGGAAAACACAAAACCAAAACCCCAGAACCCAAAACAATCCCCAATACGTACCTCCTTAGCGTTCATATGCCAATTTATTTATTTTTAGCACTTAGCCTTTAGCGCAAGCGAACTCCAAGCGTAATTCCAATCCTTGCACCTACTAAAACACTCAAACATGCATAAGAATCAGATATATAACAATCCATGGCAAATTTATATAGCTTACATAACATACACAAAGCAATTCAACCACAAAACCAAGATTTTCATAACAGACCAGCGAACAAATCATTGATTATCACCCTTTAAAAGTTGGAATTTGACTAAAACATACTAGGCAAAAGTTATGGTATTTGTTTCAGGCTTTCCGAATTGTCTGGATTCGTCGAATTCGGATAATTCGTTCAAAAGTTATGACTATTTTAGTGAAGGCGAACACCTCAGCCCGTAAAATGAAAAATGCAGGTCTAAGTTGTTCAACCCAGTTTTTAACCCCTTAGACATCAGAATTTGACCCAGCAAATTAAAGAAAGTTTTAGTTTACATTCAGGCCTTTCCGAATTGTACTCGCACGTTAAAATCCGATGTTTCGTTTGGGAGTTATGGTCAAAACAATATCGCTATTCAGATCAGATTTTTATTTTCTGCGCATACAACTTCGACTAAATCTTGAATTTCAACATGTAGACTTGAAAATCCGATGAGGCTCAATTAACGATAATTCTAGTTCAGGTTCTAAGGTTTCCGAAAAGTCCGGAATCTCCCGATTCCGATCAATCATTCAAAAATTACGATCATTTTCGTTTCAGCTTATTGAATATTTTAGATTTCGCCTAAACAATGATTTATTTTATACGGAGTTCCAACCTTCGGACTCCAAAACTTAAACAAGGCTTTATTATCAAAGATGGATTGTCGCTTTGTTTTGTTCATAATATGATTCACCCCTCTATTACTTACACATATTCATTTCCCTTATATTAAATGTATTTCGCTTCGTTTACTTGTATTCCATCATCGCCCATTTATGTATTCCATCATCGCCCATTTAATCATCTCCATTTACTTCACCATCAAAATGAATTTTCATTAAATTTCTTACTTCATTCCAAAACTTAAATCTCGAATATACCTGAATTCATTTTAAAATTTCTTACGAACTTGATTATTATGAATAAATTTGTCAATATTTTATAATTCACCTTTTCCCAAGTACTAAATTTCCAGGCGAACCTTATATGGTCTTCTAAGTTAACTCTCATCGAGTCAATTCATTTGACTCGACTAAATTTTAGCTTTACCCACATTTCAATAACTTATTCATCCCGGTATACTTTCTATTCATTCCCGTTTCATTCCAAGCATTAATTCAGGTTAAGACTTGAGTTCATCCTAACATTTCCACTAACTCGATGGTATTCAATTTTTAAATTCATCAACATGGATTAAATTTCCAAATTTCAAGATTTATTCTTTCCTTAAGCATTTAATTATCAATTGACCTTTACATCCATTTAAATTTAGTTCCCATCGATAAATTGAAATTTCTCAAGTTTACTTCCATTTATTCCAGTTTATTCAACTTAATTGAATCCATTTAGTTTCAATTCTTTCGATATTCTAATTTAATAATTGAGACTTGGTTTTTTTTTTCATTTTCACTACCTTATTCCAAATAAGCCACACTTTTATAATTACACCTTATTTCTTTAACTCAACTTATTTATTTGACGCTCAACTTATGAATTTCATTAAGGATGGTTCATAATCAGAATTTTATACTTAATTTACAACCATTTTCATTCGATTTTTTAGGTTGAACTTTATTGAACTCGATTTCTCTACTCAAATGGATTTATGTTCCATTCAACACCATGTTTATGTTCCATTTATTTCATTATTCATACTTAGATTTACCTTCGACAAATTTGTCTTAATTACGTCTTTCCCAATTTGTATTTCTATGTCTTCATTTCACATGTACACGAATTCACCATTTTATTCCTCAACTCTTAATTTGTCGGCCCTTCATACTTATCAACAACATCCATTCTGAACAAACCAATTTATATTTTCATTCCCATATTCTCATCTCATTTTATATTAAAGTTTATTTCGATAAAATATATTTTTATCTATTCAAGTATGGAATTTTTCATCCCAATTCTTTCCAAATCACTTATTATGATTTTTCATCGATTATCAATATTTTTAATAATTTTATTATCGATATTTCAGTCGGTTTCCAATAACGGCCACCGAACTGCGGCCATAACGACCTTTTCCAAATTTGATTTGGGCATATTCCCAAATCCAACCGTTAGATTTTTAATCTCTCATATTCATTGGAAAGCTTTTTCCGATACGAACCCAACGGTTTCGGTTTTGGGAGAATCCGACGGTCGGATCTCCCGCTATGTCCATTCAAAGTCAATGGTCAAAATTCGCGAACGGTCGCTACGCGGCGCATTCAATTTAAACCATTTATACATATATATATATATATATATATATATATTTCATCGACAATTTTCTTCCCGTATTATCGCCCTGCTTAAGAATTCAACGACCACTTATTTTCTCTTAATACTCAGGTCCATTTCCTTGTTTCAACATCTAAATTCTAACAGATCGAGTTTCTTAAGTGATTAAACCAATATTATTAGTTAAGACAACTTAAGTATTTTAATTCCGGGTTTAAACTAAGTTCAAAGACACATACATGTTTATAAACTTCTTTGAAAACCATACCATATAAATTTTTTAAATCCAATCTTTAATTGTAAAGAACATAAAATTTCAATTCTGGTTTAAATTTAAACTCATTTTTAAATATCATATACTTGGACTCTTATCCAAACTTATACTATAGGGGTTTAAATCCAAAAATCCTTTCAAAATAGTTATGAAAATACGGGTGGTCTCCCCCACTTAGACGCTTCAGAATAAACGTCGATAATGTGTGCACTCATTACCGACATCATTTCTGATGTTCTGAGAAGGGATTACACTCTTATCCCTTTAAAAATCCTTTGAAAACTATTTCCCAAACTTTTTCTTATAATACGATATTATTTTCACTTTGTCAAACTATTCCAAAAGTCTCCCAGGATCAAGTTTTAAGGTCATTTCTATTTTAATCACACCTTTCTCATCTAATTATACCTACATGTATTTCATCTCATTTCAAATATTTTCTAAAACCATTAAATTTCCAACACCTATTAATTATCTATTATTATATTCATTATTCAACCGACCATAATAGGTAATAACTTAATATTATTACCCACTAACACAAATACATATATACTTGAACCAATAATATATTTTTGATATATTTAAAAATAAAAATAGAAACCATATTATATCATTCATTCTGTTCGATTATTTAGAGATCCCTATCGACTCTATGGCGTCCCATATATCGACCAGAATCCATAAATATTCAACAGAACAACTCAACATAATATAAACCAATTTATAACCAAATACAAGTACGCTCCCTCATATCACTCAAACTCATTCTAGGGCGTTTCTAACCCCATCTCTAATGAGTTTATTCCCAAACAGAGCCAAGGTTGTCGACAACCATCGCTCTGATACCAACTGTAACGAACCAATATTTTTGACCGTTCAAATCGACAATAAACCACACATGTCGACCCGAACAAATCGCAAATGCAGGTAGTTATTGGGCAAAAAAGAAAAAGAAAGAAAGAAGAGAAAAACCAATCACAGAACCTCACAGCGGAAGGACAACATATAATAAACAAATAGCAGTTAAGAAGCAGTTGAAATATATATACATTGACTATAACCTTCAACGATTATCAGAGTTACATATACATACAGCTGTACATAATAAGCAGCGGAAATAATGCAGCGGAAATACTTATGTTTGATATATATATATCAAATCCTCGTCTTCGTCCTCCAAGAGATTGAGATCTTCGCTAACTGCAACTTCTGCTGACCCGAGCATATTGCATAAAAGAAAACACAACAAACACTCGGATCAGCACTAAATCATTTCATATTAGTCAAATTAAAATACGAAATAACATCAGTGTCATGGGTACAGTAACTCAAGAGATGTTACGGGATTTTTCCATCTCTCAAGGATCCGTTAAACTAATACATATATAATATAGTACGCTATTATGATAGTGTCTATCCAGTAAAGTATAAATACTGAAAATAGCGTAAGCGGGATTACCATATTACCCTTACGCCGTTTATATGCATCAACAGTCTATACGGTACCGTAAATTCACCGTACTGGTGTTATCAGAGGGCACTCCATAGAAGGCAATGCTAAATCAAAATCGTATGGGGCTCGATATGGATATAAATGACAAGGCACTCGAGGCAATGCCCAGGGTAGGATTCTACCAATTGCACTACCGGACCGGTGGTAACGCATAGCAGCCACTACCGCCCACCTCGGAACACACTCCCAAAGTCATAAATGCACCCAAATCGTCATCATCATAGTCATAGAAATATTTTCGAAGAAGTGTGTCCGATCAAAGGTGCTACCTCAGTTAGTCATGGTATAGCTCCTGTTTTAGTCATTCCAATTCTGACCCGAAGGTCAGGGCTATTTCGTCATCGATCATCTTCTTCAATTCAATAATCGCCTCCAAGTCATCATACTCAATCTGGATACGTCATAACATTCACAGTTGTCAAAGTGGTATCGACACCGACAGAGAGTATGCCTTATGTCGACTCCGGTCTTTTTAACAACCAACGCTTACATCTTTTCACATCGGTTGGTTCTTTTACATTTCAATGGTAAACTTTCATCTCAAAATATCATATTTTGTTTCGAACCACATCTATATTTAGTAGAATAAAATTTCATATCAAAATACCATAAATCATACCAAACCGATTTTATTCTAAATTAGAATATTTTTCCATATCCTTATATTATAACCATATAATATTACAAAATCGACTCATATTCAAGTAGAGTATTCCACATCAGAGATTATAGTTATTTCAATCGATTTATGTTCGGAATCCATTCATATTCAATTAGAATATATATTTCATAATTACTCCTTTTAAATCTCTTAGGAGATCCATTTATATTCGAGAAGAATATAATTCATACTTCCATATAAAGTCATTTTAAATCGGTTCATTTATTCAAATAGGATGAATTATTATCTCAACTCCATTTGAACCAGCAGTTCAATTCAACATTCTCCATTCGGAAGGAAATTTACAAATTCAAAAATACTTGTAAAATAAATGTTTATAAGAAACCTTATATAATAGATATATAGGTAAAATATAAAAATTACAATAAATAAAGAATTTAAATATTACGTATACACATAAATTAAAAGTTTACTAGATAGTTTGAAAAATAAATTATAAGGGAAAAGTTATTTATAATAAAATAGTTTATAGGTAAAGGTTAATAATAAAAGTTTAAGGCAAGAATAATTTATTTGAAATCAAATGTGTAAATAAATAAATATATATATATATATATATATATAAAATTTTCTTTAACCATAATCTTCCTTCCAAATTTCAAATGCTTAAATCTATACCCCAACCTCAATGGAGTCCCTAGTTCAAAATCCTGTTTCAAACGCCATTCAACCCAAATCTTCCAATTTAGGGAAATATAACTATATTCATGATAAGTTTAAACAACTTCGAGTACCCTCGATTATGTTTATTCCACATTAAATTCAATAAGAATTTATTAACTCGAGTCCACCCGATTATTTGAAATAAATTCCAAATCATATAAAATTCAAATTTTAAACTTTTAAATTTGTTCGGGAAATTTCCTTAACCATTTCAAATAACATTCTAGATTCAGATCTTCAAAAAAGAAAAATATTTATCAAAAAATCGATATATTCCTTAAATGAAATTTCCATCAATAAAATTTGAATATTTAAAATCATTTAACCAACCGATGTCCATATATAATTTGCTATCCTATGGCCAAGTGATTTTAAATTTAAATTTCTCGATATTCAGGGATGGATCTATCATTTCGATCCAAATCAGGGTCACAGAGATTTATCATTTCACTCTGTGTTCTTAATTTATTTTATCGATAAACCCCGGTTCATTGCATGCCCGTAACATCAAGGGTAAATGGGATTTATCACCAATGATGAGTACACACAGCCATATATTGAAATAAAGAACATTTCAAGCAATACTTATTCATAAAATCACCCACCACATCCATCACAATCATTCATCTCATTAATCAGTATTAACCTGTTATACGGGTTTGCAAGGATCAAAAATCCCAACTAGTAATTTAATTAAATTAAATAACTAATTATCGACCCAGATTTCAGATTTATATACTTGCATGTCAAATTTGAGCAGTCAATCACAAATCAAACACAACCATGCAACCAAACTTATTTCATATTTTAATTTAACAAATATGGGAATAAATTCAGTATTTCGTGAGTGAGAAATCACTCACCTTTGGGTCTTAATTGGATCAGACGTCCAAAAGAAGCCCAAAATTTCACAGTCTCTAAATGCAGCGAAACAAGTGCCAAAACGTCCGCAATTCCTCCACGATCCCAACGCAACAAACCGCGTCCAATTCCGAGTTAAAACGAGAAAGTTATGAGCATTTTACTCTCTGAACATTAAATATATAAAATTAATATAACTAATCTCCTTACCCTTTCATTCCTTGACACGTCATCCACCTGGAATTGATCTTCCCGCTACTCTAACCCACTGCTACAGTAAATGACGTGAGAAAACCCTAACATGACCAATTTTGACCACCATTTGCCATCGATTCAGGCCACGATAGGTTCCGAGACCACCACCGTTGGAAAGCTTGACCCAAGACGCACCTCCTCAGCTCGACCCCGTCGCCTCCGGTGAAGTACTCCGCTGCCGGCGTCTCCATGAACGAAATAGGTTTTTGAGCCCAAAACGCAAATTCCCGATGCCATAGTTGATAATAATCGTCGAGACCAAGCTCGTTACACTCCAGGCAGCCATCCAAACAAAACCCATATCATAGATTTCGCGATTTAATCAGAAATAAAAAAATACCCAATTTCGAAATTAGGGTTCCAAGAACAGAAACATTTGACCGCTGATTTCGGCTAAACGAAGCACTGCATGTCCGAATAAAACATACCAGCAGCTTCATATCGTCAAGAGCTTCAGTTTGATATATAATACGCTAGGTTGTTGAGAGGATTTGGATTTAAAGTTAGGATTTTTATTTTTTTTTAGGGTTTAGAAATGGTTTCAGTCATTAGAAAGAAAAAATAGATTGAGGAAAATGAACGTAGTAAAGAATGGGCTGGTGATGTGGAAATGAACTTGAGTTATATATATATAGAAGGCCCAAATGTTCAACACACCGTCATCTTATTATACAATGCTCTCGTTCGCATTTTCTCTCGTACGGTCAAACGGTAAGTCGGATGGTAACGCAAATTGAAATCCAATAATAATTCACCGTTACGGTTCTGATGGCGCCAGTTTCGTCGAATTCCGAGACAGTCGCCAAAACGGTTAAATTTCACAGTTAAATACATAAATAAAATATTCAATTATTTGATTAACTGTTTAAATTAAATTTAAATATTTATAAATTCAAATTTAACCAAATCATAACTTAAATAAATTCTATAAATTTATTTCACACATTTTAATATCTTAATTTGATTATTTAAATCTTAAATTTGAATTTCAGTTATTATTCCCCAACTTAGAATTCTCCATTTATCCAGTTAAATTTTGAATTTCCATTATAACTAATAACTCAATTTATTAAATAAATAAAATTTCAAATTTCAAATTGCATCAATTCTAAGTATAAACTAAATTAAAAATCTATTTATACTCCATTCAAATAATCATCATCATTAAAATCGACAAAATTTGATTTTCATCCAATATTATTATATTTTATTTATTTAAAATTTGAAAATTAAATACACAGAAAATATGGGATGTTACAGTATTGTACTCTGATAATGGTATGTTATACAGTTAAAATTTTGTATTTCAAAAGTTATGATATATTATATTTTGTTCCGTTGCGATGTGAGATTCTGTGTTGTTATTTATGTTCTTCTTAATCCTTCTTCTTCTAAAAAAAATGATTCGTATTTCTGTGATATTTGGGTTGGAGTGTGATGTATGTAGTCAACTCAAATAGTAGGGATTTGCGGTTCGTTACAGTTGGTATCAGAGCTTAGGTTGAGCTAATACCTTGGCTTTGGTGGGATGTGCCCATTAGAGATGGGGTCAGTAGTACCCTAGAACGAGTTGAGTGTATTATACGAGAGCGTGTACTTGTTAATTGATATAAAAAATTATTTTATATTGTGTTGGCTAGTCTGTTGAGTGGTTTATGAATTCTGGTCGAATCGTGGGATGCCACGACGTCGATAAGAGTTTGTAAACATTTGAACTGTAAAATTCGACATGATATTGTTTTAAAGTGGGTAAGTGAAATAATTTTACCTAAGATTCTATATGGATATAGAAAGAATAATTTTATGAAATTATTATAATATGGATGTGCTGGTTGTTATTATTATAATCCAATGAATTATAAAATTGAAATGGTTATGCATAACTAAATAGAATTTGTATAAGAATGAAATATATAAGTGAGATGAACTGGGATTGAATTCAAACCAGAATTCAGAATTTAATCCTGGGAAGTTGGAAAATATTTTTCAAGTATATTAAAATAATATAGCTTTGTTTTGGAAGGGTTTTGAATAAAATCATCTTGAAATGGATATTGAAATTGCTAAATTACTGAACACTTCAGTGGATGGAAAATAATTTTGATAATGACTGCAGCATTATCAGTATTCATTCTCAAGTTTCTAAGCAATGGATGGCTACTTTAGAAAACTTTTAGTGGAAATTTGTTTCAAAGAAAACAAGTTGTTTTGGAAAACTCAAATGTTTTGAATTCGATATGACTATAAATATGTGAATATATTTATGTGATTTCAAAAGTGATTTGAAACGAAAACCTGGGAATTTGAATTCTGGAATTTAAATTTATTTTAGGAAAGTTAAATGGGTCGAAGTGAATAAATTTAATAGAATAAATTTGGATAAATTGGTGTTGAACCAATATGAATGGAATATGAATTGGATGTGAATACATTGGTCATAATTCATTCAGATTGAATGAGTGAAGGTATATATGATGCGCAGTATGATTGGAAATCAAAAGTTTGGTTGGAATTAAATTTTTTGAAATAGGAAATGTTGAGTTTCAACAAAGTGAAATTTTGAAAAGTTAATAAGTTCGAAGTATTTCTCCTGCCTTAGTAATTTCGGGGACGAAATTCTTTTAAGGTGGAAAGAATATAACGACCCGGATTTTTGAACAAATTATTTTAAATATTTAATATGGTTTTAAATATTAAATTGAAAATATAAAAGAAATTTTATATTGAGTTATCGAATTAATAATCGAAATATGATTTATTTCGAACATATATAATCATTGTAATATGAAAATGAATTTATTTGAATTCAAAATTTAATTCTGAATTGAAAACAGTTCAGATAATCAATACAAAATTCTATTTGTATTAGAATAATAATATTAATTTATTATCGAGGAATTTATTGTTTCGAATTAAATTTATAACGATTTAAATTAATATCTTCCACATATGATCGAACTGGACTTCGAAACTTGTCCCATTGTGTCCGGAATAGTGGTATGATCCAGAAAAGCCTATTGTTGGGCTCAAATAGGAGTTGAAATCAACGTGATGATTTAGAATTTAAAGGATATGGGTTTTAATTAAAATTAAAACAAAACAAAATAATTTGCTTTTTAAAAAATTCATTCCCTCCTTCCTAAGTAAAAAAAGTACACTGTGAACCTATCCCCTATAATGTACCTTGCACACAGACCTTTTCCTTAAGATCTAAGTATTCAACTCTATAAAATCGCACCTACCATTTTCCATTTTCTTTAGTCAATTGAACTTGAAAACTTCAGAATGGAAATTCTCTCTTCTCTAAAATACATATGGCCGACTCAAATAAATTTCAAACAACATAGGAATCGCGAGCCCCTTCTATCATAACCGATTCAAAGCCATTATCCTCAATCAAACCTAAAGCTTCTGAAACAAATAAAAATGCCCTCCCAATATTGCGAGCCCCTACTGTCAAAATCAAATCAAGTCGTTCTCATTAAAGAAAAAAAAATCGAGATCGTGATTTGTAATCCATATCGCGAGGCCAGAAGATGCGATGTTATTCCGCTAGTCGAAGTCTTCAAGATCGAAAAAGGTTGCGAGTTGGCAACAGGAAGAAGTGGTCTTTGACATCACCGATGGACGCGATGAATGGTAGTACGGTTTTAAGTGAGTCGGGTTTAGGATGAGCAACATTAGATGGGGGAAACTGGAGAGAATATCAAATAAACTACTCAGGTTAAGGAAGACAATGGTGGGGGAAGTTCGTTCTGGCTATCCACGGTGACATCCGTTAAACGACGAAGAGGTTGTTCAATGTTTGCTTGAAAGGTATAATTAGGTACGTGATGTTTTAAATTTGCTAATGACAGTATTAGGGCATGGATAATTGTGTTTATTCCTGCTAAAAAGTGAGAACGGTGGAACTCGAGTTAGTGATTTAGTGAACGGGAAGATTGATCTGTTCTTTGGTTCGACAGTTGTTATTTTGGGAAGAAGGCGAAGTTCAGTTAATTCCAGTTTTGGGCGATGGGTAGGGTGACATGATTTGGGGAGATTTTGGGGGAAGTTTGGACACTGGAAGTGTTGATTCCATTTTACTGATTGAGAGGTGGTGCCTTTTTCACGGGTTGGCTTGGGCGTAAGCTAAGGCGATAGTGGTTAAAAGGAGGGAGATCGTTCGAAGCCTAGAAGTAAGAAGAAGATGTTACCGACAACTTAACAACACGATTAAGATAAATTTTTTAATTTTTATTTAATAAGTTAAAGCATATATAAAGTACATCAAAATTTATAACACTTGCATACGGTAACAGTTTCGACGAGAAACTAAATTCACTGAAATCATAAGGGCCTAAGCTTTGCAATGGAAGTGGTTTTGAAATTGTTGGAGTTGACCGAAATCAGATTGACGGAAATAAAATCAGGTGAGTAAATCTCTCTCAAAATTCACTATTTAGAATTATTTTTAATCGTTAAAAATAATTGTTTGTAGCTTGGATGCGTTTAAATATTTTTGTGGCTATTATAGAAATATATATTAGTTATTTAGGATTGGTGTTTGTGGCTATTATATATATATAAATATATATAAATATATATATATATTTATATTGGTGATTGGATTCCCGCAGTGTCATTAGCGGATGACCCTATACGCCCCACGCTATGATAGTGGATGACATTCTATACCGCGATATGCTGCCCCGAAGTAGGATGGGTGTTATTTATGTTGGCTAACGTCTGTGGATGCAGGAAAACAGTTGGAGGAATCCAACTGGAATCCTCAAAATTTATTATTGCTTGTTTTCATATATATATATATGTTATCATATATGATGAGTTGATTGATAATTGGGTGGTTTCATTGTTTAAATATCACTGGGGCCTGGATATTGATTTATAAAATATATCGTAAAAAGGATATTTTGAGATTAAAAAGGGAAATCTATTTTTCTAAAAATACAATTCGAATTTCGAATGGACTAGAAATATTAACTTGTTTTGAATAAATAAAACAAGTGTTGAATTTATAAACGATGTTTATAAATTAAATAATACAGGAAATTGAAGTGATGGATTTATAAACGATGTTTATAAGTTAAATAATGCAGGAAATTAAAGTAAATTTATAAATGGTGTTTATAAATAAAATGGAATTATTTCATTGGATAATGCAGAGAATTAAGGTGAAATTAAAAACGGTGTTTATAACTAAAATGGAAAAATTATCATTTGGATAATTTAAATATTTAAATTCATTTAAATATTTAAATTCAAAAATGAATTTAAATTGGGGATTGGGAATCATGTTAATAAGCAACGAGGAAATTATTCCAATAGTTGGAATGAGAATTGAATTAAAATATATCCCTATGGATTTATGATTTGAATTTGATCTGATCGAATTGATTTGAATTAATATTTTTAGAAAAAGAAAAATATTTGGATTGTATTGAATAGAAGTTAAATTTTAAAAATATGAAAATAAATTCACTATATATATAATTTATTATAAATAAATTATTCCAAATATAGAAATTTGGTTTCAAATGAGTTTTGAAAGGGAACTAGTTTAATGTATAAAACAAGGAAGAAAATTTATAAACGATGTTTATAAAGTGGAATAACTATCATAGGATAAATGTGGAATTATAAATTCAAGTATGAATTTGAAAGTAAATTGGAAATAGTTTCGAAAAAGGAACGACAGTTTTTATTTCAGAATTCGGAATATAATCTGAATTGGAAAAATCCAAAGGATATATATATTTAGAATTCAATTTCATGAATTCTATATAATAATTTATTTCTAATGGAATTAGAAAATAATAACAGAAATGGAGTTGTAATTGAATTGATAACTAAGTAACGGAAAATCAACGATTAGAGATAATCGGAAATATTAAGTTGGATTTGAAAACTAGATTTAATATATATATATATATATATATAATATTGGAATGGAGTTGAAATTTATTATAAACAAAGTTTAAATGTTTATATATAAATATAATTAAAACGAACACGCCGCAGCACGACAGTTCGTAAATTGACGTTACAAACTTCAATTGAGTATATATAACCCAATTTAAGTCAGAATTCTTTGAAACAAGAGTCAGGACCGATTGAATAATAGTTTTCTAATGGAAGAGAAAAAAATCTGGATTTCTTCTTATAGATTTTGAGTTATGTCAAAATCAAATTTTCAGAAAAACAGCGCCATAACCATTTTAAAACCCTAACGGTTTATTTAAATTTATAAAAGGATTTTAAGCAAATAAAATCTGAATCTTCATTATAAAAATTCAGATTTTGAGTTATAAAATATATCTGATCTCAAGTGGAGTAATGAAATGATTTTTGAAACAAAATCAAATCAGATGTTTAATTGCTGAATATAATTAACTAAATTGAAGAAAAATTAGTTAATGGAAATTTTAAATCGAATTGGACTTTGGATTAGAAAAAGGGTTTGTAAATTCATATTCGAAATCGAATATGTAACTTGAATTAGAAATGGCATTCGATTGTTTTATAAACAGAATAATATATATTTGAACGTGAGATGTTCAAATAAAAAGTGAAATGGACAAAAGAGCTAATTAAAGAATAAATTTGCAAATTGAGTTAAAATGGCCAGATTGAGTTGGAATAATTTAGGAATGGACGTATATGAGTTAGATAGGCATGTGATGAAGTGTATGAAGAATATAATTTGTGTGCCCAACAAAAAGGTACACCTTTAAATTTCACATGAGATTTTATGCGCCGAATCGGCAAGCCGCTTGGCTATTTGATTTTCTTTTTGAATGGAAAGGGTCCAGAGAGGTGTTTTGTTGTTGTACCAAGTGACCTGTACGAAGGAGGTTATCGAGAAATTTTCCAGAAATTTAAGGAGTTAGAATATTTTTAAGAAAATTGGATAACTAGAAAATCAATATATCAACATATATTGAATTCGTTAAGTATACGAACTTAAAAATAGAATATTTTAAACAAAAAGGAAATCTATAATTATATATGGTAAAAAATAGAATAGAGAATCATATACGTTTTAAAAATGAATAAATGGGCTTTCATGATATTTATTATTCAAGATAAGCAGTCTTATCCGTTTTGAAGTTAAGAATGTTATTCAATCTTGGTCTGAGAGGTAGTTATACCCCAACTTGATTGATTTCATTTTAACTGACAAATAACAAGATTCAGTCTTGAATATCAATGATTGAATAAGGGTTAGTGAATGCAGTATTGTGGGTTGTTTGTAACAATGTTTTAAACAACATTCATTTTAACCCAAGTAAGTGAAAATTTGGAAATATAATAATAAATATTTCCTGAGTATAGAAATAAATGAATGGTCATGGAAGAGATAAGTAATTGGAAAGTTTTCTAATAAATAGAATATATTTTCTAAGTATAGAAAATAAAAGAAGACAATATATGGAAATGTTTTCCAAATAGCGTAAGAGGCCAAGATGATTATCGAAAATATCGTGTTAACGAATATGGATAAGGAAATGGAGAAGTGTTTTAATTAATGAAATATTAATTAAAAGGCCCAGTGATTTTTTTGATGCTTTGAATGAATGTTTGTTTTTCTACGATAGTTTATAAATAACCGACTATCGAAGTGTTTGCTAATATCATTGTCAATATGGAGAGGCCGGTTGGATTATTACCCGAGAACCACTCTGTATTGGCAGTAGTGTTGTGAATCAGATTATATGATGATAATCGAAGACGGAGTAGAGTGCAAGGGCTTTTTCTATTAATAGAAATTGTTCCTTCGGTTTTGTTCAATCCCAAAATGAACGTATAAAGACGAATGCCAGACAGAGTAATTCCAATGATCCACTATGTTGCTCTATACAAATATATATGGTGGTGGAGAATTTATTCTCTTAGCATAATATCCTGAATATATTTATGCAAATCAATTAATGATTAACGGATCTGACAATGTGGCATTCAAAGTGATTGTGCTATCAGTGAATGATAAGTAATCGTAGCCTCAGGCCTCAACAACCAGGAAATGACAAAAATCGAGCAGGCAACATGGCTAGGGGGTAGCTTCCATTAGGGTTTATCATCACCTATCTATAGAAATTCATTTAATTCCTTATTCTATTCGATGTTGT
The DNA here is from genome assembly GCA_030737875.1 of Allium sativum. NCBI lineage: Eukaryota > Viridiplantae > Streptophyta > Magnoliopsida > Asparagales > Amaryllidaceae > Allium > Allium sativum. The sequence continues at coordinate 684,760,972 of CM060924.1, forward strand.
CCCATTCAGGAAATCGGTTGCTGATCCCAACCGTTTGTGATATACATTCGATACACTTAAGCGAAACAAGTGGTCGGTCATGTGTGGCCGTGTTACAAGATGTTCTTGTTGAACCCAGTGTATTCTCCTCTAGATATACACTATCGGAAGGTGGTTCCATACTTTGTCATAGTTGGAAATTCATTACCTAATAAGTGCTCGCGGTTTTTATTGTATATTATATATATGTGGAGCGTGAGATGAAAGCGTCCCACTAGATTATTATTTGCTTGATTTAGACTCTATTATAATATCAAAGAGTTTTGTTAAAGATTATCGTTTCTTTCAAAAGGATTTTCTAAAGTTAAATCAAGTGATTTGGATTCTCATAAGGGAAAAACACGTTCCGTGTTTATGGCATGGTCTTATAAGATATCGTTTATTTTCTCAAACTGTTTTAAATTGTTTACTCATACCAGTCCCATGACTGACCCAGATTTTATTTTGTTTTGTTTTACCTAAACTCTTGGGTGCCCAAATTTGTACGGGCAGTCAAGTAGTTCAGGATTTCACAGATCTATCTAAAAAAGCTTGGAGTAGAGGCTTCAGTGTTAGATATATAATATTTTTATTTCCGCTGTGTTGTAAGTATTGTACTCTGATAATGGTATGTTATATAGTTAAAATTTTGTATTTCAAAAGTTATGATATATTATATTTTGTTCCGCTGCGATGTGAGATTCCGTGTTGCTATTTTTGTTCTTCTTTTACCTTTTTCTTCTAAAAAAATGGTTCATATTTCTGTGATATTTGAGTTGGACGTGTGATGTATGTAGTCAACTCAAATAATACGGATTTGCGGTTCGTTACAAACCCAAAATCAACTTCCATTTCAATTCCAATTAAATTTAATTGGTAAATTTCTCTAAATCTTAGTTAAAAGGTTTATTCTTTTCTCAACTGGGTTTAAGAATAGTGTTGTTAAAGAGACCATTCACGACAAACCCAAAATCCAGTTTGATATTAAATACAAGGCACTATATAGAAATTATATCAGCTTATATTCAATATCAAATTCTGAAACTAACGAATATCATACTGGGAATAACGATATCTGTATCTTCCAAATTCCTCAACAATATCCGTATAATCATGGAATCCGATAACGAAATATTTCGAATATTATTTCCACTTAAATCCATCCCAGTTCAACCATTGGAAATTTCTAGTTATATTAAAACCCTTTATAAATCTTATTTATTATTTAAAAATTATTGGATTTCTAATCTAGTTAATAACTAGTTCATTTAGATAAAAATATATTTTTAACTTTTCAAATATGGAATTTTTCACCCAAAATCTTTACAAATCATTTATTATGATTTTACACAATTTTTCCGTATTTTTTATAATTTTACTAAGGCCCTTTCAGTCGATTTCCCTAAACGGTAATCGAAGTGCATTTACATTGATCTTTTCCAAAATTAATTTGGACATATTTTAAAATCCAACCATTAGATTTCAAATCTCTTATATTCATTGGAAAGCTCTTTTCGATACAAACTCAATGTTTCTGGTTTTCGGAGAATCCGATGGTCGGATCTCCCGTAATGTCAATTCGAAGTCAATGGTCGAAATTCATGAATGGTCGCGGTGCGGCGTGTTCTATTCAAACCATTGTATATATATAATATATATACAAACTATTTCCATTCAAAACATGTTTTATAAATTCTTTTTAAAATGATTCCGACTTCCATTTCAGTTTTAAATCAAAATTGAATATTTCTTATCATTATAATGTTAAAATGATAATATTTTCAAAATATCAGATTTTGAACTCATTTCCTTTTCGATATTCATTATAAAAACGAATAAAATCTATATCAAAATCGTTCATGTAAAAATGGCACATATCTAATCAATACGGCTTCACATATTTCAATATTTTCGTGTCTATCCAAATTCGGACATCAAATTTACATTTTAATCCATTACTGAATATTGTTTTTAAAATATTCGTTATTTCTGAACTGGAATCAGACCCAACCAATTACCATTTAATGTTAGTTATATCACGTGTACACAACAACAATGATAAACAATCATCCACCATCCAGAGTGCATTAAACAACCGCATAAGCATCAAATATAAATAATTAATGCTTACTATAGTCTGTCAACCAATCGATTGACATACAACTAAACAATTGGGATTAGTGTACGACAAATATCATCCCAATACCCGTGTGGGGTTTCAACCAACAAATACTGAATGTTATTTGTGCAGTTGGGCGATGTGCAAAATTTATCATCCCAATCAATGTCAGCTAAATGGGTGTACATAAACAAATTGTCCGATTTTTAAATGAATATTTATTTGCATTTTAGGAGAATTTTATGCCATTCATATATACGTTAAAAATTATATTTTTAACGATAAAATATTTATTTCAACACATGACTATTTTATATAGTTCATACATTCAATAAAAATGATCTTTTTATTGTTCATACTTTTTATTTAACACATGAATATTTTATATTGTTTATTTCATAAAATTTTGGCATTATAATGGCGCGATATTAGAACCAGAATAATGTCTAGTATTATCCCTCTCCTGATACTGGCTCGAGCCATACACAATCATCAATCAATCCACAAAACCACAATATAGTCAATTTCACCACAATCAATTAAGACAAACATTCGTTCCACTCCGCCACGCTTTTCTGACGTTCTGATTCGCTGTTCTGATCCTAGAATTTGTAAACAAGCTCCAATCTTCACACGATCATTTTTTAGCTTAAACGCGTCATTCCGGAAAACTTCCGGCCAGTGGCCTTTCTTCTGAAAATGTTCCAATTCGCCAGAATTTGCTAAAAGATAGTATTCAGACTGCTGACTCTGGATGCATTTTCCGGGCGGCTCCGTATTCCAAAATACAACTTCCATATACCCAAATCGAAGAGAAAATCGTGCTCTTCGACTTTGGCATTGTGGAGTTTTGGCCAGAAGCGCTCAGAATAGAAGATATTGAGATGGGACGGTCAGGGAGTTAAACGCAAAAACTGAAATTAGTGGAAATTGGTTATTTGAAGGTGGAGGGGCCACGGTCGGAGCTGAGGGCTGGTGGCGGACCTGATGGGGGCTGGGAGTGGGGTAGATGGCCAGCGGCGGGGCGGTGGGGTTAGATCCTTTTTTTCGATGACGACACACTATACACATTACACAAACATATATATTCATTCATGCAGAAATCAACTCAAGAAGAAGGACTCAAGATGGTAAGACTACTCAAAGAATCTCATATACATTGTATTAGATATTATGTACAATCTCCTTGACTAGATATGGGGAAAACATCAAGAGATCGTAGTGTCTGTGCAATGCAGACGTCTGACTTTTATACAACATACGTCTGTCACTACAACAGGAAAATATTTCCTTACTCAGCATAGACGTCTTTCATATATAAGACAGACGTCTGTTGAGAGCCTCAGGCTAACTTTCCTGCAGACACAGACGTCTGTCGTCCAAAAGACAAACGTCTGTCTATGTATCTGAGTAATATCACATTACAAAAATAGATGTCTGATCAAAGTTGACAGACGTTTGTCCTGGTATACGACCTATGTTTTCCAGGCAACATCACTTCAGTTTGAACAGTCGTAACTTTGTCTCTTCTTCTCCAATACGACTTTTAAAAAGATATATCTTTTCAAACAAAGGGTTTTATTTAGAAATCACAACCTTTCATGAAAACTCTTAGTTTTCTACAAACTAGATCAAAATTTCAGGTTTTCTATCTACCAATCCTTTCTAGATCTATTCTATATTCTCTGAAAAGTTCTTTATTCTCAAATACTCTCTAGATTTCAATCAAAGCACTCAATACTTCTATTCTCTTTAAGTGATTCAATTCTCATATCAACTCAAGGAGATTATAAGAGAAACTTGTACGATTCAGTCAATATCAGTGTTGTAAAGAACACAAGATTGTCAAGATTACTATTCATCTGTAAACCTATTCCTCTGGGTGAAGTGATGACAATTTTTGATAGTTGAAAGGCCGAAGGGGATCTTCGGGACCGGACGTAGGACGGGAGGTCCGAACCAGGATAAAATATCAGTGTGATTATCTATTATTTTACCTTTACTGCTTACTAATGCATTATCTTAGTACTTGCTACTGTTTAGACACATATACGATCTTATCATAGACTTTCAGGTGGTGGGCCACGGCGGCTGTTTTGGGCTAGGGTTTTAGAATTGGGGGAGAAGAGAGAGAGAAGAGGAGGGGTGGCCCAAGGGGGTGCGGCGACGCATGGGGAGGCTGCGGGTGGTGGCACGACGGCCGGCGACTAGTGGTTCAACGCTGAGGGGCGGAGGAGGAAATTCAAATTTGGGAATTTGGATTGAATGAGGCAGCGACGGGTTTTAAAGTTTGACCACGCTGGAGAAATGATAAGGGTTGTTGACCCATTATTTATGTTATATACCATATAATGTAATATTATTTAATTTCAATTTAACTTGTTTATCATTCCGAACTCCCACAAGACCCAACGACTGATTCCTCTGGCCAAATACCCCCATTCCGGATACAATGAAATATGTTTCGTCAGCCAATTCTACATTTTCAATCAATTTTCTTAAAAATTAAAATATAAATTAATATAACGTTAAATATTGAATTCGTAACAGCCCGAATTTCCGTACTCTTTGAGTCGACTAATAAAACCACACATCCAACCCAAATTGCATAGAAATACGAATCATTTTAGAAAGAAGTTAGAGGATGAGAAATAGGAAGAAAGAAATATTAGAATAGAAGAAAACGAATATCACAAACTCACAGCAGAACGAATAAAATGTATTAAATAACATAACCTTTGAAATACAAATCAGTAACTATATATACATACCATTATCAGAGCACGACAGTTATTCCTGGAACAATTATAACCACATGTTTCCAGATACAAAATAGTATACAGAGGAAAATATGATAATCTATAACTAACTAATGAAGCCTCCTGCTTCAAGCTCCTCCAACTGAATCTGTAAAATCCCGACTACTTGACTGCCCGTACAAATTTTGGCACCCAAGAGTTTAGGGGAAAAAAAAACAAAATAAACTATGGGTCAGTCATGGGACTGGTGTGATTAAACTCCAATCATTTGTTTAACTTTAAAAATCCTTTCGAAGGAAATGATAATCGTAAGACCAATCCACATATAAACACGGATGGGTTTTACCTTACGATAACCAAAAATATATTTTTGATATCAAATCCAGTGATATTATAATAGTGTCTACAACAAATAAATAGAATCTAGCGGAATGCTTGCATCTCATGCTCCACATATAATGTTAAATCACAAACCGCAGGGCGCTTATTGGAGATTGGATTTCCAACATGACAAGGTATGGAACCACCTTCCGATAGTGTATCTCTAGAGGGGAATACACTGGGTTCAACAAGAACTTCTTACAGCCTGGCCCACACATGGCTGACCACTCATTTAACTTGAGTGTATCGAGCATACAATCACCAACGGTAGTGATCAGCAACCGTTACCGAAAGCATACAGCAGCGAATAGAATAAGAAGCAAATGAAATTTCTCTGGATCAGGTGATAATACCTCTAACGGGAATGACCCACAGAGCCATGCTGCCTGCCCGATTTCTGTCATTTCCCGGTTGATGAGGCTTGAGGTCACGATTATCCATCAGCACATTTTGCCATCATTTACTTTGAATGTCACGTCATCAAACATTCATCCATATATGTTGTCCTGGGACTGGAAAAACCGAAAGCATTATCCCATAAATCCATCTTGGGCAATTTCTACGTAGAATTGGCAGAACAGCCCTTGCACTTTACACCGTCTTCAATTATCTTCAACATAAGTTGATTCGTAACGCTTATGCCAATACGGAGTGATTTTCAGGTAATAACCTGATCCCGGTCTCTCCATATTGACAACGGGGTATAAAATAAATCAAACTTTGATAGTCGGTGATTTAACTACAAAAGAAAAACATCCATACAACCAACGATCCTATTTCCAAATGGAAATTATACCGTTCAACCATCAAGCAAAACTGGGTCCCGTTAAATGAATTTCTTATTACATTTCTGCTTCCCAGATATTCCTCAAAACCCCTTTTCTTTACTATTCTTGAAAAAAAACATTTCCATATACTATAACTATTTATTTTCTTTATTCTAGGAAAATATCTTTTATCACGGTTGGAAAACATTTCCATATATTAATGAATTCTCATTTTCTATATTTAGAAATATATGTTATTTACCATTTGGAAAATATTTCCATATTTCATTCCTTAACTTCTCATTAACCCATTTCATTTCATTTTCTATAGAAAATATCTTTCATTTTATTTGGGAAACATTTCAAAATCCTTTAAATTAACCCGATGTTATAAAACATCGTTATTATAACTCAAATCATTAATCATTTATTAACTAACCATATTCCTAACCAATCTTCACTATCGAACCTTAACTATTCCTCCATCAATCATGAAGTCAATCAAGTTGGGGTATAATTACCTCTTAGACCTTAATTGAACAACATTCTCAATTTTTAAATAGTCAAAGCTCACAACATCCAACAAAACATCGCTTATGCGACTCTCGAATTCAATCTTAGAATACACTTCTTTTACGGAAAAACATTTGATTATAACGGTAGCGTTATAATCGTTGTTTCCAAATATTTGATTTATAAGACATTTATTATAACGGCAGTGTTAAAATCGCTGTTTAGATTTACAAAACATTTATTACAATGACAACGAAATCGCTGTTTAGATTTACAAAACATCTATTATAACAGTAGCGTTATAATCGCTGCTGTTTAGATTTACAAAACATATATTATAACAGTAGCGTTATAATCGCTGCTTTGAATAAAGTACTGCGTACGACGCACACGCTTCCGTTGTTCATTTTAAAAAGATAGTCAAAATGTCTGGATTTACACAATGCAGACATATACCATTCTGTTTGTCGACACCCATAAGATAAAGGGCATATAAGGATAAAAATCCGCTATCCACTTTCCTTACAACAAGACCTCTTTACTTGGATTTTATTTCAAAAAAATCCATTTTATCAATGTTTAACACAAATTATCTTATGTGTTTTCCTTTGCATTTAAAAACTTTATTTCAATTGCAGTGCTTTGCTTAATTCAATTAAAGCCATCACTTTGGTTTTAAAAACCTCATTTAAACCTTGTTTGGATTAATCACTTATACTAATCCGTTTACCATCTTTTCACCACTTAGCTTAGATTTCATTCTAAAACCATTAACACATTTTAGTATCTTATTAACCTATTCACCATATTTCTTAAAAGTTTCTTTCCATTGAAATTTCTTTTCATAATTTAAAATTTAATAAAAAGCCTTGTTTAAATCTTTGCATTTACCGACAAATCCCATTTACAAATCTCATTTAAAACTTGGATTACAAATCCTTCTATGAAACTCTTATCACCTCCTTGATCAAACTATAATGCCACTAAATCATCTCTTAATTGAATCTCCAATTAAAATCATTGTTTTAATTGTTATTAATTAAAATAACAGTTAACCTTATTATTAACTATAATAAAAATAGTTGACTTTGCTGTTAAAAAATAGTACAATTATCGCTTTTAAAAGCTTATTAAATAATAATTAACTTTATTAACACTAACCAATTCGATAATTACTTTAATTATAGTTAATCGAAGATTAACTAATATTTAACACCGTTCGTTAAATTCAAATTAATTTCAAATATTGGTTTCAAAACCGATATCCACTTTCCATATAAATTCATATTTGAACTTATATTTCAATTTATCCAATGATAAATAATTCACTTAATTTATATTCTCATTTATAAACAACTACTTGTTTTCCCCGTTAACATGTTTTTAATTTAAACTCTATTCGAAATTACATTTCTATTTTTGGAAATAAATTTCCTTTATAAAACTCAAATTTCATTTTCTATATTCGAACATATTTTACGGTATTTGAATACCAAAATTCTAGGGCCAATGATATTTAAACACACAAGACCAATCACAACATATGTCACAATCAATGCAAACATAATAATATAAGTGTTGAGGAATCCAGTTTGATCCCTCTGACCTGTTTCCCTGCATCCACAGATGTTAATCAACATCAATAATATTATTTCCACATCAGTATGAAATATCATGGTAAACAGAATTTTTTAAACGATCAATGATATGACTATATCAACCAATTCAATCAATTTTATTAACCAATCATCCAAACAACCATCACACAATATAAAATTATTATAAATTAATTTAAAATCCTTTTATATAAAAATATAAACGAGCCAAAGTTAGTGAGTTTACTCACCTTGGTTTTGCAGTTGACGATTCTGCTTTTGTTTCATTTAAAATCATGCAGACGATTAATTTTTCTATTATATTTCGGTTGCTTCATTCTCTGCCATTAATAGCTCCACAATGTAAGCCTCATCGTTATGATTCCAACATAACCGTTCTCATCATATTCTGTTAACAAACGGTTGGGTTATTAACATTATAAGTTTATTCATGAATAAATATAAATTATTTAAATAACTACATCATTATCTAATTAATTTACCTTAACCTTCTTTTTACTCCTTCTTCCCTGTAACTATATGCTACTCCCCTTTTTCCTTGGCTACTTCGCGAAAACCAGAATAAGATTCAGCAAAATGCTCCTTCCCTTTCTTTAATCACGTGCATCTCACTTTCCAATAACTAAAACCTGTCTCTTTTAACCATATCCTAACCCACTATTAAACACCTTCATCACAATTACTCCTCCGAGTAAATCATCCCCGAGTAATACTCGAAGTCCCTTTTTTTATTGCCATTTTGTATATATACCATTTGAAGTCTTCACCTTAGCATTTAATCATCAACTTCACTAATCTCCTTCCAACTGAAAACTTATCTCCACCCATTTTTACTCCTCACCACTTTAGACAATTGTTTCACCACTAAATTAGTGACTTCACCATTTTATACACTATCTTTTAAATTAGTTAAACCCATCTCACCTTTTACCTCCAGTCCCCATCTCGCAACAGCTCGCCATCCTTCATAAGCAGTCCACGCATAGCATGACCACTTCGCTGCTAGAAGTCCAACCCTACCGTCGATTTAACCCAGTTTGCCTAGCTCGCCTGAGAGGCAAAAAAAATCGATATTTGAAAATCATTCGTCTGCAATGCTTTCAGGCGGTATGAGCACGAAGTCCTTGCCATCATGAGCTCCATGGACTAGAGAACGATCGTCTCTAATTTGATCTTGAATTTACATATCGCGATTTGGTTTTGAGGGAAAATACTGATAGCGTCTTCTTCCGGTTTGAAGTTACGAAGAAAAGTGATTTAGGGATTTTGTTGTTAGGGGAAAATAATAATACTAATAACATTGTTTTTGTCTGAAGAACGAAAGTGTTGATGCCAGTATTTAAAGGAGTAACAGCGTGGCTTGCACGAAAAATAGTAGCTTGGTCAGCACGGGATGGAATAGCTTGGCACACACGGAGTAAGGCAGCTTGGCAGACACGGTGTGAAATTGGCATACTATTGAAATGTACTGAGGGTAGGGATATAGACTGTTTGATTATAATAAGCAGTGCACCAAAAATTTCACACTTACAGTCAATATTTGACACAAATGGGCTACAGATTCAAACGTGAAACAGACAATGGCAATTTAAGTTCCTAGCATTAAAAATGAAGTAATAGTATATGAATATATAAAAACTTAGGTAACAATATAAAATGTACATTTGGAAAGTAATGAGTTTTTTTCTTTTTCTTTTATATTCGTTATTTCTATTTTATTATTATAAACATAGTTGAAGTTTGATAAAATATTTCACCGAGATTTCTGAGAACGAATTTGCAAGGTGACTCTTATATATTGTAATACTATTAAACGTGAATTTAATGTTCGACGTTTACAACTCGTTTTAAATTCAATTATAAATGATAAGTTAAAAAGTCGTTTTTAATAAATAAATCATATATATATTACAAATTCAACATTTAAAACCCATTTAAATGTTTTAAAATTTACAATGAAAAGTCTGGGACGTTATAGAATTTAATATACATTTTAATTTACGGGGCCATATACTGACTCCAAAATTTATAGAAAAATAAATCTAGCTACATTTTGATGATACGGTCCTAACAAAATAATTTCGTCGAATTTGGAGACCGTTTGAAAAATGGCCATTTCCAGTTGATTAAATTCAAACTAAAATTACCAAACACGTTTAAATTCGCTGCGCTCACATATTAATTCCAAAAATTATGAAATTTGAACCCTAACAATAATTTGACATTCCGGATCCCACAAAAGTGGTTTCATCGAAAACGGAGGTTGTTTGCAAAATGGCTATTTTTAAGGTCTATATATTATTAAAAAAATATAAATTCCATAGCGACTTTTCTAAATTTTAAATTGGACAAACTTTCAATTTATATTATGAAATCTTTGTTTTTCACCTTAGTTAGAAAGATATAATTAAACAGATTCAAGTGTTTCTATTTTTACTGAAATATGATTTATTTTGAATTCTGTACATTCGTTTGAAATTAGAAATCAAAATTTCAAACTACCACGCCATTTCGAGTTCATTTTATTATTAAAATATATTTATATGTTCTAACTACGTTTAAAATAAAATTTTGTCATTATTATTTAAAATAAATTACTTTAAATATTCAAAATCCATTAAAATAGCTAAAATAAAAATTTTAAATTGGTTCAAAAATTCCGGGTTGTTACAATATATATATATTTGCAAATGGGTTCTTTATACATTTGAGAGTTTTCAGATTTGTACTAAAATGAATGTAGTCTAATGTTTCAAAAAATATATGAAAGTAAAAGAGAAAATAAAAATATAGTTACGAATGGAAGAATGAATTGCTATTCTATACACAAAAAAAAGATGAGTGTTGGCATAAGGAATGATATTTCACTCTTAAATGAAGGAATTTTGGGCATGTAGTAAATGTTTGTGAAACATTAAAGTTGAAATATTCGTTTGGAATATTTTACTAAAAGTGAAGAGGTTATGTTTCAAAGGTACTTTGAAAATATGATAATGAATGTCAATTAGACATTTTTTGGAAACTTAATGTCACCTAATTAAATTTTGACATTCAATCAAGGTTTTATTTTTAATTGAATTTGCTTTTTTTTTTTTTTTTTTTTTTGCAAGACCTCAAATGTTTATCATTCCTATAGGGTATTTATGACAGGCATGTAACATAGCAATAAATATAAGAATTGAAAAGGACATCAACTTTCTTAATGCAACATTTTTGGAATCTTAAAAAAAAATGTTAAAACTAGGAATGCATCAATATTTTATTTGGTAAGCAAGAGACATTTATTAGACAATGACTCGTAAGAAATTTTAGGATTATAATTTTAAGTAGAAATTCAAACTTTTAATGCTTCAACATTTAAAAGCAATGAATGCATATTTTTGGAAACCTCAATAAATTCTTGTCATAATGGGGTAGATGTACATACAAGCATATAAATGACAGTAATATTACAAATGAATTTACTTAATGTCACTACTGAGAATTATGCTGTTACAAAAGAAATAGATTTAGTAGTACAAATCAGGACTAGGATAGAATAAATTGTACAACTAAATTTGATAATTTTAATGTCAATCCCAAAAGGACTACATTTGAAGAGTTGTTAAATAGATTTCCAGAAATAAAATTTGGTTGTAAACTAAATTGGTCATGATAGTATAGTCAAGAATTAATACATTAATAACGGTGTCTAACGGTTAGTAATATATACGAATATAAAGGTAAAGGTATAATAATGTAATTCGTAATTTCGAAAAATAGAATTCATGAAAATAAATTTGCAAAATTAATGGACAATGAATTTGTTGTTAGTATGATATAAAAGGAAAATTTGGGGACTGATTTAAAAGACAAATTGGCTTGGGGAGAATGATATATTTCAAGCCTGAAGGATCTTGAGGAATTAAATTAAGTATTCAGGAATGGTCTAGTGGCATGTATACATATTAGAATGGAACACATTCATAAAAGAGGACAAAGATGGAAGATTTAAAGGTATGGATATGACATCTTAAGGATTTGATTAAAAGTATTAAGGCCTCGGTACTATTCAGACCTTCTAATTGTAAGAAAATACTTCCAAAGTAATTAGGCTGTGATTGTTAGTTGTTCCCCCGTATTGATTGAATAAGGGTATAAATGTGATATAAATAAGAAATCCTTATTATGAATGAGATATTGGGATTTAAAACCCTTATTAAATTCTTAAGATAAATTGTAAATAGAGGAAGAACCTCATAGGGACATTCAACCTTGCGACATACCATTTAGAAGTTAATAGAGGAATTGGATTTGTGGACAACATAAAGGAAGTGTATTCGTAGTGTGATTTTTGAAATTTATCCTTACAGAATGTCACCCCTAAGAATAAGAACATGAAGTATGAAATTTAGTTAAAAGCTTAATTATTGGATTTTTATTAGATTGTGTTTTGGTTTACCTAAGCTATTTTTTTAATTTTTATAAATTAGCTCTTTTGTCGTTATAAAAAGAAAAAGAAAAAGAAAGACTATATATAAAACAAATATGAGGAATATGCTCAAAATAAAAAGGATGTGATCTGTAATTTTTCATAAATTACACTATCCATCTAAAATAAAATAATACCAATTCCTTGTAATTTTAAATATGTTAATGTTATTATTTGGGCAAATTTATGGAAATTAAAACAAAAGACCTTACTTGGATTTAAAATACAGTAAATTGGAGCTTAGAAAAATATTCTAGTCATTGGTATTGATTAACATTTATTAGTTATATCTAGAAATTCTTTTTGAGTCAAACTTAACTTGAAGACTGGAAAATAAAAAGAAGACAGCCAAAGCTTTGGGGATAAGAAGAAGGATATGCAGAATTAGCCTCTTAGATAACAGGAATAATAGTAATATTTATAGGAATAGCATAATTTTCTTTTGGTAATTAGTGGGAACTCTTGAAGAACTTCAAGTAGGCTATCTAAATTACCAAAGTGTTGATGGAATAACCATTGACAAATTTCTACTCAAACCAAAATTTGTTGTTAGACTTTGGAAAATGTCTAATTTAATTAGGAAGACTGTGGAGGATAATGAGTTGATATTATATTTTGGGTTTTTCTAAGTTATGAAGATATATGATATTGTGAGTCGGAACCCATGAAAGTTTTATGTTTGATAGGATACCTCCATGGTACAATGAATTTTTAGTAGGGCCCGATCAAGAAATGGGGACAAAGAAGGAACCTCGGAAATCTTGTGCCGTCATATATATATTTTTAGCATGGCATTACGAGACTCCTCATTTTTCAGATAAATTGGTTCGAGTACAGTAAGGAGAAAATTGGAGAGAAGGTGTGAAAATTTTAAATATTTTGTAGCCTCCTCGAAAATTTAGGATTTTTGGTTGCATTGTGGTTTCTAGATCACTACAAGAAAACACTTCAATTTTCTATGTGGAATTTCCTATGCCATTCCAATGCCGAAATTCGAGGCATAGAGAGGGCATAGAAAATAAGTAGAAAAACAGGTAATGGCGTAAGAAAGTCGTAGGAAATTTCGTATGCCAACCGTAATATACAGAAAATTAATTAAGGCGTATAAATGTCATAGGAAATTTGTTGCGTTAAAATTATCATTGTAGCGAAGATGTGGATAATCTCCTACGTCATTCCAACTTCTATCATATTTTTCTACAAATTAAGGTTGGCATAGTAATGGCATAGGAAATTTCCTACGCCAACTCTACGGGACCAGAAATAAAAGTAGTTAGAGTCATATTAATTTATTGAAAACTTGAATATAATTAATAATACTAATCAGAAACACCTAGTGGTAGCTAATAGGAATGCACATCCCTTGCATCCAATGTTCAACATGTCCCCAAATTGATTTACTTGGATTGTTGTTCATCCAACGGTTTTTAACAAATAGCACGCTCTGTGCCATGCCAAAACAACGATAACTACCTCCATTGCTACGTCGTAGAAATCTCTAAATCCCCAAATTGTAGTGTACAAAGTTAGTTAATTTCAATATAGTCAGATTGAAGTCGATGTCCTATTAGTGATTACTTGGTGTTTTCTATGGTTGCTGGTGCGAAGTTGACAAGGGACTAGTAAACCAAATAGTGGCCAAAACTCTTATTTCATCGCCGCCCCTTTTTTCATCTTTCAGATCTTCTTCTCGTCCGACCATTTCTTATGTAACAGCTTCAAAGTTTCATCCCTCACTCTCCTACTCTATCGATCCGCTTGTTTCTGTTTATTTTATCTTTTTCTCATTTGATTTCTTCTCCTTACACTGAATAATCCTATAGCCTTTTGCTATTGCCTTCCTTCATGAGATTCCTTACTCCTGTCCTCCGATCGAGTTCTCTTATCCACTATGCCTCTTCTACAAATATCATGCTGAGTTCCCCTTCTTAATCCCTCCTCGGTTGCTCCTCTCAGATCCACTGCTTATTGTGAAAACCCGTAACTTCCCCGTTGAGGAAAGCGCGGATAGTTCGAGAACAAGCCACAACAGAACGCAGACGGAAGGACATTTCATTGTATATTACAACAATGCATCAGATTACAAGAATATACAGAGTATAAATGAATAAATATTACACAGAAATATCAGAGATTTAAATTACATTTAAATACATAGCAGCAGAAAATAATACAATACACAACTAGAAGAGTTATACAGATACAAAGCTTTCCGGATATCATTCCAGCTGTAAAACAGGATCCTGTGAATATAAATCTGCAAAACCAAAACTACTAGCTGCCCGTGTCAAAATAAGGGCACCCAGAGTTTAGGTTAAAATAGTAAACTCCAGGTCAGTCATGTGACTGGTGTGAGAACTAAAACAGTTATTTATCTTTATTTTTAAAGTTAGGTAAATCAAGGGACCACGCCGTATAACACGGAACGGGTTTCCTCCCAAGGATACTAGTGCATAAAACAAACAGCGCAATGCTAAATAAAGAAAAATGAAGATATTATAAGACCCAGTTCCCATCACACAATGCAACGCTAGCCGGAGGATAGAGTTTTTACCTTATAATAGCCAAGAATGCTTGATACGTTTAAAAAAAATCATTTGATACTATTATAAGTGTATATTGTATAAAACAACTTCAAATCATAAGTATCAATCATAGGCGGCATGAATGCCCCATACCACTATGTCGCCATATATAGGTTATACAATCAAAATCGCAAAGTCACGTATTTGGGAATTGGGTTTCCATCTATGAACCGAGGCCAGGGACCGTCCTCTACCGATTCGAGACGCTCTAGCCTGTGTCTCAGGAACAGCCGCAACTGCCCCATGGAGCGACAGGGCCGGTCCACCGATGTGGATTATTATGCCTGAACACTATGTTTCCCCGCCCTTTGGGGCGTAAATGAGCCAACGAATGACTCCATCGGACCCGGATCGTCTGATCAAACCGAGGCGCCTCGCAACAGCAACAACCACACAGGTGAAAAGTATATAAATGTCAGGGCTGGTAGGTCACTGACACCACCCTAGCTAGAAAGAAACGCATGCCCTCCCTGAGGTCCTCTCCCGTTTTTGGTTCACAACCGGGGTGTGAGGCTCGCCAATTCACGTTACGCAAAGCTGTGCCACATAGGCTGTGCTTTGATCATCACCACAAGACTTTGCTTTTCAACAGAAGCCTCGATCAATTGCATCTTAGCATGCCACACAGGCAAACCACTCTATGCAACCGATATCAGTCACACAGAATGAAATCCAATGTCAGACACACAGTCCATTTACAAGTCCGTTCTGGGTCTGAACGAAACCGGAGGCACATTCCTCGCATATCCATCGATCTCCAAGCACATCTGGACGACCACCGATTGATTCCCTCATCTTGGGTGTACAGCCCAATCAAGATCATCAGTAATCACCCAAATGATGTGGAGACTTCCGGTCTTCAACCACCGTCTTCATCTTCGACTTATCGTCGTATCAGTTATTCAGAATGGGATAAACCCGGTCTTTCCGAATAACTCGCATATATTTTAAATAAGTGTTACACAAACACAACATATGCCTTATTCCAATTCATCAGTCACTAACCGTAAATTAACCAAGAGAATAATTTCCCAAATATTAACCCCGAAGGCCGAAACCAACATCAGATCAATATCCAGAAAACCATTCTGCTTGGCTAACCGACAGTTAGTTTCTAAATTTCACATTCATAGGGAAAGGTTCCCATTAATTTTATCAAAGATAAATCATTAAAATTTATTCTTTAATCTACTTTTGAATTTCGATTCAACTAGTCGGGATTAACGAACCTTACCGAAGTAATCATTTGTTTTAATTTCCCAATCCCAACCTATTCATGCCATGAAGTAAAACTGGTAATACTTCATATCTAACACCACGGTGTTATCGGTAAATTCAATTACCATTTCACGTTTCAATCTAATTAATGATTTAACTAACGCCTGGAGCAAAACTGGTGATACTCCATTTCGATTATTTCAATCTAATTAAAGATTCATTAAAACTCCACTTAGTTTTAATCTTTGACTGGGTTAAAGAATCAGTGTCATTTAAAACACGGTTCACGGTAAACCCAAAGTCACATTCCATTAATTATCGGGTTAAAGAACGAGTGTTATTTAAAACACTGTCCACGATAAACCCAAAAATCAATATCAATTCAATTCCAATTAAATATCATTTAATTGGTACACTTCATTAAATCTAAATAAAAAGATTTAATCTTTTCTCAACTGGGTTCAAGAACAGTGTTAGTCAAGACACCATTCACGACAAACCCAAATCACATTTGATATTAAACACAAGGCTCTGAATAGAAAATATATCGGCTTATATTCAATATCAAATTCTACGACCAACAAATATCGTATTGGAAATAACGATATATATATCTATATCTTTCAAATTTCCATAACAACATCTGTATAATCACGAAATCCAACATCGAAATATTCTGAAGACAATTTCGATTCAAATCCATTCCAATGCAATTATTGGAAGTTCTGGTTATTTTCAAAACCATTTCAAATCCAATTTATTTATTTTAAAAATAAATAAATTACTATTCTAGTTCAAAACTAGTTTATTTCGATAAAAATCTATTTTTATCTTTTCAAATATGGAGTTTTTCATCCCAATTCTTTCTAAATCATTTCTTATTATTTTACACAAATTATTACTATTTTTAATAATTTTATCAAGGCCCGTACAGTCGATTTCCATCAATGGACATCGAACTGCACTTACATCGACCTTCTTCAAATTTGATTTGGACATAATTCCAAATCCAACCGTTAGATTTCAAATTTATAATATTCGTTAGAAAGCTCTTTTTGATACGAACCCAACGGTTCCGGTTTTAGGAGAATCTGACGGTCGGATCTCCCGTAATATTCGTCCGAAGTTAATGGTCGAAATTCACAAACTGCCGCGGCGCGGCGCGTTCTATTCAGGCCATTATATTATATATATATAATATATACTTCGTCGATTTCAATTCAAAACGTGCTTTATAAATCGTTTTAAATTCATTTTCCAAAACGGTTTCAACTTCATATTCAATTTCCAATCAAAATTGAATATTCCAATTTGAATTCATTTTAAATTCATTTCAAATTGATTTCAATTCAAATTGATTTCTAATTCAATTTCAGTTCGTTTTCAATTCAATTCAATTTCAATTCGAATTCATTTCTATTCAATTTCAATTCGAATTCGTTTATATTCAATTTCAATTCGAATTTATTTATATTCAATTTCAATTCGAATTTATTTATATTCAATTTCAATTCGAATTTATTTATATTCAATTTCAATTCGAATTTATTTATATTCAATTCTTTTCAAAATATCAGATTTTGAAATCACTTTCGATATTCATTATAAAATGAATAAAATCGATATAAATATCGTTCACGTCAAAATGGCGTCAATCTAATCAATACGGCTTCATGTATTCCTATTTTCAAATATTCTATTTCAAACATTTCTTTTTCAAATATTTCTATTTTAAAACTGGAATGAGGCTCAATCAATTACCATATAATGTTAATTATATGGATTTTCTACAACACATGTATATATCAACAACGATGAATAATCAATCATCATCCAAAGTGCATTCTACACTGTATAAGCATCAAATATAAATATTCAACGCTTATAACAGCCTGTCAATCAATCGATCGACATACAACTAAACAATCGGGATTAGTGTACGTCAAATATCATCCCAATACCCGTGTGGGGTTTCAATCAATCAAACACAGATTTTTATTTGTGCAGTTGGGCGATGTGTAAAATTTATCGTCCCAATCAATGTCCTTCAAATAGGTGTACATAAACAAACCGTCCGGTTTGTAAATGAATATTTATTTATTCTCATTCACGTTAAAAATTATATTTTTAACGATCAAACTATTTTATTCAACCTATGAATATTCTATTTGGTTCATTTATTAAATAAAATGTTATCTTTATTTTTCTAACTTATTTTTAGAAAATTTCAGCGGCATAACGTCACGATACTAGAAACGGGACAAGGCCTAGCCTTATCCCCGGTCTAGTGAAGGCCCACACCATTCACACATCAATCAAATCAATTTCATTTCACCAAACAATTCAATTCAAACCAAATAATCTAACCAACTACACAACCAAACAATTAAACAAACAAGCCATCCATGGTCTGTGGATGACGGGTGTCAGGTGCTACTAAACGCCGTCTGCATCCTAGTATATATATATCTAGAAAAAGAAATTGAAGAGTGAGAAGTTCTCACAGAATTGCTAATCCAATGCCTCGACTCTTCTTATGTAGAAATCTTCGTCGTTCTTGCCTCTTGTCACTTTCGTTGCACGTATTCTCTACAGATGTAAAAATCGAATTTTTACTTCGCTATTCAATATATAAAAATCGAATTTTTACTTTGCTATTCAATATATAAAAATCGAATTTTTACTTTGCTATTCAATATATAAAAATCGAATTTTTACTTCCTACTATATAGATGAAAATTATATTTTTACATCGCTACTATATAGATGAAAATTATATTTTTACATCGCTACTATATTGATAAAAATTCCATTTTTACCACACTATTCTCTATATAAAAATTTCAACTTTTCAAATATAAAGATTTCGTTTTTATTTCATCACTATAAAAATCACCTCTTTATTTCGATGTATATATAATAAAAATCAGATTTTTATTTCGTTACATATACAAAGATGATATTTTTATCACGTTATTCTCTATATAAAAATTATATTTTTATATATAAAGATCGTATTTTTATATCACTGCTACATATGTAAAAATCACTCCTTTACAATGCTACTTCCATGATAAAAATTATATTTTTATCTTGCTAGCAATATAATAAAAATTATAATTTTATTACCCTACATGAATAAAAATCATATTTTTATTCTTCCTATATAATAAAGATCGAATTTTTATTAGCTATCTAATATAAATATCATATTTTTATTCTACCTATCATATAAAAATCTTAACTCTATTGAAATAAAAATCCAATCTTTTCCTTTCGCTACACATATAAAGATTCATTTTTCCTAACAAAAATGTAAAGATTTCATTTTTATTTGTAAAAATCTATTCTTTACTTTAAAAACTGATTTTTTTAATTTTGCTAATACCAATTACATTAAAAAGGGAAGTAAAATAAATAAAGAAGAGCTATTACTCACTGATTTTCGGTTTTACTAAGGAGGGGTTCACCATTGCTGAGTTGGGGCGCCGGACGTTGTCGGAGGAGGGGGGTTTCGTGGCGCGGAGGTGGCATCTGGTCTATGCGACGACGGAGGGGCGAGCTCTGGCACCAGGCGCTGCGGATTCGGGAATTGGAGACAAGGAAATGGAGGCGAGAGAAAATCGAGAGGGAAGGAGGAGGAGGCGACGCGGCGATGGGGGGGGGAGGGGGGTGTGGTAGCGTGCGGTGGCGCGCGCCCTTGGGCGGCGGTGGATCGACGATGGGTTGCCATCGTTTTTTTCTTCTTCTTCTTTTCTGAAACGAATTCGAACCGGGGGGGGGGGGGGCCTGAATGATTAAAGGGGGTTAGGAGAGAGTTATTTATTTATTTATTTATTTAATTATTTTATTATGAAAAAGTTGACTTTTACATACGACCTCTAAACGAGGTCCACCGCCTGTCGTACATAGCGTTTTACCCCCATTCCGAACCCAATGGGATATGTATCGCCAGCTGATTTGGTCGTTTCGATCAGTTTCATCAAAATCAACATATAACTCTATATATTGAATTTGAACGCGCATTTCAATTTACCGGGGTCACATACTAACTCTAAAAATTCCCGAAAAATATTTTCTAGCTTCGTATTGACGATACGGTCCTAACAAAACTAGTTTCGTCGAATTCTGAGGCCATTGGAAAAATGGCCATTTTCCAGTCGATTAGAATCAACTAAAACTGGTCAAATGCGTTTTCCTTTGCCACGCTCACATATTGATTCGAAAAATTATGAAATTTGGAATCTAGCAGTAACTTGACACTACGGATCCAACAAAAGTGGTTTCGTCGAAATCCGAGGTCGTTTGCAAAATTTCCATTTTTAAGGGCCGAAATTCCATAGCGACTATTCAGAATTTTCAACTGGACATATCTTTTGATCCCCGCTATGAAATTTTGATTTCCCGGATTCGTTGGAAAGATATTCTCGAATAGATCCTAATGTTTTTGGTTTCACTAAAATCCGGATTGTTTTGCACTTGGTACATTCAATTGAAGTTTGAAATCGAATTATCGAACTACCGCGCCATTTTCAATTCTATTTATAATTATATATAAATATTTATATTCTAACGACGGCGCATATAATATATACGTTCGAATTCTATTTAAAATAAATTTTTCGTCGACATTATTTAAAATAATTCATTTTAAATAATCAAAATTCGCTAAAATTGCCGAAATAAAATTTTTAAACTAGCCCAGGTTTTCGGGTTGTTATACTTATTGTCGCAAACCATGCTCGTCCCTTATGTATCTTGTGTTCACAGACTATTTTTGAGTTAGCTCATGGTTTATAGACTGAGATTCTCGACAAGCTCTGAAGGTGATTATTTTCATTTGTTTTTCTAGGTTTATGCTATCGATTTGGTATTCTAAGAGTTTCATCTTATGAATGTTTGTTTCGTAGTGTGATGGTTATGGTTTACTTATACTTCATTTATTTGTTTGTCTTGTTGTGGGTTCCTATCTTTGATGTTTTGGCTTATTAGAAAAAATGTAAGCGTAAAAAGAAAGCTATTTTATCATGTGTGTATAAACTACAAAATTCTGTCTTGAACTCAAATAGCCTCCTCCATTTTGTTGTGCTTCTGTGTAACAACCCGAAAATCTGGGCCAGTTTAAAATTTTAATTTTGGCGATTTTAGCGAATTTTGATTATTTAAAATGAATTATTTTAAATAAAATCAACGGAAATTTATTTTGAATATAATTCGAACGTATATATTTATACGCGTCGTCGTTAGAATATAAATAATTATATATAATTATAAAAGGAATTGAAAATGGCGCGGTAGTTCGAAAATTCGATTTCTAATTTCAAATGAATATACAGAATTCAATATAAGTCAGAATTGAACGAAACAAGAAATATTTGAATCTGTATAACTATATCTTTGTAACGAAGTTGACAAACTGAGATTTCACTTTAAAAATTGAGAGATATGTCCAGTTGAAAATTCTGAATAGTCGCTATGGAATTCAGGCCCTTAAAAATGGATATTTTGCAAATGACCTCGGATTTCGACGAAACCACTTTTGTTAGATCCGCAGTGTCAGGTTATTGCTAGGTTTCAAATTTCATAATTTTTCGAATCAATATGTGAGCGTGGTAAAGGAAAACGCGTTTGACCAGTTTCAGTTGATTTTAATCGACTGGAAATTGGCCATTTTTCTAACAGTCTCGGAATTCGACGAAACTAGTTTTGTTAGGACCGTATCGTCAATACGAAGCAAGAAAATATTTTTCTGGAATTTTTCGAGTTAGTATGTGACCCCGGTAATTTGAAATGTACGTTTAAAATTCAATATAGTGATTTAAATGTAAATTTAACGGAAACTGATTGTAACAATCAAATCAGCTTGCGATACATATCCCATTGTGTTCGGAATGGGGGTAAAACGCTATGGACGATAGGCGGTGGGCCTCGTTTCGAGGTCGTATGTGAAAGTCAACTCTTTAGGATAAAATAAATAAATTAATTAATAAAAAAAAAAATATTCTCCCTCTCCTTATAAACCGCTGGCCCCCCCCTTTTTGTTCACTTCAGTAGGATCGAAAGAGAAAAAAAAAAAAAAATCAATCGAGCTCGGAGATCGACCGACCACCGCCGCCGCATCCCCCTCCTCCGCCACATCCCCCACCGATGACGGAAACCCCCCCCCTCGCGATGACGGAAACCCCCGCCCCCTCCATCTTCTCCTCCCGCTCCTTCTTCCCCGCCTGCCCCTCCCCTCCTCTGGCCGAAGACCGCACACCCCCCCCCCTTCCTATCGCGATGAACGAAGAACCCCCCCCCCCCCGATGGCCACAGCGCCGCCTCAACGCCCCCCCTGTAAGTTATTTTTAATTTATTTATTTTTTATTTTTTTTTATTTTTATAAAACAGAATTTAAAACAAGAAATGTTTAAAAGGAAAAAAAATAATAAAAACTGATTTTGGTTTTAGGAGTTAAAACTGATTTTTGTTTTAAAAAGGAAAATAAATACTGATTATTTTTAAGTTTAAATACTGATTATATTTAAGTTCAAAAACTAATTTTGAAAAAGGTTTAAAACTGATTTTATTTTAAAACTTTAGGATAGAAAAGGTTTAAACTTTATAAAGATTTGATCTTTAAAATAGAAAAGCAAAAAGGCGAGGTTTTTGTTTAGAAGAAAAAGTAGGATTTTTAAAAAAATAGAAAAGACTTTATTTTTTTTTATAAAAGCGAAAACTATATTTTTATAAAGGCGAAAACCTTATTGTTAAAAATAGAATTTTTATATATTGAACTTCGATAGAAAAATTCGATTTTTATATATTGAAAAGCAAAGTAAAAATTCGATTTTTAAATATATGAAGTGATTATAAAAATATGTTTTTTCATTGAAAGTGAATAAATAAAAATGTGATTTTTATTTTAAAGATATCAAAATATAAAAATGTGATTTTTATATATGTAGTGGCTACGGGCAATAAAGATGACGGAGATGCGATAGCGATGAAGATTTCTATCAAAGAAGTGCCGTGGAGCTAGGATAGCTATCTGTGAGAATTTCTCACCTTTCCATTTCTTTTCTAGTTATATATATATACTAGGATGCAGACGGTGCTTAGTAGCACCCGACACAATCGTCCACAGACCATGGACTTGTTTGTTTGACTGTTTGGTGATTGATTGCGATATTGGTTTGAATGTGGTTTGTGGTGTGAAAAATCGAATCGATAAATTGGTTAGGATTAGACGTGCGCCGTTATAAGGCGGAGGAGTAAGGCTAGGTTAGACCCTTACTCCAAATTTTGTGGTTTGCAAAATGAAATTTATTTGATTGATGTGTGAATGGCGTGGGCCTTCACTAGACCGGGGATAAGGCTAGGCCTTGTCCCGTTTCTAGTATCGTGCCGTTATGCCGCCGAAATTTTCTAAAATAAGTTAGAAAAATAAAAATATCATTTTATTTAAAGAATGAACTTAATCGAAATTCATATGTTGGAATAAAATGTTATATCGTTAAAAATATAATTTTTAACGTGAATGTGAATAAATAAATATTCATTTACAAACCAGACGGTTTGTTTATGTACACCTATTTGAATGACGTTGATTGGGTCGATAAATTTTACACATCGCCTAACTACACAAATAAAATATGTGTTTGATTGTTTGAAACCCCACACGGGTGTTAGGATGAAATTTGAAGTTCACTCATCCTGATTGATTAAATATGTCGATCGATTGATTGACAAGCTGCTATAAGCGTTAAATGTCTATATTTGATGCTTATACAGTGTAGTGCACTTTGGTTGATGGTTGATTATTCATCGTTGTTGATATATACATGTGTTGTAGAAAATCCATATAATTAACATTATATGGTAATTGATTGGGCCTCATTCCAGTTTCGAAAAAAAAGAAATATTTGAAATAGAAATATTTGAAAAAGAAATATTTGAAATAGAAATATTTGAAAAAGAAATATTTGAAATAGAAATATTTGAAATAGAAATATTTGAAATAGAATATTTGAAAATAGAAATTTATGAAGCCGTGTTGATTAGATTGACGCCATTTTGACGTGAACGATATTTATATCGATTTTATTCATTTTAAAATGAATATTGAAACGTGATTTCGAAATCGAATATTTTGAAATGAATTGAATTGAAAACGATTTCGAAATGAATAGAATTGAAAACGATTTCGAAATGAATTGAATTGAAAACGATTTCGAAATGAATTGAATTGAAAACGATTTCGAATTGAATTGAAAACAAATTGAAATGAATTCAAATTGAATTGAAATTTGAATTGAATAGAAATGAATTTTAAAACGAATTTATAAAGAAGAATTCAATTTTGATTTGAATTGAAAAGGAAGTTGAAATTGTTTTTGAAACGAATTCAAAACTATTTATATAATTCGTTTTAAATAGAAATCGATGAAATATATATTATATATTATATATATAATATAATGGCCTGAATAGAACGCGCCGCGCCGCGGCAGTTCGCGAATTTCGACCATTTATTTCAAACGGACATTACGGGAGATCCGACCGTCGGATTCTCCTAAAACCGGAACCGTTGGGTTCGTATCGAAAAGAGCTTTCTAAAGAATATTAGAAATTAGAAATCTAACGGTTGGATTTGGAATTATGTCCAAATCAAATTCGAAAAAGGTCGCTGTAAGTGCAGTTCGATGGCCATTGTTGGAAATCGACTGAACGGGCCTTGATAAAATTATTAAAAATAGTAATAATTTGTGTAAAATCATAAGAAATGATTTAGAAAGAATTGGGATGAAAAACTCCATATTTGAAAAGATAAAAATAGATTTTTATCGAAATAAACTAGTTTTGAACTAGAATTATAATTCTATTTATTTTTAAATAAATAAATTGATTTCGAAATGGGTTTGAAAATAACCAAAATTTCCAATGAATGCATTGGAGTGGATTTGAATCGAAATTGTCTTCGGAATATTTCGATGTTGGAATTCGTGATTATACAGGTGTTGTTATGGAAATTTGAAAGATATATATTTATATCGTTATTTCCAATACGACATTTGTTAGTCGTAGAATTCGATATTGAATATAAGCCGATATATTTTCTATTCAGAGCCTTGTATTGAATATCGAATGTGATTTGGGTTTGTCGTGAATGGTGTCTTCACTAACACTGTTCTTGAACCCAATTGAGAAAAGATTAAATCTTTTTATTTAGATTTAATGAAGTGTACCAATTAAATGATATTTAATTGGAATTGAATTGGTATTGATTTTTGGGTTTATCGTGAACAGTGTTTTAAATAACACTTGTTCTTTAACCCGATAATTAATCGAATGTGATTTGGGTTTGTCGTGAATGGTGTCTTCACTAACACTGTTCTTGAACCCAGTTGAGAAAAGATTAAATCTTTTTATTTAGATTTAATGAAGTGTACCAATTAAATGATATTTAATTGGAATTGAATTGGTATTGATTTTTGGGTTTATCGTGAACAGTGTTTTAAATAACACTTGTTCTTTAACCCAATAATTAATGGAATGTGATTTTGGGTTTATCGTGAATCGTGTTTTAAATGACACTGATTCTTTAACCCAGATAATGATTAAAACTAAGTGGAGTTTTAATGAATCTTTAATTAGATTGAAAAGATCGAGAATGGAGTATCACCAGTTTTGCTCCAGGCGATAGATAAATCTTTAATTAGATTTGAACGTGAAATTTAGAAACTAACTGTCGGTTAGCCAAGCAGGATGGTTTTCTGGATATTGATCTGATGTTGGTTTTGGCCTTCGGGGTTAATATTTGGGGAATTATTCTCTTGATTAATTTACGGTTAGTGACTAATGAATTGGAATGAGGCGTATGTTGTGTTTGTGTAACACTTATTTAAAATATACGCGAGTTATTCGGAAAGACCGGGTTTATCCCATTCTGAATAACTGATACGACGATAAGTCGAAGATGAAGACGATGGTCGAAGACCGGAGGTCTTCACGTCGTTTGGGTGATAGCTGATGATCTTGATTGGGCTGTACACCCAAGAAGATGGAAACAGTTGGTGATCGTCCAGACGTACTTGGAGATCGATGGATATGCGGGGTACTAGGTGCCTCCGGTTTCGTTCAGACCCAGAACGGACTTGTAAATGGACTGTGTGTCTGACATCGGATTTCATTCTGTGTGACTGATATCGGTTGCAAAGGATGGTTTGCCTGTGTGGCATGCTAAGATGCAAATGATCAAGGCTTCTGTTGAAAAGCAAAGTCTTGTGGTTGATGATCAAAGCACGGCCTTTGTGGCGTAGCTTTGTGTAACGTTTACCTCGCGTGTTTCACACCCGGTATGAACCAAAAACGGGAGACGGACATCAGGGAGGACTTGCGTTTCTTTCTAGCTAAAAGTGGCGTCAGTGGTTTTACACGCCCTGACGAGTTTGACTTATGTGGTTGTTGCTGTTGCGAGGCGCCTCGGATTGATCGGTCGTTCTCGAACCGATGGAGTCATTCGTTGGCTCGTTTGCGCCCCAAAGGGCGGGGAGACGTATTGTTCAGGCATAATAATCCACATCGGTGGACCGGCCCTGACGATCCAGGGGGCAGTTGCGGCTGTTCCTGAGACATGGTAGGCTAGATTGTCTCGAATCGGTTGAGGACTATCTTTTGCCTCGGTTCATAGACGGAAATCCAATTTCCAAATACGTGACTTTGCGGTTTTATTTGTAAACCTATATATGGCGACATAGTGGCATGGGACGCTCATGCCGCCTATGATTGATACTTATGATTTGAAGTTGTTTTATACACTATGCACTTATAATAGTATCAAATGATTTATTTTAAACGTATTAAGCATTCTTTGGCTGTTATAAGGGAAAACCCTATCCCCCGGCTTGCGTTGCATTGTGTGATAGGACCTGGGTCTTATAACAGCTTCATTTTTCTTTATTTAGCATTGCGCTGTTTGTTTTATGCACTGGTATTCTTGGGAGGAAACCCGTTCCGTGTTATACGGCGTGGTCCCTTGATTTACCTAACTTTTAAAATAAAGATTAATAACTGTTTTAGTTCTCACACCAGTCCCATGACTGACCTGGAGTTTATTGTTTTAACCTAAACTCTGGGTGCCCTTATTTTGACACGGGCAGCTAGTAGTTTTGGTTTTGCAGATTTATATTCACAGGATCATGGTTTACAGCTGGAATGATATCCGGAAAGCTTTGTATCCGTATATCTCTTCTAGTTGTGTATTGTATTATTTTCCGCTGCTATGTATTTAAATGTAATTTAAATCTCTGATATTTCTGTGTAATATTCATTTATACTCTGTATATTCTTGTAATCTGATGCATTGTTGTAATATACAATGAAATGTTCTTCTGTATGTGTTCTGCTGTGGTTTGTTCTCGAACTATCCGACGCTTTCCTTTACGGGGAAGTTGCGGGTCTTTACATTCTGATATCAAGTCATATATGAGACGACCCCAAACCCCGTACTGGCGGCGGCAAGGGTAATCTTTGGAATATAACACAGAAACAGATAACAGCAAAACAGAAATAAATAAATACACCAGATAATGAACAATAGAATATACTGGATAAACGTAATCATCAGAGTTACACAGTATACAGGATCATACTTAGCACAAATACAGTTCAGCTATACATAAATGTCTACAGCGGAAAACAAACATAATGTACAATAGGTGCTGAACAACATAAAAGAGATAAATGATAGAATCCATCTTCAGCTCCAGCTATCCAGAAAAAGCCTGCTAAAACCTGAATACAAGGCTGCCCGTGTAGAAAAAGGGGCACCCGAGTTTGAAAGTGAAACAAACTACGAGTCAGTCATGGGACTAGTATGAGAAATCTACTCAACACATTTAAAATATGGCTAATCACAGGACCATGCCACTTTCGTGGAATGGGTTTACTCCATCGGATCGCCAGTGCTTTAAAACAAATCATTCTTTGAAACATCGCAATGCTTTTTATAAAAATGAAGCCATTATAAGACTCAGTTCCCATCACACAATGCAACGCAAACCGGAGGATAGAGTTTTACCTTATAATGGCCAAAATATGCTTAATACGAATTAAACAAAAGCATTTGATATTTTTACTAGTGTTTATATGTTTCAAAATCAATTTCAAATCATAACTATCAATCATAGACGACATGAGCGTCCCATGCCACTATGTCGCCAAATACAGGTTTACAATCAAAACCGCACAGTCACGTATTTGGAAATTGGATTTCCGTCATGAACCAAGGCAAAAGATAGTCCTTACCGAGTTCGAGATGCTCTAGCCCGTGTCTCGGGCACAGCTGCAACTGTACCTTGGATCGTCAGGGCCGGTCCACACGAAGTGGATAATAATGCCTGAACAATGCGTTTCTCTGCCCTTTGGGGCGTCAATGAGCCAACGAATGACTCCATCGGTCCCGGATCGACCGATATATCCGAGGCGCCTGACAACAGTAACAACCACATAAGTCAAACTCGTCAGGGCATGTAAAACCACTGACGCCACTTCTAGCTAGAG
Organism: Allium sativum; assembly: GCA_030737875.1. Classification (NCBI taxonomy): domain Eukaryota; kingdom Viridiplantae; phylum Streptophyta; class Magnoliopsida; order Asparagales; family Amaryllidaceae; genus Allium; species Allium sativum. Next base: position 684,789,962 of record CM060924.1, read on the forward strand.
AGAAAACGCACGCCCCCCCTGAAGTCCTCTCCCGTTTCTGGTTCATACAGGGGTGTGAGGCTCGCGATTTCACGTTATACACAAAGCTACGCCACAAAGGCGGTGCTTTGATCATCACCACAAGACTTTGCTTTTCAACAGAAGCCCTGATCACTGCATCTTAGCATGCCACACAGGCAATTCACACCGTGCAAATGAAAGCTATCAATCACACAGAATAAATTCCAATGTCAGACACACTGTCCATTTGTAAGTCCATTCTAGGTCTGAACGAAACCGGAGGCACTATATACCTTGCAAACCCATCGATCTCCACGTACGTCTGGACGATCACCACTCATTATCCATATTTTGGGATGCCTCCCAATCAGGACATCAGTTACCATCCAGACAAGGTGAAGATCTCCAGTCTTCGACCACCGTCTTCATCTTCGATTTCTTATCGTCGATTCAGTTATTCAGAATGGGATAAACCCGGTCTTTCTGAGCAACTTGCGTATATAATAAACAAGTGCAACATAAACACACATACCCAATATTCCAGTTTATTAGTCACTAACCGTAAATCAGCAAGAGGACGATTTCCCAAATATTAACGCCGAAGGCTGAAACCAACATCAGATCAAAATCCAGGAAATCATTCGACTTAGCAAACCTTCAGTTAATTTCTAAATTTCACAACCATATCGTTTATAATATTTTATAACGATTTATCGCTATTTTTATTTATTTTAAAATAGCCAATTTATTCAAAACGACACTTCGGGCCATAACGCGGCCGTGGCGCTGTTTTTCTTCAGATTTGATTTACACATGTCTGAAAATCTAACCATTGGATTTTCACAAAATTTACATCATTAGAAAGATCTTTTCAAAATGAGTCCAACGGTTTCATTTTCGTGAAAATCCGACGGTCGGATCTCCCGGTATAATCGTTTGAAGTTTCGATTTCAAAATACGAACTGCAGCGTCGTTATTCGATTAAATATAATTATATTTATATTTGTATATATATATATATAATCGATTCTGGCGTTGTTTTTCTTCATATTTGAATTAAACATTCCAGACAATCCAACCGTTGGATTTTTACAAAGTTGGCGCCGTTGGAAAGATATTTCCAAAGCGAACCCAACGGTTGCGGTTTCGGGAAAATCCGATGGTCGGATCTCCCGCACTAATCGTTTGAAATCTCGGTTTCAAAATACGAACTGCAGCTTCGTTATTCGATATATTTCAATTCAATTTATATATATATATATATATATATATATCGATTCTTCTATTTCAAAACTATATGATTTTCATACATTTGATAAAAATGATATTTTTATCTAACTGTCTTCTATTTCAACACTTCACTATTTTTAACAATTCGTGTATATAATAAAAATGTGATTTTTAATATAAAACAATTTATTCCAAACTCGACTATTTTATAAAGTAAATACAGGTGATAAAAATAGGATTTTTATTATAAAACAATTTATTTCGAAACACGATTATTTTACATAGTTCATATTGATGATAAAAATAGGATTTTTATTATAAAACAATTTATTTCAAAATACGAATACCATTCAACACATGAATTTCAATTCAACGAATGAATTTCGCGAATACCATTCAACACATGAATTTCTATTCAACGAATGAATTTCTATTCAACACATGAAGGTTTTCTATAGTTTGTATATATAGATAAAAAGGTGATTTTTATATTTAAAACACGAATACCATTCAGCACATGAATTTCAATTCAACGAATGAATTTCGATTCAACACATGAAGGTTTTCTATAGTTTATATATATAGATAAAAAGGTGATTTTTATATTTGAAACACGAATACCATTCAACACATGAATTTCTATTCAACGAATGAATTTCAATTCAACACATGAAGGTTCTCTATAGTTTGTATATATAGATAAAAAGGTGATTTTTATATTTAAAACATGAATACCATTCAACACATGAATTTCAATTCAACGAATGAATTTCGATTCAACACGTGAAGATTTTCTATAGTTTGTATATATAGATAAAAAGGTGATTTTTATATTTAAAACAATTTATTTAAAATACGAATACCATTCAACACATGAATTTGATTCAACGAATGAATTTCTATTCAACACATGAAGGTTTTCTATTCAACAAACGAATATAGTTTCAACATAGGAAAATAATTCTAACACATGAATATTATTCAAAATTTCGGCAGCATAACGCCAGGGTAGTTAAAACCGGGACCGTCCCCAGTACGGCTCCTCGCTCTACCTTAAAGCCTCGCAGCTTTTGACAATGGGGAATCATGCATCTAGTTCGCATGCAGGCGGCATGTATATTTTTTTCATTTCCACAAACTAATCCTATGTGGTTTCAACCAAATATTTCTCAACCACAAACGGGTATTTTTCAACCACAATCAATCAATTCCAACACAAACAATTTCAATCAACCATTCGCTATCAATCAATTTTCACACCAATCACAACCAATAAATATCGTCCATGGTTTGTGGACGAGAGGCGTAAATATATATATACATATATATATTTATATATAGCATTTCAGTTCTATTTCAACACATATATAATTTTTACAACGCATATATAACTTATACATCGAACGTACAACATATACAATGCTTATACAAGAGGTGTACAATGCTTGTATAACTCATACATCGACTATATAATTTATACATCGTCGTTTTCCATATCGTTTATAAATTAGAAATCTCACATTGGTTCGTCGCTTTTCCAAAAATTGTTGAAGGCTCAGAAAAATATCCATTCTCTTTTAGAATGTAGAGAGTGTCGTCACGGTCCCGATGTCTCTTGTTTCACTGAATTTCGACCACATAGCAAAAAGATACGATTTTTATATTAAAATCATGATTTGCAACACTTAAGAGTGTTATAATCCATTTAAATAATCAAAGTCGTACCCTTTCTAAGTTGGTTCAAATCTAGGTTTTCAATTTTCGCAAAATCTGTAGCTCGAAGTTGAAATCCGATTGCACCACGAGGTAGGGCGAAGAGAGGCGCTCCAGGGGGGTCCCACGCCGTTGGACTCGTTGGTCGGAATCGGCCGTGGCGGCGGTGGGAAGGGCTGATGTTTGTGGGCACGGTTCTCTCGATTGGAGCGACGATGGGTGGAGCAACGGGTATGGATGTGAAGAGGGAGGAGGGGGCTTTCGAAATCTGTTGGTGCCGGAGGGTATCGTCGCCTATGGCGGCGGGAAAAGAGGAGAGAAGGTGGCGAAGCGGTTTCCGTCGAGAGAGCCTGGGTGTCGGCAGATTTTTTGATTTTTAAATTAATGAGATAAAAATTTCCATTGGACGAGACTTTATTTAATTTTAAAATAGGGTTTTTTTGCAAACGAACTCGAAATCAAACCCAACGACTGTCGCCCCTAGCTAAATACCACCATTCTGAACACAATGGAATGTGTTTCGTGAGCCCATTCGACTGTTACAGTCAATTATTCATCAAATTAAAATATAAAACATTCAATTTTAGATTTGAGCGTACATTTTAATTTGCCGGGCCCACAAACTGATTCGAAAAATTCCAAAAAATAAATCTAGCTATGTTTTGACGATATGGTCCCAAAAAAACTAGTTTCGTCGAATTCTGAGACCGTTTGCAAAATGGCCCGTTTCTGGTTGATCCAATTTAACTGTAATTGACCAAAACACGTTTTCCTTTGCCGTGCTCACATACTAGCTTAAAAAATTATGAAATTTGAAATCTAGCAATAGTTTAACATCCCGGATCCAATGAAAGTGGTTTCGTCGAATTCCGAGGTTGTTTGCAAAATGGCCATTTTCACGGGCTATATAAATTCCATAGCGACCTTTCTGAAAATTCATTTGGCCATAAATTTTGCTTCCCGCTATGAAACATCGATTTTTCAGATTCGTTAGAAAGGTATTCACTAACAGATTTAAATATTTTTGGTTTCACTCAAATTCGTTTTGTTTTGCACCTGGTACAGTCAGTCAAAGTTTGAATTCAAATTTTGAAACTACCGCGCCATTTCAGGCCTTATTTATAATTAGAATTAATTATATTCCTTTTCAATTGTTGATTCAAACTCAGTTTTCATCTTTACTATTTAAAATATTTATTTTAAATATTTAAAATCCACTATTTTAGCCAATTTAAAAAAAAATTAAATTGGTTCAGATTTTCCGGGTTGTTACAATCTCCCCCACTTAAAACTTTTCGTCCCCGAAAAGGAACAAAGTCGAAAGTGGTTTGATTAATTAACTCTACGTTCGATCTAGCTTCCGTTCTCCAACTTTTCAGTTTCTGAGAATTTTCAAATTCTTCAAAAATTTGGCTAACACCCGGAATTTTTGAATTTTTTTGCCATAACCTCCTTTGTACGGGGAGAGGTTTGGAAATTTATTGGGCCGTATTAGGTACCCAATAAATCCTATAAAGCATACACATATTTATAGTGATATATTCTGGTGTTTACAAGGGAGCATGTATAGATAATAACTCCAGAGAATAAATTCTCGTCACCCTGTCAAAGCCTGAGGGAGTGTGCATTTTAATTGCTCCAGAGGATAAATCCTCGTCACCTCGTCCCGTGTGGGAAATAAATAGTCCATGTGCCGTATCTAATGACTAGAGAGACGTGATTATTGTCATCTCTAGACCCGTGTGGGTTTTTTTTATAAATCTGGCAATTTATCGTTACATTTTATATGGTCCATATCAGTCATCAGTTCAACCTGTAAAATATGGTCATCGCCATACAAGCCTCTCGCTCGTATGGTAAATCTTCCACCTCGTCACACAAGCTCCAAATGCTTATGTGGTATATGATGAAGTATGCCCATCTTCAAGAAGTATGCCATGTAGTGTAGTTCAAAATTAATTGTTACTATCCTATGGCGACGTTTATTATTTCACACAGAATAACCAGCACTCTGCATCCAATGGCATTCACAGGAGTTGATATAATAATATTTCGCATTCAACTCATTAAGGTTTACCTATTTGTCGGGCACGCAAATAAAATCTTTACTCAAAAGCTAATCCAATTACATGTTCAAACATATATAATGCACATGTATATATTTCTATCTATTTTCATATCAGTTCAATGTGTGATAATATCGAATAAATTCTACCATTATTCTATTATTGATTAAATTAACTATTGTTTCAACAATTTTAATTAATCAAATCTACTATCACACAACACAAACAGCAATCAATTTGTTTTTAACTTTTCAAATATATATCTTTTATATATTCAAAAATTATATTTCTAAAACCAGACTTTATATATAATCACAAATATGTTATTTAAAAACATATTACCCTCGACTCGTTCTGAGGCACTTTTGACCCCATCTCTAACGAGTTGTTCTGATTCTGTTGTACTCATACTAGGATATTGCCGATCCTATCTGTATTGAGTTACTCGTCCTAGAACACTACTGGTTCTATTTCTGACGAGTTCGTTCATATGTTATATTCCAGAACTAAGCTTAACCAAAGCTTTGATACCAAATGAGATGACCCCAAACCCCGTACTTACGGGGGCAAGGGTAAATCTTTGGAATATAACACAGAAACAGATAACAGTAGAACAGAAATAAATAAATAAATACACCAGATAATGAACAATAGAATATACTGGATAAACGTAATCATCAGAGTTACACAGTATACAGGATCATACTTAGCACAAATACAGTTCAGCTATACGTAAGTGTCTACAGCGGAAAACAAACATAATGTACAATAGGAGCTGAATAGCATAAAAAGAGATAAATGATAGAATCCATCTTCAGCTCCAGCTATCCAGAAAAATCCTGCTAAAACCTGAATACAAGGCTGCCCGTGTAGAAAAAGGGGCACCCGAGTTTGAAAGTGAAACAAACTACGAGTCAGTCATGGGACTGGTATGAGAAATCTACTCAACACATTTAAAATATGGCTAATCACAGGACCACGCCACTTTCGTGGAATGGGTTTACTCCATCGGATCGCCAGTGCTTTAAAACAAATCATTCTTTGAAACATCGCAATTCTTTTTATAAAAATGAAGCCATAATAAGACTCAGTTCCCATCACACAATGCAACGCAAACCGGAGGATAGAGTTTTACCTTATAATGGCCAAAATATGCTTAATACGAATAAAACAAAAGCATTTGATATTATTACTAGTGTTTATATGTTTCAAAAACAATTTCAAATCATAACTATCAATCATAGACGACATGAGCGTCCCATGCCACTATGTCGCCAAATATAGGTATACAATCAAAACCGCACAGTCACGTATTTGGAAATTGGATTTCCGTCATGAACCAAGGCAAAAGATAGTCCTTACCGAATTCGAGATGCTCTAGCCCGTGTCTCAGGCACAGCCGCAACCGTACCTTGGATCGTCAGGGCCGGTCCACACGAAGTGGATTATAATGCCTGAACAATGCGTTTCTCCGCCCTTTGGGGCGTCAATGAGCAATGAATGACTCCATCGGTCCCGGATCGACCGATATAACCGAGGCGCCTCACAACAGTAACAACCACATAAGTCAAACTCGTCAGGGCGTGTAAAACCACTGACGCCACTTCTAGCTAGAAAGAAAACGCACGTCCCCCTTGAGGTCCTCTCCCGTTTCTGGTTCATACCGGGGTGTGAGGCTCGCGATTTCACGTTATACACAAAGCTAGGCCACACAGGCGGTGCTTTGATCATCACCACAAGACTTTGCTTTTCAACAGAAGCCCTGATCAATGCATCTTAGCATGCCACACAGGCAATTTACACCGTGCAACTGATAGCTATCATCACACAGAATAAATTCCAATGTCAGACACACTGTCCATTTGCAAGTCCATTCTGGGTCTGAACGAAACCTGAGGCACTATATACCTCGCAAACTCATCGATCTCCACGTACGTTTGGACGATCACCACCCATTATCCATATTTCGGGATGCCTCCCAATCAGGACATCAGTTACCATCCAGACGAGGTGAAGATCTCCGGCCTTCGACCACCGTCTTCATCTTCGATTTCTTATCGTCGATTCAGTTATTCAGAATGGGATAACCCGGTCTTTCTGAGCAACTTGCGTATATAATAAACGAGTGCAACACAAACACACATACGCAACATTCCAGTTTATTAGTCACTAACCGTAAATCAGCAAGAGGATGATTTCCCAAATATTAACCCTGAAGGCCGAAACCAACATCAAATCAAAATCCAGGAAACCATTCAACTAAGCAAACCTTCAGTTAATTTCTAAATTTCACAACCATATCGTTTATAATATTTTATAACGATTTATCGCTATTTTTATTTATTTTAAAATAGCCAATTTATTCAAAACGACGCTTTGGGCCATAACGCGGCCATGGCGCTGTTTTCCTTCAGATTTGATTTACACATATTTGAAAATCTAACCGTTGGATTTTCACAAAATTTACATCATTAGAAAGATCTTTTCCAAACGAATCCAACGGTTCCAGTTTCGGGAAAATCCGACGGTCGGATCTCCCGGTATAATCGTTTGAAGTTTCGATTTCAAAATACGAACTACAATGTCGTTATTCGATTAAATACAATTATATTTATATATATATGTAAATATAATCGATTCTGGCGCTGTTTTTCTTCAGATTTGAATTAAACATTCCAGACAATCCAACCGTTGGATTTTTACAAATTTGGTGCCGTTGGAAAGATATTTCCAAAGCGAACACAACGGTTGCGGTTTCGGGAAAATCCGATGGTCTGATCTCCCTCACTAATCGTTTGAAATCACGGTTTCAAAATACGGACTGCAGCTTCGTTATTCGATATATTTCAATTCTATTTATATATTTATATCGATTCTTCGATTTCAAAACTATATGATTTTCATACATTTGATAAAAATGATATTTTTATCTAACTGTCTTCTATTTCAACACTGCACTATTTTTAACAATTCATGTATATAATAAAAATGTGATTTTTAATGTAAAACAATTTATTTCAAAACTCGACTATTTTATATAGTTAATATAGATGATAAAAATAGGATTTTTATTATAAAACAATTTACTTCGAAACACGATTATTTTATATAGTTCATATTGATGATAAAAATAGGATTTTTATTATAAAACAATTTATTTCAAAATACGAATACCATTCAACACATGAATTTCAATTCAACGAATGAATTTCGATTCAACACATGAATGTTTTCTATAGTTTATATATATAGATAAAAAGGTGATTTTTATATTTTAAAAAACGAATACCATTCAACACATGAATTTCTATTCAACGAATGAATTTCTATTCAACACATGAAGGTTTTCTATAGTTTGTATATATAGATAAAAAGGTGATTTTTATATTTAAAACACGAATACCATTCAACACATGAATTTCAATTCAACGAATGAATTTCGATTCAACTCATGAAGGTTTTCTATAGTTTATATATATAGATAAAAAGGTGATTTTTATGTTTGAAACACGAATACCATTCAACACATGAATTTCTATTCAACGAATGAATTTCAATTCAACACATGAAGGTTTTCTATAGTTTGTATATATAGATAAAAAGGTGATTTTTATATTTAAAACACGAATACCATTCAACACATGAATTTCAATTCAACGAATGAATTTCGATTCAACACATGAAGGTTTTCTATAGTTTGTATATATAGATAAAAAGGTGATTTTTATATTTAAAACAATTTATTTAAAACACGAATACCATTCAACACATGAATTTGATTCAACGAATGAATTTATATTCAACACATGAAGGTTTTCTATTCAACAGACGAATATAGTTTCAACACAGGAAAATAATTCTAACACATGAATATTATTCAAAATTTCGCAGCATAACAGCAGGGTAGTTAAAACCTGGACCGTCCCTAGTACGGCTCCTCGCTCTACCTTAAAGCCTCGCAGCTTTTGATAATGGGGAATCATGCATCTAGTTCGCACGCAGGCGGAATGTATATTTTTTTCATTTCCACAAACTAATCCTATGTGGTTTCAACCAAATATTTCTCAACCACAAACGGGTATTTTTCAACCACAATCAATCAATTCCAACCACAAACAATTTCAATCAACCATTCGCTATCAATCAATTTTCACACCAATCATAACCAATAAATATCGTCCATGGTTTGTGGACGAGGGGCGTATATATATAGAATTTCACTTCTATTTCAACACATATATAATTTTTACAACGCATATATAACTTATACATCGAACGTACAACTTATATAACGCTTATACAAGAGGTGTACAACGCTTATATAACTCATACATCGACTATATAATTTATACATCGTCGTTTTCCATATCGTTTATAAATTAGAAATCTCACATTGGTTTGTCGCTTTGCCAAAAATTGTAGAAGGCTCAGAAAAATATCCGGTCACTTCTAGAATGTAGAGAGCGTCGTCACGGTCCGATGTCTGTTGTTTCATTGAATTTCGACCACATAGCAAAAAGAAACGATTTTTATATTAAAATCATGATTTGCAACACTTAAAGTGTTATAATCCATTTAAATAATCAAAGCCGTACCCTTTCTAAGTTGGTTCAAATCAAGGTTTTCATTTTTCGCAAAATCCGTAGCTTGAAGTTGAAATCCGATTGCACCACGAGGTAGGGCGAAGAGAGACGCTCTAGGGGGGTCCCACGCCGTTGGACTCGTTGGTCGGAATCGCTCATGGCAGCGGCGGGAAGGGCTGATGTTTGGGGGCACGGTTCTCTCGATTGGAGCGACGATGGGTGGAGCAACGGGTATGGATGTGAAGAGGGAGGAGGGGGCTTTCGAAATCTGGTGGTGGCAGAGGGTATCGTTGGCTGTGGTGGCGGGAAAAGAGGAGAGAAGGTGGCGAAGCGGTTTCCGTCGAGAGAGCCTGGGTATCGACGGATTTTTTTTATTTTTTTATTTTTAAATTAATGAGAGAAAAATTTCCATTGGCCGAGACTTTATTTAATTTTAAAATAGGGTTTTTTGCATACGAACTCGAAATCAAACCCAACGACTGTCGCTCCTAGCTAAATACCCCCATTCTGAACACAATGGAATATGTTTCGTGAGCCCATTCGACTGTTACAGTCAGTTATTCTTCAAATTAAAATATAAAACATTCAATTTTAGATTTGAATGTACATTTTAATTTGCCGGGCCCACAAACTGATTCGAAAAATTCTAGAAAAATAAATCTAGCTATGTTTTGACGATACAGTCCCAACAGAACTAGTTTCGTCGAATTCTGAGACTGTTTGCAAAATGGCCCGTTTCTGGTCGATCCAATTTAACTTTAATTGACCAAAACACGTTTTCCTTTTCCACGCTCACATACTAGCTTCAAAAATTATGAAATTTGAAACCTAGCAATAGTTTAACATCCCGGATCCAACAAAAGTGGTTTCGTCGAATTCCGAGGTCGTTTGCAAAATGGCCATTTTCACGGGCTATATAAATTCCATAGCGACCTTTCTGAAAATTCATTTGGCCATAACTTTTGTTTCCCGCTATGAAACTTCGATTTTTCAGATTCTTTAGAAAGGTATTCACTAACAGATTTAAATATTTTTGGTTTCACTCAAATCCGTTTTGTTTTGCACCCGGTACAGTCAGTCAAAGTTTGAATTCAAATTTTGAAACTACCGCGCCATTTCAGGCCTTGTTTATAATTAGAATTAATTATATTCCTTTTCAATTGTCGATTCAAACTCAGTTTTCATCTTTACTATTTAAAATATGTATTTTAAATATTTAAAATCCACTATTTTAGACAATTTAAAAAAAAAATTGGTTCAGATTTTCCGCGTCGTTACAATATACTTGTGAATATTATGTATATATAATGTAACGACCCGCATTCTACGCATCAAAGGATCGTAGAATATTTATTTCTTTCTCATGCGAAGTCGTATAGCCATGTAACTTTGGTGGACGACTATTGGTGTCATTTACCATGTTCATGATTTTTGCCAATTTTTAAATGACCGTTTTGCCCCTAGCTGATATTGTTTCGGCCATAACTTTTGATTGGAAAGGAATTTTGACCTGAAACCACTTCCATTAGATCTGGATGATTGTTTACCTTTCCGTAGAATGGTCATATATGAAAAACAGACTTACCGTTTTAGAGATATGGCTGAAATAAGGTTTAGAAGGTGAAAAACTGCTTAACCGGGCCAAATGAGGTGATTAGTGAATGAGCCCATAACCCATTTCGGGATTTGGGTTATGGGGAGTCTGAAATGAGTTAGGATTTCATTCTATTTCAGTTTTCTAGCCGCCATTTACCTCTTAGAAACCCTAAAAATGGCCTCCACCTACTAATTTCATCCCAAATCGCTCTCTAATCAAGGATTAAGCTTAGCAACATCAAATAAAGGAGAAAGAGCACCATTTCAGAGTTAAAGCTGCTGTTAAACGCTGGAGATCGCCCCAAATCAGCGTAGTTTCAGTTTTGATACATTATTTGTGGCCAAGGTGAGTGATTAGCATTGTTTTTACACTAACTATGGTTAATTAGGGGTAATTAGTGTTAATTAGCGAATTTATGTATTAATAAATTCTGGAAAAATGTTTAGAAATTCTTAAACACCGTTTTAGGGCTCTGATAGAAATTTGGTTTAATTTGTTTAAGTTTTGCTAATCATATCATTAGATTTGCTTGAACATGCTTAAGGCGAAAATATGGGTTTTGAGTATGTTTGATCCGTTTTGACATATCAAATTGTTGTTTTGTGTTTATAGTTGATTCTCTATGTTGCTATGATTGTATGTTATGCTTTGTAATTGTTTAGAATAGTTAGAATGGTCGAAAACGCCGTCATGTGGCATAAAATAGTCACTGGAAAGTTGCAGGAAAATTGTGCAGGAACCGGATCAGATCGCCCCCTCTGAACTGAACCGATCGTGACACCCAACCCAAACCGCCATGTGAAAACCTTGAGCACCATCACGAACCGAACAGGGATCCACGAGCTGCTCGCACCTGAAGCACGACCCGAACCGAAGCCTCACCATGAGTCTGAGCTTGATGATCATCACGAACCAGACCACGAGCTAACATGAGGACCTCGAGCTAGAGTATGGAGCATGACCCGGAGCTTGACCACGAGCAGAAGGAGACCGAACCGAACCAGTGCATCACGAGCCAGACTGGGTGTTGCCATGAGCTGGAGCCAGGATCACGAATCGGATCTATATGATGGTCATGAGCCGAACGAAGGGAGGAAGGCCGAACCGAATGGAAGTCCACTTCCGAACCGATCCGGAGATGATGAACAAAACCCGAGATGCAAAGGTAGTCCAAAGGAGAAGTTTGTACTCAGGATCCAGACGGGAACCAACGAGTCAATTCATGATTGGACTTTGCTGCGGGACGTGTGTTAAGGAGTTATCGATGTCTATAGCTTTGATTCACAACTGAGAGACGGACATTGGCTATAGATCAGTGCAGTGAAGTCATCGTGGATTCATGGGGCAGAGTGATCGTAGCATGGCTATGAGCCCTGGAGTCGTTATGACTTTATGGGGGCAGAGTGGGCATAGCAAGGACTAGTGGCTATGGATCAGTGCAGTGGAGTCGCCATGAATCCATGGGGCAGAGTGATCATAGAAAGGATATGGGTGATCAAAGCCGTGGATATCGTATGCTTTACACACTGAGTGAGAGATGTAAGGATGGTTGCTATGCTTGATTGTTTGACATTACTATGACATGCACACCCTCACCCCCCGTATCTGTACACCATATGTTAATGTCACCTTAGAGTATTGTGAATCTTGTTGTGCTAACTCTTTGGTTGCAAGTCCAAGTTCATGTATGGTTTAGTATACCTGTTATTGTTCTGTTTTGCTGCTTATCGCTCATACCAGACTTTTTTCTGACCCAGAGTTCTATGTCTCTTCTTATTACTCTGGGTGCTCTTAAACGGGTAGACTAGAGACAGGTCAGGTGATTATGCACGGGTAGCTGTGCCGGAGACGAGCATGAGGCTTCCACGTATGATATATATATATATATATATATATATATATATATATTCTCCCTGTGTCGCTGCTGGTCACTACTTTGGGCATTAGTAGTGTACCTTTCTTATTTTGCTTTAGAGACAGTTTGAAAAGTTATAATAATGATGATGTGGAACATAAGTTGTATTTTGGATTTTCCCGTTGTTATGATGGTTTAGTTTTCAGCTTATGCACTGTCTCTCCTGTTTTATGCCAAGTATGTTATTATTATATTTTATTCCATGCGCTGTGAGACATTCTACAAGTTCCTTGCTAGTTCAAATTCCCTTCTTTTCCTTTCTTTGGCGACCGTCCCATGCTGGTTGGACATCGACACAGCGCACTTTCATTGGAAATGTCGACTGGTGCGGGGCGGGCCGTCACATTTGGTATCAGAGCTCTAGGTTGCATAGTTAACCTAGGGAAGACACCAGAGAGAGATAGTACGTATATGAGAGCGCATATTTGTGATATTTTGGTTTTCAAAAGTTATATATACTATTAGTATATTTGAGGATGAAGTCGCACTGCACTGGCACCACTGAAGAGATGGTTAATCGTTTTCTCCTTACAGACTGAACGATGAGCCGATATACTAGGTTTACTGGTAGAGGAGATAATAATGGGAATGCTCCTGATATGAGGACGATGTTCATGGACTTCATGAGGGAGATGCTTATAAATGTTCAAGGAGCAGTTCCCAATGCTGCAAATGGTGTTGGTGCAGCGGTGCAGGCGCCTAGGGCCGATTTCGCCAAGCTATGCAAGGATTACACTAGTCTTGGTGGATAGCCATTCCACGGAATGGAATCAGCTACAGAAGTTCAGGATTGGTTGGATAGCTGTGAGCGTATCTTCGAAGACTTGGGTATCGAGGATACGACGAAGAGAAAGCTAGCATCCCGTCCGCTGCAAGGATGGGCGATGAATTGGTGGAGTGCTATTAAGGCAGCTAACCCAGAGGATCAAGTTACATGGGATCAGTTTAAGGCCCGATTCAATGATAAGTTTATCCTAGCTGCTCAGAAATCAGAAATGTTTAGGAAGTTCTTGGAACTTAAGCAGAATGGTAGAGCAGTCTCGGAGTATATTACTAAGTTCAATACTTTATCGAATTATGGATTATCTCTTATTGACACTCCCGAGAAGAAGACTGAGAAGTTCATAACAGGCTTAGATCAGTACTTAGGGGAAAGGCTTATAAACTATATCGATGAGACGTTTGAATCAATTGTGGGGAAAGATTTGAGATTAGAGAGTCTATACCCTAAGTCGAAGACTGAGGTTGCATCTGTAGAGGAGCCAAAACCGCAAGCAAGCGATGGAGGCAAGAATGGTTCTTAGAATAAGAGAAAGCAGAATTAGACCAAGGATGGCCATAAGAAAGAGAATAAGAAAGATGTTGAGTGCTTTAGCTGTGGAAAGAAGCGCCCTTATGCTAAAGAATGTCAAGCGAAGCCAGCAGAAAGGAAGTGCTTCAACTGCGGCTAGGTGGGACATCACAAGAATAAGTGTCCGCACCCCCCTAAAGAGAAGCAGATTGTGAAAGCATATGCTCTTAGTACTGTACTTCTTTGTCGAATACCCTAACCGCGACGGAGAATGGAAAGAATGTCGTCATTCAAGGTATGCTTTATGTTTATGATGTTCCTGTTCGAGTATTGTTTGATACCGGAGCTTTCCGTTCCTTCATATCTAGTGACCTGGTAGATAGGTTGGGATTGGAACCCGAGATAGTCGGTAGACCTTTAGCGGTGACAAACCCGATTGGTGGTTCGACTAGCCTTAGTATGGTTTGTAGTAATGTGGTCTTATCGAGTCATAGATGTATGTTTGTTTGTGATTGCTCTGTTTTGGGCTTTACTGGGTTTGGCATTATTTTGGGAGTCGATTGGCTCTAAAGGTACTGGGTGGTTGTAGACTGTGAGGGATTTTTGGTGACAGTTAGAGCAGATGATGGGCAGAGGGTAGTGTTTGGTGGTCTACCTAGTGATGGGGTAATGGCTAGTTTTCTAAATTCTTTCGACATCCCGCATGATGAGTTGTCAGATGTGCCCGTGCCTGGCCAGTATTCGGATGTCTTCGAGGAAGTGAGCGGACTTCCACCACACCGAGAGACTGAGTTCCATATTGATTTAGTAAAAGATGCCAGACCTATAGTGATGCCACTTCGTTGTATGGCGCCAAGGGAGCACCGAGAGCTCGGGGTGCAAGTAAACGATCTTTTGAGGAAGGGATTTATCAGAAGAAGTTTTTCCGAATGGGGGTACCAGTTGTGTTTGCTACCAAGGCAGATGGTTCCCTTCGATTGTGCGTGGACTATCGTGAGTTGAATAAGGTGACGAGGAAGAATAAGTATCCTCTACCGCAGATAGATGATTTGTTTGATCAGTTGAGTGGCGCGAGAGTGTTCTCCCGGTTGGATCTCGCGATAGGTTTTTATCAACTTAGGGTGGAAGCTGAGAGTATAGCTAAAATGGCCTTTCGGACGCCGTCTGGATTCTATGAGTGGTTGGTCATGCCATTCGGGTTGACTAAAGCACCAGCATATTTTGTGGATCTTATGAATAGGGTATTCAGGGATCAATTGAATAAGTTTGTTCTTGTGTTCGTGGATGATATCTTAGTTTATTCAAGGACAGAGGAAGAACAAAAGAAACATTTGAGGATAGTGATGGAGGTGTTGAGAAAACACCAATTGAAAGCAAAGTTCTCCAAGTGTCACTTCTGGAGGAGGGAAGTGAGATTCTTGGGCCATGTTGTTTCAAAGAATGGTATTGCCGTGGACTCTGCAAAGGTGGCTACGGTACAAGAGTGGTCTATGCCCAAGAATGCAAAGACATAAGAAGTTTCTTGGGGTTGGCTAGATATTATCGTAAGTTTATCCAAGACTTCTCCAAGATAGCGGCACCGTTGAATCAGTTGACCAAGAAAAATCAAGCTTTTTGTTTGGGACGAAAAGTGCGAGAATGCATTTAAGGGTCTAAAGGAAAAGTTGATATGAGCACCAGTGTTAGTCATTCCTAAAGGGAATGAAGAGATGACAGTATACACAAATGCCTGTGGTACCAGACTAGGTGCTGTATTGATCCAAGGAGGTAGGGTTGTAGCTTATGCTAGTCGCCAATTAAAACCACATGAGAAAAGATATCCTACCCATGATTTGGAATTGGCAACGATCTTGTTCGCATTGAAGATGTGGATACATTATCTCTTGGGAGAAAGATTTGAGTTGTTTACCAATCATAAATCGTTAAAGTATCTTTTCTCTCAGAAGGATCTAAATCTCCGACAGCAGAGATGGTTAGAATTCTTGGCTTCTTATGATTTCGATATTGCATATACACGGGAAAGGGCAATGCAGTAGCTGATGCATTGAGTAGAAGACATGCCAGTTTAGGGGTTATGTTTCTAGAATGGAAGTAACTGGAGTACATCGCTGGGTATGATTTCAGACCAAACTGTGAATTGGATCCCGAAGTATTAGCAAGTTTGACGATCAGACCCACTTTGATTGAGCAGATTGGTTCCAGTAAGAGGGACGATCCTAACTTATTGGGAATCATCTCCAAGTTAGAGATGGGTATCGATAAGGAGATGGACAAGTATGGGCTTGATCGAGATGGATGGCTTAGGAAGAATTTAAGACTAGTTTTGCCCAATGTCAATGAATTGAGAGATGAAGTGCTTAGAGAATGTCATTACTCAAAACTGACTATACATCGAGACATGAAGTCAAACTACTACTGGGAAGGGATGAAAAGAGACGTTGGTAAGTTTATATCCAAGTGCATGAATTGCCACTTAGTTAAAGCTGAGCAAAAGCAACCTAGTGGTTTGTTGCAACCATTAGAAATTCCATAATGGAAACGGGAACAAGTCTCAGTGGATTTCATTGATGGGTTACCAAGGACTAGATCGGGCCATGATAGCATATGGGTGAATGTGGACCGATTGACTAAGAGTGCAAGGTTTATACCGATCAAATCGAATAGAACAGCAGCTAAGTTAGCAGAACTGTATATGAAGTGGGTAGTGAGATTTCATGGAATACCCAAAGGCATTGTGAGTGACCGAGATCCATTGTTCGCTGTAAGTGTAGTTCGATGGCCATTGATGGAAATCGACTTTACATGCCTTGATAAAATTATTAAAAATATTAATAATTTGTGTAAAATCACAAGAAATGATTTGGGAAAAATTGGGATGAAAAACCCCATATTTGAAAAGATAAAAATAGATTTTTATCGAAATGAACTAGTTTTGAACTGAAATTAAAACCCATTTATTTTTAAATAAATAAATTGGATTTGAAATGAGTTTAAATAGAATTGATTCATGGGTTTATCGTGAACTGTGTTTTAAATAACACTAGTTCTTTAACCCGATAATAATTAGAATGTGATTTGGGTTTGTCGTGAACTGTGTTTTAAATGACATAAGTTCTTTAACCCAGAAAAAGGAGTTTTAATGAATCTACAATTAGATTGAAATGTGAATTGATAATCTAAATTATCAAATATTGAAAATGAGCGAGAACGGAGTATCACCAGTTTTGCTCCAAAGCGGTAGTTAAATCTTTAATTAGATTTGAACGTGAAATGGTAATTAATTTTACTGATAACACCACGGTGTTAGATATGGAGTATTACCAGTTTTGCTTCATGGTATGAATAGGTTGGGATTGGGAAATAAAATAAATAATTACTTCGGTGTGGTTCGCTAATCTCGACTAGTTTAGAAAACCATAATTTGGTTTGAAATGACATCCAAAGGAAGATCAAAGAATAAATTTAAAGAATTTATCTTGGATAAAATTAATGGGAACCTTTCCCTGAGAATATGAATTGGAATGAGGCGTATGTTGTGTTTGTCTAACATTTATTTATAATATACGCGGGTTGTTCGGAAAGGCCGGGTTTATACCCATTCTGAATAACCGATTCGACGATATGTCGAAGATGAAGACGGTGGTTGAAGACTGGAAGTCTTCACATCGTTTGGGTGATTACTGATGATCTTGATTGGGCTGTACACCCAAGATGAGGGAATCAGTTAGTGGTCGTCCAGACGTACTTGGAGATGGATGGATATGCGAGGAAAGTGCCTCCGGTTTCGTTCAGACCCAGAACGAACTTGTAAATGGATTGTGTGTCTGACATTGGTTTTTATTCTGTGTTGATTGATTTCTGTTAAATATATCTCTGTTTGGCGGCGGAGAATTTATTCTCTTGCTTAACGCCCTTCTCTGAGACGTACGAGCTTAGAGGTTATATATCGATAGATATCAATTGCATGGCATGAATTGCCTGTGTGGCACACTGAGTTGCATGGATCAAGGCTTCTGTTGAAAAGCAAAGTCTTGTGGTTGATGATCAAAGCACGGCCTACGTGGTAGCTTTGTGTATAACGTGAATTCGCGAGCCTCACACCTCGGTATGAGTTAAAAACGGGGTACGGACCGTTGGGAGAACACGACGTTTCTTTCTAGCTTTGGGGGTGTCAGTGACTTACCAGCCCTGACATTTATATACTTTTCACCTATGTGGTTGTTGGAATGAGGCGCCTCGATTATAGGTCTGTAAGGACCGGGAAACGTGTGTTCAGGAATTGCCAATCCTCAAACGTAAGAGAGGACCGGCCCAACCGATCCAGGATTGCCCAGAGTGTGTAGTCCTGAGACATTTGCTAGAGTGTCTCGAACGCGGAGAGGAGCTTGCCCCTTGCCTCGACTCATGACGGAAATCCAATTTCCAATACGTGTAATTCGGCTTTATTTGTAGAGCCTAGTATGGCGACATAGTAGATGGTAGCTATGCCGCATATGATTGATATTTATAATTGAAATTGTTTTGACACTATACACTTATTATATTATCAAATGATTTGTTTTAAACGTACAAAGCATGTTTGGCTATTATAAGGGAAAACCCTATCCTCCGGCTTGCGTTCCATTGTGTGATGGGACATGGGTCTTATAATAGCTTCATTTTTCGAAAAAGCATTGCGCTGTTTATTCTATGCACTGGTATTCTTGGGAGGAAACCCGTTCCGTGTTATACGGCGTGCTCCCTTGAATCGCTCTCTTTTAAAGTAAAGTTTTAAATAACTGTTTTAGTTCTCACACCAGTCACATGACTGACCTGGAGTTTATTGTTTTAACCTAAACTCTGGGTGCCCCTATTTTCCGCACGGGCAGCTAGTAGTTTTGGTTTTGCAGATTTATATTCACAGGATCCTGGTTTACAGCTGGAATGATATCCGGAAAGCTCTGTATCCGTATGTCACTTTCAGTTGTGTTTTGTATTATTTTTCCGCTGCAATACTGTATTTAAATCTCTGATATTTATCGAATGTAATTTATCCATTTATACTCTGTATATTCTTGTATCTGATGGAATTGTGGTAATAACAATGAAATGTTCTTTCGTCTGCGTTCTGATTTGTCCTTTTCTCAAACGATCAGGGATTTCGAACGGTCTAGATCGGTTTAACGAATGATTCGGATAAATTCCAGGCCGTCACAACCAACCTGTTGGTGGGAATCCACAGATAAGCTTATACTTGGGCTAGACATGATTAGGGAAACCTCAGAAATGGTGGACCTAATAAGAAGACGAATGAAGACTACTCAAGATAGACAGAAGTACTATGCAAATAAAAGAAGTACTGACCTTGAGTTTGAGGTTGGAGACAGAGTGTTCCTTAAAGTATCTCCTTTGAGGAATGCTGTTCGCTTTGGATCCAAAGGGAAATTGGCACCTAGATTCATAGGACCATTTCCTATCATTGAAAGAATTGGGACGATGGCCTACAGATTAGAGCTACCTAAAAAGTTGGCTGGAGTTCACAATGTCTTCCATGTTTCTCACCTACGGAAGTGCTTACATGAGTCTGCGGAAGTGGTGGAACAAAATATACTAGAAGATGTAGAAGTGGAACGAGAAGGAACAGTGAGAAGAATCCCAACTCATATCTTGGGAACGAAAAAAAGCTACGCAACTGTGAAGTCAAGCTTGTTAAAGTACAATGGAGTGACAACGAAGAAGACGCGACTTGGGAGACCTAAAGCAAGATACGCGCAGCCTACCCTTATCTTTTTGAGGTTACATCTTTGATCTCTTCTTTATTATAAGTTTATTCCTGCTTAGTTATCTTCTTGGTCCTATTTCTTGATCCTTAGTAGAAATCAATGGATGTAAACATGTATTTGAAACATGTTATGGTTGATGGTTGCAAATTGGTTGCAAGTGGTTGCTAGTGATTGCTCGTGGATGCATATGCACATACACATTAGGTTCTAGATCGGCTCAATCACTTTCATATTGCATTTGCATATGAAAGCATGAAACTGTATGTGGATTGAAACTTGATGTTTTATCGTATGGACGTTGCATTTGTATGAATGATTGTGCACTCATGTAGAATTATGAATAGGAAAAATTGCATACATAATGGACTCATGGCACTCTCATGATTCGCATTAAGGAGGTCAACTAGATCAGTAGACCGCCTGATTTTGCACTAGATAAGAGACATATACACACACTCTGCATATGTTCATATAGCATTAGAAGCCTTTTAAGGACAATGGATGCATGTGGATGATGGATGAGTAGATGGATGATTGGATGTTAAGATGCATTCTTCTTAACTTGTAGATTTCGGGGACGAAATCCTTTAAGGAGGGGAGAATGTAACACCCCGAATTTTCTGAGAATATTAAAATTAACAAATTCAAGAACACTTAATTTTTAGAAGAAGAATTAAGTGAAATGGGTTGCGCTATTACGTTCGTCTCAAAATTTTGGTCAAGATAGACATTTGGTTTGCATAAAACGGATACCTTATGAAGAAATTATTAAGCCTTGAAGTTTGTATGCATATGAGAAAAATATATATATTAGATATATATAAAAATTAAATAAATAAATATGCAAAAAAGTTCAAAACAGCGAATCGGGGGGGGGGGGTAATCGAACCGACCCATTTTTGAGGTCGACCCGAGCCGCGCTGGGTCGACTAGGGGTTGATTCTGGGTGTTTGGTTGTCAACCCGTGGGTCGATCCGCTCTAAGGTAGATGTGGCATCTGATTAGTTCTGATGGACTCCTTGCTGAGTCATTAGGGCTAATGTGGCTATTCTATCTTGTCTGAATGGCTTTGAATTGCTCTAGGTTAATCTGATGGTTCCTACTAAATGAAACTTCTATATAAGCAACCTAATACCTCAACCCTAAATCATATTAAAAATCAAACCAAGAGCCGTCATGCTGCCGTTGGATAACCTAGAGTAGCCGCCATTCAACTTGAAGCAAATTAAAAGAGACAAACCAAATCAAAATTAAACTAAAACAACGATTGTCTACATCAAAGGCGAGCTTTTCAACTTCAGAATACAGATTCCAGAAATCAAGATTGTCTTTTGTAAGTGTAGTTATCTTTTAGATGTAAATAAATTTAAGACATGATTTGATATAAAGTGAAAAATAGAATTATACCATGTTGTATAATATTGACGATGCTAATTCATGTTTGTTTCTTGGGATGATTTTATCATGAATTGTCTTGGAATGTTTGTGGCTTATTGGACTTGGTGTTGGATCTATTAAAGATTGAGAATGAAACTACCAATATCATATGCAAGTTATATGTTTCATGTTAAGATCTACATATATATGTTTATATGATTAATGCAAGTTGTATGTATTATGTTAGATCCAAGTCAAGATCTACATATATATATATTCATATGCTTTATGTTAGATCCATATGCCTTTATATATGTTCATATGCAAGTTATAAGTTTTATGTCGGATCCATGTCAATATCTATCTAGGTTCATATGATTAATGCAAGTTATATGTTTTATGATAGATCTAAGTCAGATCTAATTATACATATGTTCATATGCAAGTTACATGTTAGATCCAAAACTAGATCTATATTTATATGCATGTTTGTAAAGTGGACTTATGCAAGTTCACCTTGTTAGATCTAGTTCACACCTATACGTTAATGTTAAAATTATACATGCCTTGCGATTGGACATGTCATGGTTATGTCATATGCTAGTTTATAATTGAGGTTATGTTCACACATGCCTAGATCCACATATTAACATGTTTTAGGCTTATGATTATGTAAGGACCCATAACTTCCCCGGTGAGGAAAGCGCGGATACTCCGAGAACAAGCCACAAAGGAACGCAGACGGAAGGACATTTCATTGTTAATTACAATAATTCCATCAGATACAAGAATATACAGAGCATAAATGAATAATATACATTCGACAAATATCAGAGATTACAATACATTACATAGCAGCAGAAAATAATACAAAATACAACTGAAGGAGATATACGGATACAAAGCTTTCCGGATATCGTTCCAGCTGTAAACCAGGATCCTGTGAATATAAATCTGCAAAACCAAAACTACTAGCTGACCGTGTCGAAAATAAGGGCACCCAGAGTTTAGGTTAAAACAATAAACTCCAGGTCAGTCATGTGACTGGTGTGAGAACTAAAACATTTATTAATCTTTATTTTTAAAGTTGGGTAAATCAAGGGACCACGCCGTATAACATGGAACGGGTTCCTCCCAAGAATACCAGTGCATAAAACAAACAGCGCAATGCTAAATAAAGAAAAATGAAGCTATTATAAGACCCAGGTCCCATCACACAATGCAACGCAAGCCGGAGGATAGGGTTTTTACCTTATAATAGCCAAGAATGCTTGATACGTTTAAAACAAATCATTTGGTACTATTATAAGTGCATAGTGTATAAAACAACTTCAAATCATAAGTATCAATCATAGGCGACATAAGCGTCCCATGCCACTATGTCGCCATATATAGGTTTACAAATAAAACCTCAAAGTCACGTATTTGGAAATTGGATTTCCATCCATGAACCGAGGCAAAAGATAGTCCTCACCGATTCGAGACGCTCTAGTCCGTGTCTCAGGTCAGATCTCGAGTGACCTTTGGATCGTCAGGGTCGGTCCACCGATGTGGATTAAAATGCCTGAACACTGCGTTTCCCCACCCTTTGGGGTGTCAATGAGCCAACAAATCACTCCATCAGACCCGGATCGTATGATCAAACCGAGGCTCCTCGCAACAGCAACAACCACATAAGTCAAACTCGTCAGGGCGTGTAAAACCACTGACGCCACTTCTAACTAGAAGGAAACGCATGTCCTCCCTGTGGTCCGTCTCCCGTTTTTGGTTCATACCGGGTGTGAAACTCACGAAGTAAACGTTACACAAAGCTACGCCACAAATGCCGTGCTTTGATCATCAACTACAAGACTCTGCTTTTCAACAGAAGCCTTGATCATTTGCATCTTAGCATGCCACACAGGCAAACCATTCTATGCAACCGATATCAGTCACATAGAATGAAATTCGATGTCGAACACACAGTCCATTTACAAGTCCGTTCTGGGTCTGAACGAAACCGGAGGCACCTAGTACCCCACATATCCATCGATCTCCAAGTACGTCTGGACGACCACCAACTGATTCCCTCCTCTTGGGTGTACGACCCAATCAAGATCATCAGTAATTATCCAAACGACGTGAAGACCTCCGGTCTTCAACCACCATCTTCATCTTCGACTAATCGTCGAATCAGTTATTCAGATTGGGATAACCCGGTCTTTCTGAATAACTCGCGTATATAATAAATAAGTGTTACACAAACACAACATACGCCTCATTCCAGTTCATCAGTCACTAACCGTAAATTAATCAAGAGAATAATCCCCCAAATATTAACACCAAAGGCCGAAACCAACATCAGATCAATACCCAGGAAATCACTCTGCTTAGCCAACCTACAGTTAGTTTCTAAATTTCGCATTCATAGGGAAAGGTTCCCATTAATTTTGTCAAAGATAAATTCTTTCAAATTCATTCTTTAATCTTCCTTTTGAATATCACTTCAAACTAGTCGGGATTAATGAACCTTACCGAAGTAATCATTTGTTTTAATTTCCCAATCCCAACCTATTCATCCCATGAAGAAAAACTGGTAAACTTCATATCTAACACCATGGTGTTATCGGTAAATTCAATTACCATTTCACGTTCAAATCTAATTAAAGATTTAACTATCGCCTGGAGCAAAACTGGTGATACTCCATTCTCGATCTTTTCAATCTAATTAAAGATTCATTAAAACTCCACTTAGTTTTAATCTTTATCTGGGTTAAAGAATCAGTGTCATTTAAAACAAGGTTCATGATAAACCCCAAAATCACATCACATTTCAATCAGTCCCTAACCGTAAAATAGCAAGTGAGCAATTCCCTAAGTATTAACCCCGAAGGCCGAAACCAACATCAGATCAATACCTTAGAAACCATTCAACTTAACTAATCTCCAGTTAGTTTCTGATTTTCTTAACTCCTTTGGGTCTAAGAACAGTATTATTAAAGATACCGTTCACGACAACCCAAAATCACATTCCATTAATTATCGGGTTAAAGAACAAGTGTTATTTAAAACACTGTTCACGATAAACCCAAAATCAATTCCAATTCAATTCCAATTAAATATTATTTAATTGGTACACTTCATTAAATCTAAATAAAAGATTTAATCTTTTTCTCAACTGGGCTTAAGAACAGTGTTAATGAAGACACCATTCACGACAAACCCAAATCACATTCGATATTAAATACAAGACCCTGAATAGAAAATATATCGGCTTATATTCAATATCAAATTCTACGACCAACAAATAATGTATTGGAAATAACGATATAAATATATCTTTCAAAATTCCATAACAATATCTGTGTAATCACGAAATCCAACATCGAAGTAATCCAGAGAAAATTTCGATTCAAATCCATTCCAATTCAATTATTGGAAATTCCGGTTATTTTCAAAACCATTTCAAATCCAATTTATTTATTTAAAAATAAATAGAATTATAATTCTAGTTCAAAACTAGTTCATTTCGATAAAAATCTATTTTTATCTTTTCAAATATGGAGTTTTTCATCCCAATTATTTCTAAATCATTTCTTATGATTTTACATTAATTATTAATATTTTTAATAATTTTATCAAGGCCCGTACAGTCGATTTCCATCAACGGCCGTCGAACTGCACTTATAGCGACCTTTTCCAAATTTGATTTGGACATAATTCCAAATCCAACCGTTAGATTTCTAATTTCTAAAATTCTTTAGAAAGCTCTTTTCGATACGAATCCAACGGTTCTGGTTTTAGGAGAATCCGACGGTCGGATCTCCCGCAATATCCATTTGAAGTCAATGGTCGAAATTCACGAACTACCGCAGCGCGGCGCGTTCTATTCAGGCCATTATATTATATATATAATATATATATAATATATATACTTCACCGATTTCCTTTTAAAACGTATTATATAAATCGTTTTAAATTCGTTTTCAAAACGATTTCAGCTTCTTTTTCAAATTCAAATCAAAATTGAATTTTCCCTTACAAATTCGTTTTAAATTCATTTCAAATTGATTTCAATTCAAATCGATTTTGAATTCAATTTCAATACCTTTTCAATTCAATTTCAATTCGAATTCATTTCTATTCAATTTCAATTCTATTTAATTTCAATTCGAATTTATTTCTATTCAATTTCAATTCTATTCAATTTCAATTCGAATTCATTTCTATTCAATTTCAATTCGATTCAATTTCTATTCAATTTCAATTCGAATTCATTTCTATTTAAAATATTAGATTTTGAAATCACTTTCGATGTTCATTATAAAATGAATAAAGTCGATATAAATATCGTTCACGTCAAAATGGCGTAAATCTAATCAACACGGCTTCATATATTTCTATTTTCAAATATTCTATTTCAAATATTTCCTTTACAAATATTTCTTTTTTTTTCAAAACTGGAATGAGGCCCAATCAATTACCATATAGTGTTAATTATATGGATTTTCTACAACACATGTATACAATAACCACGATGAATAATCAACCATCATCCAAAGTGCATTCTACACTGTATAAGCATCAAATATAAATATTCAACGCTTATAACAGCCTGTCAATCAATCGATCGACATACAACTAAACAATCGGGATTAGTGTACGTCAAATATCATCCCAATACCCGTGTGGGGTTTCAAACAATCAAACACAGATTTTACTTGTGCAGTTGGGCGATGTGTAAAATTTATCTCCCTAATCAATATCAGTCAAATGTGTGTATATAAACAAATCGTCCGATTTGTTTATATTTATTTATTTCATTTCATATACGCGTTAAAAATTCTATTTTTAACTATAAAATATTTTCCACTATAAAATATTTTATTTCAACTATATAAATATTTTATTTCATTTCACATCACATCACACAATCAACTACACATCAAAATCAAACAAACAAGCATACAAGCCGTCCATGGTCTGTGGACGACGGGTGTCGGGTGCTACTAAACACCGTCTGCATCCTAGTATATATTTTTAACTAGAACACAAAATTAAAAGGTGAGAAGTTCTCATAGAGGGTTCCACCCCGCCGTGCTTTGCTTTTGAACTGTTGAACCGTCTGGATCTGCCCGAAATTCCAATGTAGTTCTTTTCACTCTGTTCACAATAAAAATTATATTTTTATTCTTTCTATAGTATAAAAATAATATCTTTATCTCTTTTATAAATTAAAAATCGTATTTTTAATATCTCTATATTATAAAAATTACCTTTCATCGTCAAAAATATAATATTTTCCTTTAAGAAAAACCCGATCTTTAACCTTATAAAAATTCGATCTTTCACTATATAAAAATTCGATCTTTACCTTATTAAAAATCCTACCCATACTCTATTAAAAATCCACTCATTATCATTTCAAAAACCAATTCTTTTCTAAAGTAAAAATCATATTCTTTATATCGAAAAATCCTATTTTTAAATCAAATTTATTTATTTTAAAAACTGATTTTAGACCATGCAAATTTATATAAAAAAAACTGCTTTAAACAATGTAATTTAAATAAATTAGAATCAAGAAAAGCTCACTGTATAATTTCAGCCCCTTATTCATCGTGTAAACCATTGCCTGGAACCCATCATCTTGATTAGGGCTTCTGGGATCCATCGTTGGTGGTTGCGCGAGCTTGGCTCGCGGGTGGGGGTGTCGAGGCGGCGAAGGGGAGGGCTGCACGTCGGAGCATCGCGGTCAGGCGGGTGTGAGGGCGGCGCGGTGTTTGGAGGTTGGGGGTGAAGTCTCTGGCGCTCGCGTTTCAGCGGAGAGGGTAGGGTTTGTGGAGGGTGCGCTCGCGTGGAGAGAGGAGGAGCAAGGAAGGTCAGAGGGAGGGGAAGAAGATGGAGGCGGCGCGCTAGGTGGGTGGCGCGATCGAGGAAGGGGCAGATGAAGGAGGAGGGCGACATCGAGATCCGACGGGGGGGGGGGGGGGTTATTTATTTTATTTTTACTTTTTCTTTGACTGAAAAGGAGAGGGGAGGGAGTATAAAGAGAAAGATTTTTATTTTTTTATTTCCTAAAGTTGACTTTTTAATTCGAACTCCAATCGAGGCCCAACGACTGTCGCCCTTAGCTAAATACCCCCATTCCGAACACAATGGGATATGCTGCGTAATCCAATTCGGCCGTTACGATCAGTTTCCGTTCAAATTAAAATATAAATATGTATATTCAATTTTAAACGTACATTTCAATTTACCGGGGTCACATACTAACTCGAAAAATTCCAGAAAAATATTTTCTAGCTTCGTATTGACGATACGGTTCTAACAAAACTAGTTTCGTCGAATTCTGAGACCGTTTGAAAAATGGCCATTTTCCAGTCGATTAAAATCACTGAAACTGGTCAAATGCATTTTCCTTTGCCACGCTCACATATTGATTCGAAAAATTATGAAATTTGAAACCTAGCAATAATTTGACATCGCGGATCCAACAAAAGTGGTTTCGTAAAAATCCGAGGTCATTTGCAAAATGGCCATTTTCCAGGGCCGAAATTCCATAGCGACTATTCTGAAATTTCAACTGGACGTAACTTTTGATTCCCGCTATGAAATTTTGATTTCCCGGATTCGTTAGAAAGATATCCTCAATTAGATTCAAATATTTTTGGTTTCACTAAAATCCGGTTTAATTTGCACCCGGTACCTTCATTTGAATTTAGAAATCGAATTATTGAACTACCGCGCCATTTTCAATTCCTTTTATAATTTAAAATAAATATTTATATTCTAACGATGATCTATATAAATATATACGTTCTATTCCATTCAAAATAAAGTTCTCGTCGTTATTATTTAAAATAATTCATTTTAAATAATCAAAATTCATTAAAATTGCCAAAATAAAAAATTTAAATTGGCTCGGATTTCCGTGTTATTACAATCTCCCCCACTTAAAACTTTTCGTGCCCAAAAAGGAACGAAGCCAAAAGTTGTTTAAAAAATCAACTCAACTTCCAGTATTTTCACTACGGCTTAAGTTCTTCAACTTTTCAGTTTCTAAGAACTTTTCAAATTTTTCAAAAATTTGGCTAACACCCTAAATTTTCGAAAAATTTCGCCATAACCTCCCCTGCACTGGGAGCACCGAGAAAATCCCGAAATTTCCATATAGGCCCTTTGATCTCAAAAAAAGAAAAAGAAAAAGCCAATCGGCTCATAAAATCATCATCACCCAAACAAAACAGTAAATTATGGTAAACATGTACCTATTTGTCGGGCAAACAAATTTTATTCTTCTGCTCTAGCCTCCTTGCTATGACCTGTTCAATGTAAGTACATGTATATGCAAGAAAATGCGACTAATTTCAATACGATTCACTATTTGGTACAATTTGGTCAAATGGTTCAAATTTTCAATTAATCAACCAATAATCAACAACACAACCATCAATCAATTAGTTGATTAGCTTTTGAAATTCATAACTTTGATACATAGTCAAAAGTCAGATTTTTGATGCCAAATCATAACAATAAGCCCTATCTAATTTGGTTCTCACACTAGTCTAATGGAGACATATAGAAATCCCATTTTCGTCATTCGAACATAAATTCTGACGATGATCGATCAATCATCAGAATCATCTCCGGGCGACTAGAACGTGATTCTATATCTACCCAATATATTAAAATTTAAAATACACGCGGATCAGACGTATACGCAAAATCTGTATATACTGGATAGTCCAAATCAATATAAATAAATAATCAAATACGAATAATTGATTTAAATTTTCAAAACAAAATTTGTTTCATTTTAAAAATATACTCTTCACACTCGTTCTAGGATACTACTGATCCCATCTCTAACGAGTCATTCCCATTGGATATTACTAATCCAAATTCTGATGAATTCTTTCGTTTGGTTCTAATGTGTCTTGTTCTCTGAGCTTTGTAAACCAAAGCTCTGATACCAAATGTAAGGACCCGTAACTTCCCCGGCGAGGAAAGCGCGGATACTCCGAGAACAAGCCACAAAGGAACGCAGACGGAAGGACATTTCATTGTTAATTACAACAATTCCATCAGATACAAGAATATACAGAGCATAAATGAATAATATACATTCGACAAATATCATAGATTACAATACATTACATAGCAGCGGAAAATAATACAAAATACAACTGAAGGAGATATACAGATACAAAGCTTTCCGGATATCGTTCCAGCTGTAAACCAGGATCCTGTGAATATAAATCTGCAAAACCAAAACTACTAGCTGCCCGTGTCGAAAATAAGGGCACCCAGAGTTTAGGTTAAAACAATAAACTCCAGGTCAGTCATGTAACACCCCGTAATTTTATAACATTAAAATTCACAAATTAAAGTATACTTAATTTTTAGAAAAGAATTAAGTGAAATGGGTTGCGCAGATATATATATATATTGATATATATATATATATATAAATTAAAAATTAAATAAATAAATATGCAAAAAAGTTCAAAACAGCGAATTGGGAGGGGGAATAACCGAACCGGCCCATTTTTGAGGTCGACCCAAGCTTCGCTGGGTCGACTAGGGGTTAATCCAGGGTGTTTGGCTATCAACCCGTGGGCCGATTCGCTCAAATGCAGATTTTGCATTTGATTGGTTCTCATGGTTCAGGGTTAATCTAATGGTCCTAAATAACTTTCTACACCTATAAATACATCCTAATGCTAACCCTAAACCTAATTGAAATAGAATAGTTACCGTCATACCATCGCCATGGAAATCAATGGAGCCACCGCCAACTAAGAAAGAAGAAAAGCAAATTCAATTCTAATTCTCTCAACCCTAAAGCAAAGCAAAACTCTCTCTTTTCTTCTCTAAATTGTGAGTATGATGATGTTAACAAGATTATTATCATTTTAATTAGGTTGAGTTATGAATGGATTATGAGTAGATGATGTGAATTATAATATATGTTGTTGTAAACCCCTTTTGTTATCATGTATATTGTAAATCCAATGTTATGTGATGATGATATCTTATATGTTGTAAATCATGCTATGATGATGTTATGTATGTAGAAAGTTTCTATGCTAAGTTGTGATGAATCATACATGTTAAAAATGCCATGATGTTACCATCTATGCTAGTTAGTTCATATTAATTAAATCATCCTGTTTGGGTTATGTTGATCTATATGACAAGTCACATATGCAAGTTAGATTGATTAGAAAAGTTATGAACATATACCAAGACATCTATTATGACATCTAGAATTATGCTATGACATATGTGATATCCTATGCTAGTTCACACCATCATTATGTTGCCTAAAAACCCCATATGCAAGTTTATGTATAGATTTGGGCTATGATCATATCATATAAATTGAGACATTTAACAAGTTGACACCTTTTGATCCTTAACATGTGTAGTTTATGCAAGTTTCACCCCTATTATGATTAGATTTATTTTAATTGTCTATATGTTGTGATAATTTATCTTTGTGCTAGGTGTTAGACTATACAAGTCTAGCCTATATTATGCGTTGAATAAGCGAACGTATAAACGTGGGGTAGGGGTAATATTAAGGATTTAATATTAAAAAGTTGGGGTGCAATTGGTATGATTTTGCATGCCATAAGTGGATGGCCATAATTGAGTCAATTATGGACATCATTAAAAGTTGACTTAATTAATAATTTGAATAGGGAATTATTAAAACTGGGGTAAAAGATTTTAAGTGTTAATCAATGCTTAGGACACGAGGTTGGACTCGTTTGTGACGTAAACCTGCCTGGACCCGCCCGGCAAATCCAGTGGTCACAAATGTCAGCCCAATGTGAGAGGTCCTAGGCCTAAACTAAAGCATAACGGTTGTAAAGACACGAGGTTAGACTCTTTTATGGTGTAAGACTCCCCGGACCCGCCCGGCAAATCCAGCTGCCATAAATGCCAGTCTAATGTGAGAGGTCTTTATGAGGTTATGGCCTGAATGAATTAAGAAATACTTAACCAGATAAACATGTAAGGTGGGACATGGGGGTTAAGTAGGTGCCTTGGGTGGCATGAGGAATCTACGGGGTGCCCTTAGTGGCATGTGAAATACGATTAGTAGACTTAACCAAACACACATGTAAATGAACATGACTAAGAGGGTTAAGTGGGATATACTAGTGACAAGCTTAGGTGGGTAGCTTGTGGGGGCCCATTTCGACCAGTATCCCAAACGTATCTTTGTGGGCTCGACCCAAGTCGAGGACGGGACACACATGCTGGGTTCGACTGTAAGAGGCCAAAACAGTGAGCGGTGGCAACGCAAGTTGTAACACCCCACACCCGCTATGGTCACTCACTAAGGGAATGCCATAACATCGGTGGAGTATTTTAAGTGAATATAGAACAAAAAAATTACAACAAGACAGATATAAGTAATACTTGAGAATTTAAAACATCATTTCATTGCAGCGGAAAGTAAAACATGTTTGGTTACACCAAAACCATAAACAAGAGTCAAGTACATAACATCCATCCTGATAAAACAAAAGTACATAATCCCACTACATGACTTAATAGCCATACTAGAAAAGATAAACTGAGCTTTACATCCACGGTCCAAGCTCCAAAAGATAGATAAAGCAGTCTGATCAAAGCCCACTAGTGCTAGGCCCACTCTGATAACCTGAGGGTTGGGAAAAAGATAAAAACAACGGGGTCAGACATAAGTCTGAGCGAGTCCTATAACTTTAACAATACAATCATTAAAGTAACCAGAGTAAGACGTAAGCTTGATATACGGTAACGACTGGGGATAAATGGCTACACTAAGCAGCTAACTAGACTTAGGATGAACTAAGATAACCGTAAAGACGCGCCTATCCACCCAAGGATAATTACTATATTGCACCACCCCAGGTCTACCCACCCAAGGGTAATTCCTACACTGCACCACACCAGTTCTACCCACCAAGGGTAATTCCTACTTAAAGGTTGATCCCACTAAGTGTACTTAGTAATTTTATCCAGTAGTTTCTTGTACCCCTAGTTGACTACATAGGTGCCGTCTGCCCCTATCTCCGCTAGGTGTACCCACTACTCCCCAAGTGATCGGCTCCCTAACGTAGATACCCGTGCTGGGGTGTATCACTCCCCAAAGTGGCAACCCGATAATCAATGGTGCACGGCTTATACCTACACGATGCAACAACGTCTTACCTACCAGCCCGGGTCCTCACACGCATATGAAACCCGTTGGACTCGCGTTGCCACCGCTACCCCGTTTTGGCCTCTTAAAGTCAAGCCCAATATGCGTGTCCCGTCCTCGACTTGGGTCGAGCCCACAAAGATACGTTTGGGATATTGGTTGAAATGGGCCCCCACAGGCTACCCACCTAAGCTTGTCATTTCTAGTGAATCCCACTTAACCCTTTAACCATGTCCACTTACATGTTATAAATTTTGGTTAAGTCATTTAATCATACTTTAATTGCCACACAAGGCACCCACTAGATTTCCACATGCCACCCAAGGCACTTACTTGATTCCCACATGCCACCCAAGGCACTTACTTAACCCTTTAATCATGTTTAATTACATGTTCCACTTTGGTTAAGTATTCTAATCGTATTTTCTATTGCCACCCAAGGCAACCCACTAGTTTCCTCATGCCACCCAAGGCACCCCCACTAGTTACTACATGCCACCCAAGGCACCCACTTAACCCCTCATGCCCCACTACATGCTAATTTGGTTAAGTGTTTCTTAATTAATTAAGATCGTAACCTTTGTAAAGACCTCTCACATTAGACTGTCTTTTATAGCAGCTGGATATGCCGGTTGGTTCCGGGCAGCCTTACACCATAACAGAGTCTAACCTCGTGTCTTTACACTTGTCACGTATTTAGTTTATGACTAAGACCTCTCACATTGGGCCAATCATTTGTAGCCGCTGGATTTGCCGGTCGGTTCCGGGCAGTCTTATGCTACAAAAGGGTCCAACCTCGTGTCTTAGTAGATTAATTACACCTAATTAATCACCCCCATAATTTGTATTAATTATCCCTAATTAATTACAAATATTTATGAATATGGGTAGACCTAACTCAATAGGTAAATTCCCAATTCCATAATATGGGTAGACCTAACTTAATAGGTAAATTCCCAATTATGTCCATCCACTTTATGGTATGTTTAATCATACCCACTTCACACAATTTTATGTGTTCATTAATTTTTACCCCATCGTCCCCACGTAAATACGTTAACATGACATACTTCAAAAGAGAAGATTCATCATACACACAATGGGTTCAACTTAGCATATCATTAGCATTATCATGGGTTTAAAAGGTGTCAACTTGCATATATGACCATAAACCCAACTTGCATAAATAACCAACCCAAACTTGCATGAATCACATATGTCATAAAGATGGTAACTTGCTTAAATGTTCATGTCATAGACCTATCATAAAGGTGTCAACTTGCATACATGTCATAGGTCTAAAAGGGATGAACTTGCACATGTACTTATGTCATACAAAGGGGTAAACTTGCATATGTATGTATGACATACAAAGGTGTAAACTTGCACATGTTACTTGCATATAATCAACCACCAAACTTGCATAACATGTCATATATGGACTTGCATATAATCAAACACCAAACTTGCATAACATGTTACATATGAACTTGCATATAATCAACCACCAAACTTGCATAACATGTTACATATGAACTTGCATATAATCAACCACCAAACTTGCATAACATGTTACATATGAACTTGCATATGTATGTATGACATACAAAGGTAAACTCGCATATGTTATGCATATCACTAATCCAAACAACTTGCATAGATTACGCATATTATAGATCCAAACTCATAGGTTAAACTTGCATGTCATGTCACTTATTTCACACATGATTCTAGCATAAAACCAAGCATTTAACTTGCATAAAACCAAACACTTAGCATGCATAAAACCAAACACTTAGCATGCATAAAACCCACCACTTATCATGCATAAACCCAAACACTTAACTTGCATAAACATAGTGTCATCATGAATAAGTGTTAAACATAGTGATTAGCAAACTAGCATCATAACATATGACCTAAAACCCATTGACCCGCAAGCAAAACCATATGATCTCATCACATCTCATCTACTTAGTTTAGCAATTGGTTATTAAAGTGATAGAAACTCACAAACTCCAAGATTAGCTCCTTAGATAGTTGCTAGAGTTGAAGTAGAGGTGGATTAGTAGTTGATTAGCTTGCAATCCTCTTCTCTAATTAGTGGAGGCTCCTTCTA
The DNA here is from genome assembly GCA_030737875.1 of Allium sativum. Taxonomy (NCBI): domain Eukaryota; kingdom Viridiplantae; phylum Streptophyta; class Magnoliopsida; order Asparagales; family Amaryllidaceae; genus Allium; species Allium sativum. The sequence continues at coordinate 684,824,797 of CM060924.1, forward strand.
AGTTGCATTTTGGCGGCATGATGGCATAGATTCTATTTTTAGTATGGATTAGGGTAGTCTTAGGGTGTATTTATAGGATTAGGTTGTGTTTTAGACCCTTAGATTAACCCTAGGTTAGTTTAGGTCCGTCAGATTTCGTCCCAAGCCCTCCAACCCAGCCCAAAACTCAACCAGGTGCACCCATGCCAGAATCAGCCTACAGGGCAAGTCGACAGCCCTGTCGACTGCCAAGTCGACAGGCATGTCAACAGGCAAGTCGACAGCCCTGTCGACAGCCAAGTCGACTTGGCTGGGCGGGAGTTTTCCCGCCTGGCCCCCATTTCTGCATGTTTCGAAATTCAAATTTCCCGAAAACTTCTTTGGGCCTTAACCTGGTCATACGGACTCCGATTTACAAAATTTCGGACTCTATTTCGCGTATTTTTCCGAGACGAACACAATGTTGTAACCCGTTTCCCCTGATTCTCACATCTGAGATTATTAATTCTGTAATTAGTGAATATCAGTGTTAACTGAAATTCGGGGTGTTACATTCTCCCCTCCTTAAAGGATTTCGTCCCCGAAATCTCCAAGTTAAGGAGAATGCATATCCTACCATCCAAACAACCATCTACTCAATCCATCAAACACGGGCATCCATTGTCCTTAAAACAATTTCTACTGATGTATGAGCATATGCAAAAAGTGTGTGTATATGTTCCCTATCAAATGTATGAACATATGCAAACCGTGATAGTGCCATGCATCCAATATGTATGCGAAAGAACCCTATCGACACATACTATATCTACATGAGTGCACAATCATTCACCAAAATGCATCATCCATATGATAACACAACCATTATACATCCATAAATATAGCTACCTACATACAATTATATGCAATATGCAATATGAAGTGATTGAGCCGATCTAGTGTCTAGAGTGTGTGTATATGCATCCACGAGCAACCACTAGCAAACACTTGCATCCACATGCATCCATCAATCATAACATGTCTCAAACACATGTTTCAACCATAGGTTTACCCTATCTAAAGGTCAAAGGCACTAACAAGAGGACATACTAAAGATAAGATAAGTACTAGACAAACGATAAAGGAGAAGTTAAAAGACATACCCTCAAAAAGGAATGGGTATAATGAACGCATTTTCGCTTCCGTCTCCCAAGTAGCATTGCTCTCATCTTCTCCCCATTGCACTTTGACTAGTTGAACCTCCCTGTTTCTCAACCTCTTAATCTCTGACCCAAGGATGCGTGTAGTAGCTCGTCGAATAGTCGCATCACGCTCTATCTCTACTTCTCTAAGCAAGCTCGGCTCTACCACCTCTGCGGTCTCATGTAGGCACTTCCTCAAATGTGACACATGGAATACATCATGTACACCACTAAGTCTGTCGGGCAACCCCACTCTATAGGCCATCTGTCCAATCCTTTCCTTAATAGGAAACGGTCCAACAAACCTTGGTGCTAACTTCCCAACAGATCCAAAGCGAACCACATTCCGTAACGGATATACTTTGACAAAGACCATGTACCCAACATCAAACTCAAGATCTGTCCTCCTCTTGTCCACATAAGATTTCTGTCTGTCTTACGCCGCTTTCATCCTTCTTCGAATCAAATCAATCTTTTCCGAAGTCTCTCTAACCATATCGGGCCCAAGTAAGATCTTATCCGTAGATTCCCACCAACATGTAGGTGATCGACAAGGCCTTCCATAAAGAGCTTCGAAAGGAGCCATGCCAATACTAAACTGAAAGCTGTTATTATATGCGAACTCCACCAATGGAAGATGCTCTTCCCATGTACCTCCAAAATCCAAGATACATAGCCTCAAAAGGTCTTCTAAAATACGATTCACCCTCTCGGTCTGGTCGTCCGTCTGAGGATGATATGCGGTACTCAAACACCACTGAGTCCCTACCGCCTCTTGCAAACTCTTCCAAAACTCTCTAGTGAAGATAGGATCTCGATCGCTCACTATACTGGAAGGTACACCATGCAATCTAATAATCTCTCGAATGTAAACTGAAGCTAGCCATGGAGCAGTTCTCTTACTCTTCACGGGTATAAAATGGGCGCTCTTAGTAAGTCTGTCTACCACAACCCAAATTCCCGTATTACCCTTCCTCGATCTCGGTAATCCATCGAGACACTATCCCACTTCCATAGCGGAACCTCCAATGGGTGAAGCAACCCACCGGGTTTCTTCTGCTCCGCTTTCACTTGCTAGCACACCAAGCATCTAGCGACATACTCGGCCACATATTTCTTCATACCGGCCCAAAAGAAAACTCGCTTCATGTCTTGGTTCATCTTGTCCCCACCGGGATGAATGGTCATCTTCGACCGATGTGCATCATCAAGTATAGCCTTCCTCAAACCCTCGTCTTGCGGTACACAAAGTCTACCATCTCTACGCAACCACCCCTTATCATCTAGGGTGTACCTACTCAAATGGCTGGACGACTCCCCCCTTATGAGCTTCTCTACTAACTCAACCAACTGTGGGTCGTCTCGCTGTGCCTCGCTAATCCGTCCTAAAAGAGTAGGCCTAACCTCCAAGGAGGCTAGCAAACCGGGTACAAAGTCAACGGAAGGTCTAAAGTCAAACATAGAAATAAACTCTAAGCTCCGTCATTCAACGAACAATGAACTCGAGGACAACCTTTTTCTACTTAAGGCGTCCGCTATCACGTTACCCTTACCATGGGTATACGCTATCTCAAACTCATGGGATGCTAAGAATCCCATCCACTTTTGCTGTCCTAAGACTATGCGCTCGAAGAGTCTCCAACACTTCCCTAAGATGTTGGGCATGCTCTTCTCCACTTTTAGAGAAAACCAGGATATTACCCCATCCAAAATCATCACAACTGTCCATCTCTCACGCAGACTACCCTAGTCGAACTCGACATCCCCCAAATGCAAGCCCCAAAGGCCTAAACCAATATCAGACAAACACCCAAGGGATACCTCCTTCGAATTCAGACGACCTACGTGAGATGATACTAGTAAAAACGGCTAAATAATTAAGCCCTTGTCCAACTCTGGATGTCCTCGCCAGTCTCTCTCCAAAACCACCGTTTATCCCATAAATGGCTTTGCTCAACCTATTGAGCACATACGAAAACTTATTTCGCTCCTAGAAAAGACCAAGATGTCATTTACAAAGACCATCACGAACTTATTTAGGTACTCCCTGAACACCCTTCTCATCAAATCAATAAAGTATGCGGGGGCGTTCGTCAAACCAAATGGCATCACCAGCCACTCCTAAAAAAAACCATCCGGAGTCCTAAAGGCAGTCTTCTCTATACTATCCTCAGCCACTCTCAACTGACGAAACCCCGTGGCTAAGTCCAACTGCGAAAATACTGAGGCGCCAACTAACTGATCAAAGAGATCATCAATCCTCGGCAATGGGTGTCTATTCTTCTTTGTGAGTTTATTTAGTTCTCTTTAGCCTACACAACGTCTGAGGGACCCATCCGCCTTCGTGGCAAAAACTACTGGAGCACCCCACTCCGATATACTTTGTCTTATGAACTCCTTCTCAAGCAAATCACCTACTTGCTTATGAAGTTCCCTCCTCTCACGAGGAGCCATGTGGCACACTGGCCAAGATACTGGTTTGGCATTGTCTACCAGATATATTCGGAAGTCAATCTCCCGCTCCGGAGGTAAGCCCTTCACCTCCTCAAACACATCCGAGTATTCCCGGACCACTCTAACAGATCGCAAACTCTCGACCGACGTGTCAAGCGATTCTAGATAACTTAGCATAACAGATTCCATGGGATTACAAGAGATCTCGAGAGTGTTACCCAAGCGGGTCATAAACCTAACAACTCTCCCTTCAAAATCAAGAACGGCACCCCTACTGGATAACCAGTCCATGCCCAAAACTAACCCATAGCCCGTGAAGCCCAAAAAGCATCACATCTAAACTCAACGCTAAGTATAGAAACTTTCAAACCCAAACACATCATGGAGCCCCAATTGGGTTTGAAACAACTAAGGGATCATCTACTAAACTGGTGTCTAAGTGCAGTGACTCAACTAACAATGATGAGATAAACGAACTCGATGCGTCAGAATAAAGTTCGAACCGGATAATAAAGAAATCCAAATTCCAACCTAGACGGTCCTATCCCCATCTGGTACACTAGCAGTGAGGGAATACAACTACCCTCCAGGAGATTCCATACCTTGCCCATGCCCCTTTGGACAATCCTAATAAGGTGTCCTATTCCTCCAAAAGGATAACTACTAGCCCTCTTCTTCCCATTCTATACTCGTAACCTCCCATCAAAATGAGGTTTCGTCCTTCATTAAACAACAACTATTTGAGCCTTCCTCCCATCGTCTATCCAATAGGTACCTAAAAGTCCTCCTCCTTCTTGAACCAACTTCTAGTCCGACTAATGTTTAAGTCTCTTGAAGTGGTTTTCCATTCTTATCTATCTTAGAAAGATCATCTATACGCGGAGGGGAAACTCAAAACGAGAGAGGAAGAGATTCAAATGGAGAATTTGAAAGATATAGATATGGCTATTGGGGATTATGCTTTTCTTTCAAAACCTTTTCTCTTAAAAGACATGTTTTTGAAAATACTCCTTTCAAAAATATTCTTAGAAAATAGTTTTTCTAAAAAAAAATATCTGTTCTGGTAACCTTAAGCTCTGATACCACGTGTAACACCCCACACCCGCTATGGTCACTCACTAAGGGAATGCCATAACATCGGTGGAGTATTTTAAGTGAATATAGAACAGAAAAATTACAACAAGACAGATATAAGTAATACTTGAGAATTTAAAACATCATTTCATTGCAGCGGAAAGTAAAACATGTTTGGTTACACCAAAACCATAAACAAGAGTCAAGTACATAATATCCATCCTGATAAAACAAAAGTACATAATCCCACTACATGACTTAATAGCCATACTAGAAAAGATAAACTGGGCTTTACATCCACGGTCCAAGCTCCAAAAGATAGATAAAGCAGTCTGATCAAAGCCCACTAGTCCTAGGCCCACTCTGATAACCTGAGGGTTGGGAAAATGATAAAAACAACGGGGTCAGACATAAGTCGGAGCGAGTCCTATAACTTTAACAATACAATCATTAAAGTAACCAGAGTAAGACGTAAGCTTGATATACGGTAACGACTGGGGATAAATGGCTACACTAAGCAGCCAACTAGACTTAGGATGAACTAAGATAACCGTAAAGACGCGCCTATCCACCCAAGGATAATTACTATATTGCACCACCCCAGATCTACCCACCCAAGGGTAATTCCTACACTGCACCACACCAGTTCTACCCACCAAGGGTAATTCCTACTTAAAGGTTGATCCCACTAAGTGTACTTAGTAATTTTACCCAGTAGTTTCTTGTACCCCTAGCTGACTACATAGGTGTCGTCTGCCCCTATCTCCGCTAGGTGTACCCACTACTCCCCAAGCGATCGGCTCCCTAATGTAGATACCCGTGCTGGCCCCACAGTGGGGTGTATCACTCCCCAAAGTGGAAACCCGATAATCAATGGTGCACGGCTTATACCTACACGATGCAACAACGTCTTACCTACTAGCCCGGGTCCACACACGCATATGAAACCCGTTGGACTCGCGTTGCCACCGCTACCCCGTTTTGGTCTCTTATAGTCAAGCCCAATATGCGTGTCCCGTCCTCGACTTGGGTCGAGCCCACAAAGATACGTTTGGGATATTGGTTGAAATGGGCCCCCACAAGCTACCCACCTAAGCTTGTCATTTCTAGTGAATCCCACTTAACCCTTTAACCATGTCCACTTACATGTTATAAATTTTGGTTAAGTCATTTAATCATACTTTAATTGCCACACAAGGCACCCACTAGATTTCCACATGCCACCCAAGGCACTTACTTGATTCCCACATGCCACCCAAGGAACTTACTTAACCCTTTAATCATGTTTAATTACATGTTCCACTTTGGTTAAGTATTCTAATCGTATTTTCTATTGCCACCAAAGGCAACCCACTAGTTTCCTCATGCCACCCAATGCACCCCCACTAGTTACTACATGCCACCCAAGGCACCCACTTAACCCCTAATACCCCACTACATGCTAATTTGGTTAAGTGTTTCTTAATTAATTAAGATCGTAACCTTTGTAAAGACCTCTCACATTAGACTGTCTTTTATGGCAGCTGGATATGCCGGTTGGTTCCGGGCAGCCTTACACCATAACAGAGTCTAACCTCGTGTCTTTACACTTGTCACGTATTTAGCTTATGACTAAGACCTCTCACATTGGGCCAATCATTTGTAGCCGCTGGATTTGCCGGTCGGTTCCGGGCAGTCTTATGCTACAAAAGGGTCCAACCTCGTGTCTTAGTAGATTAATTACACCTAATTAATCACCCCCATAATTTGTATTAATTATCCCTAATTAATTACAAATATTTAAGAATATGGGTAGACTTAACTCAATAGGTAAATTCCCAATTCCATAATATGGGTAGACCTAACTTAATAGGTAAATTCCCAATTATGTCCATCCACTTTATGGTATGTTTAATCATACCCACTTCACACAATTTTATGTGTTCATTAATTTTTACCCCATCGTCCCCACGTAAATACGTTAACATGACATACTTCAAAAGAGAAGATTCATCATACACACAATGGGTTCAACTTAGCATATCATTAGCATTATCATGGGTTTAAAAGGTGTCAACTTGCATATATGACCATAAACCCAACTTGCATAAATAACCAACCCAAACTTGCATGAATCACATATGTCATAAAGATGGTAACTTGCTTAAATGTTCATGTCAAAGACCTATCATAAAGGTGTCAACTTGCATACATGTCATAGGTCTAAAAGGGATGAACTTGCACATGTACTTATGTCATACAAAGGGGTAAACTTGCATATGTATGTATGACATACAAAGGTGTAAACTTGCACATGTTACTTGCATATAATCAACCACCAAACTTGCATAACATGTCATATATGGACTTGCATATAATCAAACACCAAACTTGCATAACATGTTAAATATGAACTTGCATATAATCAACCACCAAACTTGCATAACATGTTACATATGAACTTGCATATAATCAACCACCAAACTTGCATAACATGTTACATATGAACTTGCATATGTATGTATGACATACAAAGGTAAACTCGCACATGTTATGCATATCACTAATCCAAACAACTTGCATAGATTACGCATATTATAGATCCAAACTCATAGGTTAAACTTGCATGTCATGTCACTTATTTCACACATGATTCTAGCATAAAACCAAGCATTTAACTTGCATAAAACCAAACACTTAGCATGCATAAAACCAAACACTTAGCATGCATAAAACCCACCACTTATCATGCATAAACCCAAACACTTAACTTGCATAAACATAGTGTCATCATGAATAAGTGTTAAACATAGTGATTAGCAAACTAGCATCATAACATATGACCTAAAACCCATTGATCCGCAAGCAAAACCATATGATCTCATCACATCTCATCTACTTAGTTTAGCAATTGGTTATTAAAGTGATAGAAACTCACAAACTCCAAGATTAGCTCCTTAGATAGTTGCTAGAGTTGAAGTAGAGGTGGATTAGTAGTTGATTAGCTTGCAATCCTCTTCTCTAATTAGTGGAGGCTCCTTCTAAGTTGCATTTTGGCGGCATGATGGCATATATTCTATTTTTAGTATGGATTAGGGTAGTCTTAGGGTGTATTTATAGGATTAGGTTGTGTTTTAGACCCTTAGATTAACCCTAGGTTAGTTTAGGTCCGTCAGATTTCGTCCCAAGCCCTCCAACCCAGCCCAAAACTCAACCAGGTGCACCCAGGCCAGAATCAGCCGACAGGGCAAGTCGACAGCCCTGTCGACTGCCAAGTCGACAGGCATGTCGACAAGCAAGTCGACAGCCCTATCGACATCCAAGTCGACTTGGCTGGGCGGGAGTTTTCCCGCCTGGCCCCCATTTCTGCATGTTTCGAAATTCAAATTTCCCGAAAACTTCTTTGGGCCTTAACCGGGTCATACGGACTCCGATTTACAAAATTTCGGACTCTATTTCGCGTATTTTTCCGAGACGAACACAAAGACATAACCCGTTTCCCCTGATTCTCACATCTGAGATTATTAATTCTGTAATTAGTGAATATCAGTGTTAACTGAAATTCGGGGTGTTACACAAGTCCAACGGGTTTCATATGCGTGTGTGGACCCGGGCTGGTAGGTAAGACGTTGTTGCATCGTGTAGGTATAAGCCGTGCATTCTCAAGTTGTATCGGGTTGCCACTTTAGGGGAGTGATACACCCCACTGTGGGGCTAGGACGGGTATCTACGAGTAGGGAGCCGATCGAAAGTGGGTAGTGGGGTACACCTAGTGGAGATAGGGGCAGACGACACCTATGTAGTCAGCTAGGGGTACGTAAGGCTATTTATAAAGTTTCTGTGTGAAGCAAGTGGGATCAAACAATAGGGTGACTAGTGTGGTGCAGTGTAGTAATGTGCGGTGCAGTGTAGTAATCATTCGTTAGTAATTAGGCGTGCCTTTACCATTATCTTTAACGTTATCTTAAACGCTATCTTTATCTTCCTAAGAGTTCATAGACATTTACTTGTCTTCCAGCTTATGCCTTAGTCTAGTTATTTTGATAATAGTATTGTTAGAATTATCATACTCGCCAGACTTTATGTTTGACCCCCTCTATTTCTATCCTTTTTCCCCCTCCAGGTCCTCAGGTTGGACCCAGCTCTAGTGGAGTTTGATTGAATTGCTTCATCTCTCTTTGGAAAGCTTGGACCGTTGAAGTAAAGTCCATCTTGTTATCTTTTTAATGGCTATTTATGTAATGGGATTATGTATTTTGTTTTTATGAAGATGGATATTGTACTAGGTTATGATCTATGGTTTTATGATGTAACAAACATGTTTAATTTCCGCTGTAATAAAATGAAGTTTTAGATTTCCAAGTACTATTTATTATCTGTCTTGTTGTAATTTTTCCGTTCTATATTCACTTATAACCTCCATGGAAGTTAATGCATTCCCTTTGTGAGTGACATTAATGGACGTGGGGTGTTACACGTGGTATCAGAGCTTAAGGTTACCAGAACAGATAAAAATACTTTAGAAAAATAGTTATTTTTGAAAGAAGTGTTTTCAAAAACATGTTTTAATGAGAAGTTTAAAGAGAAAAGTTTTTAAGAAAAACATAATCCCCAATAGCCACATATCTTTATCTTTCGAATTCTCCATTTTGAATCTTTCCTTTTTCGTTTCAGCATGGCTGAAGATCTTAATCTACCCGATGGTGTAACGATACCAGGATGGTATAGGAGGCTATTGAAGGCTAGGGCCGCTGCAGGTCCAGCCAATGTTCCTCCACCACCAGTTGCACCTCGCGTAGATATTTTTGCAAAGACGTGCAAGGAATTCAAGGCTATGGGTGGAAAACCATTTCAAGGGTCAGAAACGTTTGTGGAAGCTAGAGATTGGCTTAAGGAGGTGGAAGAATTGCTAGAAATCTTTGAAGTAGAAGAAGGGAGGAGAGTTCGTTTAGCAGCTTGGTTGATGAAGGGAGAGGCCTCGTTTTGGTGGGAGGTCAATAATGGGGACCGTCCTGTTGACTCTTGGGCGGATTTCAGACGTAGGTTTGAGGCGAAGTTTCTCTCAAGGGCGGAAGAAAATCTATATATGGAAAGGTTCTTGACATTGAAGCAAGAAAGCTCAACAGTGAAAGAATATGTCAATAAATTTAATCAGTTAGGAAGGTATGGCTTGGACTTAGTGAATACGCCGGAGAAGAAGGCGCTGAGGTTCGTGAATGGCTTGAATGAACCATTGCAAGGGTTGGCTATGACCCACATCCCGATGGGGGCCACCTTTGAGAAGTTAGTAGAAATGACGCTCATGCATGAGGAGAAAAGCGCTAAAGCTGATAAGGCACCCGAGAAGAAGGGGGATCAGAAGAAACCACAACAGCAAAACAAGAAGGGTGGTAAAGACAATAACGGCAAGGGAAAGAAGAAATGTTTTAACTGTGGGACAGCAGGCCATCTCAGCAAGGATTGCCGAAATAAAAATAAGACAGGCTGTTTTCATTGTGGCGATGCGGGACATTTAGTGAAGGACTGCCCAAAGAAGGGGCAGAGGCCAGGAGCTACCTCGGGAGGACAGGTGTAGGCTCTTACGGCTCCAGGGCAGGCAAGGGGACAAGCTCAGGCTCTCGTGGTCCCACCACTGCAAGAACGAGGTAGAACCATTTTTGTTGAAAGCTTAGTTTTTCTGTTTGATCATCCTGTCCGTGCCTTATTCGATTCGGGCGCATCACATTCGTTTATCTCTACATCATTAGTTAAATCACTGCACTTAAACACCAGTTTAGTAGAGGATCCCTTAGTTGTTTCGAATCCAATTGGGGCCTCAGCTTATTTGTCTATGATGTGTTTGGATTTGAAAATTTCCATACTTAGCGTTGAATTTAGATGTGATGCTTATGTGTTGGGCTTCACGGGCTATGGGCTAATTTTAGGAATGGATTGGTTATCCAGAAATGGGGCCGTTCTTGATTGTGAAAGGAGAGTAGTTAGGCTCGTGACTCGCCTTGGCAACACTCTCGAAATCTTTTGTAATCCCATAAATTCGGTTATGCTAAGTTATCTAGAACCGCTTGACGCGTCTGAGGAAAATCTACGATCTGTTAGAGTGGTCCGAGAATATTCGAATGTGTTTGAGGAGGTGAAGGGCTTGCCTCCGAAGCGGGAGATAGATTTTCGAATATATCTTGTGGATAATGCGAAACCAGTATCTTTGCCAGTACGCCACATGGCTCCACGTGAAAGGAGGGAACTCGGTAAGCAAGTGAAGGAGTTGCTTGAGAAGGGGTTCATAAGACGAAGCATATCGGAGTGGGGTGCTCCAGTAGTATTTGCCACGAAGGCGGATGGGTCCCTTAGACTTTGTGTGGACTATAGAGAACTTAATAAGCTTACTAAGAAGAACATACACCCACTGCCGAGGATTGACGATCTCTTCGATCAGTTAGTTGGCGCCTCAGTGTTTTCATAGTTGGACTTAGCCACTGGGTTCCATCAGTTGAGAGTGGCTGAGGATAGCATAGACAAGACTGCCTTTAGGACTCCGGACGGTTTCTATGAATGGCTAGTGATGCCCTTCGGTTTGACAAACGCCCCAGTATATTTTGTTGATTTGATGAGTAGGGTGTTTAGGGAGTACCTTAACAAATTCGTGGTAGTCTTTGTAGATGACATCTTGATCTTTTCTAAGGATGAAGAAGAGCATGCCCTACATCTTAGGGAAGTGTTGGAGACCCTACGAGCGCATAGCCTTAAGGCTGAATTTTCTAAGTGTCACTTTTGGAGGAAGGAAGTACGGTTCTTAGGACACGTGGTTTCCAAAGAAGGGATAGCTGTAGATCCCGCGAAAGTGGTGGCCATCCAAGATTGGAAGGTTCCTAAAAATGCTACCGAAGTGAGAAGTTTCTTGGGGTTAGCTGGCTACTATAGGAAGTTTATCAAAGACTTCGTAAAGATATCAGCTCCATTGACACACTTGACGAAGAAGAACCTAGTTTTCACATGGGATGTAGATTGTGATGATGCGTTCCAACGTTTGAAGAGAGCTTTGACTTCAGCCCCAGTCTTAGTATTGCCAGACGGGAGTAAGCCATTTACCATTTATACCGACGCTTGTGGGACAAGACTAGGCGCAGTCCTAATGCAAAAGGGCAGGGTAATAGCCTATGGTGGAAGGCAGTTGAGAACGCATGAGAAGAATTACCCCACACATGACCTAGAGTTGGCCGCTATTGTTTTCGCGCTTAAGTCTTGGCGTCATTATCTTCTTGGCGATAAATTCGAATTATTCACTGACCACAAGTCTTTAAAATACCTATTCTCTCAAAAGGACTTGAACTTAAGGCAGCAAAGGTGGATGGAGTTCTTAGCGACCTACGACTTCGAAATAGCCTATACCCCTGGCAAGGGTAACGTGGTGGCAGACGCCTTAAGTAGAAAAAGATTATCCTTAAGTCCTTTGTTTGTTGAGTGGCAAAGTTTAGAATTCATTTCGATGTTTGACTTTAGACCTTCCGTTGACTTCGTACCCGGTTTGCTAGCATCCTTGGAGGTCAGACCTACGCTTTTGGGACGGATTGGCGAGGCACAGCGAGATGACCCGCAGTTGGTTAAGTTAGTAGAAAAACTCAAAGGAGGGGAGTCATCAAGCCATCTCCGTATGTATACCCTAGATGATAAGGGTTGGTTACGTAGGGACGGTAGACTTTGTGTACCAAAAGACGATGACCTAAGGAAGACTATTCTTGACGAAGCACATCGTTCGAAGATGACCATTCATCCCGGCGGGGACAAGATGTACAAAGACATGTAGAGAGTTTACTTTTGGGCCGGCATGAAGAAAGACGTAGCCGAGTATGTCGCTAGATGCTTAGTATGCCAACAAGTAAAAGCGGAGCAAAAGAAACCCGGTGGGTTGCTTCACCCATTGGAGGTTCCACTATGGAAGTGGGAGAGTGTCTCAATGGATTTTGTGGATGGATTACCGCGATCGAGGAGGGGTAATACGGGGATTTGGGTTATAGTAGATAGACTTACTAAGAGCGCCCATTTTATTCCCGTGAAGAGTAAGAGGACTGCTCCATGGTTAGCTTCTGTATACGTTCGAGAGATAGTTCGTTTGCACGGTGTTCTTTCTAGCATAGTGAGCGACCGCGATCCTATTTTCACTAGCGAATTTTGGAGAAGCTTACAAGAGGCGGTAGGGACTCAGTTATGTTTGGGCACCGCATATCATCCTCAGACGGACGGCCAGACCGAGAGGGTGAATCGCATTCTAGAGGATCTGTTGAGGCTATGTATCCTAGACTTTGGGGGCACGTGGGAAGAGCATCTTCCATTGGTGGAGTTCGCATATTATAACAGCTTTCAGTCCAGCATTGGTATGGCACCATTCGAAGCTCTACATGGACGACCTTGTCGTTCACCTACATGTTGGTGGGAATCTACGGATAAGATCTTACTTGGGCCCGATATGATTAGGGAGACTTCGGAGAAGATCGACTTGATTCGAAGGAGGATGAAAGCAGCACAGGATAGGCAGAAATCTTATGCGGATAAGAGGAGGACAGATCTCGAGTTTGAAGTTGGGGACATGGTCTTTGTCAAAGTGTCTCTATTACGGAACGTTGTTCGCTTTGGGTCCGTTGGGAAATTAGCACCAAGGTTTGTAGGGTCGTTTCCTATTAAGGAGAAGATTGGATGGATGGCGTATAGAGTGGAGTTGCCCGAGAGACTTAGTGGTGTACATGACGTATTACATGTGTCACATTTTAGGAAGTGCTTGCACGAGACCGCGGAAGTCGTAGAGCCGAGCTTGCTTAGAGAGGTGGAGATAGAGCGTGATACGACAATTCGACGAGCTCCTACGCGCATTCTTGGGTCGGAGATCAAGAGGTTGAGGAATCGAGAGGTCAGACTAGTCAAAGTGCAATGGGGAGATGATGAGAGCAACGCTACTTGGGAGACGGAAGAGAAGATGCGCTCACAATACCCTTTTCTTTTTTAGGGTATGTCTTTTAATTTCTCCTTTATCGCTTAGCTTGTACTTATCTTATCTTTAGTATATCTTCTCGCTAGTACCTTTAGTTAGGATAATCCTATGGTTGAAACATGTGTTTGAGACATGTTATGTATGGTGGATGCAAAGTGGATGCAAGTGTTTGCTAGTGGTTGCTCGTGGATGCATATACACACACTATTAGGCACCATATCGGCTCAGTCACTTCATATTGCATATTGCATATATATGGATGTATTTAGTAAAATGGATGTATAATGGTTGTATTATCATATAGTTGCTGCATTCGGGTGGATGGTTGTGCACGCATATAGAATTAATATGTATCATTAGGAATCTTTTGCATACATATTGGACGCATGGCACTATCATGAATTGCACTAAGGAGGTCGACTGAATCAGTAGACCGCCTAATTTTGCATTAGATATGGACATATACACACACTGTGCATATAAACATTAAAGCATTAGAAGTCTTTTAAGGACAATGGATGCTGGTGTTTGATGGTTGAGTAGATGGACGATTAGATGGTAGGATATACATTCTTCTTGACTTGGAGATTTCGGGGACGAAATCCTTTAAGGAGGGGAGAATGTAACAACCCGTAATTTTATAACATTAAAATTCACAAATTAAAGTATACTTAATTTTTAGAAAAGAATTAAGTGAAATGGGTTGCGCAGAGAAATATATATATATATATATATATTGATATATATATATATATTGATATATATATATATATATATATAAATTAAAAATTAAATAAATAAATATGCGAAAAAGTTCAAAATAGCGAATTGGGAGGGGGAATAACCGAACCGGCCCATTTTTGAGGTCGACCCAAGCCCCGCTCGGTCGACTAGGGGTTAATCCAGGGTGTTTGGCTGTCAACCCGTGGGCCGATTCGCTCAAATGCAGATTTTGCATTTGATTGGTTCTCATGGTTCAGGGTTAATCTAATGGTCCTAAATAACTTCCTACACCTATAAATACATCCTAATGCTAACCCTAAACCTAATTAAAATAGAATAGTTACCGTCATACCATCGCCATGGAAATCAATGGAGCCGCCGCCAACTAAGAAAGAAGAAAAGCAAATTCAATTCTAATTCTCTCAACCCTAAAGCAAAGCAAAACTCTCTCTTTTCTTCTCTAAATTGTGAGTATGATGATCTTAACAAGATTATTATCATTTTAATTAGGTTGAGTTATGAATGGATTATGAGTAGATGATGTGAATTATCATATATGTTGTTGTAAACCCCTTTTGCTATCATGTATATTGTAAATCCAATGTTATGTGATGATGATATCTTATATGTTGTAAATCATGCTATGATGATGTTATGTATGTAGAAAGTTTCTATGCTAAGTTGTGATGAATCATACATGTTAAAAAGGCCATGATGTTACCATCTATGCTAGTTAGTTCATATTAATTAAATCATCATGTTTGGGTTATGTTGATCTATATGACAAGTCATATATGCAAGTTAGATTGATTAGAAAAGTTATGTACATATACCAAGACATCTATTATGACATCTAGAATTATGCTATGACATATGTGATATCCTATGCTAGTTCACACCATCATTATGTTGCCTAAAAACCCCATATGCAAGTTTATGTATAGATTTGGGCTATGATCATATCATATAAATTGAGACATTTAACAAGTTGACACCTTTTGATCCTTAACATGTGTAGTTTATGCAAGTTTCACCCCTATTATGATTAGATTTATTTTAATTGTCTATATGTTGTGATAATTTATCTTTGTGCTAGGTGTTAGACTATACAAGTCTAGCCTATATTATGCGTTGAATAAGCGAACGTATAAACGTGGGGTAGGGGTAATATTAAGGATTTAATATTAAAAAGTTGGGGTGCAATTGATATGATTTTGCATGCCATAAGTGGATGGCCATAATTGAGTCAATTATGGAAATCATTAAAAGTTAACTTAATTAATAATTTGAATAAGGAATTATTAAAACTGGGGTAAAAGATTTTAAGTGTTAATCAATGCTTAGGACACGAGGTTGGACTCGTTTGTGACGTAAACCTGCCCGGACCCGCCCGACAAATCCAGTGGTCACAAATGCCAGCCCAATGTGAGAGGTCCTAGGCCTAAACTAAAGCATAACGGTTGTAAAGACACGAGGTTAGACTCTTTTATGGTGTAAGACTCCCCGTACCCGCCCGACAAATCCAGCTGCCATAAATGCCAGTCTAATGTGAGAGGTCTTTATGAGGTTATGGCCTGAATGAATTAAGAAATACTTAACCAGATAAACAAGTAAGGTGGGACATGGGGGTTAAGTAGGTGCCTTGGGTGGCATGAGGAATCTAGGGGGTGCCCTTAGTGGCATGTGAAATACGATTAGTAAGACTTAACCAAACACACATGTAAATGAACATGACTAAGAGGGTCAAGTGGGATATACTAGTGACAAGCTTAGGTGGGTAGCTTGTGGGGGCCCATTTCGACCAGTATCCCAAATGTATCTTTGTGGGCTCGACCCAAGTCGAGGACGGGACACGCATGCTGGGTTCGACTGTAAGAGGCCAAAACGGGGAGTGGTGGCAACGCAAGTCCAACGGGTTTCATATGTGTGTGTGGACCGGGGTTGGTAGGTAAGACGTTGTTGCATTGTGTAGGTATAAGCCGTGCATTCTCAAGTTGTATCGGGTTGCCACTTTAGGGGAGTGATACACCCCACTGTGGGGCCAGCACGGGTATCTACGAGTAGGGAGCCGATCGAAAGTGGGTAGTGGGGTACACCTAGGGGAGATAGGGGCAGACGACACCTATGTAGTCAGCTAGGGGTACGTAAGGCTATTTATAAAGTTTCTGTGTGAAGCAAGTGGGATCAAACAATAGGGTGACTGGTGTGGTGCAGTGTAGTTATGTGCGGTGCAGTGTAGTAATCATTCGTTAGTAATTAGGTGTGCCTTTACCGTTATCTTTAACGTTATCTTAAACGCTATCTTTATCTTCCTAAGAGTTCATAGACATTTACTTGTCTTCCAGCTTATGCCTTAGTCTAGTTATTTTGATAATAGTATTGTTAGAATTATCATACTCGCCAGACTTTATGTCTGACCCCCTCTATTTCTATCCTTTTTCCCCTTCCAGGTCCTCAGGTTGGGCCCAGCTCTAGTGGAGTTTGATTGAATTGCTTCATCTCTCTTTGGAAAGCTTGGGCCGTTGATGTAAAGTCCAGCTTGTTATCTTTTTAATGGCTATTTATGTAATGGGATTATGTATTTTGTTTTTATGAAGATGGATATTGTACTTGGTTATGATCTATGGTTTTATGATGTAACAAACCTGTTTAATTTCCGCTGCAATAAAATGAAGTTTTAGATTTCCAAGTACTATTTATTATCTGTCTTGTTGTAATTTTTCTGTTCTATATTCACTTACAACCTCCATGGAAGTTAATGCATTCCCTTTGTGAGTGACATTAATGGACGTGGGGTGTTACAAGTCATGTGACTGGTGTGAGAACTAAAACAGTTATTAATCTTTATTTTTAAAGTTGGGTAAATCAAGGGACCACGTCGTACAACACGGAACGGGTTTCCTCCCAAGAATACCAGTGCATAAAACAAACAGCGCAATGCTAAATAAAGAAAAATGAAGCTATTAAAAGACCCAGGTCCAATCACATAATGCAACGCAAGCCGGAGGATAGGGTTTTTACCTTATAATAGCTAAGAATGCTTGATACGTTTAAAACAAATCATTTGGTACTATTATAAGTGCATAGTGTATAAAACAACTTCAAATCTTAAGTATCAATCATAGGCGACATGAGCGTCCCATGCCACTATGTCGCCATATATAGGTTTACAAATAAAACCGCAAAGTCACGTATTTGGAAATTGGATTTCCATCTATGAACCGAGGCAAAAGATAGTCCTCACCGATTCGAGACGCTCTAGTCCGTGTCTCAGGTCAGAGCTCGAGTGACCTTTGGATCGTCAGGGCCGGTCCACCGATGTGGATTAAAATGCCTGAACACTGCGTTTCCCCACCCTTTGGGGTGTCAATGAGCCAACAAATGACTCTATCGGACCCGGATCGTCCGATCAAACCGAGGCGCCTCGCAACAGCAACAACCATATAAGTCAAACTCGTCATGGCGTGTTAAACCACTGACGCCACTTCTAACTAGAAGGAAACGAATGTCCTCCCTGAGGTCCATCTCCCGTTTTTGGTTCATACCGGGTGTGAAACTCGCGAAGTAAACATTACACAAATCTACGCCACAAAGGCCGTGCTTTCATCATCAACTACAAGACTCTACTTTTCAATAGAAGCCTTGATCATTTGCATCTTAGCATGCCACATAGGCAAACCATTCTATGCAACCGATATCAGTCACATAGAATGAAATCCGATGTCGGACACACAGTCCATTTACATGTCCGTTCTGGGTCTGAGCGAAACCGGAGGCACCTAGTACCCTGCATATCCATCGATCTCCAAGTACGTCTAGACGACCACCAACTGATTCCCCCCTCTTGGGTGTACGGCCCAATCAAGATCATCAGTAATTATCCAAACGACGTGAAGACCTCCGTTCTTTAACCACCGTCTTCATCTTCGACTAATCGTCGAATCAGTTATTCAGAATGGGATAACCCAGTCTTTCCGAATAACTCGCGTATATAATAAATAAGTGTTACACAAACACAACATACGCCTCATTCCAGTTCATCAGTCACTAACCGTAAATTAATCAAGAGAATAATCCCCCAAATATTAACCCCGAAGGCCGAAACCAACATCAGATCAATACCCAGGAAATCACTCTGCTTAGCCAACCTACAGTTAGTTTCTAAATTTCGCATTCTTAGGGAAAGGTTCCCATTAATTTTATCAAAGAGAAATTCTTTAAAATTCATTTTTTAATCTTCCTTTTGAATATCACTTCAAACTAGTCGGGATTAACGAACCTTACCGAAGTAATCATTTGTTTTAATTTCCCAATCCCAACCTATTCATCCCATGAAGTAAAACTGGTAATACTTCATATCTAACACCACGGTGTTATCGGTAAATTCAATTACCATTTCACGTTCAAATCTAATTAAAGATTTAACTATCGCCTGGAGCAAAACTGGTGATACTCCATTCTCGATCTTTTCAATCTAATTAAAGATTCATTAAAACTCCACTTAGTTTTAATCTTTAACTGGGTTAAAGAATCAGTGTCATTTAAAACACGGTTCACGATAAACCCCAAAATCCCATCACATTTCAATCAGTCCCTAACCGTAAAATAGCAAGTGAGCAATTCCCTAAGTATTAACCCCGAAGGGTGAAACCAACATCAGACCAATACCTCAGAAACCATTCAACTTAACTAATCTCCAGTAAGTTTCTGATTTTCTTAACTCCTTTGGGTTTAAGAACAGTATTATTGAAGATACCGTTCACGACAACACAAAATCACATTCCATTAATTATCGGGTTAAAGAACAAGTGTTATTTAAAACACTGTTCACGATAAACCCAAAATCAATTCCAATTCAATTCCAATTAAATATTATTTAATTGGTACACTTCATTAAATCTAAATAAAAGATTTAATCTTTTTCTCAACTGGGCTTAAGAATAGTGTTAATGAAGACACCATTCACGACAAACCCAAATCACATTCGATATTAAATACAAGACTCTGAATAGAAAATATATCGGCTTATATTCAATATCAAATTCTACGACCAACAAATATCGTATTGGAAATAACGATATAAATATGTCTTTCAAATTTCCATAACAATATCTGTGTAATCACGAAATCCAACATCGAAATAATCCAAAGAAAATTTCGATTCAAATCCATTCCAATTCAATTATTGGAAATTCTGGTTATTTTCAAAACCATTTCAAATCCAATTTATTTATTTAAAATAAATAGAATTATAATTCTAGTTTCAAACTAGTTCATTTCGATAAAAATCTATTTTTATCTTTTCAAATATGGAGTTTTTCATCCCAATTATTTCTAAATCATTTCTTATGATTTTACATTAATTATTAATATTTTTAATAATTTTATCAAGGCCCGTACAGTCGATTTCCATCAACGGCCATCGAACTGCTCTAATAGCGACCTTTTCCAAATTTGATTTGGACATAATTCCAAATCCAACCGTTAGATTTATAATTACTAATATTCATTAGAAAGCTCTTTTCGATACGAACCCAACTGTTCCAGTTTTAGGAGAATCCGACGGTCGGATCTCCCGCAATATCCATTTGAAGTCAATGGTCGAAATTCACGAACTACCGCAGCGCGGAGCGTCCTATTCAGGCCATTATATTATATATATAATATATATAATATATACTTCGTCGATTTCCTTTTAAAACGTATTATATAAATCGTTTTAAATTTGTTTTCAAAACGATTTCAACTTCTTTTTCAAATTCAAATCAAAATTGAATTTTCCCTTACAAATTCGTTTTAAATTCATTTCAAATTGATTTCAATTCAAATCGATTTTGAATTCAATTTCAGTTTGTTTTCAATTCAATTCAATTTCAATTCGAATTCATTTCTATTCAATTTCAATTTGAATTCATTTCTATTCAATTTCAATTCTATTCAATTTCAATTCGAATTCATTTCTATTCAATTTCAATTCGATTCAATTTCTATTCAATTTCAATTCTATTCAATTCGAATTCATTTCTATTCAAAATATCAGATTTTTAAATCACTTTCGATGTTCATTATAAAATGAATAAAATCGATATAAATATCGTTCACGTCAAAATGGCGTAAATCTAATCAACACGGCTTCATCTATTTCTATTTTCAAATATTCTATTTCAAATATTTCTATTCAAATTTTTTTTTTCCAAAACTGGAATGAGGCCCAATCAATTACTATATAATGTTATTTATATGGATTTTCTACAAAACATCTATACAATAACCACGATAAATAATCAACTATCATCCAAAGTGCATTCTACACTGTATAAGCATCAAATATAAATATTCAATGCTTATAACAGCCTGTCAATCAATCGATCGACATACAACTAAACAATCGGGATTAGTGTACGTCAAATATCATCCCAATACCCGTGTGGGGTTTCAAACAATCAAACACAAATTTTATTTGTGCAGTTGGGCGATGTGTAAAATTTATCATCCCAATCAATATCAGTCAAATGTGTGCATATAAACAAATCGTCCGATTTGTTTATATTTATTTATTTCATTTCATATACGCATTAAAAATTCTATTTTTAACTATAAAATATTTTCCACTATAAAATATTTTATTTCAACTATATAAATATTTTATTTCATTTCACATCACATCACACAATCAACTACACATCAAAATCAAACAAACAAGCATACAAGCCGTCCATGGTCTGTGGACGACGGGTGTCAGGTGCTACTAAACACTGTCTGCATCCTAGTATATAATTTTAACTAGAAAACAAAATTAAAAGGTGAGAAGTTCTCACAGAGGGTTCCACCCCTCCGTGCTTTGCTTTTGAACTGTTGAACCGTCTGGATCTGCCCGAAATTCCAATGTTGTTCTTTTCACGCTGTTCACAATAAAAATTATATTTTTATTCTTTCTATAGTATAAAAATAATATCTTTATCTCTTTTATAAATTAAAAATCATATTTTTAATATCTCTATATTATAAAAATTAACTTTCACCGTTAAAAATATAATATTTTCCTTTAAGAAAAACCCGATCTTTTACCTTATAAAAATTCGATCTTTCACTATATAAAAAATCGATCTTTCACTATATAAAATTCGATCTTTACCCTATTAAAAATCCTACCCTTACTCTATTAAAAATCCACTCTTTAACATTTCAAAAACCAATTATTTTCTAAAGTAAAAATCATATTCTTCATATCGAAAAATCCTATTTTTAAATCAAATTTATTTATTTTAAAAACTGATTTTAGACCATGGAAATTTATATAAAAAAAACTGCTTTAAACAATGTAATTTAAATAAACTAGAATCAAGAAAAGCTCACTGTATAATTTCAGCCCCTTATTCATCGTGTAAACCGTTTCCTGGAACCCATCATCTTGATTAGGGCTTCTGGGTTCCATCATTGGTGGTTGCGCGAGCTTGGCTTGCGGGTGGGGGTGTCGAGGCGGCGAAGGGGAGGGCTGCGCGTCGGAGCATCGCGGTCAGGCGGGTGTGAGGGTGGCACGGTGTTTGGAGGTTGGGGGTGAAGTCTCTGGCGCTCGCGTTTCAGCGGAGAGGGTAGGGTTTGTTGAGGGTGCGCTCGTGTGGACAGAGGAGGAGCAAGGAAAGTCGGAGGGAGGGGAAGAAGATGGAGGCGGCGCGCTAGGTGGGTGGCGCGATCGAGGAAGGGGCGGATGAAGGAGGAGGGCGACATCGAGATCCGACCGGGGGGGGGTTTATTTATTTTATTTTGACTTTTTCTTTGACTGAAAAGGAGAGGGGAGAGAGTATAAAGAGAGAGAGTTTTATTTTATGTTTTTATTTCCTAAAGTTGACTTTTTAATTCGAACTCCAATCGAGGCCCAACGACTGTCGCCCCTAGCTAAATACCCCCATTCCGAACACAATGTGATATGCTGCGTAAGCCAATTCAGCCGTTACAATCAGTTTCCGTTCAAAGTAAAATATAAATCAGTATATTCAATTTTTAACGTACATTTCAATTTACCGGGGTCACATACTAACTCAAAAAATTCCAGAAAAATATTTTCTAGCTTCGTATTGACGATACGGTCCTAACAAAACTAGTTTCATCGAATTCTGAGACTATTTGAAAAATGGCCATTTTCCAGTCGATTAAATTCACTGAAACTGGTCAAACGCGTTTTCCTTTTCCACGCTCACATATTGATTCGAAAAATTATGAAATTTGAAACCTAGCAATAATTTGACATCGCGGATCCAACAAAAGTGGTTTCATCGAAATCCGAGGTCTTTTGCAAAATGGCCATTTTCCAGGGCCGAAATTCCATAGCGACTATTCTGAAATTTCAACTGGACGTAACTTTTGATTCCCACTATGAAATTTTGATTTCCCGGATTCGTTAGAAAGATATCCTCAATTAGATTCAAATATTTTTGGTTTCACTAAAATCCGGTTTAATTTGCACCCGGTACCTTCATTTGAATTTAGAAATCGAATTATTGAACTACCGCGCCATTTTCAATTCCTTTTATAATTTAAAATAAATATTTATATTCTAACGATGATCTATATAAATATATACGTTCTATTCCATTCAAAATTAATTTCTCATCGTTATTATTTAAAATAATTCATTTTAAATAATCAAAATTCATTAAAATTGCCAAAATAAAATTTTTAAATTGGCTCGGATTTCCGGGTTATTACAGATTATCTCAGTCTAAATTATATGCAAGTTCATGTGACATGTTAAATTATATGAATAAAGTTTTATACAAAATTTACATGTTTGGTTGAATCTATATTATGCATGTTCCCTTCTTTACCTCTTGTTTATAAATTGGGCTAATATGTGGGCCCAATGACTTTATGTGATTAATACGAACGAACAAACGGGGGTAACGTTGGGATAGTTATTAAATCAAAAATAATGTAGATTTGCCCAAAACCATGTAAATGGTTAAGGCCATGAATTGTATAATTTATACTATTAGTCTTGAACATAATTAAAATATGTGACATAAAACACTTGTAGAAAACTCACATATATAAAATGTAAAAGATAAATATGCCTAACCTGAGGTTAGACTGAGTTGTGGTGTAAACTTTCCCAGAACCGACCGGTACATCCA
Source organism: Allium sativum (assembly GCA_030737875.1). Classification (NCBI taxonomy): domain Eukaryota; kingdom Viridiplantae; phylum Streptophyta; class Magnoliopsida; order Asparagales; family Amaryllidaceae; genus Allium; species Allium sativum. The sequence continues at coordinate 684,848,298 of CM060924.1, forward strand.
GTAACCGCAACGATACCTGTATAATGTGAGAGGTTAGTGCATCAAGCCTAGAAAGACCCGAGGTTAGACAGAGTTGTGGTGTAAAACTGCCTGGAACCGACCGGAACATCTAGTAACCACTACAAGACCTATCTAATGTGAGTGGTTGGTGCTTTAATTAATTAATTAATTAAAGCTCATGAACAATCGAGCTAGAAATGGCGAGGTTAAGTAATTAAGGGAACACTTAACTAACTTAACATGTTAACAAGACAAGATTGGTGGGGTTAAGTAATTAAGGAAACACTTAACCAACTTAACATGTTAACTAGACAAGATTGATAGGGGTTAAGTCAAACCAAGGACAGTTAACCAATTTAGCATGTTGACTAGAAAAACCCTAGTAACGGGGACCTGTTTCAGTAGTAACCCACATGGATGTATCAAGGTACCCTGAACTAGGCAGGGTGGGGTATGATTACTGGGCTGTATATAAGCGGTCAAAAAGGGCGGCGGTTAGGTGCGTCAGTGTAGGTTTCGACAGAGTATGGGCGTGCACGGGCTTCAGAGTGGAAAAAGCAGGCACTGGACACCAGGCGTACACTTGTGCATCTTTGAATCGTGTCAGGGTTGTCATTATAGGACTTGATACACCCTATACTGGAACCAGCACAAGTACTTAAAAATCAGGTGGGGCCGCATGACACCGGGAACACATGAATGCGAGTAGGAGCTGATCAATACATGAATGGGATCACTTTATCATGAACATACATTGCTAGTTAAATAGCTCTTAGTAGGAGAAGAGAAGTAAAAGTGGGTGCGATAGCCAAATCTATTTAAATCTTACTTTACCTCGTTTTAGGACTACCCTATCCTTGTGGTATCATTCTAAGTTCATTTTATTCATGTCATGGTCTTTTACTTGTTTACATGCTATTAAATAACTGGGCTTACCAGACTTATGTCTGACCCATTTTCCTTTCGCTTCTTTTCTTCCGTTCCCCCCTCCCCAGGTCCGCAGGGAGGAAACACTTCTTCTTAGTCCAGGTTAGCCAAAGCTTAAAGACGGTAGATGTAAGGCTTGGACTTTCCTTTTTCAGCTATGGCTATAGTCAAGCACTTATTAGGGATTTATGTCATTTTATTTTCAGTATTGCTTCTTTATGTTTTCAAGACAAATGAAAAGTTGTAACAATTTGGAAGGTTGAAACAGTTGTTGAATTGTTGTGTCGAACAAGTATTTATGAAATAATATTGATCTTTTTCTGCTGCATAAATTTTATGTCTTGTAATTTATTAGAATCTTGTACCTTAAAACACTCAACCGAAGTTAAGCCATTCTCTTTGAGAGCAACCTTAACGGAGGTGGGGTGTTACAAACTCAAGTTTTCTCTGGTGTTGGAATATGATGGAGATTGCTATATTAACACTTTGGTCTATTTCTTTCAACAGGCTACATGTATTGCTTAATGTGAACATATTATTGTATCATAGTGAACATATTATTGTATTGTTTGGACGTGTGATAACTTGACTAATGTTATGTTGACTTTGTAATATTTATTAGATATTTGAAATTAATTGATGATGAATGATATGTTTTAGTCTTTTTATTGGAATTTATATAGATAAAAAATGTATCTATTTGATATTTGTTTAATATGATGAAAAAGAACATGATAATAATATATTAAAATTACTTTAGAAAAGGCATACAGTGGGTGTGGGAAAGGCGTAGGTAATTTTAATTCAATGCATTAAAAAATTGTAGAGATGGCATAGATAAAACGTAAAACAAATGGCTTAGGTAAACCATAGCTAAATAATTGGCGTAAAAAAGGCGTAGAAAACGTAGGACATATGGATGGCATGAGAAAAGCATACGAAAAAAATGGAGTAGGGAAAGCATAGGCAAATAATGGCGTAGCTATGCCGTAGGAAACACCCTCATGGATGTCATAGGTAAAACGTGAGAATGTTTTTACCTATGCAGGTTTTAGCCACGCCAATATTGACGCAGGGGTTACGTAGGTACTGCATTTACCTACACCCCGCCTACGCCATTTTGGCATAGGTAAAACTCCAGTTTTCTTGTAATGGATTGGATGGTAGGAGATGGATGCAACACAGATTGCACAACGCATTCATATAGAGATATATGCATGTTAAGGTGTTTTGCATACATACTATATCACTTATTACACATACATGCTTGGATTGAGCTAACTTTAGTAAGTCTGCAATTCATAATCACTGCGAGTCATGAATGAATTAAAAATAACATGGACGTATAGCATGGATGTGTAGAGCGAGTTGTGTTTTTCGCCCCTTCAAACAGATTTTGGGACAAAATCTATTTTAGGGGGGAGAATGTAACACCCCGTAGAATATACCTAAAAATATAAATATTAATAATTAATGGAAATGAGCAATTAAATAATAAAATATAAATAGGTTAAAAAATGAGATTTTGCAACATTAAGAATTTAGCTACAAAAATCATTTATTTAAATTCGTGGTGGAATTTTGAATCGTTTTCATGTATAATATGTTGGAAAAGGTGATCATATGAAGAATTACAGTTCAATGAAATCGAAGGTAGACGTGTGTGTGTGTATATATATGTGCGTCTGTGTGTATATGCGTGTGATCTAATATATATATATATATATATATCCAAGCAATAGAATAAATTAAATGGATCAGGATTTCAAATGAGAAGAAAAGAATGAGGGGACAAAAATAATATACATAAGGATACAAATAGCCTAATTGAGTTAACATTATATAATTAATATCTCCATCCCCGCATATACTTATTGGGCGACTCAGCGTCCAAGAGGTCGAACTTCTCTATAGGAGGGGAGTTGACCACCGGTTGATCGCCCTCCTAGAGGGGAGGTCGATCGCTTGGCAGCTGAAATGCCCAATAAGGCTGGGTTTTGGTCAGGTTTTGGGGCTAATTTGTATAAATAGACAGCTAGGATTAGATCTTAATAATCCTACGGTCCTTGCTTACATAAGCAATTATAAATAGACCCCTAGACTCCATACCTAAACCCTAGCCATTCACTCTATAGGGCCTCCACTCTACTGCCATTGATTCCATATAAACTTAAAAATCGGTTTTCATCTTCTTCTACATATCTAATCTTCTTTCTCTAATCTTTTCTTATAGAATATAGATTAGAATGTATACTTGGAATCACATGAAATATATATATGAATTTTAATCAATTGATTCTTATGTATATAGATCTCTAGAGTTGGATTTTTCATTAAACAGGCACAACAACGTCAGATCTACGGCCTTTTCCAACCAATGTGAATGGAATTAGTATTTTCTAAGGCATATTCTACATTTGTAGATTATTATATGGATTTGTATGCCTAAGAGGATTTGGTATAACGATAATATTATATTTCAAACCCCCCAAAACCTCTGTTTTTTATGTATATTCGCAAGAATTGTCAATTTATATTGGGTTTGTGGATTTGGTTTTAGTTACAGATTGAGAGCAATCGGGTGATGTACTTTTATTTTTATGTTATTTATCCATTTTGTCTAAATCTTTGTTTGCAACCTAAAGAGGTTTAGATTAGATTTGATTCATTATTTGAATGGGTTTGCATTCTATTCTAATTAGATAATCCGAACGTATTCAAATTTGAAGCCAATCAAATATGAATGTTATTATGTACAATACAAGAAAAGGGTAAACTAGATAAATAAATGTATATATACGTGTGTATTTTGAAATTACACCCTATTCTTGGTTCGTTACTAGAATTGTTCCAATAAGCCTAGGATGCAAGTTGTAATTTTATGTATGTTGTATTTTCCATTACTGTTATACGTTATTATGCAATTGTGTAATTATGCCTTGAATGCAGCGGTCAAATGTGAAAAAAAACTTGTATGCCTTAAACTTAGAACTAGTTGACAATTTTACCTTGATAAAACGTTCTCTCGTTCATATGAAAACTAACGTTATTTATGCGTATTAATATTTTACTTATATAGTGTAATTAACGAAATTAGCGTAATAATGAGCTAATGACATAATGCGATTAGAATAAAATTTGAATTTGAAATGTTCCTATATATTGATTGCTTGTTTGTGCGTATAGAATTGCTTATATAAATATTAAATAACGACACATAGACACGAGGCTAGTTGTCATTTTTGGTAGAAGCCTACTTGAAACCGACCGGCAAATCCAACAACCACAAGTGGTTCTGACTAATGTGAGAGGTCTAGGTGCCATAGGCCATTTAAGTTTAATATATTATGACATGAGGTTAAACCTACTTGTAGAAGAGGTCTGCCAGGAACCGCCCGACATATCCAGCATCTAAGGTATACAGTTTAATGTGAGAGGTCTAGTATATATATACACCGATTGTGTTTGAAAATAGGCAGGTTTACTAAGCCTGAGGAAGGTCTTAAGTGGTTGACTCTCTTCTTATCTAGTTCGCGTCTTAAGTGTTTAGGACTAGGATCCTCTCCGAAGGTTTATTCCTTCGATACGTACCAAAGTCATGTGGCCCACCCTTATTAGATTCGAAGTAAGTCAATGGGTCCTTGTTGTCTGAAAGTGGTTAGGCATAGCGATAATGGAGTAGGGTTGTTCATGAGGATGTCCACTTCCACTAGAAGCTTGTAAGGGATAAACTAGGGATAGGATTGGTTTACATACGATATGTTGTCATAGCATGCTCACCAACTGTCTAAGGGAAGTCTTAAGCGACATAGGTTTTCTGTCGTAATATCAGTTAAGTAGTAATGTTCAAAATACTACTTCTCATATTACTTTTGAGAGTATAGACTTAAGAACGTTGATGTATTATGACGGGGTCTTAAGGGACTTATGTCCGCCTTAGGGTTATAAGAGATAATAAGAATCCACCTTTAATAAGGGCCTTAAGTGGCCATGGATGCCCACCTGGTTGGTTCTTTATCCTAAATGCACTAATGGAGGTCTTAAGCGATTGAGTCGGATATTCACCCCACTGGTTAGATGCTTTGTGTTCATGTGAATGTTTATGTGTTGCATAGGCATATCTTGATATATATATATATATATATATATATATATATATATATATAACCTAACTAATCTAGGGTATGGTCTTTAAGTAAATACTATTTTCAGTCACGTAGGACTTTATGTTCTGACCTCTCTCCTTAACATATCCAACAAGTCAGTTGGTAGGGTAGATTCAATGGACGAAGCAATGATGGAGACTGAAGACGAATTGGAGATATTATGATGTTATTAGTTATCATTGCTGTATTGCTTATGGAAACTTTTAATGATGAGTTTATTGATGTACATATGGAATAATTGTACCTTGACAATCTGTTTTTGAGTTCTGTGGCTTTTTAATGAAATTGTACATCATATTTTGGTATTAACTTTCTTGTTCCGCTGTGTGAGATTTCCAAAACGCAATTTTTATATATTATTCTGTGCAAATGTAATTCCTTACAGGAACCAATGACCCGTTTAGAGCAACTTTAAGTTTCGATGGGCCTTTTTTGGGTCGAAATTTAGGCCCATTCTGGGCGGTTTGTTACAAACCCTTACTTTAAACATCTTTAATACGAGTACATTCACTACTTGGATTTATTATAAAATTCATTACCAAGTCTTTTACAATATTCCATTAAAGCATTCTTATTAAAAATATTAATTTGGATTTTATTTCTAAAATCCATTTACCACATTCTTTACACATAAATCAATTATATATCCTTTCTTCTCTATTTTTGATTTTTTTTTAAAATTATTATCGTTTTACTTTACTCGATTATTAAGTAATGCTTGTCCTGAAACTTCGCCATAGCTCTTGATCTCTTTATAAACATTCGCTTATAAAACTTGGATTTATTATGAAATCTCTTTTAGATTTCAATATTTTCATTTAATACAGTTTATTAAGAAATTTTTTATTTAAATCATCGCATAAGCATTGCACTTCTTTTATAAACCTTATTTATAAACTTGGGTTTTTATACAAAACCTTATAAACCCCCTTTTAAAGTTCAACTCAACTTAATTTTAACTCGATTACCTTGTTAAATGAATAGTCATTCAAAAAAGTGATCCCTTTAATTATTATTAATTAAAACAATAATTAATTTCAATGTCAATTGAAGTAAAAGTAATTCGCTCCAATATTAATTAAATAAATAGCTAATCCCTTTTAAAACCCTATTAGAATGATAACTAATTTCATTAATAATACATAACTCTATAATTATCTTTAAATATCATTAATTAAAAGTTAGCTAATTTTTAATACACCTTGTTACGTTTAAACAATAATTTTTCAAAACTATTTTTACTAGATTAATTGAAACAAGTTAATCTAATTATTAATTTCAATTCAAATAGTTTACTTAGTCAACCGAAAACATCGGTTAACTTGTTAATTAATTTCCACTAATCCTTCTACTTAAACTAATTAATAATATAATTAATTTAATAATTTCACTTAATTTTTCATAGAAACAATTATAACAAATTATTAACCCTTAGATTAATTTATGCTTATAACATATAAAAGCATAAGAATTTTCTGTAAAAACCATTTATAATACTTTTATAAAACTTCTAATTAAAAATAACCTACAGAATATAATTGATAATCTTGCTTCAGTTATAAAAAAATAAATTTTTTACTTAAATTATGTCCACTTGCCTGACAACAAATCAGCGTCTTGAAATGACGGATTTTAGGCCATCTACTGTCAATCATTTATTCAATACTGTATATTGATTAATATCACATCAACGTTGAATTTCAATTAAACAGGTAACATGCAATTTAACAATGAACGCCCAAACAGGACTTAACTTTACTTGAAATAAACAATTCATATATACATAATATAATATAAAAAACAAGTAAGATACAATTAGTTGAGGAATACAGTTGGATCCCTCCAACCTATTTTTCCCTGCATCACAACTGATAATATAATTTAAAAATGCATATAAGATAAGAATTTTAATCTAACACATTTAAATGATGAAAATATAAATATCGTTAATCATTAATCAAAAAACCATTTTCAACCAAACAATAATTTCCAAACATCCAGTTAATGTTAATAACGAAAATTATAATCATATGAATTTTATCATATCAATTTGAAGCTCGATATTGGGTTCCATGAAAATGATGTTGAGTAGAATTATATATATACACCAATTTGAAGCTCTTTTTGATAGGAACTCATGGGCATTTACGTTGTGATTTATAGAATTTTATTTGATTTTCTATTGATTTTTAAAAATCATGTTTTCTTTATTGAGCAGGGAATAAGGTCAAGGGTTAGGGATTTAGAGAGGAATGGTGTGATTATATAGTAGGAAATATATTATTTTATTGAATTTTTCCCCATTATAATATTCTGTCACAAATTTTCGTTTGGCGTTCTTTATTCGTATGATCCCTTAGAAATTCGAACATGATAAAAATGGACATCCAGCTATAGTTTAATATTACAGACCCAATGAAACTTGCTTCATCAAAATCCGAGTCCGTTTGCAAAAAATAACACTATTTTGAGTATTAATTTTGTTTCTCAATATACATTTTAATTTCGCATGTCACAAAACAACTCTGATGGGCACCGAACTTGAAATCCCATTATAACTTAATATTTTAGACACGACGGAACCAGTTTCGCTGAATTCCGAGATCATTTGGAAAACTTCCCTTTTAATTTCACAATGTAAATCGATGCTCATCTATATCAGGCACGATCACAAAATAACTCCAGTTGTCATGAAACAGATTTTATAAATTTAGTTTCGTTGAAATCCGAGGTCGTTTGAATGTTGACTATTCTTAAGTTCCATATCAAGTTGATAAAATATAACCGATTGAAAAATAAACAATTCTATGGATAGTAAATTATTATCATCATATAAACTCAAATAGAATTCATACAACTTCTAAATAATCTAACTTGGATTTTAAATTCGATACTCCCACTTTCAAGATAAATCGATATTCAATTTATTTAAAATCCTTTTATTTTATCGAATAAATCATTATGGTTCATCAAAGATTCCATAGCGACTTTCTAAAACTATGATTTGAACATAATTCACAATCCACAAGGTGAAATCTCGATTTTTCTCTTCCATTAGAAAACTATAATCTGATAGATATGGAAGATTCTTGTATCAAAGAATTTTGACGTATATTGGATCATGTACACCCATTTAAAGTTCAACACGTAAAACTGATAACTACCGCGAAGCTGCAAGCTCATTTTTAAATGAATTATAAATTTTACATTCAAATGTCGTTTTACAAATAATTTCCTTATAATAATTTAAATCTGAATTCAATTGGGTCTTAATAAATCACTCAATACATATTATACCTCTAATTCAATTATCCCTCGTTTCCGTATTACAAAATTTTGATGAATTCAAAATTAATTCGTATTATGTTTATTTAAATCGATAAATTCTATATGAAAATCTATATATAGTTCCAATTCAACATTTAAATCAATTAAATGTTTAAACTTAACGGTTAAAAATCTAGGTCATTATAGTGGTGCTTGGCATTTGAGCCGTGGGTGGAGTTGTCCAAGGCACGCAAAATGGAAGTTTCTTATCGAGTTCTAGTTGTCGGTGGTAGGTGCGTGAATCATGGAGGTTGGACGGGTTTTGGTTTACATTTTTGTTGCCTAGATGCAAACGAAGGGGAAGGAGAGAGCAGGGAACTGACGAGGCATAGGGTTAGTGGTGGGAATTACTTTTTATTATTTTAAATAAATTTGAAATTCAAACATTTAAACATGTTAATCCTTATTATACAAACTCAGATTGATTCACGGTTTATTTCGTTAGGTTCATATTGAAATTTCGGAAAACATAGAACTGGTTTGGTTGGATTCAGAGACAGTTAAAATTTTGGATTTCAAACGCGTTCGAAATCAAAGAAGAACGATTAAACCCCCTCACTGTTAACTAAATTATTCGATTGTTAGTCAAATTAAAATCATGTTATGATATGGTTGTATTTATTGTTGTTTGTTAGTTGAAATTGATTACTTATATGATTGACATCGATAGTGTAATTTAATTTGACAGTGAGTGTAAAGGTTCGCAAATCCATACCCTTCGAGTCGACGATTACAACCCACAACTAACCCAAATTGCACAAAATTACGAATCCTTAATAGAAAGAAGTAAGAGGGTGAGATAAGAAAGAAGTTAAGAATAGAAGAATAAGAAGAAGAACCAATACATAATCACATTCTCGCATCGCAGCGGAATAAAATATAATACAGAAATAAATCTTTATTAAGAGCTTGAAATATACTTACAACATGAGAATACATCAATACATCTAGACAGTTATAATAATCCGTCCTCATATGCAACACACAGCGGACTAGTATTGGATAATATCATAGGTCAGAACTTCTCCAGCTCGTTTTGAACTTCACAACATCCGATAATCTGAACCTATAAAACTCTGTCTGAACCGTGCATTGCATGCCAGGATCAGTCAGGTGGACCAGCGTAAGAAAAACTCACTAAGTTTAAGGGTATCATCCAACTTGATTTTAAAGTTAAAAAATGCTTTCGAAAGAAAAGGATAATCGTAAGTCCAAATCCATACATAAATACAGACAGATTTTACCTTACGATAACCCAAAACATTTTCCAAAGTACTAAAATTCTGATATAATGATAGTGTTTAATACAGATAAGTAGCTATCTAGCAGAACACATGCACCTCACGCTCTATATACATAGTGTACAATCAAAACTGCATGCTCTTATTAAAGAATGGTTTTCCTGGTAAGGTATGGACCACCTTCCAATAGTTTATCTCTAAAGAGGAATACACCGGGTTTAACAAGAACATCTTTCAACCCAAGCTAAAAACGAGCAACCCTCACTTTGCTTGAGAGTACCAAATATATTGTCACACTACAATTGGCATACCAACATAATTGCTCTTGAGAGATATAGAAGTGAAAGATGAACGAATAGGAATTTCTCTAAATGGTGATAATATACCTTAATTAGGAGTGACCCACTAAGTCATGCAACCTACCCGATTTTATACCATTTCTCGGTTGGTGAGGCTTGAGGTTATAATCTTTTGGAACATCTTGCCACCATTCATTTTAAATGTCACATTGTCAGATCTGCCATAAAATCACTAATTGACATCTACAAAAATACCCTGCAGTTAAGTTAAGAGAAGGTGTCTTCTCCGCCTCCAACAGAAATATGTTTGAGGAAATCAGCGTATATGACTCCATTGGAAATACTATGCCAAACACTCATCCATACAAGTCACCCCTGAATAGGATGAACCGAAGGCACCCTCCCACTACATCCTAGGAATCACCCTATAGATCAGTAGCGATTAGTCCTTGTAATACGTAGATTCCAATCACGACAGATCCATTGTCAAATATATCTCTCTCTAGGGATCAGCTAGAGAAATTCAACAATAGTTCGTCCGCTCATGAAGATTTACGGTCTTCAATTGCTCCATCTCAATCAGCATCTTCGACAATAACGTATTTTCTGGTTCGGAATGGTTCTCGAATATAAATTTGATATCGGTCTTTCTGTACAAATATCGTATTTAGCCAAATTTGATAGCCGGTTATTTAACTATCAAAATAAACAACCATATAAATAAAATAAATTCATTGGTTGAGTACACCGCATTACTTGGCCTTGTTAAACTTCCCATTTTTTAATCAAAACCTTTAAAATCTTCCAATATTTGGAAACACAGCTTTTTACTTCTTATTTCAAAAATAATACTATACTTAAATGCTTCCTTTTAAGTTATAAACTTTTGCATCATAGTTACAATACCATATTCTCTCTTTGGAAATCCTATTAAAATCTTAAATACGATTACTTAATTTAAATATCAAGTAAATTATTATTTAAAAACTTCTCCATTAACTTTTACCATCTTTGTAAACATCATATACAAGCCTTTATTCCGAAATAGAACCTTTTATAAACTTTTAATAAGTTTATTTAACCCCAATTCGGTTATATCTTGATAAGACTTCGCTTTTAATTGGATATAGCGAATTTAGATCATATTTTAATAACTTAACTCGCCTCATTACTTAAATTTAAATTTCGGTTTCTGTTTCGATTTCCATTTCATACCTTCATCAGTCCCTAACCGTAAATTAGTAAGAAAATAATACCCTAAGTACGAACCGCGAAGGCCGAAACCAACATCAGATCAGTACTTAGAAAATCATTTAACTTAACTGATCTCCAGTTAGTTTCCAATTCTTAAATTCCATATCTTTAGCTTTTACTTCATTCATAAGCCATTTTAAATAACTCGCCCCAATAATATATTCAATAAAACTTGGATACTGTAACAACCCAAACCCCCGTACCATGGTGGCAAGGATAATCAATAGAATATAACACATTAATCAACATTAGTAGATTACAAATAATAGCATAAACATGAAATGGAATAACTTACATCAATATGATAGCGGAATCATAAAATGTCATAACCATCAGAGTTGCACAGTTATAGGATACAACTTAGTGCATAAATTAAATGATCAGTCTGCATCGAGATCATGATACATATACATAAGATAGTACAGGTGGTAATGTCAATAGTCCAAAATATAGATATAAGCTAGTCTTCGCCTTTAGCCAAAAGTGCACTCCAAGCTATAGTGCTAAGCCAAAATAAATCCTTCTACCTGTTACTTGGATGCCCGTGTAAAAATAAGGGCACCCAAGTTTGCAAGTGAAAACAAACTACGAGTCAGTCATGGGATGGTATGAGAAATCTTACTTAACTTATTTAATAATAAGGCTAATCGCAGGACTATGCCGCTAACGCGGAATGTGTTTACTCCATTGGATTGCAAGTGCATAAATAAAGTAAATCATTTAAACAACACAATGCTTTTTAGAAAAATGAAGCCCTTATAAGACTCATGTCCCATCACACAATGCAACGCAAGCCAGAGGATAGAGTTTTACCTTATAATGGCCGAAATATGCTTGATATAAAACAAAGTCATTTGATATTAATACCAGTGCATATATGTTTTAAACACAATTTCAATCATAATGTATCAATCATAGACGATATAGCTACCATATACTATGTCGCCATACTAGTTTACAATTAAAACCGAAATGTCACATATTCGAAATTGGATTTCCGTCATGAGTCGAGGCCAGGGACGGCTCCTCACCGATTCGAGACCCTCAAGCAAATGCCTCAGGATTCTCCGTAGTGAACTCTTGGATCATCAGGGTCAGACCTCTCTTACTTTTAAGGATTAGTTACTCCTAAACACACGTTTCCCGGTCCTATCGGACCTATCACTTGGCCACTAGGGACCAATATCTGAGGCGCCTCGCATTCCATCATCCACATAGGTAAAAATGTAAAGATCTGGGCTCTATACCATGATACTACCCATAGCTAGAAAGAAACATCGTGCACTCCCTGTAGTCACGATCCCATTTTTGACTCATACCAGGGTGTGAGTCTCGCGAATTAATGCTATACACAAAGCTACGCTAATTAAAGCCGCGCTTTGATCATCCACTACAAGACTCTGCTTTTCAACAAAAGCCTTATTCATTTGTATCTCAGCATGCCACTTTGACATTCCACGCCATGCAACTGATGTATATCGATATATAACCTCTAAGCTCGTACTTCTTAGAGAAGGCTGTTAAGCAAGAGAATAAATTCTCCGCCACCAAACAAATATATATTTAATAGAAATCAATCAACATAGAATAAAATCCAATGTCAGACACACATCCATTTACTAGTCCATTCTAGGTCTGAACAAAACCAGAGGCACCTTATTCCTCATTCCATATGCTCAATACAGAAGAGAGGCCCTCGTATATCTGGACAATTAACAATTACGTCCGGACAACTACCACTATAACCCCTTCCTTGGAGCTAATCAATCCAGGGCATCAATAGTAATCCATTCGATGTGAAGATTACCGGTCTTGCACCGTCTTCATTAGTCGTCGTTCAATTACTTGAAATGGGAATTAACTTGGTCTTATCAAATAATTCACGTATATATAGAATTCAAAACAATTCTTTCCATGGTTAAACTATTTGATATTCACGTTTCAATTCAATATAATAATTTCGTGCCAAATACATCTAACCTTAAAAAATATTTCTGATAAACTAAGCTAAATTGGTTTATTTCCATTCCACATCATTTATAATACTTTAAAATGATCTATTGCTATTTTTATTTATATAAAAATATCCCATTTTAAATAAACGACGCTTCAGGTCATTACGCGACGCTGGCGCTGTTTTTATTCAAATTTGAATTACACATTTCTCAAATTGTAACCATTGGATCTTAATAAATTTAATATCATTGGAAATATTTTTCCAAAGTGAACCCAACGGTTTTGGTTTCAAGAAATTCCGATGGTTGGATCTATCGGTATAATCGTTTAAAGTTACGATTCGAAAACGCAAACTACTGCTCGCGATTCGTTTAATTTTAATTTATATTATATATAAATTATATAATTTATTCAATGACTTCGAGTCCATTTAATACTTCAAATAATTGGCAAAATCCTTTAAATTTCAAAAAATTTCACCATAACCTCCATTGTTCGGAAAGCATTTTGGAAATTTATTGGGCCGTATTAGGCACCCAATAAATCCAAAAAAAGCATACACAATTTTTAATAACCTTTCGATACCCAAAGGAGAGTGTAAAGATCATATCTCCAAAGATTATATCTCGTCACCTTGTCTAATGTTGGAAAATAAATAATCCATGTGCCTTATCTAAAATCAAGAGAGACGTGAATTATTGTCATCTCCAGACCCGTGTGATGTTTTTATTAATTCCTGCAACTTACCTTATACTTTTTTTAGTCCATATCAATCCTCAGTTCAACCTATAATTCAATCATCGCCATACGAGCGTCTCGCTCGTATGGTAATCTCAACCTCGTCATACAAGCTCCAAATGCTTATATGAAATATGATATGCTATGACATTAGTAATTCGTCATCGGTTCAACCTGAAATGTAGTCATCGCCATACAAGCCTCTCGCTTGTATGGTAATTCCAACCTCATCATACAAGCTCCAACTGCTTATATGGTATATGATAGAGTATGCTATCTTCACGTAGTATGCCATGTAGGGTAGTTCAAAATTAATTGTTGTTATACTATGGCGTAGTTTATAATCTCACACAGAACAACCAGCACACCGCATCAAATGGAATTCACAGGAGTTTATATAATAATAAAATTGCGCATCCAACTCATTAAGGTGTACCTATTTGTCGGGCATGCAAATATATTCTTTACACAATAGCTAATTCATTTTCCTGTTCAACATATGTATATATATGCATTTCTAAGCTAAAAATAATATTTTTAGCAAACAAATATTTATTTCCATAGCATATCTATTTTAGTCATTTCATGTACATGTGATAAAAATGATATTTTGGGAAACACATATTTATTTCAACACATGAATATTTTATAAACTTCATACATATGATAAAAATGATATTTTTGGCGAACAAAATATATCTCAACACATGGTTATTTTTATTACTTCATTAGCATGTTAAAAATAATATTTATGGCAAATAAACATTTATTTCAACACATAAATATTGTTATTACTTCATTAGCATGTTAAAATAATATTTTTGATGAACAAAAATATATTTCAACACATGGTTATTTCATTACTTCATTAGCATGTTAAAAATAATATTTTTAATGAACAAAAATATATTTCAACACATGGTTATTTTTATTACTTCATTAGCATGTTAAAAATAATATTTTTGATGAACAAAAATATATTTCAACACATGGATATTTTTTATGGTTCATACATACAATAAAAATGATATTTTTATTGTTCAAAGAATTTATTCAACACAACAACTATTTTATATAGCTCATTTCAGAAAATTTCGGCATTATAATGGCAGGGTGTTGTAGCACCAGCACAGTGTCTAAGCACTGCTCCTCTTCTAACCTAGGCATGCACCATACATAATCATTCCATTCAGTAATTCCATAATTCAATCCAACGATTCATCACAACCACAATCAATCAATCCCAATTTTATACAACGCATATATGTATTTTATATAGTGTATATATATTTAATATCACAATCACAATCAATTTAAATCGTCTATGGTCTATGGACAAGGGAGGTATGCACATATATATCCATTTCAATTTCTGTTAGCCCACTTTGTGATTTGGCTACACAAAGCTAAGGGAGTTACTCATCGAACAAGTGTGAGCAAAGAGTATGTAGTGGGCAACCGGATCAGTTCGGGTACCCCCCTCGTTGGTCTCTTCCCCTTCGAAGTGAGCAGTTCAAGAAATAAAGAACAAAGGACACTCTGGATCGGATCGGCGCCTTCCAATTCGAACCCCCATCGCCTCTCTGATCCGAACCATGGCGTTGTATTTGGAAAGCATGACCTCCTCCAAATGCGGAGTGGTTAGGAGCCCATTTTCCCATGATTATCCACGTTCATCATACGCTGTCATCATTATAAGATTTCCGACCCCGATTTTCAAGGGATGAAAGCCACATGTATTCGAACTGGAGCCATTCCAGAGAGATTTCATCCCTATAAATACACCACCAAGCATCAATGGAAGAGATCTTTTGGCAAATTTCTGACTCAAACACCTGCTATGTCCGAATTTCATCACTTTAATCAGAGCAACATCAATCTTTGAAGAATATTTAAGTGAGTGTTGAGCAAAATTATCCATTGTAAAAGTGAGATTGAGTGAAAACAATCATTATATTTGTATTCCAATCATCAATCAAAGAGATATAAAGTGGACGTAGGCTCTTTAACGTCGAACCACTATAAATCGTGTGTTTCTCCTTGTTTTTGTTTTCATTTCACTTAGAACTATCAATAGTTCGGGTGTTAGAACCATTTTTGAACCTAACATTTTGGTGCTGAGAACTTCTCAAATTCTCTATATTTTGGGCTACCATTCTACTATTTGAGTTTGTATATCTGAAGAAGATAGTCCGTACAGTCAATATTTCTGAAATTCTCTTCAAAAAAGATCTCAACAAATTGAATATTATGACCAAGTGAAAAGGAAAAGAAGTGAAAAATGCGCGGGAAAGTGGAGTAAGTGAGGATCAGAAAGCTATAGTAGTCACAAGATCAAGGGGACAAAGTTCAGGAGCTACCCGATCCGGCATGGCATCTCCAACCCAATTTGATCCCCAAGCTCTGAACCGACCCGAAGAGGCTACCCTGATCTAACCTAGTTCCATGAACGCTCTTGTTTGGTCTCGTCCGATCTAAACCACAGAGACAGGGGGAGGCCGAACCAAATCTAGTTGAACTTGGTACCTCTACTCGAGCTCCTACAAATGCTCCGATACCAGCCATGGCAACTGATGATCAGCCTATGCCTTCTGCACTCATAACCCATGGGGAATTTTCCCGCTTGCTTGATTTGTTTGAGAGCACTAGGGATGCTTTGGAGGATCACAAACGCGATAGTGTTCTCATGAGGGAAAACATGAAGGTTATGAGCGAAGAAAGTATCCTCTCCAATTCGTCATCCTACTATGGGGCATTCATCAACTCAAACGAAGAGCGCCCACATGAAAGGAGGTTGTACGAAAGGCCCGAAAATCAGGACCAGTTGACATTTGGATCCCAAGAGGATGCGGCCCGTGTTCCGCGACCCGAGGATCCGAGTTTGAGGGAACTAATGTTGTTACCGATGCAAGGATCACGTGTTCTCCCCAGATATCCAAATATTACCAATCCCACCTAAGGACAACTCCTTCAGCCAGTTCGTCCTGTGAATGACCAGGACCACAGGAGGCGAGGAGGTTCAGCTACCAACCGAAACCAAAGGGCGCCACCTGAGGTAGGAGGTAGACGTGTGAGAAGAGACAAAAGCATGGATCCTGAACCGGCTCTAACCAACACGAAAGTAGAAGCGATGGTGCGTCAAATCATCCAATAGTCGCCGATATACCAATGAAGATTAGGGTATTGAACGCAGTCATACTCCATTTACTGATGACATCCTAAATTTCCAATTCCCTCGACGGTTCAGTTTGCCACAAATGGATCGATATGCTAGAAGAACAGATCTGAAACAACATCTAATGAGATATGCGTGGGTATATGAACGCTACAGCCGCACCTGACGCCGTAAAATGCAGCCTTCCCGATATATCTAGAAGATGTTGCATTAATGTGGTTTACACGACTTCCCCCGCGATCGGTGTCGAGTTTTCAAGAACTCATCGAACGTTTTATGAATCAGTTCCGACTCCACGCCTGGAAAGCTAAAAGTGTTATCGAACTGTCCAGATTCAAATAGGCCCCTGGAGAATCTCTAAAATCGTATTTGGATCTCTTCAACTTAGCGGTTACTGAAATAAGCAATCCTCACTAACCAACCATTTTTATGGCCTTAATAGATGGTGCCGACCCAAATACTGAATTCAGAGGTTATTTAGCTGGAAACCACCATTGACTAGGGAGGCTTTCTACGAAAAGGCGAATATTCGTCTATGACGAGAAGAGATATACGCCAACCAAAAGAGAAAATCTGATGGAGCTTCGAGAGTAGATATCTAAAGTAATGTTGCTGTGAAACAGTCTGGTGATAGTTCAGGGAAAGTTGAGGTTAATGTTGGTAACAAAAACGAAGGAAGTAGCAATAGGAATGGAAACAGAAACAGGAGGAATAGGAACCGTGGAAACAACTCTGGTAAAAGGCCTCGATTACAAACCTTTGAAAATTACTGACCGCTGAATGATACGTTGGAAAACATCTACCTGGATACTTAAAATGTGTTGCAATATAAAAAGCCTCCACCAAGAGACTCCATGGAGAAGGAGGTAGCAACTGGAAAATTCTGTCGGTTTCATGGAACCCATGGACACTCTAATAATGAATGTCGGCATTTGAGAGATATTGTTGAAAAACTATTACGGGAAGGAAAGTTAGATGAATATAAGGTTTTCCCGAGAGATAGAGTGCAAGGAGGACATACCTCGAATCAAAATCAGGCCGCTCCCAAACACCTTGAAGTAGGGGAATGTAGTAACTTTGAGGACACTGCTTCAGTGAAGCAACAGAAAACGATGTCAGATGATGTCATATTTCATAATAGAGATGATACTGAGTCCAATCACTGTAACACCCCACCTCCGTTAAGGTCACTCACAAAGGAAATGCCTTAACTTTGATGGAGCGTTTTAGTTGACAGAATAGAAATTTACAAGACAGATAAACAATACTTGAGAAATTATAACTTTATTACAGCGGAAAACAGGAATCAGTTTGGTTACATCTTTACCAAAAACTCAAGTACATAAATATCAGTCTTGTTCAGAAAATCATCAGAGTATAAAACTTTAAAATCATAATCCCCACAGAAGCTGCCATAAGCAGTCAAGCCATACTTTAAGCACTCTAAGTACTTCAAGCAGAAGAAATCCGGATCAAGCTAAAGTATTCCCTCCTTGGAAAACATGGGGGGGGGGGGGAACGGAAGAAAAAGGGACGAAAACAAGCAAGGTCAGACATAAAGTCTGGCAAGTCCAGTGACTTTCAACATATGAACAGATAATAATAATTATGACATGAAAATAAGCTGGATAAGAGATAACAGTAATAGGAGCAGCAGATGTACTTAGGTTAAAGAGAAGAAACAAAATAATATTACTTTTCATTTCTCTGCACTAATACTAGTATAACAGGATTAGGGTTATCCTAATGTCTAAACTAAACATAAATGGGAACAGAATAATTTCCACAGAAGAGAATTCTAGTAATGGGCCTTTACCGCCCCAACAGAAGGTACAGAAACAGAATGCTAATAATGGGCCTTTGCCACCCGAACAGAAGGTACAGAAACATAATGCTAATAATGGGCCTTTACCACCCAAACATAAGGTGCAGAAACAGAATGCTAATAATGGGCCTTTACCACCCGAACAGAAGGTACAAAAACATAATGCTAATAATGGGCCATTACCACCCAAAAAGAAGGTACAGAAACAGAAACGGATTAATCCCTATGGAAACAGAATGTAGAATTAGGTGCACACTAGTAAATGGGCCTTTACCACCCGAACAGACGGTACCTTGCAGAAACAGACAGGTGTTACCATCCAACAGAAACAGACAGAACTAAGTGTACCCTAAAAACCCTACCCCAAGCGATCGGCTCCCTAATACATAAATACCCTGTGTCGGCCCTACAGTAGGGTGTATCACTCCCTAAAGTGACAACCAATTGGCACAAACCTATTTACAGATGTCACGGCGTCTTACATCCTCAGAGGCAGACTGGGATCCATGCACGCACATGACCCAGTTGGAACGCACCATCAACACCCTTCGCCATTATCAGAATGAACCGCTTATAATTAGTTCAGTAAGCGTGCCCAGACCCTACCTACTGTTGGGTCAAAGTTTTGATACCAGAAAGGGTTACTGACTAATATGGGTCCCAAACAGCAGATGACACAAGTAATTTCCCTCCTAACCTTGTGTTCCCAGACTAATAGATTTCAGATTAACTTGTGTACAAGTACAGACATAAAGAGTTCAAATCAACTATTTAACATATCAGACAAGTTTTCAGACTAACGGACCAGATAAACGGATTTAACAGATTTACAGATTTGTCTAACTTTGTAATTGGGCCTACAGATTCACGAAACGGGTTTGTTAAATTCATTAGTCCAATTGGTTTAACCCTATCCACCCAACACATTTTAGACATCATATTTATCTTAGATTTGTATCAATTAAAAATTAACGCGCAGACCTCTCACATTAGATTGACAGTTTGGGCCACTGGTTAGGCCGGTTGGTTCCGAGCAGGTTTCTGCCGCAAACTGAGTCTAACCTCAGGTTTCAAGCACGTTATGACTAACTTCTCACATTAGAACCTATTGTTTGTGGCCACAGGATGTGCCGGGCGGTTCCGGGCAGGATTACGCCGCAAACTCATTCTAACCTCGAGTTAGCCATGTTTCATGTTTAGCCAATGCATTATGCTAATATCATACTAATGATGCTAATTTAACAAATTAACTTCTGTACAAGTTACAACAGATTATTCGAGGTTCTATTAACAAGTTTTGCTCAATTTTAAATCGAGCCTACAGATTTATAGACTTCAAATTTCAGCATTTCAGTTCCAACAGATTACGCCATTCAACAGATTAAACAGATAACAAATCTTGCAGATTACGCGATTTAGCAGATAAGACAATTTAACATAATTAGCAGAATAGGCAATTCAATCTAATTAGCAGTTTAGGCAATATAACAGAACTAGCAGATTAGGCAATATAACAGATTTAATCATTCCTTAAAGTTTCCTTGACATATCTTGCCTAATTATAAATTTGGCCTAAGTTTGCAAGCCTAAATAATTGTCATGATTCACAATACCCCCCGTTTGCATTGAATTTGCATGGCACAGATTATGGTCATAATTTACCATATAACACATGTCCCAATCTTAGTTAAGGTTGCCTAGTACAAAAGATTCACATATAAATTATTCCAAATATAGCCATCGATTTCAATGCATGTCATATATTCAAAAATCTCCCACTTAGGTGTTATTCACATTTAACAGTTATCAAATCTTAATATAGATCTTCACACCTAAGTCATATTCTCTTTTTATCTCAAGCCATGAATCGTTATATAAAAATATACCCAACAATCTAGAACTTTAAATTATAACAGATCTTAATTCAAAATATGCGTTATGTCCAAAGTCTCAAGTCACATGTTAACATACAATGGTTCCTCTTCTTCCAATTAACAGAATATGCATAGATCTAAATCTAGTTTACAACATCGGTCACAGATTAGCCATGTCCAATTATGCCACCATTCATTATTTGTCCCAAAGTTTTGCGTTTGTGCGTTAATCTCTTATGAGATGTGGCACAGGCTCGTGGTAGCCTGGCTATAGAGCAGAAAGAAGAAAGAGATATAGAATAAAATATATCCGAACAGAACGTACACAACCTCAAATTTAGATTTATAATCATGTCACAATTATAATTAAAGTTTATATCGGAAAATAACTGTACTTGCCTTTCGTGGTTTTAAGAAAGGATAATAAACTATTGTTGATGCAGAAATGCTGAGTTACTCCTCTTTAATTGTTGTTGTAGCTCTAAACTTTGATTTGAGATTTGATTTAGATTTTAATTCTATTCAGGTTGGAAGAAGATGCATCAGTCCAAGTTTTGATTCCAGCAGAGTAACGATGCCATTATTTTATTTAATAAGAACGGAGGGAGAATGAAATTATGCAGCATAAGGTTAGAGAAGAATGGTGTAAAGAGAATGAGGCTAGGGGGCTGTTTATATAGGGTTTCAAACTAATTAGAGCCATCGATGAAGATAGAGTTAATCAAGGCCATCCATCTCAAGAGAAGCCAATCAAAAAGTGACAAGTTAGCCCTAGTGACACAGCAAAGCTCAGAAATTCGACCAGAACCCGACCAGGCCAGCCAGGGTCAAACCAGAAAGCTGTGCAGGTTTTCTCTCGGCCTGGGCGCACTTGGGAAGTGCGCCAATGTAAATTTGTACTG
Organism: Allium sativum; assembly: GCA_030737875.1. Lineage (NCBI taxonomy): Eukaryota > Viridiplantae > Streptophyta > Magnoliopsida > Asparagales > Amaryllidaceae > Allium > Allium sativum. The sequence goes on from CM060924.1 coordinate 684,869,982, forward strand.
GCGCACTTCCCAAGTGCGCCAGTGCAATCTTTTTTTTTAGCCACCAAACTTCGTTCGTCCATATCTTCTTCATACGGTATCCGTTTTACGCAAACTCGGACTCTATTTCAAGCAGAATTCCAAGGCGAACATAATGGAACGACCCGTTTCCCTTAATTCCCACATTTGAAGTTAAGTATTCTTAAATTTAGTTAATCTGATTATTCGAAAATTCGGAGTGTTACATTCTCCACTACTTAAAGGTTTTCGTCCCCGAAATCTTCAAGTTAAGAAGAATGTGTCCTACCATCCAATCATCCATCTACTCAACCATCATCCACAAGCATCTATTGTCCTTAGAAAACTTCTAATTTTGTATGAACTTATGCAAAAGTGTGTGTATATGTTCCTTATCTAATGCAAAGATCAGGCGGTCCACTGATTCAGTTGACCTCCTTAATGCGAACTATGTCAGTGTCATGAGTCCAACATGTATGCAATTTTCCTATTTGATACATATCATTCTTATATGAGTGACAACCATTCATTCATATGCAACATCCATGTGATGAGTCAATCATTTTGCATCCACAAAAATTGAAAATGCTCACACATCTATATGCAGTATAGGAGTGTTTTCGAGTCGATCTAGTGCCTAGTGTGTGTATATGCATCCAATAACAACCACTTGCACCCACTTGCAACCATCAAACATAACATGTCTCAAACACATGTTTACATCCATAGGATTCCTATCTATAGGTCGAAGACTCGATCGATAGGATACAGTCGAGTGACGGGAGCGAGTGTAGATAAACAAAAACTTGGTTTCCATTAGACCTTGGTTGAGAGACAAACTCCCCTAAGTATCAACCCCGAAGACCGAAATCAACGTCAGATTGACACCCAGAGGATTACCCTCCTTAGAAAATGTCAAAACTGGAAATCTTAACCTTTTCAGAAATATCCAGATGCTTATAGACTACTAGTACAGATCAGATTATCGGATGATTCTTAGAAAACTAAGCATGGGAAAATCCCACCATATCCCTCAAAAACCCAAAATGTATGCATTACAATCGACTTGATGCCTAACACAGATACCCTCAAACCCCAACCTATCACCAACAGATGAGTCGTAACCCTTATAGGGCTTGAGACTATAACCAGATCAGAAACAAGACTAGTATTAAAGTGCAGAGACTCGACTACAGAATCAGAATGCCATAATCGAAAAGAGTTCTAACTCAATAATCAGATAAGGAAACTAAACCCTCTACGGAAATTTTCCTACTTCTATCCTATCCACCAACTATGAGAGCATTCGTATGCGTTCCCGAAGTAGGTCATGTCCTCTGTCCTTGCCCCCGTTTCTTCGGGCAGTCCCTAGTGAAGTGCCCCATCTCACCACAATTGAAGTGAGTGTCCTTTTTTCTTCGGTAATCCTTGTTCAGATGAGTTAAGCTTCCATAAGTAAAGCACTTTTCTCCTCCTTTATCTTTATACTTTTCTTCCTTCTTTTGTGTTTCCTTTTTGCCTCCTTTGTGAACCAAGTCCACATCCATGAGTTTCTCATCCTTGGGTTGTGCTCCTTAGCCAAACTCCCTCATTCTCATCTTTACTATCCGTGTGTAACACGTTGACAAGTCCCTCGAAAGCGGCCTCCATCGCACGGAAAATCCTACAAAGCTTGAAAGAAAATTAGCCGTAGGTGAGACTACAGCGGCTACAGATGGAAGTCGGGCGCTTATTTGACCTTTGACCGGTGTCGTAGTCTTATCAAGCCAACAGAACCATGCCGCGATGAGGTTACCTCCCAGAAAGTTGGGAGCCCTGGAGAAAGAAGGAAATAAAGATTCAAACAGAGGATCAAAAGATAGATATATGGCTTTTGGGGATTATGTTTTTCAAAAATAAGCTTTACTTTTGAAAATACTTCCTTTTTAAAACCTTTTTGAAAAAACTTTTCATCAAATCTGGTAACCTTCAGCTCTGATACCAAGTGTAACACCCCACCTCCGTTAAGGTCACTCACAAAGGGAATTCCTTAACTTTGATGGAGCGTTTTAGTAGACAGAACAGAAATTTACAAGACAGATAAACAATACTTGAGAAATTATAACTTTATTACAGCGGAAAACAGGAATCAGTTTGGTTACATCTTTAACAAAAGCTCAAGTACATAAATATCAGTCTTGTTCAGAAAATCATCAGAGTATAAAACTTTAAAATCATAATCCCCACAGAAGCTGCCAGTCAAGCCATACTTTAAGCACTCTAAGTACTTCAAGCAGAAGAAATCCGGATCAAGCTAAAGTATTCCCTCCTTGGAAAACCTGGGGGGGAACGGAAGAAAAAGGGGCGAAAACAAGCAAGGTCAGACATAAAGTCTGGCAAGTCCAGCGACTTTCACCATATGAACAGATAATAATAATTATGACATGAAAATAAGCTGGATAAGAGATAACAGTAACAGGAGCAGTAGATGTACTTAGGTTAAACAGAAGAAACAGAATAATATTACTTTTCATTTCTCTGCACTAATACTAGTATAACAGGATTAGGGTTATCCTAATGTCTAAACTAAACAAAAATAGGATTAGAATAATTTCCACAGAAGAGAATTCTAGTAATGGGCCTTTACCGCCCCAACAGAAGGTACAAAAACAGAATGCTAATAATTGGCCTTTGCCACCCGAACAGAAGGTACAGAAACATAATGCTAATAATGGGCCTTTACCACCCGAACAGAAGGTGCAGAAACAGAATGCTAATAATGGGCCTTTACCACCCGAACAGAAGGTATAGAAACAAAATGCTAATAATGGGCCTTTACCACCCGAACAGAAGGTACAGAAACAGAAACGGATTAATCCATATGGAAACAGAATGTAGAATTAGGTGTACACTAGTAAATGGGCCTTTACCACCCGAACAGACGGTACCACGCAGAAACAGACAGGTGTTACCACCCAATAGAAACAGACGGTACCAACAGAAACAGACAGAACTAAGTGTACCCTAAAAACCCTACCCCAAGCGATCGGCTCCCTAATACATAAATACTCTGTGTCGGCCCCACAGTAGGGTGTATCACTCCCTAAAGTGACAACCAATTGGCAAAGACCTATTTACATATGTCACGGCGTCTTACATCCTCAAAGGCAGACTGGGATCCATGCACGCACATGATCCAGTTGGAACGCACCATCAACACCCTTCGCCATTATCAGAATGAACCGCTTATAATTAGTTCAGTAAGCGTGCCCGGACCCTACCTACTGTTGGGTCAAAGTTTTGATACCAGAAGGGGTTACTGACTAATATGGGTCCCAAACAACAGATGACACAAGTAATTTCCCTCTTAACCTTGGGTCCCCAGACTAACAGATTTCAGATTAACTTGTTTACAAGTTTAGACATACAGAGTTCAGATCAACTAGTTCACAGATCAGACAAGTTTTCAGACTAACGGACCAGATATACGGATTTAACAGATTTACAAATTTGTCTAACTTTGTAATTGGGCATACAGATTCACGAAACGGGTTTGTTAAATTCATTATTCCAATTGGTTTAACCCTATCCACCCAACATGTTTTAGACATCATATTTATCTCAGATTTTTATCAATTAAAAATTAACGCGCAGACCTCTCACATTAGACTGACAGTTTGCGGCCACTGGTTTGGCCGGTTGGTTCCGGGCAGGTTTCTGCCGCAAACTGAGTCTAACCTCGGGTTTCAAGCATGTTATGACTAACTTCTCACATTAGAATCTATTGTTTGCGACCAATGGATGTGCCGGGCGGTTCCGGGCAGGATTAAGCCGCAAACTCATTCTAACCTCGAGGTAGCCATATTTCATGTTTAGCCAATGCATTCATTCACAGACTATGCTAATATCAGACTAATCATGCTAATTTAACAAATTAACTTCTGTACAAGTTACAGCAGATTATTCGAGGTTCTATTAACAAGTTTTGCTCAATTTTAAATCGAGCCTACAGATTTACATACTTCAAATTTCAGCATTTCAGTTCCAGCTGATTACGCCATTCAATAGATTAAACAGATAACAGCTCTTGCAGATTAGGCGATTTAGCAGATCTAGCAGATAAGGCAATTTAACATAATTAGCAGATTAGGCAATTCAATCTAATTAGCAGTTTAGGCAATATAACAGAACTAGCTGATTAGGCAATATAAAATATTTAATCATTCCTTAAAGTTTCCTTGGCATATCTTACCTAATTATAAATTTGGCCTAAGCTTGCATGCCACAATAATTGTCATGATTCACAATATGATCATATACCCCCCGTTTGCATTGAATTTACATGGCACAGATTATGGTCATAATTTACCATATAACACATGTCCCAATCTTAGTTAAACTTGCCTAGTACAAAAGATTCACATATAAATTATTCCAAATATAGCCATCGATTTCAATGCATATCATATATTCAAAAATCTCCCACTTAGGTGTTATTCACATTTAACAGTTATCAAATCTTAATATAGATCTTCACACCTAAGTCATATTCTCTTTTTATCTCAAGTCATGAATCGTTATATAAAAATATACCCAACAATCTAGAACTTTAAATTATAACAGATCTTAATTCAAAATATGCGTTATGTCCAAAGTCTCAAGTCACATGTTAACATACAATGGTTCCTCTTCTTCCAATTCACAGAATATGCATAGATCTAAATCTAGTTTACAACATCAGTCACAGATTAGCCCTGTCCAATTATGCCATCATTCATCATTTGTCCCAAAGTTTTGCGTTTGTGCATTAATCTCTTAAGAGATGTGGCGCAAGCTCGTTGTAGCCTGGCTATAGAACAGAAAGAAGAAAGAGGTACAAAATAAAATATATCAGAACAGAATGTACACAACCTTAAATTCAGATTTATAATCATGTCACAATTATAATTAAATTTTATATCGGAAAATAACTGTACTTGCCTTTCGTGGTTTTAAGAAAGGATAATAAACTATTGTTGATGCAGAAATGCTGAATTACTCCTCTTTAATTGTTGTTATAGCTCTAAACTTTGATTTGAGATTTGATTTAGCTTTTAATTCTATTCAGGTTGGAAGAAGATGCATCAGTCTAAGTTTTGATTCCAGCTGAGTAACGACGCCATTATTTTATTTAATAAGAACAGAGGCAGAATGAAATTATGCAGCATATGGTTAGAGAAGAATGGTGTAAAGAGAATGAGGCTAGCGGGCTGTTTATATAGGGTTTCAAACTAATTAGAGCCTTCGATGAAGCTAGAGTTAATCAAGGCCATCCATCTCAAGGGAAGCCAATTAGAAAGTGACAAGTTAGCCTTAGTGACACAGCAGAGCTCAGAAATTCGACCAGAACCCGACCAGGCCAGCCAGGATCAAACCAGAAAGCTGTGCAGGTTTCCTCTCGGCCTGGGCGCACTTGAAGTGCGCCAATGTAAATTTGTACTGGCGCACTTCCCAAGTGCGCCAGTGCAATCTTTTTTTTTTTAGCCACCAAACTTCGTTCCTCCATATCTTCTTCATATGTTATCCGTTTTATGCAAACTCGGACTCTAGTTCAAGCATAATTCGGAGACGAACGCAATGGAACGACCCGTTTACCTTAATTCCCACATTTGAAATTAAGTATTCTCAAATTTAGTTAATCTGATTATTCGAAAATTCGAGGTGTTACAATCACCCACTGAAGACCCATTGATGATCATCACCACAATCGGTCCGGCACAGGTTCATATAGTGTTAGTGGATAATAGGAGTTCAGTTAATATTCTCTTTTGAAAAAACATTCGATCAGATGAGACTCGAAGCGAAAGACTTGAAGCCTTGCGAGGGACGGATACATGGCTTCAATGGGGCCTCAACATATCCAATGGGATGTGTAGAATTGTTAGTTACATTAGGACAAGGAGAAAGACAGAGAGTGAGAATCCTCCCATTTGTAGTTTTGGACATCGACTCACCTTATAACGCCATTTTGGCCTGACCAGCTGAAACATCCCACCTCCGTTAAGGTCACTCACAAAGAGAATGCCTTAACTTCAGTGGAGCGTCTTAGATAAAAGATGCAGATAAATTATAAGACAGACAAATAAAGCAGCAGAAAATAAAGTCAATTTATAAACAATGTGGTTCAGTCAAGCTTTTACAACAATTGTCTCAATCATACTTAAAAATAATACATAGAATTTTTGTCTTGATTCAAAAACTTCCAAGTATAAAGAAGCATAAAAATAAAACAATGATATTCCCCAATAAAGCATGAACCAGCCATAGCAGTGGAAGAGAAAGTCCAAAGCAATACATCGACTATCTTTTAGCTTGGAAAGAAAAACTGAGCCAAGTGGCAACAATTCCTCCCTGTGAACCTGAGGGGGGGAAACGGAAGAAAAGAGGCGAAAAAAACTAGGTTAGACATAAGTCTTGTAAGTCCAATGACTTTCAGCATATAAATAGGCAAAAGCATTATGACATGAATAAACCGAATATAAGACAATATCGTTATAACAAGGATAACAAGATAACATACGATAAGCATAGATATGATAAGGCAAAATAAACTAAATGCGCTTCTACTCTTTCTCTGCTTCGCTACTACCTTGTTGTTCTGATTTCTATATATCTGCACCCCCTAACTAGTGTCCGAAGTAGTAATCTGTGTAAAACGATAATATGATAACGTGATCCCAATCCCCCGCAATTGTGGTACCCTTTAGGTATACATCTAGTATGAGGATCTTACCTCAATCCGCCTAATTTCCATGAAGTTGTTAGATGTACCCTTACTACCCTATCGATCAGCACCTTACTCGTATTAACTTTCCTTGTGTCTATGTCAATCGACCCTCTCTTGCGTGTAGATACCCTGTGCTTGTCCCACCATAAGTTGTATCAGTCCCAATGATAGCGACCCGACACGATTCAAAATGCACAGTGTATAACTACTGGTACCCAGTGCTTGCTTTCCCCCCAATCCGGAGTACATGCACGCCCTTAATCCGTCGGAAACTACACTGACGTACCCCCTGCCGCTATTTTGACCTCTTAAAATTAGCCCAATAATCATGCCTACCCTGCCTAGTTTCAGGGTACCTTGATATATCTATGTGGGTTACTGTTGAAATGGGTCTTCGTTATTAGGGTTTCTTACTTGTTAAGTTTGTGGGCCTATATTTACTAATAATACCCATTAACCCGATATGTACTTAACCCTCCCACTGATTCAAACATGTTTACTTTATGGTTAAGTTTGTGGGCCTATATTTACTAATATTACCCACCAACTCGATATGTACTTAACCCTCCCATACATTATGTCATATTGGTTAAGTGTTGTCCATTCATGTTAACTTAACCCACCTACTCAACATGTCATGTTAGTTAAGTGTTTCCTATTAACTTAACCCTATTTATTCATCAGGTTATATTGGTTAAGTATTTCCTCTTTAACTTAACCCCATTCATTCATCAAGTTACATTGGTTAAGCATTTCTTATTAACTTAACACCACGTGTTCATTGTGCCGTATTGGTTAAGTGTCATCAATCAATTCAAGTTAACTTAACCCACCTACCTGTTGTGTTACATTGGTTAAGTGTTGCCTTCTTGTGTTATCTTAACCCTTCCACGCATCCTGTTATATTGGTTAAGTGTTGCTCTCTTGTTTTTACTTAACCCTACCCATTCATCAAATCATATTGGTTAAGTGTTTCTTATTAACTTAACCCTACTCATTCATCATGTTGTACTGGTTAGCTTAACCCTGCTCACTTGTCTAATTAACATGTTATAAAGGTTAAGTGTTATAAATTTACTTAACCCGATCTTCTTGTCTAATTAACATGTTATAACGGTTAAGTGTTGCCCTAATTAACTTAATCCTACCATTATAACATGTCATATTCATTAGCATTAATTGATTTATTAATGCACCAACCTCTCACATTAGATCTATGTTGTTGCGGTTACTGGATGTGCCGGGCGGTTCCGGGCAGTTTTACACCACAACTCAATCTAACCTCGGGGTTTTCTTGGGCATGATGCACTAACCTCTCAAATTAGATAGGTGTTGTTGTAGTTACTGGATGTGCCGGGTGGTTCCGGGCATTTTTACACCGCAACTCAATCTAACATCGGGTTAGGCATGTTTATCTTTTAGCAGATTTACCATACATGTCCAAGTCTAGATTTTAAACGCTAGTCATGTTCCAATTCTCAAGTTATACCTCAACAAAGCTAATTTCAAATTATGCCCCTCAAATTCACTTTCAACAAATTTCAGCATATTAGTCAATTTAACAAATTAAACCTCACTTAAAGTTCCATTAACATATCTCGCTTAATCATAAATTAAGCCTATAAACTTACATGCCCAAAATCATGGTCATAATTCACAATACAACACATACCCTAAGGTTTAGTCATAATGCACCGTACAAAATATTCTCCAAAAATCCCAAATCATGATTCATAGTATAAACTATGCCAAATTATAGCCTTTAATTACAGTGCATACCAATTTCCCAGAATCCCAATTTAGGCGTGTTCACATTTAACAGTTATCCCTATCTTACTATAGGTTTTCATGCCTTATCCATATACGCAATAATCTCCTTCTTCCAAGTCACAAACTATCATATATATATATACACACACACACCCCCCAAACTTTAGGTCTTAAACCACAACATGTACTATGACTTACATGTTTACAGATCAACTAACGCCCCAAATCCCAAGTCATATATCCAATGTATTTTATGCCTCAAATCTCAAGTCACATGTTTGATACACTTTATGTTTTAAATATAACATGTGTTATGTCCTCAAATCCGTTACAAATCAGTTATGCCCAATTATACATAATTTAATACTTTTTCCTAATTCTTAGCGTTGGTCATGTCCAAATCATATATTATGCCCAATTTTAGCGCTGGTCAGGTCCAAATCATATATTATGCCCAATTTTAGTGTTGGTCATGTCCAAATCATATATTATGCCCAATTTTATTTCTATCGTACGCTCATCTCTTATGAGATTTGGCTCAGGCTCGCAGTAGCCTGGCTATATAAACAAAAAGGGAAGAAGGAAAGAAGAGACAAAGAATGGACATAATATTATAAATGAGATAGATCCAATGGATATAGAAAGACATATAGAAATAGGCATAATGTCATATTTAGATTTATTACAATGTCAGAATCACAATTAACTTTTATTTCTGAAAGTAACAAGAACTTACAAATTATAGAACGATCTTGAATTCTGGGATCTGATTTCTGAATTTGATTAGCTATTCCTTTGATGTAGACTTTGATTGTTAACTTGAAAACTCTAATTTGATTGATTAAGGTGGAGGCTAGGTCACTTCAGGTTTTAGCAGCATATAAATGCTTATGAATCAGTGTGCAGAAAACAATAGGTTTAGGGGTCTTTTTATAGGTGTATAGGGAGATTTATGGCCTTCAGATCAGTCTAGAAGTCATTAGGACCGTTCATAGCAAAAAAATACATCACACAACGAATCAGGGAGCGACACATCAGCCAAAACACGTCGGTCAGAAATTTTGGTCCAGATCAGGAAAAGGGGTCGACAGCCTATATGGGGGTCGATACCTATGTCGACTCCCCTATAGGGGGGTCGACTCCTATGTCGACTCACCCTAGGGGGGTTCGACACGTATTGAGCGGGAATTTTCCCTCCCACTTCCCTTTGCCTAATTTCGAAATTTTGACATGTTTTGAACCTTATGGACTTATAATATTCTTATATAATCTTCTTAGTGCGTATACAAACTTCCAAGGCTTATAACTCCTTCATACGGTGACCGATTTACGCAAACTCAGACTCTATCTCAAGCAGAATTTCGAGAAGAACGCAATGGCGTAACCCGTTTCCCTTAATTCATACTTTTAAAATTAAGTATTTTTTAATTTGTCACTTAATATTCATAGGAAATACGAGGTGTTACATTCTCCCCTCCTTTAAAGGATTTCGTCCCCGAAATCTCCAAGTCAAGGAGAATGTATCCTAACATCCAACATCCATCTACTCAACCATTCAATTACAGGCGTCCATCTTCCTTAAAAAGATTTCTAATGCTTTTCATGACTATATGCATAATGTGGGTATACATCCTTATCTAATGAAAAATCAGGTGGTCTACTGATTCAGTTGACCTCCTTAATGCAAATTATGTTAGTGCCATGAGTCCATTAGGCTTGCAATTATTCCTAATCATACTTTCTACATGAGTGCACAATTATCCATACAAATGCAACATCCATATGATAACACATCAAGTTTCAATTCATATATATAAAAATTCACTCATGCATATGCAATATGAAAGTGACTGAGCCGATCTAGTGCCTAATGTGTGTATATGCATCCATGAGCAACCACTAGAAAACACTTACATCCACCAAACATAACATGTTTCAAACACATGTTTACATCCATTGGCTTCTAACTAAGGATCGAGGATAGAATTGAGAGGATATACTTAAAGGATAAAGACTAGCATGCAAATAAATTTTACAGAAAAAAAAGAGATCAAGGATATACCCTCAAAAAGGGTATGATGCGCGTATCTAGTCTTTAGTCTTCTAAGTCGCATCTTCTTGACCTTCGCTTCATTGTGCTCCGACTGTCTTGACTCCACAATTGCGTAGCTCCTTAATTTCTTTTTCCAAAATATGAGTTAGAATTCATTTCAATGTCGCCTCTCGTTTCACTTTTCTTCCTATAATATACTTGGTACTACAACTTCCGTCGTGTCTTTCTAACATTCCTAGAACTATCTCTTGAAAATAAACATATGATAACCATGTTACCAAGTGTATATACTAAGATGATTAGATTCTTCTTCGTCAATCTAGTAAGTGGGGCTAATACCTTCGCAAAGTCCTTAATGAACTTCCTATATTAGCCCGCTAGTCCAAGAAAGCTTCTTACTTCTGTTGCATTCCTTGGGACCTTCTAGTCTTGCACCGCAACTACTTTTGCGGGATCTACTACTACCCCTTCTTTGGGCGCCACGTGTCCTAGAAACCTTACTTTTTCTCTCCAAAAATGACATTTTTGGAGAACTTCGCCTTAAGTTGATGCGCTTGGAGGGTATCCGAGACTTCCCTTTGATGCAAAGCATGTTCTTCTTCATTCCAAAATAGCATCTATGCAAAAGCGAAGTGAACCATTCGACTTTGTAACGAAAATGACTAGAGCACCCCATTTAGAAGTACTTCGCCTTATGAACCCTTTCTTAAGTAACTCTTTTACTTGTTTACTGAGCGCTTCCTTTCCCTTGGAGTCATGTGTCGTACAGGTAATGCAACTAGCTTTGCATTGTCAACTAGATATATGCGGAAGTCTATCTCGCGTTTTATGGGATAAACCCCTAACCTGATCAAAAACATCTGCGTACTCATGGACTACTCTAACGGATCACAAATCGTCGATAGAAGCATCAAGTGGTTCTAGGTAGTTAAGCCTAACTGATCCCTTAAGATCGCACGAAATCTCGAGGGTATTCTCGAAGCAAGTCAAAAGTCTAACTACCCTCCTTTCACAATTACTAGCTAACCAATCCATGCCTAGAATTAACCCATAGCCCATGAAACCAAAAACATAAGCACTACACTTAAAATCAATACTTAACATAGCTATTCTCAAATCCTTACAAACCAAAGATAAATGAGCCGAACCATCAATTGGAATTGAGACAATAATGGGATACTCTACTATACAAGCTCTAGGGTGCAGAGACTCAACTATGGAAGCAGATATAAACGAATGTGAAGCGCTAAAATCAAAAGAGTACTAACAGGATGATTGAAAAGAAAGACTAAATTTTCAATAGAAACGTTCCTACCTCTCTTAGGTACACTAGCAGTGAGAGCATGCAATTTCCCTTTTGAATATTATATCCTTTGCCCTTGTCCTTCAGGCAATCCTTGATAAGATGTCCTGCATCATCATCATACTGAAAACAATCACATGTCTTCTTCTTCCTACAATTAAATGACCCACTATACCATAGAAAAGACACTTCCTCTTGTCGCGGGATCTATTATTTCTTCCACCCGTCTTATATTCCAACCCCTTGTGTAACATGTTGACAAGTCTCTCAAAAGATGCCTCCATCACATGGAAAACCCTACAAAGCTTGAAAGAAAAATTGGACGTAGGTGAAACTACTGCTGCTAAGGATGGAAGTTGGGCACTTCTTTTCCCTTTGACAGGTGTCGTAGTCTCATCAAGTCTACGAAACCATGCCGCGATGAGGTTATCTCCCAGAAAGCCAGGAGCCACGGAGATTCAGGAAAAAAGGAAACAAGGATTCAAAAAGAGGATCAAAAGATAGTGCATATGGATTTGGGGAATGTGCCTTTAAAACAAAACTTTTCTTTTGAAAATGCTTCTTTTAATACCATTTTGAAAATAATTTTTCAAATCTTTTATCTGATCTAGTAACCTTCAGCTCTGATACGAAGTGAAACACCCCACCTCCGTTAAGGTCACTCACAAAGGGAAAGCCTTAACTTCGGTGGAGCATTTTAGGTAAAAGATGCAAATAAATTTTAAGACCGACAAATAAAGCAGCGGAAAATAATGTCATTTTATAAACAATATGGTTCAGTCAAGCTTCTACAACAATTGTCTCAATCATACTTAAAAGCAATACATAGAATTTCCGTCCTGATTCAAAAACTTCCAAGTATAAAAGAAGCATAAAAATATAACAATGATATTCCCCCAATAAAACATGAACCAGCCATAGCAGTGGAAGAGAGAGTCCAAAGCAATACATCAACTATCTTCAAGCTTGGAAAGAAAAACTGAGCTAAGTGGAAACATTTCCTCCCTGTGAACCTGGGAGGGGAAATGGAAGAAAAGAGGCAAAAAAATTAGGTCAGACATAAGTCTGGTAAGTCCAGTGGCTTTCAACATATAAATAGGCAAAAGAATTATGACATGAATAAACTGAAATATAAGACAATATCGTGATAACAAGGATAACAAGATAACATACAATTAGCATAGATATGATAAAGCAAGATAAAATAAATGTGCTTCTACTCTTTCTCTGCTTCGCTACTTCCTTGTTATTCTGATTTCTATATCTCTGCACGCCCTAACTAGTGTCCCAACTAGTAATCTGTGTAAAATGATAATATGATAACATGATCCCAATCCCCGCAATTTTGGTAGCCTTCAAGTGTACATCTAGTTCGAGGATTTTACCTCAATCAGCCTAATTGCCATGAAGATGTTAGATGTACCCTTACTACCCTATTGATCGGCTCCTTACTCGTTGTTTGCGAACAAATTAAACAATTGTAAACAACTATAAAATCCGTTCGGCTTTCCTAGACAATAAGGATTGTTGTAGAGGGTGTCGAACTCTGGGACCAAAAAATATTTTAATTAATAAATCCAATCAAATTATTCCAGGATTTTGGTTGATTGAAAAACACAGAAAATAACAACAATTAAATAAAAAGAGAGATTAATATAATAAGAGAAAGCAATTAGGGGATAATGACATAAATTGGATTCACACTCAGCAATAGTCAACAAATAAATGTAGATCTAATTCATGTTTCTGTCACACACATGAATCAATGATAATTAGGTTCTTAGAAACAAATAAGTAAATAACGAAAAGCATAGCTTATGCAGGAGCTGAGCTCTTAAACAACCATAGACTATCATGACAGATTCACTAATTAGTTTCTAAAACCCTAAAATTAGATCTAAATCTAATAATTGTTAGATCAAACACGAATTTACCCTGTGAAGGAGCATAGCTCTTAAATGACACAGAATATGAAGGTTTAGATCTAACCCTTATTCAGATCCAGATCTACATGTATAAAGTCCTCAATCTTTTGGCTATGTGATTCATGTTGAATCATATCTATTAGCGTCATCACCCCCTAGTCAAAGGGGATTGGCTACACATAGCTAAAGAAGTAGAGAAAAAGAAAATAACAGAAATAAATAAAATACAACTAAAACTAAATACAACAGGGGAAGAAGAATGATTTTATTCCAAGAAGAGAATTACATAATAAAACCTAATGTATGTTTTACAATGAATGAGATACAATGTATTTATAGCTGATATGACAAAGACTACTTGGCAAATTCCATAATGTGGGACAAAACCCCTTTTCCAAAATAGCACATAAATCAAATAGCTCAATGTGAACGGGTGTAGTGCGTTAATGAGAAGCCTTGCAAATTACATGATATGGGACAAATAACTTAGCCCAATTAGCAACTAGACCAATGTGAATGCATGCAGATGTCATGGAAAATAGGTTGCGGGCTTCAACTCCAATTGCCTTGAGAATGAATAACAACTCTAAGTGATCATTATGGAAAAGCATTGGATCTTGTCTTTAAAATATGCAGCAGAAAGCAACTGAATAGCAACTTTTCTTTAGGTCTTCAAGCTTTAATCCAGCTCTAAAATTCAACACTCTTCTTGCACAAATTCTTCAAGCTTTTCAACAATTAAGTGCATTAATCCATTCATCAAAAATAATCTGTAAACACAACTATAAATGCACAGTATCAATTATTTAAAAGATAAAATAAGATAAATAAGCGGATAAAATATACACATTTACGTGTATATCACTCATATTAATTTCCTTGTGTCTGTGTCAATCGGCCCTCTCTTGCGTGGAGATACCCTGTGATGGTCCCACTATAAGGTGTATCCGTCCCTATGATAGCGACCCGACACGATTCAAGATGCACAGTGTATAACTATTGGTACCCAGTGCTTGCTTTTTCCCACTTTGGAGTACGTTCACGCCCGTAATCCATTGGAACCTACACTGACGTACCCCTTGCCGCTATTTTGACCACTTATGATCAGCCCAGTAATCGTGCCCCACCCTGCCTAGTTTCAGGGTACCTTGATACATTTATGTAGGTTACTGCTGAAATGGGTCTCCGTTACTAGTGTTTCTTACTGGTTAAGTTTGTGGGCTTATATTTACTAATATTACCCACCAACCGATATGTGCTTAACCCTCTCACTGATTCAAACATGTTTACTTAATGGTTAAGTTTGTGGGCCTATATTTACTAATATTACCCACTAACCTGATATGTACTTAACCCTCCCATACATTATGTCATATTGGTTAAGTGTTGTCCATTCATGTTAACTTAACCTACCTACTCATCATGTCATGTTGGCTACGTGTTTCCTATTAACTTAACCCCGTTCATTCATCAAGTTATATTGGATAAGTATTTCCCCTTTAACTTAACCTCATTCGTTCATCAAGTTACATTGGTTAAGCGTTTCTTATTAACTTAACCCCACGCGTTCATCGTGTTGTATTGGTTATGTGTCATCAATCAATTCAAGTTAACTTAACCCACCCACTTGTCGTGTTACATTGGTTAAGTGTTGCCTTCTTGTGTTATCTTTACCCTTCCAGGCTTCATGTTATATTTGTTAAGAGTTGCTCTCTTGTTTTAACTTAACCCTACCCATTCATCATGTCATATTGGTTAAGTGTTTCTTATTAACTTAACCCTACTCATTCATCATGTTGTACTGTCTAGCTTAACCCTGCTCACTTGTCTAATTAACATGTTATAACGGTTAAGTGTTTTAAATTTACTTAACCCCATCTTCTTGTCTAATTAACATGTTATAATAGTTAAGTGTTGCCTTAATTAACTTAACCCTACCATTCTAACATGTCATATTCATTCGCATTAATTGATTTATTAATGCACCAACCTCTCACATTAGATCTATGTTTTTTCGGTTACTGGATGTGCTGGGTGGTTCCAGGCAGTTTTACACCACAACTCAATCTAACCTCGGGGTTTTCTTGGGCATGATGCACCAACCTCTCACATTAGATAGGTGTTGTTGCAGTTACTGGATGTGCTGGGCGGTTTCGGGCAGTTTTACACTACAACTCAATCTAACCTCGGGTTAGGCATGTTTATCTTTTAGCATATTTACCATACATGTCCAAGTCTAGATTTTAAACGCTAGTCATGTTCCAATTCTCAAGTTATACCTCAACAAAGCTAATTTCAAATTATGCCCCTCAAATTCACTTTCAACAAATTTCAGCATATTAGTCAGTTTAACAAATTAAACCTCACTTAAAGTTCCATTAACATATCTTGCCTAATCATAAATTAAGCCTATAAACTTACATGCCCAAAATCATGGTCATAATTCACAATACAACACATGCCATAAGTTTTAATCATAATGCAGCATACAAAATATTCTCCAAAAATCCCTAATCATGATTCATAGTATAAACTATGCCAAATTATAGCCTTTAATTACAGTGCATACCAATTTCCCAAAATCCCAATTTAGGCGTGTTCACATTTAGCATTTATCCCTATCTTACTATAGGTTTTCATGCCTAAGCCATATACGCAATAATTTCCATCTTCCAAGTCATTAATTATCATATATATATATATATATATATATATATATCCCAAACTTTAGGTGTGTTCACATTTAGGCGTGTTCACATTTAGCATTTATCCCTATCTTACTATAGGTTTTCATGCCTAAGCCATATACGCAATAATTTCCATCTTCCAAGTCATTAATTATCATATATATATATATATATATATATCCCAAACTTTAGGTCTTAAACCACAACATGTACTATGCCTTACATGTTTACAGTTCAATTTACGCCCCAAATCCCAAGTCATATGTCCAATGTATTTTATGCCTCAAATCTCAAGTCACATGTTCGATGCACTTTATGTTTTAAATATAACATGTGTTATGTCCTCAAATCTGTTACAAATTAGTTATGCCCGATTATACATAATTTAATACTTTTTCCAAATTTTTAGCGCTGGTCATGTCCAAATCATATATTATGCCCAATTTTAGCGCTGGTCATGTCCAAATCATATATTATGCCCAATTATGGCGCTGGTCATGTCCAAATCATATATTAGGCCCAATTTTAGTGTTGGTCATGTCCAAATCATATATTATGCCCAATTTTATTTCTAACGTACGTTCATCTCTTATGAGATTTGGCTCAGGCTCGTAGTAGCCTGGCTATAAAAACAAAAAGGGAAGAAGGAAAGAAAAGACAAAGAAAGGACATAATATTGTAAATGAGATAGGTCCAATGGATGTAGAAAGACAGTTAGAAATAGGCATAATCTCATATTCAGATTTATTACAATGTCAGAATCACAATTAACTTTTATTTCTGAAACTAACAAGAACTTACAAATTATAGAACAGTCTTGAATTCTAGGATCTGATTTCTGAATTTGATTAGCTATTCCTTTGATGTAGACTTTGATTGTTAACTTGAAAACTCTAATTTGATTGATTAAGGTGGAGGCTAGGTCACTTCATGTTTTAGCAGCATATAAATGCTTATGAATCTGTATGGAGAAAACAATAGGTTTAGGGGTCTTTTTATAGGTGTATAGGGAGATTTTGGGAATTCAGATCAGTCTAGAAGTCATCACGATCGTTCATAGCAGAAAAATACATCACACAGCGAATCATGGAGTGACTCATCATCCAAAACACGTCAGTCAGAAATTTTCATTCAGATCTAGAAAAGGGGTGGACATTGAAAGAGGCTATGCAGCGGTATAGGATCGTGTAGTATGGAGAATAGGATATAATATCTATATAGCAGAGTAGAAAGCAGTAAATCACACAGTCGGTTTATACTGGTTCGGACCACTGTCCTACGTCCAGTCCCAGACTCACTTCTGGTATTTCACTAACACTAAAATCCTCACTTCACCCGGAGGAATAGGTTCACAATTACCCGAACCACTGAACGGGATTTCTTGCCTCAACCACTGAAGAGGACTTCACAATTACAAAGGTTTTTGACTTTTGAATGTGTTCCTAACAACAATGAGTAGTCACAATATAGTACAACACTCTTATAGCCCTCACAAATGGTATTTTAGTGGATGTGCAAAGGGTAGGATTAATAGTAGATCGATTATAAAGGATGTGAATGAAAATAATCGATCTTTTTAATGGAATTTGAGAGAATGATAGTTGTAGAGCAATTTTAGAGCAAAATCAATATATTTGATCAAAGTAGTTGTTGTAAAATCAATGGAGATGTTTGGGGCTTATATAATGATGAAGGGATGTCATTAGAATAGTCACAACCCTTCTGAAAAATCAAAAAACTGAAAAGATTTGGTGAAAAACGAAGTGTCTTTTCATAAAATGTAGCCGTTATTTACAGCACTTAAGACAGCACTGAACAGTAGCGTTTGGCCCCAAAACGCTATCATATGTCTATTCAAAATACAGCGGTTATACCCTTTCATAGCGTTTCGGAATATAGCCGTTGTAACCTTTAATAGCGTTTCTGGACAAAATGCTACGGTTTTCTGCTGCGAAAATTCTGCAAAAACAGCCTTCTATATTCATCATTTTTTGACTTTTTTTTATCGTTTTTCTTGCAATAAAAAATTCCAAAAAATTATGAAAAATGCTTTATGATATATTAGATGTTATGTAGAAATTTTAGGTGATTTGAAGTTAATTTGTGGGGCTTTAACAATTCTAGACTATAATGACTTTATGTACACTCAACTTATGATATGCATTCTTTTGATGCTCTTGAGTCTGTTTCTTCTTGTCTTCTTCCATCATTAGAGTTCAAATAGATTTTCAATCACCATAATAGATATTCAAATGCTTGAACACTACATAATTGATTAGCATCCTTCATGTATACGCTTTTATCCTCTTTTGTACTGTGTATCTTCATGTTGAACTTATTTTCTTTTCGCTTTTTGATACCCATGTACCTGCAAGTTAGCTCAGAAGTTCTTTGATATAATTGTATAGTTGTTTCCATCAAAATCCAACAATATAGTTTGCAACATTATCCCCCTTTTTGATGATGAAAACTATACAATTTACATATATATATATATATATATATATATATATTCATTCTATAAAATATCATTATTACCAAAGCTCCCTTTAAGTATAACATCTCCCTCTATCAATATATACATGAATTTCTCCCCCTTTGTCATTATAAAAAAGAATGAGGAAATAAATATTTTCTCCTCCATTTTGATTGATGATAGAATCTTGCATTATCATCGTCTTGTCATTATCTTCTCCCCATGAACGTGTGATATATGAAAATTTCTCCCCCTGAGTATGTGATTATTATATTTCCAGATTCCCTGATTTAACTTTTAGCTCAGTTTTTAAAGATATTAGAGATAATGAAATACCCTCTTTTTTTGTTGTGGTGTACCTGCAACAAATGTTATATAAATACTTTAGTACCCACTTCTTCCGTTAGGGTCCAGGGGTTAGATAGAAGGTAACCATACCCATGAGGGTTTAATGGTACCTTTGAAAATAAAATTTTTATTTTTAATTACTGAATCAAAATAATCATCTATATATTTTTCTCTGTTTTTCCAATTTACAGGAACCCAAATACTTAGATAGTTTCTAATAGTATTTCCTGTTGTACTTCTATTATAAATGTTTCTAGTCATAGAAGCATTTGAATTTCTATAGAAATTTGATCTTCGAGTTACACGTGCTTTAGTACTAGTAGTCAAATTTTTGTAATACATGAAAGCATGTCTAGTACTAGTTCTATGATTAGTTTTATTATACCCTAAGCCACTTTTTTTTTTGAAAAACACAAAATGTGTGATCTTCTAAAAAGAAGAGAGCACACATATATATCATAGTAACAAATATACATAGTCCATATACAACACATTAGGGGTAAAAACAACCAACAAGACTCAAACATCAACACGACTCTGAGAAAGTAAGGATTGTAGATAGATGAGCTCCGGATAAACCACCACCCATCTACTCCAATATCGAGTTCCGGCAAGGCCACCACTCGATATTGAAGTATATATACTCCTATACTATAAACCAAATACCCCAAGTAATATAATAAGAATTACAACACACAAAATCTCTCTAGAAACAATCACAATATAAGCTCCACCAGAAAAGCCAAGCACTAAAACCAGTCAGCTATCTGTAAATTTCTTCAATAGTAGCCCTCCACCTGAAAAAACCTGAAAAAATACTAAACAACCACCGTAAGTAACCATCACATATATGTATGAATATATTTATATTTATATTTTTTTTTTTGAAAATTGGTACTCTTTATTGCTAAGTACCAGAACCTCCTTTATATGCCTCATTAAAACCTTGTAATCCCCCTAACCTAGATGGGTGCCTTACAAGGAAAAAGAGTACATATAAATTTGGTGATTACAAAAGCAAATATCATCTATGAAAGAAACCATAAAAAAATCAGAAAATAGAAAAAAAACAGGCCACAAGCAAAGCTAAACAGATAAAACCCTCAGCCGGCCCATCAAGGCCCAAGACCACCATCTAACTACAAAACCACTTCTCTTCTTCTCTATCCAGTGTCTTCCAAATCAACTCCCCGGATCTTCAATAATTGAAAATTTCTCGCATTCCTGTCAGATTTGCTGCCGTTATTCCTAACCAGAAATTGGATCTCCTTGACAATTTGATTGAGCTTGGACATCATCGAGGTCCGTTCTTTCCATATAAAATACACTGCTGAAGTAATTGCTCCACATGCAAGATCCCTAACTTGATCTTTAGATTAAAAAATATTGTTAATTTCTCTCAATTCATCTCTTAATTATAGATCTACAGTCAAAGACATACCCAACTTTTGTTTCAGAGATAACCAGATGAAGGAGGAATAATCACACTGAAAGAATAGATGTTCAATTGATTCTGGATGACTATCACAAAGAGGACATAAGGTATTTGCAATATTCCCAAATCTTAAAATTCTGTCTTTTGTGTTCAACCTTCCCATACTTGCCGAGTATGTGATAAAAGACATTTTCTGTTGTTTTTATTATGCCAAATAACTGAGAAAATAGGATTAATTTCCTCACGAGTTCTTACATAATTCCATGCTGAATGATACGAAAAATTACCACCAGAACACCACTCATACTTATCCTCAGTAAGATTAGGTTGAATCTGAATTTTGCTTATTTCTTCTATCAATTCTCTAGTTGTTGGATGAATAAGAGGATTCAACCTATCCTCATTAATAATAGAACTTACTTTCTGATTTGGATTGCCTATCATATGAAGTCTGTCATAACCAAGTATATCCACTAAACACTGACAGTTAATCCAAGGATCATGCCATAAAAAGGTATCATTACCATTTGCAATAGTTCTATTAAAAAACTGTTTTGAGTGATTTCTTAATCTAAGCATGCACTTCCATGTAGATGAAGCATTATTGTCCTCAGACATAGACCAAAAAAATTTACCTTTGCAGTATTTATTCCTCATCCATTTGCTCCATAAGGAATTATCAGACAAGAATTTCCATAACAATTTAACACATGCTGCTTTTTTTAAGTCAGGGAAATTTTTTAATCCAATACCCCCTTCCTGTTTAGGCTTGCACAAGGAATTCCATGCAATCTTGTGTCTTGCACCCCCCCAGAAAAAATCAGAACACATTGATTGCAATTTATCCAAGGTAAACTCCGGGATTTGATAAATAAACAACCAGTAAAGAATAATTGGATTCAGCACTCCATTAATCAATTCAGCTCTACCAGCGTAAGATAGCATTTTATTCTCCCACCCTTGAATTTTCCCTTGAATTCTTTGAATCAATGCATTACATTCAGAGTAGTGTAAATAGTTAGATGATAATGGGACACCCAAAGACTTAATAGGTAAAACACCCCTATCAAAACCCAGGATATCCACTACATCTTGGTCATTTATCACTGAACTACTGAAAAACACTTTAGTTTTTTCTGCATTCACTTTCAGACCTGCACAAGTTTTCAATTTCTGAAAAATTTGTGTTAATGTAATTGCATTTTGTCTTGAACTCTTACCAAAAATCATTAAATCATCTGCATAAAGAAGGTGTGATATATTTGGTTGCACTGCACTGCTTAACTGAAAGGATTTATTTAATACTGCTTCATCCATTTGATAAGTGAAAAACTGCATTGCTAAAGCAAAAAGATAAGGAGATAAAGGATCTCCTTGTCTAATCCCTCTGGTTGATGTATTAAATCCTTTTGGAATTCCTTGAATTAATATAGAAAAGTAGCTGTTGACATGCACTCATTGATCAAACTGATAAAATGATTAGGAAACTTCATGCAGGCCATAATTTGACAAATGAATTTCCTATTTATGCTGTCATAAGCCTTTTGTAAGTCCACCTTAACACACATTTTAGCCATTCCTTTTTTCTTAAAATCCCTCAACAACTCATGTGCTAATAGTATATTATCCCCAATATACCTATTCATAACAAAAGCACTCTGATTTTCTGACACTAAATGAGGTAAAAATGGTTTCAGTCTATTGCATAGAACTTTTGCAAATATTTTGTAATACAAGTTGCAACATGAAATAGGCCTGTAATGAGATATCTGAGTTGGTCTATCATTTTTAGGGATCAAAGTTATGAAAGTATGATTAATTGACTTAGGCAATTTTCTAGATTTAAAAATATCTTGAATAGCTTCAAGTAAGTCTTTCTTTAGCAAATCCCAATGCAATTTCATAAACTTTGAATTAATCCCATCTGGACCAGGACTGGTATCATCTTGAATTGAGAACAAAGCTTCTCTGATTTCATCTAATGTTACTTCAGATAGAAGAAAATCTTGACCCTGAGAATTTAAAGTGCTAATTGGCTGAAAATCAAATGCAGGAACATTAGAAGGACCATTAAATAATTATGAATAATATTTTATGGCTTCCTTTTCAATCACTTCAGCTTTAAACATTAGATTCCCATCTTGATCAATAAGTGCTCTAATATGATTAAAATATCTCCTATTTGACATACAAGAATAAAAGAATTTTGAATTAGTATCACCTTGATGTAGCCATGATACCTTTGCCTGCTGTTTAAAACCTTGAAAATGAATTTTCTGCAGGTTTTGATATTCTAGTTTGGCAAGAAGATAATCATCATAAATAGCAATGTTTTCTGGATCTAAATCAGCAGCTTGTTCCAAAGTGTTCATATGCAGTTCTACTGCAGTCATGCTTGAATTATTTCTGTCTCTAATTTTATTCCAGAGTTTCAGTTCTGCTTTACATCTCTTAAGCTTATACATGAATTTATAACTTTGAAAACCCCAAGTAGATACTTTCAAACCTTTTTCCACAGCATTCATGTATCCAGGCAAATTTGGCCAATCATTTCTAAATCTAAAAGGAAAGCCCTTAACCATAGGAGTAGGAATAAGATCCAATAGTATAGGATTATGATCACTAGAGTGTTGAGACAAAGATAAGGCCTTCATGTTAAGAAAATTTTGCAAACAGAAATTATTGACTAAAACTTTATCAATATGACTTGCAATACCTCTTCTACGCCATGTGAAAAGAAAGCCAAGAGGCTTTAGTTCTGATAAGGAAGCTTGCAAAATGAATTTCTAAAATTCTCTTATATAATGATAAGGAATTGAACGACCTCCTTTTTTATCCATAGGAGATAGAGCATTGTTGAAATCACCCAAAAGAATCCATGCATTGTTTACTAGTCCAGAATCATTAATGAGCAATTGCCATAAGTCCATTCTTTCATTGAAAATATTGCTTGCATAAATCAAAGAAAACATCATTGAGAATCCTCCTTTATTTATAGCAGAAACAGTAATATGTTGAAATGAAGATGCTAAAGACATAATATCCCAAACAATTGAGTCCCAAACCATAAGTATTCTACCATTAACTGAATCTGAATTATTTGTCAAGTATTTCTATGAACTAGGAAGTAAAGCTAAGAAAAGTTTCAGATTATTTACAGACAACTTATTTTCAACTAAACCAACAATAGTTGGCTTAGCTTGATTAAGGAGTTTGATCACTTCTTTCATACGAGAAAGAGTGTTCATCCCCCTTACATTCCATGATAAAATTGTCATTTAATGGTAGTTGAACTCCTTGTACATCTTTTAGCAGGAGTATTTTGAGGCATTGAACTTGAAGTAGAGGATTTAGTGCTTTGCATATAATTTTTGTTCTTATCTATAAGATTAGAAACATCAACCTGGTTTCCTTTATCAGGTTCTTTAGGATGAGCACTTTTCTCCATTACATCAGCCACATTGTTTAACACATCAGGGATTAAGTCTTCAGGCAAATTAGAATTAAGAAAATCTAAATTATCACCTTGATTTTCAGTAGATTCATTAGTTTTTTCTTGTTCTGATAGAGGATTAATTTCATTTACAGCTGAAATTTCTTCTTCTATATCATTCTGTTTCCAAGAGGGATCAAGAGTGGCTTCATGTTCCTCATCATCATGCCCAAATAGTTTACATTTCAGGCACTTTTTTGGAACAAATTCATATTCAACAGTAACTTCTATTTTTTGTCTAGTGTGTAATGATATAGGAACACTAGTTTTCATTTCAGTTAAAGTATTAACTGATATTAGAACCCTAGCATATTTTGTAAACTTCCTTTCAGCAGTATTTGAATCAATAAGAACTGGTTTAGAAATATAACTAGCAACTCTTTGAATAGCATTTTTTGTCCATAATTCCATTGGAAGACCATATAATCTTACCCAGATCTGAATAACATCACTCTGTTTTGATGCAAAATCATATCCAGGATGCCATTCATCAACAAGGAGCAATCGTCCAAAGTATGAATAGGTGGATCCTTCCAATACTCGAGAAAAATCTTCAATGGCTTCAAATTGAACTGCAAAATCATATTGAGGAGTAATATGCACGTTGAAATCATTCAGAGGCCTCCAAACTTTTTGGATATAATCCTTAAGTTTCATGATAGAGAGCTTGAAGTTAATCGGCACTAAAGCAATGGTATGGATCCATACTTTGTCAGATTCATTGAAGACTTGCTCAGGAATAAAAACAGATTCAGATCTAGGATCTATATACTCCAGATTTCGATCTATGGATCCTGAAACATTTGTATTCGATTGTAACAGAACTGTATGATTTGATTGATTAATATGTGGATCTATAAATGTAGATTGAATAGGATTTGTTTTTGAGGATTGAAGATCAGATCGAGATTGAGGAAATCGTTTTGCATTGTCTGCCATTAAAGTAGAAAGGCCGAAAAAACTTTTTTTCACATATTAACATTAAATATAAATTTGATATTTATATATATATATTTATATTTATATATATATATACTTATATATCCATACATATATGTAATATAAGAAGGAAAAGATACTGAAATAAAGTTAAACTATCATCATCAAAATCAAAAATTTTATCCACAAATACGCAGATTATTGCCCCTAAAATAGCTAATTATACTCATAAATAACCACAAATTTAACCTGACCTTTGGCAAAAAATTACCAAATCTCATATCTCTAAAATACTTGTTACATGAAGTGGTCATCCATTCCAAACAGAAATAAACTATCTTAATGATTAATTTATCAGAGGTCACTGAAGTAGTATGAAAAAATCTATAGTTCCTTTCCAACCAAATGAACCAACTAATGATAATAACTAAGGAATCTATTACATATCTCTGATTTGATTTATAAGCAAGTCTATACTGATTCCAGTATTTCTCACAATTACTGAACGTATTCACCCTAATCGTAACAAAAATCCTTAAAACCATATTTAAAATATAATTGGTAGAATTACAAGCAAAGAATAAATGATCAACATCTTCCTCAAAATGACTACAGAAACAACATTTTACATCAAACGAAACATTCTTCTTCTTTAAAAGCTCCACTGTGTTAAGCTTCTTATGGACAATCAGCCACATAAGAAACTTAGCTTTAGGAGGCGAATTTGAAGTCCAAATAAACATAAAAGGGAGCAAAGAAATACCTAAAAAATTAATAAGCTTGTACATTGAATTAGCAGAGTAAACTAAACTCTTATCCAAACCCCAACTAATGGTATCCCTATACTCATCCAGGTGATATAAGGTTAATTATGCTTTTAATAAGGACAATTGTCTTAACATTCTCCCCTCTAAAATATTGACGAATGAAAACTCCCATGGAGGGTCTAAGTTCCTTCTATAGACATCAGCAATTAAAGAGTTCTTGAAATCACAAATATTAAAAAGTTCAATAAATTCAATTTTAAGTGGTACACTAGATAACTAAGCATCATGCCAAAAAAAGGTAGAATTACCAGAATGAACTGTTATCTTATAACCTAACTTGAAAAGGTCAAAACAATATAAAACTGACTTCTAGAAATAAGATAATCTATTAAACCAACTAAAACCCGACCCAATAAAAAATTCTCCCCTTGAATAATAGAATTTTGATATTATATTCTTCCAAGTAGCCACTATATCAGGACATCTAAATTTCCATAACCATTTAGTTAATAAAGAGGAATTAAAATTAAATAGGTTAATAATCCCTAAACCCCCGTCTCTGTTGGACTTGCAACACACTTCCCAATTAACTAAACATTTGTAACCACTAAAATCAAGACCACCATTCCAAAGAAAATTTCTTCTAATTATATCAATTTTCTTAATAACCCAATGAGGAAAACGATGAACTGTCATCCAATAAGTAGGGATAGCTGATAAAACCGAATTAACTAAAACTAATCTACCTGCTCTAGAAAGAAATCTATTATTCCAACTCGATAACCTATTATTGATCTTATCTATTATGACTAACCAATCCTCCTTTTTATGCTTTGAAGGTCTAATCTTAAAACCCAAATAATTAAACAGAAATTTCATGGTAGAACAGTTTAAGGTGCTAGCAACTAAGGACTCGACATTACCACTATCATTAATAACCATGACCGCACTCTTATCGAAGTTTATTCTAAGGCCAGACAACATCTCAAAGCAATATAAAATAAACTTAAGGGCAATAACATGCTTAGGTAAATTTAAGGAAAGTAATAATGTATCATCTGCAAATTGGAGTATAGAAAGTTCATTATGAAACTCCTCATTGCCCACACTACCTAAGGCACCTAAAATCCAAGCCCTCTTAATAATTCTTGAGAAAACATCAACCGCTAAATTAAACAAAAATGGCGAAAGAGGATCACCTTGTCTGAGGCCTCTCTTGGACTGAATCTTCTTACCAACTACACCATTAACAACAATACTTGAACAACCATACCTAAGCAAAAGCATTACCCTAAGCCACTTTTATCGTGTAAAGGTCTAGACCAAGATAAAATATCATTTAAATCATTTTGACCTTTATTAAATTTTGCAAACTTAATTGTACATTTTTCAAATTTGATTCCAAAGTCGCGATTGAAATTTTCAAAAGAAGTCTTGCAATCTTTTAAACTAATTTTCTTATTTAACTCAGAATTCTCCCTTTTAAAAGTACTATTCTCATTTTCGAGACGACAAATTTGAGATCCTGAATTAACTAAAGAAGAGTGTAATTTTTCAAAATTTTCATTCGAATCAGACGTTTCATTTTGCAAAGTATTATTATTAACCTTTAAAAACTCATATTCTTTAGATAATTCTAAATTCTTTTCAGTTAAAGCTCCATTCTCTATTTTAAGAGACGAAATTAAAGAATTAGAATTATTTAAAGAATCTTCTAATGATTCATTTCTATTTTTCAAGAGATCAATTTCCTTTAAAAGAACATTATTTTTATCTTCTAGTTGCTCATTTTCTTTTTGAAGGAAATCTTTTTGAAAAACAAGCTCTTCTAAGGTATTTTCAAAACATTTGGCTTGTTTGACTAAAAAATTGTTTTCTTCTTTTAATTTGGAATTTTCTTACTCACAATTTTTAGACTTGGCTAAAATAATTGCATTAATTTTACCCAAACTTTTAAAATCTTTTAATAATTTTTCGTGGTCTAATAAAAGATCTTTATATAATGAATCCTCACATACCGATTGTGATCTCACTTTAGCCATTAAACATTTGCTCTCTTGCTCCGTCGCTTCTACTTTGTTATTCTTCCACTTTCTAATGCCTTTACTAGATTTCTTTATTGCCATTTATTCTAGGATGTTGTTACGATCTCTAGAATACCAAGCTCTGATACCAATTGAAAGAGGCTATGCAGCGGTATACGATCGTGTAGTATGGAGAATAGGATATAATATCTATATAGCAGAGTAGAAAGCAGTAAATCACACAGTCGATTTATACTGGTTCGGACCACTGTCCTACGGCCAGTCCCAGACTCACTTCTGGTATTTCACTAACACTAAAACCCTCACTTCACCCGGAGGAATAGGTTCACAATTACCTGAACCACTGAACGGGATTTCTTGCCTCAACCACTGAAGAGGACTTCACAATTACAAAGGTTTTTGACTTTTGAATGTGTTCCAAACAACACTGAGTAGTCACAATATAGTACAACACTCCTATAGCCCTCACAAATGGTATTTTAGTGGATGTGCAAAGGGTAGGATTAATAGTAGATTGATTATAAAGGATGTGAATGAAAATAATCGATCTTTTTAATAGAATTTGAGAGAATGATAGTTGTAGAGCAATTTTAAAGCAAAATCAATAGATTTGATCAAAGTAGTTGTTGTGAAATCAATGGAGATGTTTGGGGCTTATATAATGATGAAGGGATGTCATTAGAATAGTCACAACCCTTCTGAAAGATCAAAAAACTGAAAAGATTTGGTGAAAAACGAAGTGTCTTTTCATAAAATATACCTGTTATTTACAGCACTTAAGACAACACTGAACAGTAGTGTTTGGCCCAAAAAGCTATCATATGTCTATTCAAAATACAACTGTTATACCCTTTCATAGCGTTTCGGAATATAGCCGTTATAACCTTTAATAGCGTTTCTGTACAAAATGCTACGGTTTTCTGCTGGGAATTTTGTTGCAAAAACAGCCTTCTATATTCATCATTTTTTGACTTTTTTAATCGTTTTTCTTGCAATAAAAAATTCCAAAAAAATATGAAAAATGCTTTATGATATATTAGATGTTATGTAGAAATTTTAGGTGATTTGAAGTTAATTTGTGGGGCTTTAACAATTCTAGACTATAATGACTTTATGTACACTCAACTTATGATATGCATTCTTTTGAAGCTCTTGAGTCTGTTTCTTCTTGTCTTCTTCCATCATTAGAGTCCAAATAGATTTTCAATCACCATAATAGATATTCAAATGCTTGAACACTACATAATTAATTAGCATCTTTCATGTATACGCTTTTATCATCTTTTGTACTGTGTATCTTCATGTTGAACTTATTTTCTTTTCGCTTTTTGATACCCATGTACCTGCAAGTTATCTTAGAAGTTCTTTGATATAATTGTATAGTTGTTGCCATCAAAATACAACAATATAGTTTCCAACAGACACCCTATAGGGGGGTCAACACCTATGTCGACTCCCCTATAGGGGGGTCGACTCCTATGTCGACTCCCCTTGGGGGGGTCGACACTTGTTGAGCGCGAATTTTCCCGCACACTTCCGTTTGCTTGATTTCGAATTTTTGATCTGTTTTGAACTTTTTGTACTTATAATATTCATATATAATCTTCCTAGTGCGTATACAAACTTCTGTGGCTTATAACTCCTTCATGCGGTGTCCGATTTACGCAAACTTGGACTCTATCTCAAGAAGAATTCCGAGATGAACGCAATGGCGTAACCCGCTTCCATTAATTCCTACTTTTAAAATTAATTATTCTTTAATTCGTCACTTAATATTCATAGGAAATACGGGGTGTTACACCAGCCCTCGTAGAATTCAGGGCTTGCATTGCACCCTGGTGCTTATTGTTGAAATTCCCAACCGAAGCTGGAGTGGGAGAAATGAGAGGTGATCAAGCCACCGAACGAGCCTGCTACATGGACGAACTGAAGATGTTGCTGAAGGGATTGAGCATCAAAGCTAAAGGCACATCCCTCCCTACGAAGGAGGGTTCGACATAGCAATTAAAGGAACCAGCCCCAAGGGAGTCGCCCAGAGAACTGCCCAAGGACATAGATCCCTGAGAGGATGAAGAGCCTGGGACAGAAAGGCGACCCCCAATGAAACGACTGTAGACATCTCCATTAATGATGTTGATCCGACAAAGGTTTTATAGATTGGATCCTAGCTGGATCCGTTCCGAGCAAAGGAATTGACTGACTTTTAAAAGGAAAATTTAGATGTGTTTTCCTGGACCTATGCTAATATGTGTGGGATATCTCCCTCCATTGTGAGTCACTCGTTGAGTATTAATCCAAAGCATCCACCCGTTAAGCAGAAGAGACGTATATTAGTCCTGGAGAGGTCAGCAGCCCTAAAGAAAGAAGTGGAGAAGTTGAAGGATAATGGGTTCATTAGAGATTCAACATATACCGACTGGATATCGAATCCTGTTTTGGTCAAGAAATTAAATGGGAAATGGCAAACGTGCATTGGTTTTTAGGATTTAACCAAAGCTTGTCATAAAGATAGTTTCCCACTTCCTAAGATTGACCAGCTGGTGGATTCAACAGCCAGACACGAACTTCTTTCCTTCATGGATGCATACTCAGATAATAAACAGATCCCCATGCATGTGTCGGATCAAGAGCACACGAGTTTTATAATAAACTTGGGATTATACTACTGTATGGTGATGTCGTTCGGACTAAAGAATTCCGGAGCCACGTATAAGCGCCTGGTGAACCAAATGTTCAATAATCAGATTGGAAAAAGTATGGAAGTTTACGTTGATGACATGCTCGTGAAGTCCAGGTAATCCTCTAGTGATACACAAGATCTGGCAGAGTTGTTTGACATCCTACGGAGGTGCGAAATGAAGTTGAACCCCTTAAAGTGCTCATTTGGGGTTGCATCAGGGAAATTCCTTGGCTTCATTGTAAGTTCTTGAGGGACTGAGATTAATCCTAGCCAGATAGTAGCAATCAGGAATGTAAAAGAGCCACGGATGATTAGGGACGTTCAAAGCCTGACAAGGAAGGTTGCTGCATTAAGCAGATTCATTTCCAAAGCCACGGAAAAGTGTGTCCCATTCTTTTATTTAATCAAATGGGGGAAACGTAATTTCGAATGGACTCCTGACTATGTAGAGGCCTTCCAAAATCTATTGGACTTATTGGAGAAATCCTCGATATTGTCAAAACCGGTGGATCATGAAGATCTATTCATCTATCTGCAGTGTCATCTCATGCTGTCAGCATAGCCTTGGTGCGTGAATAAGACAAAGTCCAGAGGCCAATATACTATGTAAGTAAGAAGTTAGCAGCTGCGGAACACAATTATCCATGAATAGAAAAGCTTGCTTGTAGCCTCTTGATTGCCTCCCGAAAGCTCCGTCATTATTTCCAAGCTCATCCGATAGTCATATACACTGATCAACCTCTAAGACAAGTATTACAAAGACCAGAAGCATCGAAGCGATTACTTAAGTGGAATATCGAGTTGAGCCAATTTGATTTGAATTTTCAGCTAAGGAGGTCAATAAGGGGACAGGCCCTAGCTAACTTCATAGCGGAATTCACGATTCCTGAAGAAGAAACAGTGGATGACAAAGTTGTTGCTTCAAAGCATAAATTAGAACTTAGTCTGTGGAAATTATATAAAGACGGGGCTAAGAATGATTGAAGATCCGACGCCTGAGTTGTTTTAACCACTCCTGAAGGACGATCCATTTAATACGCCCTGCGATTGGAGTTTTCTACCACCAATAATGATTCCCAGTACTAGGCCTTGATTTCACGCTGAAACTCGCTAAGGAATTAGGAATAAGAACATTGGACATATTCTACGACTCCAAGATAGTATTTTTCTAGGTTCGAAAGGAATTTGTGACCAGGGGACCTCGACTTGTCATTTATCTTGAAAAGGTAGAAGAGTTGCTGTGCAATCTGGAGCATTACAGTATAAAACACATCCCGAGAGCGGAAACCTAGAAGGCAAATCGACTAGCTAAGCTGGCAAGTTCTGACAACCCTGAGGAAACCTAAGTGGTTCCGATAGAAATATTGGAATCACCAAGCTTTGACCAAATGGAAATCGAATAAGCCCTAGAAGCTAAGCCAGAAAGGGAGTCATGGATGACGCCGATTAACAACTTCCTTATGAGCGGAATTCTCCCATCAAAGAAGAGTGAGAGATGAGCTGTAATACGTAAACCAGCAAGATACGTTTTACAGGACGACATCCTTTATCGCCAAGGATTTTCCATGCCTTTGCTATGGTGTATAGTACACGACGATGTCAAGCATGTACTGAAAGAAGTACACAAAGGAGAGTATGGGGACCATACCAGAGGTCAAAATTTGGCAAAGAAAGTACTGCGATATGGTTATTTTTGGCCTACCGTGAATAAAGATGCAGCTGATCACTCATGACGCTGCGACAAAATGCCAGAGATTTACTAGATCCCAAGAGAACCTCCAAAAATCTCAAATCTATGGTCAGTCCATGGACATTCACAATGCGGGGATTAGACATCATTGGGACCTTGCTGATTGCTAAAGGAGGAGCTAAATATGCAATCGTGGTTGTGGATTATTTCACGAAATGTGTGGAGGCCGAGCCCTTGACCACGATCACGGCAAGAAAAGTGATAAGCTTTGTGGTCACGGATATTATTTATCGATTTGGGATACTGAAAACCATTATAACTGATAATGGAACCTAATTCGACAGCGCGGAATTTAGAAACTTCTATCAGAAGTATAAAATTGATAAAGGGTATACCGCCGTAGCTCACCCACAGTCGAATGGACAGGGTAAAGCAATAAACAAAGTTATCAAGTCAATTCTTAAAAAGCGGTTGGAACGAGAAAAATCCATGTGGGTTAACGAATTGCCGCTAGCTTTGTGGGCCTATCGAACAACCTTCAAGATGACTACTGGTCATACTCCTTTTTCACTCTCCTTCAGGCCAGAAGCGGTAATTCCAGTGGAGCTTAAAGTCCCCTATCAGAGGGTGACGTATTTTGACCCAGTGACGAATAACGCACTCCTCCTTGAGTCCCTGGACATGGTTGAAGAGAAGAGGGACGAAGCGGACTTGTGTGCTTCAAGGCATCGACGCCAAGTGGAATGCTAGTATGACAGAAAGGTTCGCTTTAGGACTTTCGAACATGGAGATCTAGTACTGAAGTGAGTCTTTCCACCTCCCGTTCATCTAGGCCCAAAGTGGGAAGGATCATTCACCATCCGATGGAAACTTGACATAGGAGCTTTCAAGCTAGCGGCCGTGGATGGTAAAGAAATTCCTAGAGCTTGGAACGCCCAACATTTGCGGCGATACTTGACTTGAAATTGTACTATTTTCTTTTGTTTTATAGGCCATGTAAAAAGGCACGACTTTCCTAGAAAAGTCTAGTTAATACAAACAAATGATTATGAAGTCGACATAAGTCATGACTTGGCCGAACCACTATAAAATATTGTATGTGATTTACTTTACCTGTTCGAATCTTGTTTTGTATTTTTTTCTGTGACTGACATAACATAAGTCGAAAACAACAGACATTTAAATTGATACAGAAGAAAATGAAATGACCATTTGCTTAATGACATAAAAAGGGACGGGGAACCAATGTCCCAAACGCTAACTCTCACGAGTTGAGAGAGAGTATAAAGGACGGGAAGACAACGAGCTCGAGGCGTGACGGTGCACCATGGCAAAAGACTGCCTTGAATCTACTCTAACCTGACCGTACAATAGGAGAGTGTAAAGGTACAAAGAATGTGTACCAATGAAAAATAATTTTAACCCCGCCAAAAGACCTGGGGGCAATCATTTATTTTATTTATTTAAGCAACAATTTCTCTGTGAACAATATTTTCTCTATCTATGCATTTGCAGGGTAGAACAATTGTGACTTGAATCATTACTAATGTTTGTTAATTTCTCGACACTAACAGATATGAATGATGAACTTGCAAGCATTTGACATAGTGGGAAACGGACTACTTTATTTACACAGATGCAGGTTTATACAAAAGAACTAAACAAAGGCGAGGGCCGCACTCGCTACAACAACAAGCAGATCGAGGAATATGCAAAATGAAAAATAGAACCACCTCTCATTTGGAATTTGGAGTGGACTTCGCTATTTTGGCAGATTTAAGTTTTTCTTTCTTGTCTTTTTCAGCCTCGATCTGGATTTATTTCTGCTTCTTCTTCCCTAGAACTAGAGTGCTGGGATTAGTATAAGATTTTTTAGCAAGCTGTTCAGTGATTGATCTAGTTGAAAATTTAACAACTAACCTTGACCCAGGAGGTACTGTCGCAAGAGGCTTAAAACTTTCAGGATCTATTTCCTCGACTTTCAGTTGCATATGCTTATCTTGCTTTGCCTTCATCTTCGCTAAAGTCATGTCATCGACATTCTCTGAGTCTCCCGTTATAGTAACATCATCATCTTCCTGATGCGACCATCGCCACCGTCGTCTTTTAGGGCGTCTATTACATCTTCTTCCGGGGGGTTGTCAGTGGTAGTTGGTTTAGGAGCCTTCTCGGCAACCTTGTCCTTATCCTTGACCTTTTCCACAGGTTTTGAGCTAGTAACTTTAGCATGCTTCTCTTGGGTCTCTTCAGTAGACCTCGTATCAGTGGTTTCCCTCTACTGCTCATCGGCCTTTGCAACTGGCTGTGCACCTACAGAATGAGAGTTAACTTGTATTAGCTCAGGAGAAATAATAGGGTCTTTGATGGATTGTCCAATAATATGGCGAAAGGTTGAAATATCTCTAACAAATTGGGGTGAAAAGGTAGTGATACCTTTGGATGATTTCTCGATTGCGGTAGCTAGGGTCTCTGGTATTGCTTCAGAAACGGGGGATAAAAAAGTTGTCTTAGGGATTCCTGGATTCTCTGGATCATATCCCTTTGTTCTGGTATCCTCAGGGGCAGCAGAAGAAGAATCAGTTTCGAGGACTTTTTTTCCTTAGCTTGACGTATCTCTTCTTCCATATCTGCAGCAATGAGTCTGCGTCCTTCAGTCAAGCGCACTGGTTCTTCATCCCTCAGAAATTTCTCCATAAGTTTGTTTTCATCGATGGAGTCCACCTATAGCTCTTTCTTCTCCCATTCGATGATTTGGTCCCACACATAAACCAGAGTTGTCGGGTAATCCTCGATCCAAGAAATGTCCCGACGAAGGATCACTTGAGCAAAGAACTCTATCATCAGCTTACCATAGCCATCCAATTCCATCTGCGAAACGGGAAGTTTCTCTTAAACCTCATCGGCAGATTTAATGGCAATGCTTGTGTTCCCCTCTGCTAAGACTACCCTGGATTCAGCCGCCAGTAGTTGGCTTCCAGTTCGGCATTTCGCTTTGCCAAACCATTTTTTTCTTATCCAACTTAGCCTTCCCCCGTTCAAGGTTAGTGCAAGCCAATTGTACTATGACACTTTCTGATTTAGCATCTTCGGCTTGGTTCTTCAGATCTAAGCGCCCTTGGCTATGGGATTCTAAGCAAGTGTGATAATGCCTTTGTAGTTCCTCATGCTGTTTTTTGTAGTTGTCGGCATCCCGTAGTACGAAAGCAAGCTGAGCTTGTGCCGCTTCCAAGTCTTTCTCTGAATTTTTCAGGATGCTTTCGTCATAATCAGCCATTTCCTTCATGTGGTCAATGTCAGTGATTAAATTGTGAATAATCTTAGAAAGGTTGCGCGAATAACTATACATTTCCGTGTATTGCTTGTCTACTAAGTCTATCTTTGCTTTAGCATCATCCGCCCACTTCGAAGGAACATGCTCTAGTGCGGGAACAAAATGCAGGTGATCAAAATAATGATCTGGAAATTGTTTCTTCAAATATGCCAGTTTCGCTTTAGCTTCAGAATCAAGTGGCACCGGTTTAGATATGGACAACTTGACCTTTTTTCGCTTGGCAGGTACAATGGATATGTCATCCCTACTCGACTTTTTTTCGATTTGTTTATGCTTATCCTGGGAATCAACATGCATTGACGGCGGCTTCTCTTGGGGATGCTTGTCTTTAGGAGGAACTGCATCTTTAGGGTGTAGTTTGTCCCCCTCGCACGATCTTGATTGCTTTTATACTAGTCCGGGTTTGACTGACGAGGAGAACGAGAGCGTGAAGAATGAGGACAATCGGGATCATGATGCCTCCTGTAATGCCTGCCATGGCTCTCGCGGCGATCATGTTTAGTGTCGGGATCAAATCTAGGCACATTGGTGCGGACTTTCCTAACATCACATCCGGGACGTGTCATAGTTCCTGCAAAGTAAGGTATGTAAAGTTCAGAACTAATGTTTATGTGTAGCACAGGTACTGTGACATGTAGTGTTGGTGTGTTGTGCATATCCTAAGTGATAGACCTCCCCCAACCAACCAGATCCCGAAGTTAGGCCGACATGTGCAGTTTCTTTAGTCTTTACACGGGTAGCTTCCTCTGAGGAAGTAAAAATAAGAGGGTTCATTCCAAAATCTTCTAAAGTGTAAAGGGTCTAGGGCAAGGGGAGATTGCCCAAACCCCGAAATGTAGAATCATCTATAGTGAGGGCATCTCCTTGAGAAGCATCTAACGACAACTCTTTTGGAGAGATCGACTTTTCACGAGTGGCAGCATCCTCGGGAGTAATGTATTTATTTATATATTTTTCTGCTATATTTGCTAATATATCATCTTGAGTCATAGAGGGAGAAGGAGGACCCCTAAGGGGCACTATTTGATCTTTTGAACTTTCTCCCCGCTCGAGTGGACTATCAATTGGCCCCTCAACTGGGGGTATGTACATATAAGGACCTTCACCGTGACCTATGCTTCGAGATATAACAACTAGACGATGCCGAATGGAGATATTCATCTATTGTGCAATCCTTGATGGTCAAGAATTTTTGGTCGCCATTGAGTAACTGATTCAAGCGATCAAATTGCACTGCATGCTTCTCTTGTGGTGGGTTAGGAACTGTAAGTGAAAATAAGCAATGCTTAATGTATTTACAATAAAGGCTAGAACTAGAGCATAAAAACTGAGGTCCTTACTTGACTTAAGCAATCTTCTGGCATACCCAGGCTGACATAAAACCATTCACATTTCAGGTCCCCGGCTTTGCTACTAAAAGGAACAGTGATGATTTTCCTTTTTGGCACCGATTCAAAGTATACAAAGGATAGGGTATCATTAGTCCGATGCTTGAAATTGTAGAAGAAATGAACATCCTCAAAAGTTATCTCTACACCTAGAATTTCTCTATAAGCTATATACAGAGTATACAAATAAGCGTAAGAGTTGGGATGAAGCTGCATGGGAGCAATCCGCAATTGTCTCAGAAAATCGACGACGAATGGCGGAAATGGGGGTATTGCCCCAACGAGGCATATTAACTTGGTGATAGCCATATACCCTTCTGGTGGATCATTAGGACGATCTGTTTTCGAAGGCAACTCAGTGTCTCTTCGAAGAATCCCATGCTTTAGGCATATCTGTGCAAGCCTATCATTCTTAATTGTTGATTCGACTGAATCCTTAGGCCGTTTCAAGATAATGACATTCCCAAACTCATCTAGGGCCAAGACTATCTCCTACCCCTCCTTCTTCCTCGCCTAGAGAGACATCACCCTTGGATGACATATCACTTTCGTGACTGCCCATGTCTGGCCTGTACTATTCCAACCCGAATCTGAAAGGGAAGATACATCTTCAATAGGTGGATTCTCAGATGACCCGACAGCTTCTCTTCTTTCTGCCAATCTAGACGAATGTCTCTTAGCCATGTTTGTTGTACTATCGAAGAAACAATAGCAGAAATTAGAGTGAAGTTGCCCATGTCCCCTTGTGCATGTGTTGAAGCTAAAAGTGTGTAAGTGTACATGTAATGATGCAATTAGAATGTAAAAGATCAACACAAAAGAAAGCAGTGGGAAAAATTATCTCAATTATGTGTTCATGATAGTCTGGAAGTTCAGTCACGATCGTAAGGCTTTATCCTAACTGTCTGTAAAGTTGCAAGCCATAGTCATTGTTTAATTAAGTTAGTTGAACCATTCTTGCACATCACATTGAATCATTTTGGATCGGTTCTGGTATATATGTCATACACGGATCGGTACAGTCTTCTTTTTTGTGTTAGTATCGGATCGATTCGGATGTCCAAATTACAAGCAAACAGATTTGAATGCTTCACGTAAGCAGATCAGTTCGGAGCATAAGAAAATAAGGGATCAGATCGGATGGGATTAAAGGAAATTTACTTTAGTCAGATCAGTTGATACCGAATCGAACCGAACCACACCAACACCCCAAGATTTGTCCATTTAACTCAACTTTCTTCCACAACCACCATCATTTTTTCCAACCCGAACCAATACCACATGGCTAAATTCAAGAAGTCCCAGAGCTTCCACCCTACTATGAGCTGATCCCATCCTTCTCTTCTCCTCCGCTTTTCCAGTAACACCAGACACATTCCCCTTTTAAAAAAATTCATCCACTACAGAGCATTCATGGTACAACCCTTCCAACGTCGAATCAAACTTGCCCCCACAACCGCCTCGAGGTGGCGATGATGCCACCAACGGCGATGGCGGTGGGACAGGAGATGCGACGCCAAAGTCGACACGACAGCGAATGAGTTTACTTAAATTGCTTCTAAGTTGAGATTCGAATTAACTAAAATTGGAAAAATCAAAGATCTAAACCCACATATGAATTCGATTTAAAGGACGGAAGGATTTTTAGAGATATTTAGGAATTAGGGTTTCACTTGTGATTTTAGGGAAGACGAGAATGAAAAGGAGAACTAAAATATTTTTAGGGGGTGGATTTATATACGTGAAGAAGGGCTCTTCGTGTACCAACCGATGCGAGCATTTAATCCGATCCGAGACAAAAAAACAAGCCCAAGGCCTCTCAGCCCACTGGCGCAGCAATGTTTGAAGTATGGGCTGGATCGGACAGGCTTGAACCGAACTGAAGCGTGATCATTTATTTCATCACAAGACATAAAATAAGCTTAGAGCGGAATAAAATACTTATAAACTTACGATGCAGGAGTTTACCTGGAGAGATTAATTGAACACTACGAAGATTCTCGATGTCAACTAAAGTAACAAGGATGATTTGAACGTACAGCATTATATTTATAAGCATCAGAGGATGCGACTTTACAAAATGACATCATTTAATAGACAAATGGAAGAAACTATTCAGTGACTTTGATTCAGGAACAAATAGGCAAACCATTTTGAAGCACATTTCATCTACGATAAAAGTGTACGTCGAGGGGGCAAAATGCTAGCCCACTTTGTGATCGAGCTACACAAAGTTAAGGGAGTTACTCATCGAACAAGTGTGAGCAAAGAGTATGTAGAAGGAAACTGGATCGGTTTGGGTACCCCCTCACTGGGCTCTTCCCCTTCGAAGTGAGCAGTTCAAGAAATGAAGAACGGAGGACACGTCCGGATCGGATCGGTGCCTTCCGATCTGAACCCCCATCGCCTCTCCGATCCAAACCATGGCGCTGTATATGGAATGCACAAGCTCCTCCAAATGCGGAGCGGTTAGGAGCCCATTTTCCCATGATCACCCACGTTCATCATGTGTTGTCATCATTATAAGATTTCCGACCCCGATTTTCAAGGGTTGAAAGCCACGTGTATCCGAACCGGAGCCATTCCAGAGAGATTTCCCACCTATAAATACACCACCAAGCGTCACTGGAAGAGATTTTTGGCAAATTTTTGTATCAAACACTTTCTATATCCGAATTTCATCATTTAATCAGAATAGTATCAATCTTCGAAGAATATTTCAGTGAGTTATGAGCGAAATTATCCATTGTAAAAGTGAGATTAAGCGAAAACAATCATTGTATTTGTATTCCAATCATTGATCAAAGAGATATAAAGTGGATGTAGGCCCTTTAACGCCGAACCACTATAAATCGTGTGTTTCTCCTTGTTTTTATTTTCATTTCACTTAGAATTATCAATAGTTCGGGTTCTAGAACCATTTTTGGATCTAACAATTTCATTCAATGCATATATGATTTATACAACGTATGTATAATTTATACATCACTTATATAATTTATACAACGCTTATCCATTCCAATTTGAATTTAGAAATCTCACATTAGGTTCCACTCCTTCTAATTTGATGGTTAGCTTTAAAATTCCTCCTGTCACTTCTAGAATGTTGTGTACGATGTCACGGTCCCAATGCTTCCTGTTTCATCGGATTTCGACATCGTATCAAAAAGATATGATTTTTACAATGCTAATGATAATTCAAAATTAATTAGCAAAGTAATTAATTAAAAAAATTAAACCTCCTTCCTTAAACACTATAGGCCGCGAATTTTATTGATGCTTCATAACTAGGTTTGCAAATATCTTTCAAACCCTGAAGCTTGGCAAAGATCATATTACTCCATGTTGTAGAGCTTAGAGAGAGCTTCCCAACGATACCAGTCCCACTCCATATGATCGCCTGAGGAAGGCAGAATTCGCCTCGCGACGGCGACTGTTTGAGGCAGCAGTTTGAACCAAATACGCAACGATGGAACCCCAGACTACTTTGGATTTGAAGATGGGGAGATTATCTACAAAATCCCTTCAGGAATTTCGTGAATCCATTGAGTGGTTTGAAAATTATGGAGGAGGGAGGATCTGAGCAATATCGTCGTTCATTTTCTAACGGGGGCGGGTTTAAACGATAATGATTTAGGGTTTTACGGAAATTCAGGGATTTGCTACTATATATACTATTTTATTATTTTATTCATTTAATTCCCAAAAATAGTGTTTTCTTATCCGAACTCAAAATCAAACCCAACGACTGTCACCCCTAGCTAAATACCCCCATTCCGGACACAATGAATATGTTCCGTAAGCCCATTCAACTGTTTCTACCAGATTTTCTTTTAATTAAGATATATAACATTCAATATTGAATTTGAACATACATTTTAATTTACCAGGGCCACATATTTATTCCAAAAAATCCTTGAAAAATAAATCTAGCTATGTTTGGACGATACGGTCCTAACAAAATTAATTTCGTCGAATCTGAAGACCATTTGAAAAGTGGCCTTTTTCTGGTCGATTCATTTCAATAGAAATTACCAAACGCGTTTTAATTTACCATGCTCACATATCAATTCCAAAAATTATGGAAACTTAAACCTAGCAATAATTTGACATTCTAGATCCAACAAAAGTGGTTTTGTCGAAAACGGAGGTCGTTTGCAAAATGACTATTTTTAAGGTTTATATTCTAATTTAAAAATCGAATTTTTAAATTCTTGCACAATTTCCGTTAAAATTTCCTTAAAATAAATTTTTAAATTGGTTCTGATTTTCCGGGTTGTTACAATCTCCCCTACTTAAAACTTTTCATCCCCAAAAAGGAAACAATAGTAAAGTAGGAAACAAAATGGAAATAGAAAATAATGTAAATGTACCTTGCACTAGAGATAATCAGAGATGTCCACTCTGCACTTAGGATAAGCATGTTTAATGCTATCTTCTGTTTCCCATGTAGAATCTCTAGGATCTTCGCTCCATTGCACTTTGACTAAATGTAT
This sequence comes from Allium sativum, assembly GCA_030737875.1. Classification (NCBI taxonomy): domain Eukaryota; kingdom Viridiplantae; phylum Streptophyta; class Magnoliopsida; order Asparagales; family Amaryllidaceae; genus Allium; species Allium sativum. The sequence goes on from CM060924.1 coordinate 684,911,550, forward strand.
CTTCCTTTTTCATAAAATCTTTGTTTCTTTGCCAATAATTTTCAATGGCTCTCTTCTCACTGCTAATTTCGGAGTAATATCCAAATCTAATTGCGTGGCTTCCTCCACAATCAAGTCTGGATCATGTACATGCTTTCGGAGTTGAGAAATATGAAATACATCATGTACTCTGGGTAACCAGTCTGAAAACTGAACCCTGTAAGCAAGAGTTCCAATTCTTTCGAGTGTAGGAAACAGGCCAATATATCTAGGTGCCAATTACCTTGTCTTTCCAAATCGGACAATTCCTCTTATCAAAGAAACTCTCAAATATATGTAATCAACAACAGAAAATGCCAAATCTCTTCTTCTAGAATATGCATAACTCTTTTGTTGGCTTTGAGCTGCTTGTAATTGCTTCTTAATGAAATCGACTTTATCTGAAGCTTCTCGGATCATATCTGGACCCAGTACCAGCTGATTACCAGGTTCTACCCAACATACAGGAGATCTACTTGGCCTACCATACAATGCTTCGAATGGTGACATTTTCAAGCTCGCTTGACAGCTGTTGTTATATGAGAATTCAACCAAAAGTAGGTGATCTTCCCAAGATCCGCCAAAATTAAGAATACAAGCCCGCAAAAAATCTTCTAATGTACGATTTACCCTCTCAGTTTGGCCATTTGTCTGAGGATGATATGCAGTGCTAAGATTCAATTTTGTCCCCAACTCTTCCTGAAATGCTTCCCAGAACTTAGCATCAAAGATCGGGTCTCTATCACTGACAATACTGCGGGGCACTCCATGTAGTCTAACAATTTCTTTAAAATATATTTGCGCCAGACTCTGCGCTGTTCTATTCGACTTCACAGGAATAAAATGTGTGGTGTTCGTGAAACGATCACCCATATGCTATCATTCCCTTTCTTGGTTTTAGGAAAACCATCAATGAAATCCATGGAAATTTGATCCCACTTCCAATCTGGAATCTACAACGGTTGCAACAATCCTGCGAATTTCTGTTGATCACTCTTGACTTGTTGGAAAGCAGAATACCTGCTAACATATATAAAAATGTCCCTTTTCATAGAACTCTAATAGAACGTGCGCTTAAGAACATGATACATTTTACTCACTCCTGGATGGATACTAAGTTTGGATTTGTGACATTCATCCATTACATCCCTTCTGAGCTCAGGAATATTTGGAACGCAAATTCGTCCTTTTAACCTCGGAACTCCCTTGTTACAATCTATAAACTCGAGGGTTAGCCTTCCTGAACTCTCTTACTAATTCTCTGAATAAATTCATCGTCTTTCTGAAGAACATAGATCTTATCAATCAATAAAGGCATAATAATGAGATTAGCGATAATGGCATTCTTTTTACTAAGCGCGTCTGCTACAACATTGGCTTTCCTCGGAGTATACAAAATATCTAGATCGTATGCTGCAAGAAATTCTAACCAACTCTATTGTTTCAAATTCAAGTCCTTCTGGGCGAACAAATACTTCAATGACTTATGATCTGTATATAATTCGAACTTCTCACCCAAAAGATAGTGCCTCCATATTTTCAAAGCAAACACGACGGCTAATAACTCAACAACATGAGTAGCATATCTCTTCTCAAGCGGCTTCAACAGACAGCTAGCATAAACAACCACTTGCCCTCTTTGTATTAATACTACACCGACACCTTCAAGAGAAACATCTTTATAGACTGTCAAATCTTGATTGCCATCGATAATAGTCAGCACTAGAGCAGTAGTCAACCTTAATTCAGCACTTAGAAAGTTGTCTCACAGTCAGTCGTCCAATTAAAACTTGCATGCTTCTTGGTTAGATTCGTTAATGGAATAGATAGCTTTGAAAAATCTTTAATGAATTTTGCAATAACAATTAGCCAATCTTAGAGAATTTCGGACTTCTGTGGGTGTAGTAGGCTGCTTCCAATCTTGAATAGTTGTAATTTTGCTTGGATCCACTAAGATTCCTTTCTTCGATACTACATGACCGAGGAACTTTACTTCTTCTTGCTAGAATATGCATTTAGAAAATTTGGATTTTAATATGTTCTTTCTCAGAATTTCCAAAACTTCTTCCAAATGCTTTGCATGCTTGCTAGTGGACTTAAAGAAGATTAAAATGTCGTCAATGAAAACCAGCACAAATTTATTCGATACATCGCGAAACACTCTGTTCATTAAATCGACAAAGTAAGCAGGAGCACTACATAAGCCGAATGGCATTACTAACCACACATAAAACAAGTCTGGACCTCTGTAAGCTGTTAAAGGAACACATTCTTCGGCAATACACAGTTGACGGAAACCTGTAGTTAGGTCCTGAAACACCCCGCCTCCGTTAAGGTCACTCACAAAGGGAATCCCTTAACTTTGGGGGATCATTATAGGTAAAAGATGCAGATAAATTACAAGACAGAGAAATAAAGCTGCGAAAAATAAAGTCATTTTATAAACAACTTAATTCAGTCGAGCTTTAACAACAATTGTCTCAATCATACTAAAAAGTAAAACATAGAAATTATGTCTTGATTCAAAAACTTCCAAATATAAAAGAAGCATAAAAAACAACGATATTCCCCAATAAAGCGTGAACCGACCATAGCAGTGGAAGAGAGAGTCCAAAGCAATACATCTACTTTCTTCAAGCTAGAAATGATCTGATCTAAGTTGAAGTATACCCTCCCTGCGGACCTAGGGGGGAACGAAAGAAAAGAAGACGAAAGAAAATGGGTCAGACATGAGTCTGGTAAGTCCAGTGACTATTTTGCATGTAAACAAGAAAAGGGTTATGACATGAATAAACTGAATCTAGGACATCACCCTAGAAATAAGATAATAAGGCAGAATATGCTATTGCACCCATTTTACTTCTCTGCACCACCTAACTAGTGTCCCAACTTGTAATCTATACAAAATAATCATATGATAACGTGATCCCAATCCCCGTAATTGTGGTAGCCTTCTGGTGTACATCTATCGTGAGGATTCCACCTCAATCAGCCTAATTGCCATGAACATGTTAGATGTACCCTTACTACCATATCGACCGGCTCCTTACTTGCATTAATGTTCCGTGTGTCTGTGTCAATCGGCCCTCTCTTGCGTGTAGTTACCCTATGCTGGTCCCACCATAAGGTGTATCAATCCTTATGATAGCGACCCGACATGATTCAAGATGCACGATGTATAACTACGGGTACTCAGTTCCTACTTTTTCCCACTCCGGAGTACGTGCACGCCCGTAAACCGTCGGAACCTACACTAATGTACCCTCTGCCACTGATTTGACTACTTATAATCAGCCCAGTAATCGTGCCCCACCCTGCCTATTTCAAGGTACCGTGATACATCTATGTGGGTTACTGCTGAAATGGGTCCCCATTACTAGGGTTTCCTTATTGGTTAAGTTTGTGGGCCTATATTTACAAATATTACCCACCAACCCGATATGTACTTAACCCTCCCACTGATTCAAGCATGTTTATTTAACGGTTAAGTTTGCATGCCTATATGTACTAATATTACCCACCTACATGAGATGTACTTAACGCTCCCATCGATTCAAGCATGTCTATTAAACGGTTAAGTTATATGGGCCTATATTTAGTAATATTACCCACCTACATGAGATGTACTTAATTCTCCCATCGAATCAAGCATGTCTATTAAACGGTTAAGTTTTATGGGCCTATAATTACTAATATTACCCACCAACCCGATACGTACTTAACCCTCCCATTCACCGTGTCATGTTGGTTAAGTGTTCCTTATTTACTTAACCCCTTCCGTTCATCAAGTTATATTGGTTAAGTGTTTTCTTGTTAACTTAACCCCACGTGTTCATAATGTTGTATTGGTTAAGTGTCATCAATCGATTCAAGTTAACTTAACCCCACGTGTTCATCATGTTTTATTGGTTAAGTGTCATTAATCAATTCAAGTTAACTTAACCCACCTACTTGTCATGTTACTTTAGTTAAGTGTTGCCTTCTTGTGTTAACTTAACCTTACCACAAATCAAGTTATATTGGTTAAGTTTTGCCCTCTTGTTTTAACTTTACCTTACCACAAATCATGTAATATTGATTAAGTGTTTCCCTCTTGTTTTAACTTAACCTTACCACAAATCAAGTTATATTGGTTAAGTGTTTCTTATTACTTAACTCTACTCATTCATCATGCTATACTGGTTAAGTGTTTCCTATTAACTTAACCCTAGTCATTCGTCTAGTTATATTGGTTAAGTGTTACCTTAATTAACTTAACCCTACCATTCCTGTATTAGCTTTAATTCATTCATTAAAGCACCAACCACTCACATTAGATCGGTATTGTTGCGGTTACTGGATGTGCCGGGCGGTTCCGGGCAGTTTTACACCGCAACTCAGTCTAACCTCGGGTTCTTTTGGGCTTGATGCACTAACCTCTCACATTAGATATATATTGTTACGGTTGCTGGATGTGCCGGGCGGTTCCGGAAATCTTACACCGTAACTCAGTCTAACCTCGGGTTAGGCACATTTGTCTTTTCTAAATTTTACATATTTACCTTCTATATTTATATGTAAATTATTGTCATTCAAGTCATACCCAATTTACCCTCTAAATCATATTTTCAATTTTAGGTATATAAATTATACCAATTTTATGGCACTAACCATTCATTTATTTATGGGCCAAATTATGCTAGTAATAGTAATTTCTAAGATTTTCCCAACGTTACCCCCGTCACATGTTCGCAAAATTCACATAGAATGTCAGGCTCGTAACTAAGCCTAACTTATATACAAAATGGGAAAGAAGGGAGCATGTACCATTTACACAATGTAACAACCCGTATTTTCAATAACCTGTAATAACATAAATCGAGGCAGAATTTAATTCTAAAATGGGAATCAAGGGAAACGGGCTATGCCATTGTGTTCGTCTCGGAAAAATACGCGAAATAGAGTCCGAGTTTTCGAAAATCGGAGTCCGTATGACCAAGATATGGCCTCGCGAAGTTTCACGAAAATTCCCAAATTAAAGTATACTTAATTAAGTGAAATGGGTTGTGTAGATATATATATATATATATATATATATATATATATATATATTGATATATATATATATATATATAATTGAAAATTTAATAAATAAATATGCAAAAATGCTCAAAACAGCGAATTGGGAGAGGGGAATAACCGAACCGGCCGATTTTTGAAGTCGACCCGAGCCCGCTGGGTCGACTAGGGGTTAATCCAGGGTGTTTGGCTGTCAACCCGTGGGCCGATTCGCTCAAGTGCAGATTTTGCATTTGAATGGTTCTCATGGTCCATCTTTAATCTAAAGGCCCTAGATGGTTCCTACACTTGACTTCTTCCCCAAGACATGCTTTGATGGCTTGGATTGAATCTAGGGTTAATCCTATGGCCTAAAACACTTGCCTAATCTATAAATAAGACCCTAACCTACCCTAATTCATTCATAATTAAACCTAGTGACTAAACTATGGCAAAATGCTAGCTCTCATGGCCTCCACTAATTTTATGAAGAGGGTTGCATACTAATCACTCTCTAATCAACTTCTAATCCCTTCTTAGCATCTTAATCTTCTTCATTTGGTGTTCAAAGTTGCTAGTTGTGAGTTTCTATCACTTTGATGATCTTTTGGTAAACTAATTAGATGAGATGTGATGAGATTTATGGTTTTGTATGTGGGTTAATGAGCTTTGAATCATATGATATGATGTTAGCATTAATCTTATGTTTATGCATGTTGAGTATGTAAGCTTATGCAAGTTTAATATGATGTATGTTATGTTTGCATGATGCTAAATATGCAAGTTGTGGGCTATGTAATCATATGCATGTTATGCAAGTTCATGGTAATATGCTATGCAAGTTACATGTTTGTTAATATGCAAGTTACATGTTTGTTAATATGCAAGTTACATGTATGTAAATATGCAAGTTACATGTTTGTTAATATGCAAGTTACATGTTTGTTAATATGCAAGTTACATGTATGTAAATATGCAGGTTACATGTTTCTTTATATGCAAGTTACATGTTTGTTAATATGCGAGTTACATGTATGTAAATATGCAAGTTACATGTTTATTAATATGCAAGTTCATGATGACACATTATGCAAGTCTATAAGCTAATATGCAAGTTTGTTATGCAAAATGAATATGTAAGTTATGTGACATATTATATGCAAGTTATGTGACATGTTATGCAAGTTCATATGCAAGTTATGTGTTTGTTAATATGCAAGATGGCACCTTTGAAACATGTTCATTCATATGCAAGTTGACACCTTTTATATGTGTTATATCATGAACGAAATTACGTGGGAACGATGGGGTAATTAAATGCATAAGTTAATAAGATTGTGTGAAATTAATATAATTATGCATAACACAAAATAAATAAACATAGTATGGGAATTTGCCTATTTGGTTAGGTGTACCCATACTATGTGTTGGGAATTTACCTATTGAGTTAGGTCTACCCCATGGGAATTTACCTATTAAGTTAGGTCTACCCATGTTAAGAAAACTTGATTAATTAGGGATAATTAATATAAAATTATGAGGGTGATTAATTAGGTGTAATTAATTGACTAAGACACGAGGTTGGACTCAGTTGTAGCGTAAAACTGCCCGGACCCAACCGGCTTAACCAGTTGCTACAAATGTTAGCCCAATGTGAGAGGTCTTAGGCACAAACTAAATACGTAATTAATGTAAAGACACGAGGTTAGACTCTGTTATGACATAAGGCTGCCCGGACCCAACCGGCTTAACCAGCGGTCATAAAAGACAGTCTAATGTGAGAGGTCTTTACAAAGGTTACGTTCTTAATTAATTAATTAAGAAACACTTAACCACATTAGCATGTAGAGGGACATGAGGGGTTAAGTGGGTGCCTCGGGTGGCATGAGAAAATCTAGTGGTTGCCTTGGGTGGCAATAGAAAATACGATTAGAATACTTAACCAAAATAGAACATGTAATTAAAACATGATTAAAGGGTTAAGTGGGATATACTAGAAAAAAGGGACAAGCTTAGGTGGGTAGCTTGTGGAGGCCCATTTCAACCAGTAACCCATACGTATCTTTGTGGGCTCGACCCATGTCGAGGACGGGACACGCATACTGGGCTTGACTGTAAGAGGCAAACGGGTTAGCGGTGGCAACGCAAGTCCAACGGGCTTCATATGCGTGAGTGGGCCCGGGCTGGTAGGTAAGCCGTTGTTGCATCGAGTAGATATAAGCCGTGCACCTTTAGTTTCATCAGGTTGCCACATTGGGGAATGATACATCCCACGGTGGGGCCAGCACGGGTATCTACGTTAGGGAGCCGATCGAATGGGAAGTAGTGTGTACACCTAGTGGATTGTAGGGCCCCGTGGCGCCTACTTGGTCACCTAGGGGTACGCAGGTACTAATTAGTAAATTTTATAAGTCCTTGGGTGGGATCAACCTTTAAGTTAGGAACGACTGGTGTGGTGCAGTTTAGTAATTTACCTTAGGAAGGGTAGATGCGTCTTTATCTTTTATCTTGGTTTAGTTAACTGCTTAGTATAGCCGTTCATCCCTATATGTTACCGTATATCAAGTTATGTCTTCTCTGGTTACTTTAACGATTGTATTGTTAAAGTTATAGGACTCACTCAGACTTATGTCTGACCCCGTTGTTTTTACCTTTTTCCCAACCCTCAGGTCCTACGGTGGATCCTAGCAGTAGTGGAGCTTGATCGGATTGCTGTCCCAGTCTTTAGGAGCTTGGATAGATGTAAAGCTCCAGTTATCCAGTTATCTTTTCTTTTGTTTGGCTATTGTATGAGAGTGGGATTATGTACTTCTTTAATTTTGATGGATATTGTACTTGACCTTTATTGTGGTTTTATGATGTAACCAGACATGTTTTACTTCCGCTGTTATGAGATGATGTTTTAAAATTTCAAGTACTATTTATATCTGTCTTGTTGTAATTTTTCTGTTCTATATTCACTAAAATACTCCACCGATGCTATGGCATTCCCTTAGTGAGTGATCATAGCGGGAGTGGGGTGTTACACGTGGTATCAGAGCTTAAGGTTACCAGAACAGATAAAATTTTTGAGAAAAACTACTTTCTAAGAGTATTTTCGAAGAAAGTATTTTTAAAAGCATGTCTTCTAAGAGAAAAAGTTTTTGAAAAAGAAAAGCATAATCCCCAATAGCCATATCTTTATCTTTCGGAATCTCCTTTTTGAATCTTTCCTCTTTCGTTTCAGCATGGCTGAAGATCTTAACATCCCGGAGGGTTTAGTTATACCACTATGGTATAGGAGGTTGCAAGAGGCTAGGGCCGCGGCTGCGGGTCCGGCCAATGCTACTACACCAGAGACAACCGCTCCTCCTCCTCAGCCTAGAGTGGATAATTTTGCTAAGGTTTGCAAGGAGTTCAAGGCTATAGGAGGAAAACCTTTTCTTGGTTCAGAGACTTTCGTAGAGGCTAGAGATTGGCTTAAGGAAGTGGAAGAGTTGCTAGATATCTTTGAAGTGGAAGAGGGAAAGAAAGTCAAGTTGGCGGCTTGGTTAATGAAGGGAGAGGCCTCATTCTGGTGGGAGGTCACTAATGGAGAACGCCCTGTTGACTCTTGGGCAGATTTTAAGCAAAGGTTTGGGGCTAAGTTTCTCTCAAGGGCGGAAGAGAATCTGTTTATGGAGAAGTTCTTGAATTTGAAGCAAGGGAATCTCACGGTGAAAGAATATGTCAACAAATTCAATCAATTAGCAAGGTTTGGCATAGAGTTGGTGAATACACCAGAGAAGAAGGCTTTGAGGTTCGTTAGAGGCTTGAACGAACCATTGCAAGGAATAGCTATGACTCACATTCCTATGGGGGCCACTTTTGAGAAGCTTGTCTACATGGCACTTATGCATGAGGATGATAAGAATTCTAAGGCACCAGAGAAAAAGGGGGATCAGAAGAAACCGCAACAGCAACAACAAGGCAAGGGCGGAAAAGGCAATGGTGACAAAAAGAAGACGAAGAAGAAGTGCTTCAATTGTGGAACACCAGGACACCTCAGTAAGGATTGTCGCAAAAAGAAGAAGACCGGTTGCTTTCATTGTGGTGAAGCAGGGCATCTTGTGAAAAACTGCCCAAAGAAGGGGCAGAAGACGGGGTCTACCTCAGGAGGCCAGGTGCAAGCTCTTATAGCACCACCTCAGTCAGGGGGGCAAGTTCAGGTTCTCTCAGTTCCACCGATTCAGCAGAGAGGTAGAACTATTTCCGTTGAAAGTCTGGTTTTTCTGTTTGATCATCCAGTTCGTACTTTGTTTGACTCTGGCGCATCGCATTCTTTTATCTCATCATCGTTAGTTGAGTCACTGCACTTAGACACCAGTCTAGTTGATGATCCCTTGGTTGTCTCAAACCCAATTGGGGGCTCCATATATCTGTCTATGATATGTTTGGGTTTGAAGATTTCTATACTTAGCGTTGAGTTTAGATGTGATGCTTTTGTATTGGGCTTCACGGGCTATGGGTTGATCTTGGGCATGGACTGGTTATCCAGTAATGGTGCCGTTCTTGATTGCGAAAGGAGAGTTGTCAGGCTCATGACCCGCTTGGGTAACACTCTCGAGATCTCTTGCAATCCCATGGAATCTGTTTTGCTAAGTTATCTTGAATCGCTCGATGCTTCGGTCGAAAGTTTGTGTTCTGTCAGAGTAGTCCGGGAATATCCGGATGTGTTTGAAGAAGTAAAGGGTTTGCCTCCGAAGCGGGAGATAGATTTCCGAATTTATTTGGTGGATAATGCCAAACCAGTGTCTTTGCCAGTACGCCACATGGCTCCTCGTGAGAGAAGAGAACTTCATAAGCAAGTAGGGGAGTTGCTTGAGAAGGGGTTCATAAGGCGAAGTATATCGGAGTGGGGAGCTCCAGTAGTGTTTGCCACGAAGGCGGATGGGTCCCTCAGACTTTGTGTGGATTATAGGGAACTTAATAAGCTCACGAAGAAGAATAGACACCCATTACCGAGGATAGATGATCTCTTTGATCAGTTGGTTGGCGCGTCAGTATTTTCGCAGATGGACTTAGCTACAGGGTTTCATCAGTTAAGAGTGGCGGAGGACAGTATAGAGAAGACTGCTTTCCGGACTCCGGATGGTTTTTATGAGTGGCTAGTGATGCCATTTGGGTTGACAAACGCCCCCGCATACTTTGTTGATCTCATGAGTAGAGTGTTCAGAGAGTATCTGAATAAGTTTGTAGTAGTTTTTGTGGATGACATCTTGGTCTTTTCCAAGAATGAAGAAGAGCATGCCTTACATCTCAAGGAAGTGTTGGAGACTCTTCGAGCGCATAGTCTTAAAGCTAAATTCTCTAAATGCCATTTTTGGAGAAGAGAAGTGCGATTCTTAGGGCATGTGGTCTCTAAGGAAGGGATAGCTGTGGATCCCGCAAAGATAGTATCTATCCAGGATTGGAAAGTTCCTAGAAATGCTACCGAGGTAAGAAGTTTCTTGGGGTTGGCAGGATATTATAGGAAGTTCATCAAAGACTTCGCGAAGATATCAGCCCCATTAACCCGCTTGACGAAGAAGAATCTGGTTTTCTCATGGGATGTAGATTGTGATGATGCTTTCCGACGGTTAAAGAGAGCTTTGACCACCGCTCCAGTTTTAGTGCTTCCAGATGGGAGTAAGCCGTTTGTTGTTTATACCGATGCTTGTGGAACAGGATTAGGCGCAGTCTTGATGCAGGAGGGAAGGGTAATAGCCTATGGAGGGAGACAATTGAGAGTGCATGAGAAGAATTACCCTACCCATGATCTAGAGTTGGCCGCGATTGTTTTCGCACTTAAGTCTTGGCGCCATTATCTTCTTGGTGAGAGATTCGAGTTGTTCACCGACCATAAATCATTGAAGTACTTATTCTCTCAGAAGGATTTAAACTTAAGACAGCAAAGGTGGATGGAGTTCTTAGCATCCTATGATTTCGAGATAGCGTATACCCCTGGTAAGGGTAACGTGGTGGCAGACGCCTTAAGTAGAAAAAGGCTATCTTTGAGTCCATTGTTCGTGGAACGACGAAGCTTGGAGTTTCTTTCTTTGTTTGACTTCAGACCTTCTGTTGATTTTGTACCTGGTTTGTTGGCATCCTTGGAGGTTAGACCTACTCTTTTGAGACGGATTGGCGAGGCTCAGCGAGACGACCCACAGTTGGTTGTGTTGGTAGAGAAGCTTATAAGAGGGGAGTCGTCCAGCCATTTGGGTAGATACACCATAGATGATAAGGGATGGTTGCATAGAGACGGTAGACTTTGTGTACCGCAAGATGAGGGTTTGAAGAAGGCTATTTTGGATGATGCACATCGTTCAAGAATGACTATTCATCCCGGTGGAGACAAAATGTACCAAGACATGAAGAGAGTTTTCTTTTGGGCCGGTATGAAGAAAGATGTGGCCGAGTATGTGGCTAGATGCTTAGTGTGCCAACAAGTTAAAGTGGAGCAAAGGAAACCCGGTGGGTTGCTACACCCATTGGAAGTTCCACAGTGGAAGTGGGATAGTGTCTCGATGGATTTCATCGACGGGTTACCGAGATCGAGGAAGGGCAATACGGGAATTTGGGTTGTGGTAGACAGACTTACAAAGAGTGCCCATTTTATACCCGTAAAGAGTAAGAGGACCGCTCCATGGCTTGCTTCAGTCTATGTTAGAGAGATTGTTAGATTGCATGGCGTACCATCCAGCATTGTGAGTGATCGAGATCCTATTTTCACTAGTGAGTTTTGGAGAAGTTTGCAAGAGGCGGTAGGGACTCAGTTGTGTTTGAGCACCGCATATCATCCTCAGACGGACGGTCAGACCGAGAGGGTGAACCGTATCTTAGAAGATCTTTTGAGGCTTTGTATCTTGGATTTTGGAGGTACATGGGAAGAACATCTTCCTTTGGTGGAGTTCGCATATAATAACAGCTTTCAGTCCAGTATTGGTATGGCTCCTTTCGAAGCTCTTTATGGAAGGCCTTGTCGATCTCCTACATGTTGGTGGGAATCTACGGATAAGATCTTGCTTGGGCCGGATATGGTTAGAGAGACTTCAGAGAAGATTGATTTAATTCGAAAAAGGATGAAAGCAGCGCAAGATAGACAGAAATCTTATGCGGATCGGAGAAGGACGGATCTTGAGTTTGAGGTTGGGGACATGGTTTTTGTCAAAGTATCTCCATTGAGAAATGTTGTTCGCTTTGGGTCCGTAGGGAAGTTAGCACCGAGATTTGTTGGGCCGTTTCCTATTAAGGAAAGGATTGGACGGATGGCATATAGGGTGGAGTTGCCCGACAGACTTAGTGGTGTTCATGATGTATTCCATGTATCACATTTGAGGAAGTGCTTACATGAGACCGCGGAGGTGGTAGAGCCGAGCTTGCTTAGAGATGTAGAGGTAGAGCGTGATGCGACGATTCGACGAGCTCCTACTCGCATCCTTGGGTCAGAAACTAGGAAGTTGAGGAACAGAGAAGTTCAGCTAGTTAAAGTGCAATGGGGAGATGACGAAAGCAATGCTACTTGGGAGACGGAAGCAAAGATGCGTTCTTTGTATCCATTTCTTTTTGAGAGTATGTCTTTTAACTTCTCCTTTATTGCTTGTCTAGTACTTATCTTATCTTTAGTATATCCTCTCGCTAATACCTATGACCTTTAGATAGGGTAAAACCTATGGTTGAAACATGTGTTTGAAACATGTTATGGTTGATGGATGCATATGGATGCAATTGTTTGCTAGTGGTTGCTCGTGGATGCATATACACACACATTAGGCACTAGATCGGCTCAGTCACTTCATGTTGCATATTGCATAAATGGATGTGGTAGTTAGATTGATGGATGTATCATGGCTGTGTTATCATATGGATGATGCATTTTTGTGTATGGTTGTGCACGCATGTAGAAATTTGTATGTGTCAATAGGGTTTCGCATACATATTGGATGCATGGCACTATCATGGTTTGCATTAAGGAGGTTTACTGTATCAGTAACCGCCTGATTTTCGCATTAGGTAAGTACATATACACACACTTTTGCATATATCCATCCAGCATTTAGAATCTTGTAAGGACAATGATTGCTCGTGGATGATGCTTTGAGTAGATGGATGATTGGATGGTAGGATACGTTCTTCCTAACTTGAAGATTTCGGGGACGAAATCCTTTAAGGAGGGGAGAATGTAACAACCCGTATTTTCAATAACCTGTAATAACATAAATCGAGGCAGAATTTAATTCTAAAATGGGAATCAAGGGAAACGGGCTATGCCATTGTGTTCGTCTCGGAAAAATACGCGAAATAGAGTCCGAGTTTTCGAAAATCGGAGTCCGTATGACCAAGATATGGCCTCGCGAAGTTTCACGAAAATTCCCAAATTAAAGTATACTTAATTAAGTGAAATGGGTTGTGTAGATATATATATATATATATATATATTGATATATATATATATATATATATATATATAATTGAAAATTTAATAAATAAATATGCAAAAATGCTCAAAACAGCGAATTGGGAGAGGGGAATAACCGAACCGGCCGATTTTTGAAGTCGACCCGAGCCCGCTGGGTCGACTAGGGGTTAATCCAGGGTGTTTGGCTGTCAACCCGTGGGCCGATTCGCTCAAGTGCAGATTTTGCATTTGAATGGTTCTCATGGTCCATCTTTAATCTAAAGGCCCTAGATGGTTCCTACACTTGACTTCTTCCCCAAGACATGCTTTGATGGCTTGGATTGAATCTAGGGTTAATCCTATGGCCTAAAACACTTGCCTAATCTATAAATAAGACCCTAACCTACCCTAATTCATTCATAATTAAACCTAGTGACTAAACTATGGCAAAATGCTAGCTCTCATGGCCTCCACTAATTTTATGAAGAGGGTTGCATACTAATCACTCTCTAATCAACTTCTAATCCCTTCTTAGCATCTTAATCTTCTTCATTTGGTGTTCAAAGTTGCTAGTTGTGAGTTTCTATCACTTTGATGATCTTTTGGTAAACTAATTAGATGAGATGTGATGAGATTTATGGTTTTGTATGTGGGTTAATGAGCTTTGAATCATATGATATGATGTTAGCATTAATCTTATGTTTATGCATGTTGAGTATGTAAGCTTATGCAAGTTTAATATGATGTATGTTATGTTTGCATGATGCTAAATATGCAAGTTGTGGGCTATGTAATCATATGCATGTTATGCAAGTTCATGGTAATATGCTATGCAAGTTACATGTTTGTTAATATGCAAGTTACATGTTTGTTAATATGCAAGTTACATGTATGTAAATATGCAAGTTACATGTTTGTTAATATGCAAGTTACATGTTTGTTAATATGCAAGTTACATGTATGTAAATATGCAAGTTACATGTTTCTTTATATGCAAGTTACATGTTTGTTAATATGCGAGTTACATGTATGTAAATATGCAAGTTACATGTTTATTAATATGCAAGTTCATGATGACACATTATGCAAGTCTATAAGCTAATATGCAAGTTTGTTATGCAAAATGAATATGTAAGTTATGTGACATATTATATGCAAGTTATGTGACATGTTATGCAAGTTCATATGCAAGTTATGTGTTTGTTAATATGCAAGATGGCACCTTTGAAACATGTTCATTCATATGCAAGTTGACACCTTTTATATGTGTTATATCATGAACGAAATTACGTGGGAACGATGGGGTAATTAAATGCATAAGTTAATAAGATTGTGTGAAATTAATATAATTATGCATAACACAAAATAAATAAACATAGTATGGGAATTTGCCTATTTGGTTAGGTGTACCCATACTATGTGTTGGGAATTTACCTATTGAGTTAGGTCTACCCCATGGGAATTTACCTATTAAGTTAGGTCTACCCATGTTAAGAAAACTTGATTAATTAGGGATAATTAATATAAAATTATGAGGGTGATTAATTAGGTGTAATTAATTGACTAAGACACGAGGTTGGACTCAGTTGTAGCGTAAAACTGCCCGGACCCAACCGGCTTAACCAGTTGCTACAAATGTTAGCCCAATGTGAGAGGTCTTAGGCACAAACTAAATACGTAATTAATGTAAAGACACGAGGTTAGACTCTGTTATGACATAAGGCTGCCCGGACCCAACCGGCTTAACCAGCGGTCATAAAAGACAGTCTAATGTGAGAGGTCTTTACAAAGGTTACGTTCTTAATTAATTAATTAAGAAACACTTAACCACATTAGCATGTAGAGGGACATGAGGGGTTAAGTGGGTGCCTCGGGTGGCATGAGAAAATCTAGTGGTTGCCTTGGGTGGCAATAGAAAATACGATTAGAATACTTAACCAAAATAGAACATGTAATTAAAACATGATTAAAGGGTTAAGTGGGATATACTAGAAAAAAGGGACAAGCTTAGGTGGGTAGCTTGTGGAGGCCCATTTCAACCAGTAACCCATACGTATCTTTGTGGGCTCGACCCATGTCGAGGACGGGACACGCATACTGGGCTTGACTGTAAGAGGCAAACGGGTTAGCGGTGGCAACGCAAGTCCAACGGGCTTCATATGCGTGAGTGGGCCCGGGCTGGTAGGTAAGCCGTTGTTGCATCGAGTAGATATAAGCCGTGCACCTTTAGTTTCATCAGGTTGCCACATTGGGGAATGATACATCCCACGGTGGGGCCAGCACGGGTATCTACGTTAGGGAGCCGATCGAATGGGAAGTAGTGTGTACACCTAGTGGATTGTAGGGCCCCGTGGCGCCTACTTGGTCACCTAGGGGTACGCAGGTACTAATTAGTAAATTTTATAAGTCCTTGGGTGGGATCAACCTTTAAGTTAGGAACGACTGGTGTGGTGCAGTTTAGTAATTTACCTTAGGAAGGGTAGATGCGTCTTTATCTTTTATCTTGGTTTAGTTAACTGCTTAGTATAGCCGTTCATCCCTATATGTTACCGTATATCAAGTTATGTCTTCTCTGGTTACTTTAACGATTGTATTGTTAAAGTTATAGGACTCACTCAGACTTATGTCTGACCCCGTTGTTTTTACCTTTTTCCCAACCCTCAGGTCCTACGGTGGATCCTAGCAGTAGTGGAGCTTGATCGGATTGCTGTCCCAGTCTTTAGGAGCTTGGATAGATGTAAAGCTCCAGTTATCCAGTTATCTTTTCTTTTGTTTGGCTATTGTATGAGAGTGGGATTATGTACTTCTTTAATTTTGATGGATATTGTACTTGACCTTTATTGTGGTTTTATGATGTAACCAGACATGTTTTACTTCCGCTGTTATGAGATGATGTTTTAAAATTTCAAGTACTATTTATATCTGTCTTGTTGTAATTTTTCTGTTCTATATTCACTAAAATACTCCACCGATGCTATGGCATTCCCTTAGTGAGTGATCATAGCGGGAGTGGGGTGTTACACACAACATAAAATAATAAGGATCTAACTAAACATGTGTCATGTAAACGTGGCATAAAATAATGAACTTGCATTTTTGGATCCAATAACATGAGTCTTTAAGCATATAAAATTACCCAAATCCAACTAGGCATGTAAATGTAAACTTTTATTTTGGGTCCAATGAACATAAACCTTAAGCATATAGAATTACACAAGTTCAACTAGACATGTGAATGTGAACTTTTAATTTGGATCCAATAATCATAAATCTTAAACATATGGAATTACACAGATTTAATAAGGCATGTAAATATTAACTTTTATTTTGGATCCAACAAACATGAATCTTAAGCATATGGTTTTACACAAGTTTAACAAGGCATGTAAATATGAACTTTAATCTTGGATCCAATTTTCACAGATCTAAATGTAAATCTAAACATAATACATGTCTTGGCCAAATAATTTGCATCTAACATAACATGAATGAATCACCAATTTTACGTGATTGGTTTACATCAACATAATAACCACATAGCCTAACAACTTGCATGTAACATAACATGAATGAATCACCAATTTTACATGATTGGTTTACATCAACATAATAACCACATAGCCTAACAACTTGCATGTAACATAACATGAATGAATCACCAATTTTACATGATTGGTTTACATCAACATAATAACCACATAACGTGCATGTAACATAACATGAATGAACCACCAATTTTACATGATTAGTTTACATCAACATAATAACCACATAGCCTAACAACTTGCATGTAACATAACATGAGTGAATCACCAATTTTACATGATTGGTTTACATCAACATTATAACCACATAGCCTAACAACTTGCATGTAACATAACATGAATGAATCACCAATTTTACATGATTGGTTTACATCAACATAATAACCACATAGCCTAACAACTTGCATGTAACATAACATGAATAAATCATCAAATTTTACATAATACATGATTAGTTTAACACCAACATAATAACCACATAGCCTAACAACTCACATGTAACATAACATGAATAAATCACCAAACTTTACATAATACATGATTGGTTTAACACCAACATAATAACCACAAAAATCTCATAAGCATATGCGATAGAATCGTTACAAGAATAGGCATGCATCAGCATCATCATTATCTTACAACTAGGAATAACGCTAGTTTTCATTTTATTACAAATCTTAACTTTTAATCGTTCACATATAAATAATAACAAGACTTACAAAGAAAAGAAAGTATTGTTTTCTGGGATCTGTTTTTTGAAATTGGAAAGCAATCCCTTGAAGAAGACTATAAATTCTCTAAGTTAGTTTTGATTCGTAGCTTTAATATTGCTTTCAAGTTGAAGAAGGAATGGTGGCTAAACTAGAATGATCATGGACGGCATGGTGGCTTCTTGGAATGAATTTGTGTGATTTAGGGTTTGAGGATTACGGTTGATTTTATAGAAGTTAAATCTTATGTGAGTCGTTAGATCGTTTTAGGAGCAATCAGAGCCATCCAACTAAAGCAATGTGTCACTCTGCCAATCATAGCACGACACGTAGTCCCTAACACCTCAGAATTTGTCATAAAGCCAATCAGAGAAGGCCACATAAAAAAAGACAATCCTTAACCAACAAAATAACGTGCCATGTGCGCTACATGATGCGTACACGTCATATATATATATATGTATATATATTATTTTTATCTATCTTTCCAATTAACCATTTTCACACTAAACCACTTTTTGAAATGCGTTCACAATAAGCCACTTTTTAGCCATTCCCCTAAAACAAAAATATGACGCTGGCGGGGATCGAACTTTGTACCTCTTGTAGCAAGTCACATGTTCTAACAAAATGAGCTACTAAGTCTTTTGCTTACAAAACTTAGAAAAATGCTAAACATTATTCTTTTCTCATTCTTCTTTTTTATGTTTTGCAGCAATATTTAATTTAAAGATATCTTCTTCATACGGAGTCCTATTTGCAAAAATTCGGACTTTTCTCAAGCAGAATTCCGAGATGAAAGCAATGGCGTAACCCGTTTCACCTATTTCTTCTTTTTCGAATTAATTATTCTTTAATTTGTTATTTTAATATTCTCAGAAAATACGGGGTGTTACATTATCCCTTCGTTAAAGGATTTCGTTCCCGAAATCTTCAAGTTAAGAAGAATGTATATCCTACCATCCAATTATCCATCTACTCAACCATCAAACACAGGCATCCATTGTCCTTAAAAAGATTTCTAATGCCTTCATGATCATATGCGTACTGTGTGTACATGTCCTTATCTAATGTAAAATCAGGCGGTCGACTGATTCAGTTGACCTTCTCAATGCGAATTATGTCAGTGCCATGAGTCCATCATGTATGCAATTATTCCTAATCGTACTTTATAACTTCTACATGAGTGCACAATCATTCATACAAATGCAACATCCCAATGATAACACATCAAGTTTCAGTTCATATATATAAAAATTCACTCATGCATATGCAATATGAAAGTGACTGAGCCGATCTAGTGCCTAATGTGTATATATGCTTCCAAGAACAACCATTAGCAACCACTTGCAACCACCAATCATAACATGTTTCAAACACATGTTTACATCCATGGCTTCTACCTAAGGATTGACGATATGACCTAGAGGATATTCCTAAAAAGATAGAAACAAAAATGCATAGAATTCTAGAAAAAGAGATCAAGGATATACCTTTAAGAAAAAGGGTATGATGCGCATGTCTTATCGTCAGTCTCCCCCGTCGCGTCTTCTTGTGCAACACTCCACTGTACCTTAACTAATTTAACTTCGTAACACCCCACCTCCACTAAGGTCACACACAAAGGGAATGCACTAGTTTTGGAGGGGTATTGTCGAGATAACATCACAGAATTATCACAAGACAGTACATAAATAAATAATTAAGTAAATAGCGGAAGAATTTATGTGCAAAACAGAACTTCATTTTATTCCAAAGTAAACCATGTCTCTTACAAACATTTCAAATAACAACTTCATTACAACTGTCTTGTAATAATAGCCAAAGAAGCAATAACTTAAAACAGAAAACCAGCTTGTTCCCCAAGTGCAGTAAAAAGAAGCATCCATAGCAAACCGTACATGCTGAGCCAAAGAAAGTGATATCCAGGCTAAGAGCTAGTGTTTCCTCCCTGAGAACCTAAGGGGGGGGGGAAACGAAAGAAAAAGAGGCGAAAGGAAAAGGGTCAGTCATAAAGACTGAGTAAGTCCTAGTGACTTTCAGTGTAAAAACGGTTAAAACAACATGTCATGTATGAACTGGAACTAAACTTAAGAATGGTGTCAAGGTGGACAAGATAGACTAAGGTGATCATGATAAGTCAAGACAAGTCAAATAAAGCATCACATGTTCAAGATTCGTTGCATCGACTGTACTAGTATACTAAGCCCATGTCACAAGTTAATCACGAAATAAATCCCATAGCCCAATATCATGAAATGACCCTGAAACGGGGTCCTATGGAGCGCTTATCTAGTCGATCGGCTCCCTACAAGTTCTAGCTCGTCAAGTGTCCATGTCATACGGCTAATCACGAATGTAGTCACATGTGCTGGGTCCACCTTCGGGTGTATCAGCCCTAGGGTGTCAACCCCTGACACGATTCAAGACGCACAGTTAAATCCACGGATACCCAGTGCCTGCCCCGGAATACGTGCACGACTGTAGTCCACCGAACCTACACTGGCGTACCACACTGCCGTCGTTCACCTCTTACAATCAGCCCAGTAATCGTACCCCACCCGGCCTAGCCCCAGGGTACCTTGATACATCTAGAGGGTTACTGCTGAAAAGGGTCGTGTCTAGGGTTTCGCCTAACAAATTAGGTCATGTAATTCGTGACCTAACCCGCCTAACCGATTAAGTCATGTAATTCGTGACTTAATCCTTTTCCAGTCTAGTCATATCAAGCTGGTTAAGTATGTCATTTAAATTCGTGACTTAACCCGCCTACGTGTCATGTCAAGTTGGCTAAGTGTTGTCGTTTCAAGTTCATGACTTAGCCCTACAAATCATGTTCAAGTTGGTTAAGTTGTCTTTTCATGTTCATGACTTAACCCTAATTGGCATTAATTGATTCGTTAATGCACCAAACCACTCACATTGGATCCTATTGTTCGTAGCCACTGGATTTATCGGGCGGTTCCGGGCAGGTTTACGCTACGAACTCAACCCAACCTCGGGTTTCAAGCGCGATGTGACCAACTACCCACATTGGATCCTATTGTTTGTAGCAACTGGATTTGCCGGGCGGTTCCGGGCAGATTTACACTACAAACTCAACCCAACCTCGAGTTGGCCACTTTCTTGTTTTCTAAAGTCATGCCCATGTTCTTATCAGATTCGTGCTATTTCCATAGCATGTTCATATGTCAACTTCGTGCCCAACTAAGGCATGTTTCAAGTCAAGTTATGGCATGTTCAAGTCAAGTTTTCGTGCCATATTTCATGTTCTACTTATGCCAAATTTCATGGTTTATGATTATAATCAATTCAAGTTTTGCCTATTCTACCCAATCGTATCCCCAATGTATATAAACGTACTCCGTTCACAAGCATAAATAATTCAAGAGATAAAGGGGAATAACACCAAACATGTGATAGGCATATGTGACAATTCCAACATCACTTGCATAATAAACAGGCTATAACATATCACATGGTTTCAATACTAGCATGATGATAACTTGGCATAGTAATGGTTCCAACTTAGTTTAACATGATGATTTCAACTTTACATCATAGGCATAATAATCATTGTGGGCATAATAATAATTTTATTACAAACATGAAACATTAAAGGCATGGTAATTCTAATAGGCATAGTGGATTCCAATTTAGCATTTTTAACATAATGATTCTCATCTAGCATTATAAACACAATGATTCCAACTTTTCATCATAACCTAGCAATTCCCAATTTGTCATTAACATGACAGGTATATTAACATCACAGGCATAGTTCCATCAACATCATAGACATGGTTTAATTAGCATCATAGGCATGGTTTAATCAACATAAAGATTTCAATAAACATAGTGATTCCATGGACATGTATTAGTCCAACTTGCCATACAACTAAGCCCAAGTGATTCATAACAACATCAAAATCATGATAAGTTTAACTTGCAACATTGACATAGCAATATTCCCAAATTATGATTCAAAGTTAAACAATATAAACATGGATTAATAATAGTTCCTAAATCCGGTTTCAATTCATAGAATATCCATGTTATTTTAGCGTTTTTGCCTAAAAAGTGACATAGAAATTACAATATGAAGCAAGTAATCCAAATCAAAATTCCAAATCAAATAGCCCCAATTCCGTTGTCTAAAGCGTCGTAGTTGTTGCAGCTTCTAGTTGTAGCCTTTAAGAATCGTCCTTCGTCTTCTAATTTTTTTCTTTGTATTTTTAATTTAGAGTTCTATGTTTAATGGCGGCTGCATGAGGCTAAAATGAAATAGTATGATTTAGGCTAGGTCTTAGAGTCTTTTTATAGTGTTTGTGAGTTGATTAGGACCGTCGATGGAGCTTGGTTTAATAATAGCCGTTTGTTTGAAGGAGAGACCAATGAGGAGCTGACACCTAGCCCTAGTGACAAGTCAAGGCTCAGAAAATCGACCAAACACAGACCAGGCCAGCCAGGGGGGCTGGGTTCGACCTGGCTCAGGGGCCAGGTCGACACGCCAGTCGACACCGTGTCGACTTGGCAGTCGACAAGGGTGACCCAGGTCGACTACCCAGTCGACCTGGGTAGCCCCAAGTCGACTACCCAGTCGACCTGGGTGCCTTGGGAGGGAAAATTCCCGCCCTGGCCAATCCGGCCCGATTTTGAATTTTGAATTGGTTTTTCTGAGCTGTTTTGGTCTGTTTGAATTTTAAACTGAATTCTGAAACTTCCGGAGGCCATATCTTCTTCATACGGAGTCCGTTTTACGCAAACTCGGACTCTATCTCAAGCAGAATTCCGAGACGAACGCAATGTCGTATCCCGTTTCCCTTAATTCTTTGATTTGTAATTTATTATACTTTAATTTGTGAATTTCACTGTTATAGAATACACGGGGTGTTACATTCTCCCCCACTTAAAAGGATTTCATCCCCGAAATCTTCAAGTTCTGGAAGATTGTACATCCAAACATCCATCTACTCATTCATCAAACACGAGCATCCATTGTCCTTAAGAGACATCTAATGCTTCATGATCATATGCGAAGTGTGTGTACATGTACTTATCTAATGCAAAATCAGGTGGTCTACTGATTCAGTTGACCACCTTAATGCGAATCATGTAAGTGCCATGAATCCATTATGTATGCAAATTTTCCTATTCATGATTCTACATGAGTGCACAACCATTCATATATAAATGCAACATCCATATGACAACACACTAAACTTCATCCATATACGAATAAATACATTTATGCATATGCAACATGAAAATGTGTCTAAGCCGATGTAGTGCCTAATGTGTATTCATGCATCCACGAGCAACCACTTGCGACCACTTGCAACCATTTCGCAATCATAACATGTTTCAATTACATGTTTACATCCAAAAATATTCTACCTATGGTCCTCAAGATAGGATCGAGGAGAGAAACAAGATAAAACAAAGCATCTAGAAGAAGTTAACGATGTACCCCCAGAAGGTCCGGTCTGTAGGGCAGTCCTTGCTGATGTGTCCAGTATCCCCACAATGAAAACATTCACCTTGTTTTCTCTTCCTCTTTCTACAATCCTTGGCTATGTGCCCTTCCGTACCACAGAAATTGCATTTCCTTTTATCACGTGAGTTGTCGTTCTTGCCTCCTTTCTCGCAGTCTACCTTCTTATTCTGAGAATCGTTGGGCTTGACCTCTTTCTTGCCCTTCTTATCTTCCTCATACAGTAGAGCCATATCCACCAAGCTTTCAAAGGTCGCCCCCATGGGCACATGAGTCATGGCCAAACCATGTAGTGGCTCGTTCAAGCCTCGTGCAAAACGTAGCGCCTTTTTCTGAGGAGTGTTGACTAACTCCTATCCGAAGCGAGCAAGCTGATTTAAATAGTTCACATATTCTTTAACTGTCATATTTCCTTGTTTAAGGGCCAGAAACCGTTCCATTTGGAGACTCTCCTCTGCCAATGACAAGAACTTAAGCCCAAATCTCCCTCTAAAGTCCGCCCAAGTCTCAATGGGCCTAGTAGCGTTGGTGACTTCCCACCAATAAGAAGCTTCCTCTTTTATGAGCCACGCCGCCAACTGTACTTTCCTATTGTCCTCTACCTCAAAGATAACAAACAAGTCTTCGGTTTCCTTTAACCAATTCCGTGCCTCAACAAAAGTCTCAGTTCCTAGGAAATCCTTTCCGCCCAAGGCCTTAAAGTCCTTGCATATCTTTGAAAAAGCGGTTTCTCGCGGAGGTTGAGGAGGATGAGGAGGAGGATTGGCTGGGCCTGTCAAATTAGCCCGAGCCTCGAGGAAACGCCGGAACCAAGTGGGTATATTGACATCGTCGGGAAGATTAAGATCGTCGGCCATGATAAGCTGAAAACGAAAAAGGAAAAGATTCAAACGAGGAAACAAAGATAGTGCTAATGGCTTTTTAGGGAATAGCCTTTTAAAATAAACCAACTTTTCTTGAAAATTGCTTCTTTGTAAATGGTTTTGATAATAAAAAAAAAGTCTTGGTAACCTTCTGCTCTGATACCAAATGTAACACCCCACCTCCGATAAGGTCACTCACAAAGGGAATGCACTAGTTTTGGAGGGGTATTATCGAGATAACATCACAAAATTATCACAAGACATTACATAAATAAATAATTAAGTAAATAGCGGAAGAATTTATGTGCAAAACAGAACTTCATGTTATTCCAAAGTAAACCATGTCTCTTACAAACATTTCAAATAACAACTTCATTACAACTGTCTTGTAATAATAGCCAAAGAAGCAATAACTTAAAACAGAAAACCAGCTAGTTCCCCAAGTGCAGTAAAAAGAAGCAGCCATAGCAAACCGTACATGCTGAGCCAAAGAAAGTGATATCCAGGCTAAGAGCTAGTGTTTCGTCCCTGAGAACTTGGGGGGGAGGGGGAACGAAAGAAAAAGAGGCGAAAGGAAAAGGGTCAGTCATAAAGACTGAGTAAGTCCTAGTGACTTTCAGTGTAAAAACGGTTAAAACAACATGTCATGTATGAACTGGAACTAAACTTAAGAATGGTGTCAAGGTGGACAAGATAGACTAAGGTGATCATGATAAGTCAAGACAAGTCAAATAAAGCATCACATGTTCAAGATTCGTTGCATCGATTGTACTAGTATACTAAGCCCATGTCACAAGTTAATCACAAAATAAATCCCACCGACCAATATCATGAAATGACCCTGAAACGGGGTCCTACGGAGCGCTTATCTAGTCGATCGGCTCCCTACAAGTTCTAGCTCGTCAAGTGTTCGTGTCATACGGCTAATCACGAATGTAGTCACCTGTGCTGGGTCCACCTTCGGGTGTATCAGCCCTAGGTTGTCAACCCCTGACACGATTCAAGATGCACAGATAAATCTACGGATACCCAGTGCCTGCCCCGGAATACGTGCACGACCGTAGTCCACCGCACCTACACTGGCGTACCCCACTGCCGTCGTTCACCTCTTACAATCAGCCCAATAATCGTGCCCCACCCAGCCTATCCCCAGGGTACCTTGATACATCTAGAGGGTTACTGCTGAAAAGGGTCGTGTCTAGGGTTTCGCCTAACAGATTAGGTCATGTAATTCGTGACCTAACCCGCCTAACCGATTAAGTCATGTAATTCGTGACTTAATCCTTTTCCAGTCTAGTCATGTCAAGCTGGTTAAGTATGTCATTTAAATTCGCGACTTAACCCGCCTACGTGTCATGTCAAGTTGGCTAAGTGTTGTCGTTTCAAGTTCATGACTTAGCCCTACAAATCATGTTCAAGTTGGTTAAGTTGTCTTTTCATGTTCATGACTTAGCCCTACAAATCGTGTTCAAGTTGGTTAAGTTGTCTTTTCATGTTCATGACTTAACCCTAATTGGCATTAATTGATTCGTTAATGCACCGAACCACTCACATTGGATCCTATTGTTCGTAGCCACTGGATTTGCCGGGCGGTTCCGGGCTGGTTTACGCTACGAACTCAACCCAACCTTGGGTTTCAAGCGCGATGCGACCAACTACCCATATTGGATTCTATTGTTTGTAGCAACTGGATTTGTCGGTCGGTTCCGGGAAGATTTACACTACAAACTCAACCCAACCTCGAGTTGGCCACTTTCTTGTTTTCTAAAGTCATGCCCATGTTCTTATCAGATTCGTGCTATTTCCATAGCATGTTCATATGTCAACTTCGTGCCCAACTAAGGCATGTTTCAAGTCAAGTTATGGCATGTTCAAGTCAAGTTTTCGTGCCATATTTCATGTTCTACTTATGCCAAATTTCACGGTTTATGATTATAATCAATTCAAGTTTTTTCTATTCTACCCAATCGTATCCCCAACGTATATAAACGTACTTCGTTCACAAGCATAAACAATTCAAGAGATAAAGCGGAATAACACCAAACAAGTGATAGGCATATGTGACAATTCCAACATCACTTGCATAATAAATAGGCTATAACATATCACATGGTTTCAATACTAGCATGATGATAACTTGGCATAGTAATGGTTCCAACTTAGTTTAACATGATGATTTCAACTTTACATCATAGGCATAATAATCATTGTGGGCATAATAATAATTTTATTACAAACATGAAACATTAAAGGCATGGTAATTCTAATAGGCATAGTGGATTCCAATTTAGCATTTTTAACATAATGATTCTCATCTAGCATTATAAACATAATGATTCCAACTTTTCATCATAACCTAGCAATTCCCAATTTGTCATTAACATGACAGGTATATTAACATCACCGGCATAGTTCCATCAACATCATAAACATGGTTTAATTAGCATCATAGGCATGGTTTAATCAACATAAAGATTTCAATAAACATAGTGATTCCATGGACATGTATTAGTCCAACTTGCCGTACAATTAAGCCCAAGTGATTCATAACAACATCAAAATCATGATAAGTTTAACTTGCAACATTGACATAGCTATATTCCCAAATTATGATTCAAAGTTAAACAATATAAACATGGATTAATAATAGTTCCTAAATCCGGTTTCAATTCATAGCATGTCCATGTTATTTTAGCGTTTTTGCCTAAAAAGTGACATAGAACTTACAATATGAAGCAAGTAATCCAAATCAAATAGCCCCAAATCTGTTGTCTAAAGCGTCGTAGTTGTTGCAGCTTCTAGTTGTAGCCTTCAAGAATCGTCCTTCGTCTTCTAATTTTTTCTTTGTATTTTTAATTTAGAGTTCTAGGTTTAATGGCGGCTGCATGAGCCTAAAATGAAATAGTATGATTTAGGCTAGGTCTTAGGGTCTTTTTATAGTGTTTGTGAGTTGATTAGGACCGTCGATGGAGCTTGGTTTAATAGTAGCCGTTCGTTTGAAGGAGAGACCAACCAGGAGATGACACCTAGCCCTAGTGACAAGGCAAGGCTCAGAAAATCGACCAAACACAGACCAGGCCAGCCAGGGGGGCTGGGTTCGACCTGGCTCAGGGGCCAGGTTGACACTGTGTCGACTTGGCAGTCGACACGGGTGACCCAGGTCGACTACCCAGTCGACCTGGGTAGCCCCAGGTCGACTACCCAGTCGATCTGGGTGCCTTGGGCGGGAAAATTACCGCCCTGGCCAATCCGGCCCGATTTTGAATTTTGAATTGGTTTTTCTGAGCTGTTTTGGTCTGTTTGAATTTTAAACTGAATTCTGAAACTTCCGGAGGCCATATCTTCTTCATACGGAGTCCGTTTTACGCAAACTCGGACTCTATCTCAAGCAGAATTCCGAGACGAACGCAATGACGTATCCCGTTTCCGTTAATTCTTTGATTTGTAATTTATTATACTTTAATTTGTGAATTTCACTGTTATAGAATACACGGGGTGTTACAAACTTCACAGTTGCGAAGCTTCTTGACCTCCATTTCCAAAACTCACTAGTAAAGATAGGACCTCGATCACTTACTATGCTAGAGGTATCTAATGTAGTCGAGCTAACTTTCCAAGATAAATAGGTGTGAGCCATGATACCAAGTGTATATACTAAGATTATTAGAGGTCTCTCCTCTACTTAGCTTATCCATCATGTCACAAATTTGAGGGTCTAAAGCTGAAGGTTGTTATGTACATTTTTACTTCTCTTAAGGTCAGTCTTACTTTAGGGAGCCTGCCACAACCATTTATATCTCACGCAAACAATCCTAGTCGAACTCGACATCCCTCAAGTACAAGCCCCAAAGTCCTAAACCAATATCAGACAAGCGCCCAAGGAATACCTCCTCCGAATTTGGACGATTTATGTGAGATGATACTAGCAAAACAACCAAACAATTGAGCACTTAACCGGCTTTGGCTATCCTCCGCAATCTTGCTCCAAAACTATCGTTGATCGCATAACTGGCTTTGCATTGTCAACTAGATATATGCGAAAGTCTATCTCAAGTTTTAGGGGGGAAATACCTAACCTAATCAAAAACATCTGCATACTCATGGACTACTCTAACGTATCGCAAATCGTCGATAGATGCATCAGGTGATTCTAGGTAGCTAAGCCTAATTGATCCCCTCAGGATCATATGAAATCTCGAGGGTATTCCTGAGGCAAGTAAAAAGTCTAACTACCCTCGTTTCACAATTACTAGTGGACCAATCCATGCCTAGAATCAACCCATAGCCCATGTAACAAAAAACATAAGCATTACACTTAAACTCAATCCTTAATATAGATATTCTCAAATCCTTACAAACCAAAGATAAATGAGCCGAACCACCAACTGGATTTGAGAAAATAACGGGATCTTCTATTATACTAGTACTAAGGTGCAGAGACTCAACTACGGAAGCAGATCTGAGCGAATGTGAAGCGCTGAAATCAAAAAGAGTACTAACAGGATGATCAAAAAGAAAAACTAAACTTTACTATCTTTCTCTCAGGTACGCTGGCGATGAAAGCATGCACTTGCCTTCCTGAAAATCCTGTCCTTTGTCCTTGTCCTTGTCCTCTGGGAAATCCTTTATAAGATGCCCTACCTCACCATGCTGAAAACAACCACTTGTCTTTTACTTCCTATAATTAAATGACCCGCTATACCGCAGAAAAGATACTTCCTCTTGTTGCGAGATCTATTATTTCCTCCGCCCTTCTTATATTCCAATCCCTTGTTTGTGATTCTTCCCATTTTGCCTCTTTCTCTTTATCTCCTTTGTGAACCATTTTGACAAGCCTTTCGAACGTTGCTTCCTTCGCATGGGAAACCTTTCAAAGCTTAGAAGAGAATTAGCCGTAGGTGAAACTATTACGACTATGGATGGAGGTTGGGCACTTCTTCGCCCTTTGACAGGTCTCGTAGTCTCATCGAGCCTACGGAACCATGCCACAATGGGGTTACCTACCAGAAAGCTAGGAGCCCCGGAGACTCAGGAAAGAAGGAAACAAGGATTCAAACAGAGGATCTAAAGATAGTGCTTGTGGCTTTAGGGAATATGCCTTTAAAACAAAACTTTTCTTTTGGAAATTCTTCTTTTAAAACCATTTTGAAAATAATTTTTCAAATCTTTTATCTGATCTGGTAACCTTCAGCTCTGATACCAAGTGAAACACCCCGCCTCCGTTATGGTCACTCACAAAGGGAATGCCTTAACTTTGGTGGAGCATTATAGGTAAAAGATGCAGATAAATTATAAGACAGACAGATAAAGCAGCGGAAAATAAAGTCATTTTATTAACAACTTAATTCAATCAAGCTTTTACAACAATTGTCTGAATCATACTTAAAAGTAATACATAGAAATTCTGTCTTGATTCAAAAACTTCCAAATATAAAAAAAGCATAAAAAAACAATGATATTCCCCAATAAAGCGTGAACCAGCCATAGCAGTGGAAGAGAGAGTCCAAAGCAATACATCTACTTTCTTTAAGTTGGAAATGATCCGATCTAAGCTGAAGTATACCCTCCTTGCGGACCTGGGGGGGCAACGAAAGAAAAGAAGACGAAAGAAAAGAAGACGAAAGAAAATGGGTCAGACATGAGTTTGGTAAGACCAGCGACTATTTAGCATGTAAACAAGAAAAGGGTTATGACATGAATAAACTGAATCTAGGACATCAACCTAGAAATAAGATAATACGGCTGAATATGCTATCGTACCCATTTTACTTCTTTACACCAACTAACTAGTGTCCCAACTTGTAATCTATATAAAATTATCATATGACAACGTGATCCCAATCCCCGTAATTGTGGTAGCCTTCAGGTGTACATCTATCGTGAGGATTCCACCTCAATCAGCCTAATTGCCATGAACATGTTAGATGTACCCTTACTACCCTATCGATCGGCTCCTTACTTGCATTAATGTTCCATGTGTCTGTGTCAATCGGCTCTCTCTTACGTGTAGATACCCAATGCTGGTCCCACCATAAGGTGTATCAATCCTTATGATAGCGACCCAACACAATTCAAGATGCATAGTGTATAACTACTGGTACTCAGTGCCTGCTTTTTCACACTCCGGAGTACGTGCACGCCCTTAAACCATCGGAACCTACACTAACGTAACCCCTACCGTTGTTTTGACCGCTTATAATCAGCCCAGTAATCGTGCCCTACCCTGCCTAGTTCAAGGTACCGTGATACATCTATGTGGGTTACGGCTGAAATGGGTCCTCGTTACTAGGGTTTCCTTATTGTTAAGTTTGTGAGCATATATTTACTAATATTACCCACCAACCCGATATGTACTTAACCCTCCCACTGATTCAGGCATGTTTATTTAACGGTTAAGTTTGCGGGCCTATATGTACTAATATTACCCACCTACACGAGATGTACTTAACCCTCCCATCGATTCATGCATGTTTATTAAAAGGTTAAGTTTTGTGGGCCTATGTTTACTAATACTACCCACCAACCCGATATGTATTTAACCCTCCCATTCATCGTATCATGTTGGTTAAGTGTTCCTTATTTACTTCACCCCTTCCGTTCATTAAGTTATATTGGTTAAGTGTTTTGTTGTTAACTTAACCCCACATGTTCATCATGTTGTATTGGTTAAGTTTCATCAATCGATTCAAGTTAACTTAACCCCACGTGTTCATCATGTTGTATTGGTTAAGTGTCATCAATCAATTCAAGTTAACTTAACCCACCTACTTGTCATGTTACTTTGGTTAAGTGTTGCCTTCTTGTGTTAACTTAACCTTACCACAAATCAAGTTATATTGGTTAAGTGTTGCCCTCTTGTTTTAACTTAACCTTACCACAAATAAGGTTATATTGGTTAAGTGTTGCCCTCTTGTTTTAACTTTACCTTACCACAAATCAAGTTATATTGTTAAGTGTTTCTTATTACTTAACTCTACCAATTCATCATGTTATACTGGTTAAGTGTTTCCTATTAACTTAACCCTAGTCATTCATCTTGTTATATTGGTTAAGTGTTACATTAATTAACTTAACCCTACCATTCCTGTATTAGCTTTAATTCATTCATTAAAGCACCAACCACTCACATTAGACAGGTATTGTTGCGGTTACTTGATGTGCCGGGCGGTTCTGGGCAGTTTTACACCGCAACTCAGTCTAACCTCAGGTTCTTTTGGGCTGGATGCACTAACTTCTCACATGATATATATTGTTATGGTTGCTGGATGTGTCGGGCGGTTCCGGGCAGTCTTACACCGTAACTCAATCTAACCGCGGTTAGGCATATTTGTCTTTTCTAAATTTTACATATTTATCTTCTATATTTATATGTAAATTATTGTCATTCAAGTCATGCCCAATTTACCCTCTAAATCATATTTTCAATTTTTGGTATATAAATTATACCAATTTTATGGCACTAACCATTCATTTATTTATAGGCTAAATTATGCTAGTAATAATAATCTCTAAGTTTTCCCAACGTTACCCCCGTCACACGTTCGCAAAATTCACATAGAATATTAGGCTCGTAACTTAGCCCAACTTATATACAAAAGGGGAAAGAAGAGAGCATGTACCATTCACACAACATAAAATAATAAGGATCTAACTAAACATGTGTCATGTAAACGTGGCATAAAATAATGAACTTGCATTTTTGGATCCAACTAATATGAGTCTTTAAGCATATGAAATTACCCAAATCCAACTAGGCATGTAAATGTAAACTTTTATTTTGGGTCCAATGAACATAAACCTTAAGCATATAAAATTACACAAGTTCAACTAGACATGTGAATGTGAACTTTTAATTTGGATCCAATAATCATGAATCTTAAACATATGGAATTACACAGGTTTAACAAGGCATGTAAATATGAACTTTTATTTTGGATCCAACAAACATGAATCTTAAGCATATGGTTTTATCCAAGTTTAACAAGGCATGTAAATATGAACTTTAATCTTGGATCCAATTTTCATAGATCTAAATGTAAATCTAAACATAATACATGTCTTGGCCAAATAATTTGCATCTAACATAACATGAATGAATCACCAATTTTACGTGATTAGTTTACATCAACATAATAACCACATAGCCTAACAACTTGCATGTAACATAACATGAATGAATCACCAATTTTACATGATTGGTTTACATCAACATAATAACCACATAACTTGCATGTAACATAACATGAATGAACCACCAATTTTACATGATTAGTTTACATCAACATAATAACCACATAGCCTAACATCTTGCATGTAACATAACATGAGTGAATTACCAATTTTACATGATTGGTTTACATCAACATTATAACCACATAGCCTAACAACTTGCATGTGACATAACATGAATGAATCACCAATTTTACATGATTGGTTTACATCAACATAATAACCACATAGCCTAACAACTTGCATGTAACATAACATGAATAAATCATCAAATTTTACATAATACATGATTAGTTTAACACCAACATAATAACCACATAGCCTATCAACTCACATGTAACATAACATGAATAAATCACCAAACTTTACATAATACATGATTGGTTTAACACCAACATAATAACCACAACAATCTCATAAGCATATGTGATAGAATCGTTACAGGAATAGGCATGAATTAGCATCATCATTATCTTGCAACTAGGAATAAAGCTAGTTTTCATTTTATTACAAATCATAACTTTTAACCGTTCACATATAAATAATAACTGGACTTACAAAGAATAGAAAGTATTGTTTTCTGGGATCTGTTTTCTGAAATTGGAAAGTAATCCCTTGAAGAAGACTATAAATTCTCTAAGTTAGTTTTGATTCGTAGCTTTAATCTTGCTTTCAAGTTGAAGAAGGAATGGTGGCTAAAGTAGAACGATCATGGACGGTATGGTGGCTCCTTGGAATGAATTTGTGTGATTTAGGGTTTGAGGATTATGGTTGCTTTTAAATCTTATGTGAGCCGTTAGATCGTTTTAGGAGCAATCAGAGCCATCCAACTAAAGCAATGTGTCACTCAGCCAATCATAGCATGACACATAAGCCCTAACACCTCAGAATTTGTCACAAAGCCAATCAGAGAAGGCCACGTAAAAAAAAGATAATTCTTGACTAACAAAAAAGCGCGCCACGTGCACCACATGATGCATACACGTCATATATATATATATATATATATATATATATATATATATATACGTATGTATGTATGTATATATATATATTTCTATATATTTTTTTTCTTTTTATCTATCTTTCCAATTAACCATTTTCACACTAAACTACTTTTTGAACTGCATTCACACTAAGCCACTTTTTAGCCATTCCCCTAAAACAAAAATATGGCGCTGGCGGGGATCGAACTCTATACCTCTTGTATTCAAGTCACATGTTCTAACAAAATGAGCTACTAAGTCTTTTGCTTACAAATCTTAGAACAATGCTGAATATTATTCTTTTCTCATTCTTCTTTTTCATGTTTTGCTGCAATATTTAATTTAAAGATATCTTCTTCATACGGAGTACGATTTACACAAACTCGGACTCTTCTTAAGTAGAATTCCAAGATGAACGCAATGGCGCAACCCTTTCACCTATTTCTTCTTTTTCAAATTAATTATTCTTTAATTTGTTATATTAATATTCGAAGAAAATACGGGGTGTTACAGGTCCATTCTAGAAAATACTTGCGCTCCATTCAAACGATCTAATAAATCATCAATCCGCGGTGATGGATATTTATTCTTCAATTTCGGCTTATTTAAATTATTATAATACACGCATAATCGGAGAGCACCGTCTGACTTGGGAACAAATACTACAGCTGCTCCCCAACACGAAAAGCTGGGTCTGATTAGACCCTTTCATGACAATTGTCGAGTTTGATCGCCCAATTCTTCTTTCTCTTTCAGTGTCATTCTCCGAATAGCATGCACTACTGACTTTTCATTTGGAATTAAATCGATTTTGAAGTCAATTTCTCTTCGCGGAGGTAATCTATCAACTTCTTCGAACACATCCGCATAATCTCTAACTACTGGAATTTTCTCAATAGAAGTAGGAGTAATTTCAAAAGCAGACCAAAATTCTTTTTGATCTGAATCCGAGCCGTGGCATGGTATAATAACATCTCCGAGCTTCGTTTTAACCTTAACAACTCTTTCGGTACATTTAACTTCGGTCTCATGTCTTATTAACCAATCCAGCCCAAGAATAACATCGAACTAAGAAAAATTCATGACGATCAAATTATTAGGAAATTGGTAACAAGAATAAGAGATCGGCACTCTACAATATAAACCGAGAACAAGAGAGCCTCCTATTGGATTATGAATAGTAATCGATTCCTTAAGATTTCTTGGGTTTAACTTTAACTTTTTAACCGAGTTACTAGAATTGAAACTTCATTATGCACCAGTATGAAATAATACTGAAACAGGAATATTTTTAGTAGTAAGGATACCTCCCAAAACATCTGGTTTAGCTGCTCCTACAGAAGAATCTGGCATATCCTCCTCGTCATACACATGAGCCACTTGTGAGCTCTTCAGCAATGGACAATTTGGCTTGATGTGCCCCCTCTTATGGCAATTGAGGCACTCTCTATTATCAGGAGGGTTCTGACTATGACCAGACTGATTTGTCCTTTGCCTCTTTGGAGTGTTGCATTCATTTGCCCAATGTCAACTTTGACCATAGTTATGTCATTTGCCTTTTGGTTTCAGCCGTTCTGGGGCTTTATTGCTTCAGTGTTGTTAGTTTCAGGCTTCTTTCCAGAAGATTTTCTTTTGTTGCTAGCTTGGTTCTTCTCGCGGTCTTCCCAAGAATTCTTCTTATCAATACCCTCATACCTACAAGCCATTTCAACAACCTTGGTAAATGGAAGCTCAATGTGTGCAGTCACTCGGTTGTGATACTTTCTAAGAAGACCTTGTATGAACCGCTTGTCCTTCTGAAGCGCATCTTGAATCAATTCGGGTGCATAGCGAGAAAGGTCTTCAAATTTGTTCACATACTCATGAATGGTCTGATCCCCTTGCTGGAGATTAGCATACTTGTCATTCAAGCGCTCGACTTCTTGTGGAGGGACAAACTTTTCATTAAAAATTTCCTTGAACTTAGCCCATGTCATATCAACGTCAATGTCGCCAACAGTTACTTCCTCCCACCATATTAAAGCCTCATCCTTAAGTAACCAAGAAGCCATGAACCACTTCCTGTGGTCTTCCAACTCTAGGCCTGCGAAGATTCATTCGCATGACTTTAACCAAGCTTGAGCCTCGGTTACTGTTCCACGGCCAGTAAATGGCACACCACCCAGATTCTTGTACTTCTTAGCAACCCTATCAAGATCAAACACAGGTTGTCGGGGTGGTTGTGGCACTGCAGCTTCGATTTTATTGTCTGTTTTCACTTCTTCAAGATTAGGATGATTTGGAGCAGTGGGGATCTCACCTCTTCCTTGACCCCTGCCTCTCCTACCTCTTCCTCTTCCACTCATGTTCTATTAGCTCTGCAAATTTTAAGAAAAGAGTCAGGCCCATAGGAAAGATATCTTGAGGAATGATAAAGCAATAAAGACATATGCATAATTAATGATGTGATGATCAAGTTATAATGCTATTTTGTTGCACTGATCCTAGGACATTACTAACCCCATCTCTAATGAGTTTCTCATCTTAGAATACTGCTGATTCTATTTTTTGACAATTGTTTAATGTGTTAAATTCCAGAACTAAGGTTAACCAAAGATATGATACCACATTTGTGACAACCCAAACCCCCGTACCATGGTGGCAAGGATAATCATAGGAATATAACACATTAATCAACATTAGCAGATTACAGATAATAACATAAACATGAAATGGAATGATTTACATCAATATGATAATGGAATCATAAAATGTCATAATCACCAGAGTTGCATAGTTATAGGATACAACTTAGTACATAAAAGAAATGATCAGTCTACATTGAGATCAACAGTACATATACATAAGATACTACAGGCGGTAATATCAATAGTCCAAAATACAGATAAAAGATAGTCTTTGCCTTCAGCCAAAAGTGCACTCCAAGCTATAGTGCTAAGCCAAAATAAATCCTGCTACCTGTTACTTGGCTGACCGTGTAAAAATACGGGCACCCGATTTTGCAAGTGAAAACAAGTTACGAGTCAGTAATGGGACTGGTATGAGAAATCTTACTTAAGTTATTTAATAACAAGGCTAATCACAGGACCACGCTGCTAACGAGGAATGAGTTTACTCCATTGGATTGCCAGTGCATAAATAAAGTAAATCATTTAAACAACGCAATGCTTTTTAGAAAAATGAATCCATTATAACACTCAGGTCCCATCACACAATACAACACAAGCCGGAGGATAGAGTTTTACCTTATAATGGCCAAAATATGCTTGATACGTATCAAAAGAAAATCATTTGACATTATCACTAGTGCATATATGTTTCAGACACAATTTCAATCAAAATGTATCAATCATAGACGACACAGCTACCATATACTATGTCATCATACTAGTTTACAATTAAAACCGAAATGTCACGTATTGGAAATTGGATTTCCGTCATGAGTCAAGGTCAGGGATGACTCCTCACTGATTCGAGACACTCTAGAAAATGCCTCAGGAATCCTCGTAGTGAACCCTTGGATCTTCAGGGCCAGTCCTCTCTTACTTTTGAGGATTAATTATTCATGAACACATGTTTCCCGGTTCTATCGGACCTATCACTTGGCCAATAGGAACCAATATCCGAGGCGCCTCGCATTCCATCATCCATATAGGTAAAAATTTAAATGTCTGGGCTCCATACCATGGCACCACCCATAGCTAGAAAGAAACGTCGAGCACCCCTGCAGTCATGACCGTTTTTGACTCATACCAGTGTGTGAGGCTCGCGAATTAATGCTATACATAAAGCTACGCTAATTAAAGTCGTTCTTTGATCATCAATCACAAGACTCTGCTTTTCAACAAAAGCCTTGTTCAATTTCATATCAGCATGCCATATTGACATTACATGCCATGCAACTGATGTCTATCGATATATAACCTCTAAGCTCGTACGTCTTAGAGAAGGGTGTTAAGCAAGAGAATAAATTCTCTGCCACCGAACAGATATATATTTAATTCCGGGTCTGAACGAAATCGGAGGTACCTTATTCCTCGTTCATATGTCCAATAAGGAAGAGAGTCCCTCGCATATCCGAACAATCAACAAATACGCCAGACAACTACCATTATAACCCCTTCATAGGAGCTAACCAAACCAGGGCATCAGTAGTAATCCACTCAATGTGAAGATTAGCGGTCTTGCACCG
Organism: Allium sativum; assembly: GCA_030737875.1. Taxonomy (NCBI): domain Eukaryota; kingdom Viridiplantae; phylum Streptophyta; class Magnoliopsida; order Asparagales; family Amaryllidaceae; genus Allium; species Allium sativum. The sequence continues at coordinate 684,949,019 of CM060924.1, forward strand.
TCTTCATTATCATCGACTTTTAGTCGCCATTCAGTTAGTTGAAATGAGAATTAACTTGGTATTTTCAAATAATTCACGTACATATAGAATACAAATCAATTCTTTCCATGGTTAAACTATTTTGACATTCACGTTTCTATTCAATATAATAATTTCGTGTCAAATACATCTAACCATCAAAAAAATTATCTGACAAACCAAGTTACATTAGTTTATTTCCATTCCACATCGTTTATAATATTTAAAACGATTTATCACTGTTTTATTTATATAAAAATAGCCCATTTAAAATAAACGACGCTTCAGGCCATTATGCGGCCCTAGCGCTATTTTTATTCAGATTTGAATTACACATTTCTCAAAATCTAACCGTTGGATCTAAACAAATTTAATATCGTTGGAAAGATCTTTCCAAAGCGAACCCAACGGTTCTGGTTTTGAGAAAAGCCGACAGTCGGATCTCTCGGATAATCATTTATAGTTATGATTCCAAAACCAGAACTACGGCGCACTATTTGTTTAATTTTAATTTATATTATATATAAATTTTATAGTTTACTCGACAACTTCGAAACCATTTAGTACTTCAAATAATTGGCTAACACCTTTAAATTTTGAAAATTTTCACTATAACTTCCTTTGTTCGGAGAGCGTTTTGGAAATCTATTGAGCTGTATTAGGCACCCAATAAATCTAGAAAAAGCATACACAATTTTGAGTGACCTATCTATGCCCAAGGGAGAGTGTAAAGATCATATCTCCAGAGATTATATCTCATCACCTTGTCCAGTGTTGGAAAATGAATAATCCATGTGTCGTATCTATCAAGAGAGACATGAATTATTGTCGTCTCCAGATTCGTGTGGGGTTTTTATTAATCCCTGCAATTTACCATTATATTTTATTTAGTCCATATCAGTACTTAGTTCAACTTGTAATTCAATCATCGCCATACGAGCGTCTCGCTCGTGTGGTAATTTCAACCTTGTCATACAAGCTCCAAATGCTTAAATGGAATATTATATGCTATGACATCAATAATTTGTCTTTAGTTGAACCTGAAATGTAGTCATCGCCATACAAGCCTCTCGCTTGTATGGTAATTCCGACCTCGTCATACAAGCTCCAAATGCTTATACGGTATATGATAGAGTATGCTATCTTCACGTAGTGTGCCATGTAGCGTAGTTCAAAATTAATTGTTGCTATCTTGTGGCGTAGTTCATAATCTCACACAGAACAACCAGCATACCCCATCCAATGATATTCACAAGAGTTTATATAATAATAAAAATCCAACTTGTAACAGCCCGCATTTTATGTATCGGAAGATCATAAAATAATTTTATTTTATTCCCTGAGGGTTGGATCATTCTCATCTTTTAGTATGTTGCTTATGGAAATGTGAGACATGTCCATAAATTTTACCGATTTTGTTTGTGACCATTTTTCCCCTATCAGTCTTGTACAGGGCATAACTTTTGACTCAGGTTGAATCAGAGGGTGAGACCTGTGCCATTGGAAAGGAATTGATGATTCTCTTTCCGTATAGTGGTTACATTAAGGATTTGGTTCAGCGGTTTGGGAGAAATCGCTGTTTTAAGGTTTTTCAGTTGGTTGTTCAGGTTTTGGAAGGCTAATGGGCTGATTTGGAGAAGGCCCATTAGAGGGTGGGTGGAGACTATAAATAGGGGGTAAGGGGTATGGAGAAAGGTTGGCATTTTTCATTCTCTTAGGGGGAGGCTTTGATCTCCTTCTCCCTCTAACATCTTTCCACCATTAAAATTCCAAAATCCAAGGAGGGAAATCGAAGATCTACACCATAAGAGGCTAGATCTACATCGTCTCAAGGGCGAATTCATCGGATTGAAGAGTTTGATTCGAAGTGTTCGCTGTCCGGATTGCGTTTTCATTGCTTTTGCTTAGATTTGGATAATTGGTGAGTGATTTACATCTCTCATTCGGATGCATGCAAGTATATGGGTCTTATGTTGTTAATTTCATCATTTCCATGTTATTTTCCTTAGATCTACACCATGCTAAGTTTATTTTACATGCGAATCACTTTAGGATCTGATCTAGATAATTTAAATGGCAAGTTTCATGTTATTTCATGAGTTTATGCAAGTTAGATCTATATATTGTGTTCATATGTTCAATTATCATGTTTTTGGGAAATTTATGTGTTTTGATGGAAATTGTTAGATTGGTGATATTGTTGGTTGCATAACATGTTTGTGGTTGCGTTTGGATGAATTGGATGAGCCGATTTCGTCGGATTCGTCGTTTGGCGAAGTTTAGGTCGAAATCGAAGTCGAAATGGAGCTGTGCAGGTTTCTGGTCTGTTTTGGAGCTAGTCGGGTCGGTTGAGGCGGTCTGATGGCTCTGGTCGGTCCAGAAGGGTCTGGACTGAGGTGGTCGGTCACGTTATGGCTTGGGGAGCAAGTCAGGGAGCTGGTTGGTTGGAATGGAGGCATCGGGGTCGGTTTTGACTGTCGTCCTGGAGCAATGCTGGTCGGTTTTAGCTTGGTCGTTCTGGAGCAGCTGGTTGGTTTTAGCTTGGTCGTTCTGGAGCAGCTGGTCGGTTTCAGCCTGGTCGCTCTGGAGAAGCTGGTCGCTCTGGAGAAGCTGGTTGATTTGGTGGAGCTGGTCGGTTTCACCTGGTCGGTCTGAAGGAGCTGGTCGGTCAGATGGATGAAAATCCTAGTCGGTCAGATAGAAGCATATCCTGGTCGGTTTTGACGGGGTCCGTCCAAAGCTGCATGGAGGCGGGTCGTTCTGGAGAAAGGCTGGTCGGTTTTTGGCTGGTCATTCTGGAGCAAGGTTCTGGTCGGTTTTGGCATGGTCGTTTTCTGAAAAAGTACGTTTTCGGGTACGACTCGGGTACGAACCAAAAAGGTCTGAAAAAAATATTTTGGTTCGGTGAAGGCGTGACTTCGAGGTGATTCAAGTAGGAAGGTTCGAAGTGGTGAATGTGTTCGTTGATCAAGGTGGAACAACGAATGCGGTGACAACTCAAAGGTCGTGAGTTGGTGGATAATGGCTGCTTGAGAAGGTTGCTTGAGCTATGAAACATCGTCAAGGTTGGACGATTAGAGATGCGAAGGCCGAGAAGTCATCGTTGTCGTAAGTTCTAGCAGGCTCAAAGCAGGGGTACGATGGGTATCGTTGAAAGGCCCAAAAGACCGGTTGTTGGTCGAGTACCCTGGGTCTTTCTGGTTGGGGAAAGGCCTAGTGTCAAGGTTGGACATTGCCAAGGTTGGGCATATGGAGTTCATGCTAGAACTGGGGTTACCATTAGCCCTTGACATATGGCAAGGTTGGCCGTCATACGATAGTGATGATTTCGAAGCAGGATTGGCGGTGATAGCCAGAGTCTGTCATGAATACTGGATGTTTTTCTTGTGCCATCTCACGTGGGTTATCCAACATCGAAGTAGATGTTCCTTGAGTGCTTGTCTGATATTGGTTTCGGCCTCTGGGGCTTGTATTCGAGGGATGTTGAATTCGACTAGGATGATTTACATGAGATATATATAATCTCGATGCCATGATTGCTATTGCTGGTTGTTTCTGTTTTCCATGGATAAATGGTTGTTCTGGTTTCTATGGATTAATGGTTGAAATGCTTGGTAAAGGCTATCACTGTCTGATGTGGGGAAGATAAGGTTGAGTTCTTCTCTGGTGATGTGGGTAGATAAGTTGTTCATTTACCCATTCTCATATCCTTTCTTGTTGAAGTTTGTTAGCTGTATTATCGCTCACTAAGACTATTGTCTGACTCAAGGTTTTATGTCTCCTCTTATTACCTTGGGCTGTTCATCCGGTTGTGGATGGGCAGACTAAGTAGCAGGTTACAGGTAATGGAGCTTAATGATATGAGGAAGTTGAGCGATGACGAGCAGGAGGCTAGCGTACCAGTTTTATTCTATCTAGTATTTCTGTTTCCGCTGTTTGAGTTGCTTGAGAGCTGTAGTGAGGCCTTATGTACAAACTTGGATATCAGTTGGATAATCTTTCTGGATGTTGAAAGAGTTTCAAAAGTTTGCTATATGATACCTCATTACTATCACCTGTTGTATATGTTCTTTTATATTTTATCCTTGCGCTGTGAGTTCTACGACAGGTTTCGATGTGTTCACTTACTATGATGATCGTCCATAGCAGCCTGGCACGCCTTTCAGCGCATTATTCCTCTTGTTTAGTGCGGGGGTTATGGGCGGTCGTCACACAACTCATTAAGGTATACCTATTTGTTGGGAACACAAATATATTCTTTACTCGGCAGCTAATCCATTTTCCTGTTCAGCATATGTATATATATATATATATATATATGCATATCTAAGCTAAAAATAATATTTTTAGTGAACAAATATTTATTTCCATAACATATCTATTTGTTAGCCTGCTTTGTGAGCAGGCCACCCAAACCTTAATTATTCACGAGTAGATGAAAGAAAGGTTCGAACACTCACAGTACACGATTCAAGACATGCGGCTCGTGGTTCCCATTCATGATAGCCCGCTCGTTGTACCCAGTTCGCGATAGACTTCGTTCGTGGATAGGGGCTCGTGATAACCAACTTCAGGAATCCTATTCGTGGTGTACCCGCTCGATAGCCTTCAACGAGATTCTACTTTATAGGCACAAACTGCTCCTACTTTCATGGGATGAACTACATGTGTCAACCCAATATCAGGAGACCATCTCCAATTCTCCCACTACTCAACCGAAGCCCGTCGGATGCACGCCACTTGGCACCCAGTCCATGGCTCTCCAACGGCTATAAATATAGGAAGACATGGCCATTTTAAAGGGACTTTTGGTATCTCAAGATCCATGGCTGCCGAGGCTAACACTTTTCCCCATAGATAATCATCATCTTATACAATAAAATTCAATGGATTCAGAGAGAATTATTCATTGAATTCGAGTGATTGAGAGATAATATTCCTTGTAATTGTAATCTATGAATGGAATGATAAAATATGAAGTAGATGTAGGCTCATTAACACCGAACCACTATAAAAATCCTGTTGTCTTGCTTTTTCATTGTTTTTTTGGTTATTTCTTCATATTCTATGCTTGAAATACAACGATTTGGGTGTTAGAACCATCTTTTGTTCTAACATTTTGGTGCTTTCACTAAGAAATGACTGGCTTTCAAGAATAGATCTTCTCTTCCACTAATTGATGTCGAAGTTCGTTGAGGGGAGATTGATATCTAACATTAACAAATCATGGAGTATTCATATGCATAGTCTCCATCTGATTTAGAGGCTCGAAGATTGAAGAAATCTGCTTAGATGACCTACCTCGCGGTTCAGATTGAACAAAGAAAACAGACTTGGTTCGCGGCTCGCATGAACAGAGCGGATGACCATATTACTGGATCGGATCGAGTATGCTAAAGCCGAACAATTCTGGGTGGATCGCCCTCCACGAACCACGTCCCGTAGGGCTATAGTGATCCGAAGATGCGTTAGTGTCAGGAGAGGCTCGTGGGTATAGATCTGAACCGAGGGAACAAAGTTTATGCGATCTGAACCGACCTGGAGCAAGTTTTGTGAACATATACACGAACAAAGAGGCATCACGAACCGCCAGATGGTGACCCACTCTCAGGTCTCAAACCGAAGGTATATGCGAACCGCGACCCGCATAGCAATCACAAGCCAAAGAGCTATCACTAACTTACCTCGAGCAAGTGAGAGAACCACCACCTAGAAAAGTGACGATGAATAAGAGTCACGACCCGACTCGAAAAGTTGACAGTTTTTAAAAAAAATGCATTTTTCTGATCATTTCAGAAAAGGCTTCATCTTCCAAAATCAAAACAATCGTGTGCCGCCGGAATTGTCGGGCATGTGTGGCCCAGGACCCCGCCCGCGCTGCGCCCGGACTCGCTGACGGCTCGCCTTCGGCTCAGAGCACGGTTCGCCTTCAACTCAGAATACGTTTTGGCCTATAATCATCACCAATGCTTATCAACCGAGATTCGGTAAATAGTCCAAGGATATCGACAGCAAATTAGCAACGACTGGGATTCTTCCTAAAGCCATAACACTTATTCACTGATGTTATTCAATGTGATAGCTATTGAAAAGATTCAGCATACTGGCTACGACAGTATATGAGATGATGATTGCCTCATAGCAGCCTCCTCCTCTGGAGATCTGATAGTGTATAGATTTCACCAATTCAACTGGAGATTGTTCCCAAACGAGTAGTGATCACCTAATTTATGCAACTTAGAACTGTCCAATCGGTAGGATCCCGAAAGACAGTTATATGAAGTAGTCCAGGCATTATTTCAAAGGTAGTTCATATGCTCTTAGCAACAACGATTCTCAATGATTGGGTATTAGAAAGAAACTAAGGATCATAGCACTACAGAGCTACACCTCACTAAAATGGCATGGTGGAAGACATATGTCTTGTGGTTTTCTCCCTGAATATCTTAGCTAACTTTTGCAATGCCTATTTACTTTTAACTATATCAAGGGAGATTGGTTGCCATCAAATAAGGGTTAGATCAACATATTTTGGTGCCTGGAGTTAGGTATCGGTTGAGCCACCATAGGCTATGATTGGACCTAGGGATCCTTGCCCAGATGATAATAACATTGACTGCTCATCGACCACCATATGACCTTGGTCAAGAGATATGAGCTGAGGTCAAAAGCAAATACGAATCAACCATTAGCTCTCTAGTTCTTACATACATTGCGTAAAGCCTCACAAGCTATGCTATTGTATCCAAGCTTATATAATCAAGGTCTAGATCGACCAGCTCTAGTATAATAAGGATTGCTAAAAAAAGAGTTCCAACCGAAGATTGAGGGGGAATGGTCTATGATGACGAGTTATTAGAGAAGCTGACTATTTGGCTGGATGGAATATGCTACGCAACATAGATGGCATGAAACCCAAAGACGCTTCCCATCCAAATGAAATGGAGTGTGAAGGAGGTGTCAATATTGCGAATTAAGGGAGCATCACAAAAGCACTGGCCCGATGATCTGCCCAAAGACATAGATCCCAGAGAGGATGGTGATTCGGGATGCAGAAGGGTGACATCTAAAGATGCAACTACACATGTTCCAATTGTTGACATCGACCTGACTAAGGTCATGAAATCGAATCTCATTTAAACCTCTTCCGAACGAGGGAACTGGCATGCTTTCTATATGCGAGCCTGGATGTGTTCACTTAGACCTATGCTAATGTTCGCGGGATTTTACCATAAATTGTGAGTTATTTGTCGAGTATAAACCTGTAGTGTGCTCCTATCAAGAAAATAAGGAGTATGCTTGGTCCACGGAGAGCATCTTCCTTGAAAGAAGAAGTTGGAGGGCTGAGAGGCGATTGTTTTATATGAGATGACACACATCCCGCTTGGATATCAAATCCCGTCCTCATCAAGAATGCTATTGGAAAATGATGCACATGCATCAATTTTTCAGATTTAAACAAAGTTCGCCCAAAATGAAGCTTCCTATCACTCAGAATTGACCAGCTTATGGATTCAATGATTAGACATGGATGTCTCCGTCTTATGGACATATGTGCAGATTACAACCAGATTCTTATGCATGTGCCTGATCATGAATAAACATGTTTTATCATGGACCTTGATATGTACTGTCATATGGAGTCGCCGTTCGGACTAAAGGATGCCGAGGCAACGTATCAACGCTTACCGAATTGTATGGTCCACAACCATAGTGGAAGACCCATGGAAATCCATGTAGATGATACTCTTTTGGAGTCCGAGCGATCAACCTATCGCATTTCAGATCTAATAGAGATGTTCAATATCTGGAATGAAGTTAAACCCTTTGAAATGCTCATTTGGCGTTGCAACAGGAAAGCTTCTTGGCCTCATAGTTAGCTCACATGGAATCGTAATCAACCCTGATCAGATTGCAAGGATCATAAACATCCATGAACAACAAAAAATTAAAGGTGTCTAAAGCTTGGCAGAGAAGTTGGCGCCACTTTTATGTAAGGAGGATAAGGTCCAGAAACTAGTCTATAATGTGAGCAAGAAGGTAGCCGTGGTAGAGCACAACAATACAAAGATGGAAAACCTCATCTACATCTTGCTAATTGCTCTGAGAAAGCTCCCCCACTACTTCAAAGTTCATCCGACTGTGATACACACTCAATAGTTGCTATGACACGACCTATAGCGACCCGAGGCATCTGGAAATTGCTCGAACGGAACATAAAGCTGAACCAGTTTGATATCAATTTCCTCCTAAAGAAGTACCTACGGGGGCAAGCATTAGTCAACTTCATCGCTAAATTCACCATTCCCTAAGAGCATGTGTTAGAGGAAGAAGATGGCCCCTCAAAATGAAAGATGAAATCAAGCACCTGGAAACGGTATACAAACAGTGCGAGAAATGATCGACTGTCCAATGCCGGAGTTTTACAGATAACCCTCAAAGGATGGTCAATTTAATGTGCCTTATGATTAGAATTTTCCACTACAAACAACGATTCCGAATATGTGGCTCTGATTTCCGATTGAAACTCGTCAAAGAGTTGGGAGTTGTGGTGTCGAACACATTTTATAATTCTTAGATTGTTGTTTGCCAAGCTCGAAAGGAATTCTAGGTGAAGGAATAACAACTCGTAGCATACCTAGAACTGGTAGAAGAGTTGTTAGATGGACTGGAACGTTACAGCATATCTCATGTCCTATGAACGGAAAATCAAAAGGTGAATAATATGGCCATGTAAGAAAGTTTCGACAATCCAAAAAAGACAGAGATAATCCCTATCAAGACACTACAGAATCCAACCATTGATCAGATGGAAGTTGATCCAGCGTTGGAAACTGATCCCGGAAGAGAGTCATGGGCAACCCCATGATGAACTTCCTATAGCACGGAATGCACATAGCAAGGTGAAGTAAAAGACGTGCCATCGTTCTTTATGTCTCGAGATATGCCATGCAAGTCGACACTGCCTATTTTCCTTGGAAGGTTGTCCCAAGATAGACACCAATGATTCCCATTACTGAATTCACCGCCCTGAATGATTCGACAAAACCACTAGTTAAATTCCCGCTTGAAGGGAGATATATGCGAATGAAACATCTAATGAGAGATGTTTTGAAATTAGAAAGTGAAGATTCACACTTCCACTCCTTTCATCAATTATTTGCCAAGTAACTCATTCCCTAAACGTTAGGGGAAACAGGAGATTTGAGCATGGATTGCTCGAGATTACATCATCTAAATTCAAAGCTGATATATCAGGAGTTTGCATAGTGGATTGCCTTAGTCTTGCCTGAAGGTTAGCGAGTTAAAGGTTTAGAATGCTTATGCCTCAATGTTAATCGATTGTCTGTGCACCAACCCTTGTCCCCGATATGGGATCGAAGGCGTATCAACAAATTAATGAGATATGACTATCTCACCAGTAGCAATATCCTATTTCCTAGCGTGGAAAGTACAAAAGTTGCTATAAGCATGGGTCCTTTGTTCTCCTGCCAATTACTATCCTACTAGCAATGTGATGATGTGCTATCATTAAGGGTATAAATGTGACAAGCCAACGCTCAATCTATGCCTTTGACGAGGGGACAAGATGGTGATTCAAAGGAGATCGAGCTTGTCACTCCAAGACCCCGATCAGGGTCCATTTATTCTTGGGACTGCCACCCCTCAATAACTTGAAAAGATATTCGTCATCAGCTTAAGATTTTGGCAGCCATGGCCTGGTAGAGTCAGGATGAGGCAAAATGGACTGCAAAGAACCTATAATGCCATTTTCACTCCAAATGATATTCATTCCTTTAACAGGATTATTCTTTAACCATGACTCTTATATTTTCATGCTTTATGAGTTATTGATGTAATTAACTCATATGAATTAATATGTGGGTGGTGTAGGTACCCCGGATTGGATACCGATCAGATTTCTGACACCCGCAAACAGAGTTATGGAGCAAGACTATAACGAGCCCGATTGAACTACTCATTTACAAAGCCACGCCCTCCATTTGAGGAAAGTTGTATAGCTCAAGGTGGATCTAAGATGATCATCCTCTCCATGGCTCACACGTGGCAGGTCTCAAGACAATTTTGCATTTATCTTTACATTGCAAGGTTGAAATCCGACTCTAGATGGACGCAGATCGACCATTTACATAGCTCGATCCTATGCTGGACGCCACCAAATTGCATGAATCCAAATAAAGGAGGCAACACTGCCCCTTGATATTCCTACTTTATAATTATGTAATATACTTTTCACGTACTACCTGAGTTATTGACATGACTAACTCATGCGATATGAATGATGCAATACCCGAGGTTCGGTGCCAATCACTCCTCTCGCAGATTGATCGGAGGAACACAAAACTTTGGCAAACTTCTTTCGATTGTTTGCCCGATTAACTCTAATCGTCAGAGCTTGGATAGAAGTATAAACCTAAGACAAATGTGATGGGTGCACCATAATTAAAGACCACTCGATCCGTGACTCTAACTCTCACGACTCGATAGAAAGTACAAAGGATGATATCACGATGTCCGACCAAACTCCATCCCATGAGTCGGCGGGATGAAATAGACATGATTATTGCAAACGGCCACCTCTACCTGTGAATCGGAGATTATGAGGTAGCATCTCGGCGAGTGTGATCCAATCGCTTGCTTGAAAAGCTCCATCCGCCAGAGTGAAGCGCAGAGTATGGACTAGAATCGAGTTCGAGAACAACATTCAAGACGGCAGAATCCCGCTCTTTGAACTATAATGTAGAAGGAATATCGGGGTGAATGATACGACCGTTCACCTGAATCATTCTAACTCTCGTGATCCGAGAGAGAATACAAAGGACGAGAAGATAACATCCACAAGGCGTGAAAGTGCACCACGATTAAAAGACCGCCTTGATTCCACTCTACCCTTGGAATTCGATAGGGAAGTATAAAGGAGATAGGGACTATGCGCTACAAATGGACTCCTACCCTATTGAAGGATTTGGGGGCATACTGAAAGCTGAGTTCGAACTCTATCCTGGGCATACGAAAGGAGAGTATAAAGGCATTGCGATTAAATGCCACGAAAGGGCTCCTACCCCGCTACAGGATCAGGGGCAAGAATGAATGTTGAGCCCGAACCCCTTATTTCCGAATATGGTGGGCAATGCACTGTCGATCCTAATCAATCCTAAACAAGCCCTAGCCAGGCACTTATTCACTATTGATTGGGGCATACACACGTCACACCACTACGCTGGCTACAATATGATATGTTATTTATTTGCAGGGATACAGAATTGAAACCCTTATCTGATTTGTGATGTGATTTATTGCTTACTACTCAGTGTAGTAATGCTCCAGCTACAAATATATTCGATTGAAAGATATAATAAACTTGCAAATGTATGATATTGACGGAAAACCACTTTTTTGTTGATTGTAGATCTACAAAGGACGACCGGTCAAGAACGCGAGGCCTGCACTTGCAACAACAGCAGGCCAGTAGAAAACAAGTTAAGGGCCACATCCAGAAGACTGACATTGATGCCTAATGAGCATCCTGCGTGACTCAAGGCAGCGACCCAAAATAGGCCTTGAGAGTGAAGTATTCAATGACATGTCATGCGACTTAATACTCACAGCTGGCTATTTGAGGACCATGAAATATATGCTGAGAGAACATCCATTTACTAGTCCCAAATGACTTCCCGAATGGAAGGCTCACATATTGACAGACATGGATGGACAACCCTATCTGGCATGTTAATTGAATGCATCACAACTGCTTTGTCTATGACTTTTCCCTTGGTATAGGGGCAAGCGGGAGTGCTCGAGGCAACTTTAGTCTAACCTTTTGCCAACTAACTCCGATCCTCGGAACTTGGAGGGGAGACTAGGAACTAAAAAAGACATGGATTGATGCTCACTGTTCAGCAAAACCCTAGCGAATGTGGGTGTGGGATACGAGCCTCGAGCTACATGATTAGACTACCCAATGACTCTATGCACTTTTACAGTCCTCGGGTTTCTGCAAGATCCCAGACTACAACCAAAAGGATGACTCCTCAAGACTAGCCCACATACGTTTATACAATGGATCATTATCCAGAATCAAAGGACGGAAACATGATTGACGGCTGCTGCATTTGCAGAGCCGAAAAACCCAAGGCCAAATTTCATATTTCAAGACTTCACACTGGAGGCACCAACACTGAATCGCAAGGCCGAGCAACAATCGTCAACCTACTGGAAATGGTTGAATTGAATGGCAAATAGTGTTGAACCTAGCTCAGTCGGATAGCAGAAACAGCTCGAGTTGAGCACAAACCAATCAGTAGGCATGCAACATGTGGCTTCGATTTAGAATATCGTGGATGGGAGTGGGGCAATGCAACAACTACCTTTAAGATCCTATATGAGAATGCAAGAATCGCAACGAACTCAGGTCATACACGACCAACTTCAGTTCCAACTCGAATGGGATATTCGAGCACCAGAACACGCTCAACTCCAAGCTAGAATGCAACAATTTAAAGAACAAGGACCCGGTCGGGTCGAATGACTCGAACCGTAACCCGGGGTCAATTCCGACTCGGCAGCGAGAAATCCGCAAAGCCCCCCTCATTACCTTAGATTTGATGCTGGGGGGTACCAGCCCTGATCTTGGCAATACGCAGCAACATATTAGTGGCAATTTACCATCCAATTTGTTTCGGCGTGACTCGAGAGGCGGCGCTTTTCAAGACGATGTGGATACCGACAATCACAACTCCTTTCTACATGGGACATCAGGATCTCCTGTTATTCCAGCAAACTTCAAAATCTCTCTACAATGAGATTCGTTCGGAGGCTTTGATGAATTCAACCTTGAGGTGGATAGATTTCTATGACAAGAAGGTGCTAATGTCGAGATAGATGATCTTAATGCTTTTATGATAGAGAATGGAGCACCATCTGATTACTGAAATGATAAATACAATACGAAAAGCCCTGGAAAAGGATGATAAGAGTATGCAGTTCCGGAGAGAACCTGTTTCATCGATCGAGCCCACGATCTTGTTTACCAAGCTCAACAAAACCGAGCGTGAGAAATAGACTCAATAAAACTGTGATGACCATTTCGTACTATGCTGAAACATGAATGGAGGGGCCCAACTAACTTCATAATAATATTCATCCACTCGCATTTAACAAGCTTACTTAACTCCGCAACTGACCTGATGCGAGTAACCGAATCTGCTGACTCCCGATGAGGCAATCCTCACTATTAGACTAAAGAGAAAAGACGACATTAAAGTGAGTGTAGTTCGACCATTTGCGTATACAACACCAACTTTTGCTGACTCAAGAGAGAGCACAGAATGACTTGGGTTGGCTAAAGTTATTGAACCTGCAACTCTTACCCGATGCAGCGACAAGAAGTATAAAGTCTTAAAGATTGGATGTCCGATTGACTTGGTTCAACCCCCACTAACTCTGGGGTAATAACCAAAGACTTCACTTATCCTCCAATGGTATCAAGAGCACACATATAAATTCGTAGGCAGACTTTGAAGATGAACCTGGCTTGGAGCAAGATTTAAAGAACATGCACTATATCTCCAGAACTTTACATCAGAGAACGAAGATTCTTGAACTACCCCATATTTTGGGCGGTTACTTCATGCATTGACTTGTATGTAAAAGAAAGTCTAACTCGACAATACACTTGACTTGCATAGAATTACGAAGGTGTTCAGCAATGACCTATGCGTGTAGAATCACGCTCATGAGCCAATGATCTAACATGCCTTTTATGAGTGAATTAGACATCTTTATTCGACAAGGTTAAAATGATTACTTGATCATCTTGACTACTTCTTCCATAGAGTTTGGCCTAACTACACCCATGAAAGCAGTGCAACAATTTGATAAAGCCTTTTTAAGAACGAGAGACGCTCTAGAAAGATTCAGCACTACATGTTCAAAGCACATCCCATCTATGATAAAATGTACTTTGGGGGGCAAAATGTTAGCCTGCTTTGTGACCAGGCTACCCAAAGCTTAATTGTTCACGAGTAGATGAAAGAAGGATTCAAACACTCACAATACACGATTCAAGACATGCGACTCGTGGTTCCCGTTCGTGATAGCCTGCTCATTGTCCTCGGTTCGTGATAGGCTTCGTTCGTGGATAGGGGCTCGCGATGACCAACTCGAGGAATCCCGTTCGTGGTGTACCCGCTCGTGACCGATCCCACGACTCGGCTCAGGTCTCAGAAGCACGATCCGTACCCTTGGAGATGCAACTATCCTTCAACGAGATCCTACTTTATAGGCACGAACAACTCCTACTTTCATGGGATGAACTGCACGTGTTAACCCATTATCAGGAGACCATCTCCACTTCTGCCACTACTCAAACGAAGCCCGTCAGATGCACGCCACATGGCCATTTTAAGTGGACTTTTGGTATCTCCAGATCCATGGCTAACACTTCCCTATAGATAATCATCATCTTATTTAATAAAATTCGATGGATTCAGAGAGAATTATTAATTGAATTCGAGTGATTGAGTGAAAATATTCCTTGTAATTGTAATCTATGAATGGAATGATAAAATATGAAGTGGATGTAGGCTCGTTAATGTCGAATCACTAAAAAAATCATGTTGTCTTGCTTTTTCTATATTTTTTGGTTATTTCTTCATATTCTATGCTCGAAATACAACGATTTGGGTTTTAGAACCATTTTTTGGTCTAACATTATTTTATTTACTTCATGCACATGTGATAAAAAATGATATATTGGCAAAAACATATTTATTTCAACACATGAATATTTTATACACTTTATACATAAGATAAAAATGGTATATTTGGCCAAAAAAATATATATCTCAACACATGGTTATTTTTATTACTTCATTAGCATGTTAAAAATAATATTTATGGCAAACAAACATTTATTTCAGCATACAAATATTTTTATTACTTCATTAGCATGTTAAAATAATATTTTTGATGAACAAAAATATATTTCAACACATGGTTATTTTATTACTTCATTAGCACGTTAAAAATAATATTTTTGATGAACAAAAATATATTTCAACACACGGTTATTTTTACTACTTCATTAGCATGTTAAAAATAATATTTTTGATGAACAAAAATATATTTCAACACATGGTTATTTTTATTACTTCATTAGCATGTTAAAAATAATATTTTTGATGAACAAAAATATATTTCAACACATGGATATTTTTAATGGTTCATACATATAATAAAAACGATATTTTTATTGTTCAAAGAATTTGTTCAACACAACAACTATTTTATATAGCTCATTTAAGAAAATTTCGGCATTATAATGGTAGGGTGTTGTTGCACCGGCACAATGTCTGAGCACTGCTCCTCTTCTAACCTAGGTTTGCACAATACATAATCATTCCATTAAATGATTCCATAATTCAATCCAACAATTCATCACAACCACAATCAGTCGATCCCAATTTTATACAATGCATATATGTATTTTATACAACGTATATATATTTAATATCACAATCACAATCAATTTAAATCGTCCATGGTCTGTAGATGAGGGAGGTATACATATACATACATACATATCGATTTCGATTAACGCATATATGATTTATACAACGTATGTGTAATTTATACATCACTTATATAATTTATACAACGCTTATCCATTCCAATTTGAATTTAGGAATCTCACATTGGATTCCACTCCTTCTAATTTGATGGCTAGCTCTAAAATTCCTCCGATCACTTCTATAATGTAGTGTACGATGTCACGATCCCAATGCTTCCTATTTCATCGGATTTCGACATTATATCAAAAAGATATGATTTTTACAGTGTTAATGATAATTAAAAATTAATTAACAAAGTCATTAATTAAAAAAATAAACTTCTTCCTAAAACACTATAAGCCGTTGTTTTTACTAATGCTTCAAAAATAGGTTTGCAAATATCTTTCAAACCGTAAAGCTTGGCCAAGATCAGATTACTCCACGCGGTAGAACTTGGAGAAAGCTTCCCAACGACACCAGACCCACACCGTACGATTGCCTGAGGAAGGCGGAATTCGCCTTGTGATGACGACTGTTTGAGGTGGCAGTTTGAACCAAATACGCAACGATGGAACCCCAGACCACTTTGGATTTGAAGATGGGGAGATTATCTACAAAATCCCTTCAGGAATTTCGTGAATCCATTGAGCGATTTGAAAATTATGGAGGAGGGAAGATCTGAGCACTATCGTTGTTCATTTTCTAATAGGGGCGGGTTTGAACGATAAAGATTTAGTGTTTTACGGAAATTTAGGGATTGGCTACTATATATATATTTTTTTTTTTCATTTAATTCCCAAAAATAGAGTTTTCTTATCCGAACTTCAAATCAAACTCAACCACTATCCCCCCTAGCTAACTATCCCCCATTCCGAACACAATGGAATATGTTACCTGAGCCCATTCGACTGTTTCTATCTGTTTTTCTTTACATTAAATTATATAACATTCAATATTGAATTTGAATGTACATTTTAATTTACTAGGGCCACATATTGATTTCAAAAAATATCCGAAAAATAAATCTATCTATGTTTGGACGATACGGTCCTAACAAAATTAATTTCGTCGAATTTGGAGACCGTTTGAAAAATAGCCTTTTTCTGGTCGATCCATTTCAACAGAAATTACCAAACGCGTTTTAATTTACCACGCTCACATATCAATTCCAAAAAATATGGAAATTTAAACCTAGCAATAATTTAACATTCCAGATCCAAAAAAAGTGGTTTCGTCGAAAACGGAGATCCTTTGCAAAATGGCTATTTTTAAGGGTTATATTCTAATTTAAAAATCGAATTTTTAAATTCTGACATAATTTCCGTTAAAACTTCCTTAAAATAAAATTTTAAATTAGTTCTGATTTTTCGGGTTATTACTGTTATTATAACTCTATCCATCTTGGATTTTATGAAATCCAATTAAATAGAATTTCAAATAAGAATTCACTTTTAAATTTCAATTTAAACTCAACTTATATTATTATTAATATAATACGCTTAAAATATAATTTAACTATAAATTGGCTTTATAGTTTCATATACTTCCATTAATACAATTTAAATCCCAAGATTTACCACTTTTATTGTTATTAAATAAATAATAATCAACTTCCAACTTTTAAATAAAAATAGTTTACTTCTCCATTAACCATTTACATTAAATTAATAAATCAATTTCAATTAAAACAGTTGACTTAATCAACTCAAACATAATTAATATGCTTATCATTTCCATCTAGTCCTTTTCATTTAAATTAAATAATAATATAATTAATTTAAATAATCCAATTTACTTTCATTATTATTAAACAAATAATAATCAATCTCCATATAATCCCATTTCAATTGTTTCTTAAAAACAATAAGTCTCGTCATTAATCGTTACATAAATTTCTGATGACTTACGTCTCAATCTTATTTAAACAAGATTTAGCCTTATAGAATCATTTAATAATTACTTAACTTTAAAAAAAAATCCTTTTTAATAAACTTCCATTCAAAATAATATATTTCAATTTTTATCTTCTGTTATAAAATAAATCTTACGACTGTATTTCTATTGATTTACCCAACGATAAATTAATTTTTATAAACGATGTATATTTTTAGGCCATCTATTATTATTTTCTCAACTAATATTATCCACTGGTTAATAACAAAACAAACGTTGGATTCAGATTCAACAATGAGTAATCCAATCATATTGGTTAAACAATTCATATAATGATCATGTGATAATAAACAATAAATTTGATGAATCCAGTTGGATCCCTTCAACTTGTTTCTCCCTGCATCCAAATAGATGAGATTAAACAAAACAATCCATTCAATACAGTAATGAATAATTAATTCAACTGATAACGATCAATTACAAACAACAATTCAAGCATCCATTTATTTTAATATGTTTATATTATTATAAACGTAACCAACAAGGTAAGTTACCTTGATTGGGAATAATCGTTATAAATAATGATTGGTTTGACTAAATTAAACTAATGTTTAATTTAATTAGTTATGTAAAACATTCGACATACATGCAAACAATCGTCCAATAATCCAATAATTAACAAATAACATACAAACATTAAATGCGACTTATACAAATTATAAGTAGGAGAATTGAGTGAGTTTAACTCACCTTTATTCCATTCGTCGTCAAACGGTTTGTTTTAATTAAACTAAACCGACGTTTAATTTAATTAAAAATTCCAGTAGCACCCATCTTAGTCAAAACTAGTGGTCTCTGATACGGTTCCAATGCTCCCAGTCTTTTTCGAATTCTGATAACATTGAAGTGTGTTACTAAAATTTATACTTATCCTGAATTAAAATAATTTATTAAAACCCTTAACTATATTTTAATTGACATAAACAAATTATACGTTTATATAAATGGGTCACGTGTATGATTAGGCATATTCAAAACATTAGGTAGATTTAAACTTGTTTATGCGGTTATGGTTTTATATTGTATTATTTTAATTAAATATTTTTCATTAACCAACTTTAGTTAAATATTTAACTGTAACGACATGACTTTTGACCGTCTCAAGTCAGTAATTAAAGCAACTCAAACCATTCAAAAGGACAGATAGTTATTGCTTTTGAAATTGAAATACAAATCATCATAGAATCACAGATACAAAACACGGAATTATCTCATAGCGGAAGTAAATTTTATGCAATATTACAAAAAAATTTAATTTACATAATATCATATTACAGAAGAAATATAGAAAAAGCGAAAGAATAAATATACATACATACTAATATTCGGTAATATGTAGTGATGGGCACGACTGCATATGACATAGTAAATGGATGGATGGATCTCCAACGAATCTCAAGCTTTAACTGATATATCTCCAACTGAAATACTCGGTCTGACCCATGCATTTTGCAAGGAATAAAACAAACAAAATACTCATGTCAGGACTAAAAGTCTCATATAAGTGAATCAACTCAAATGACGTGTCCACTGAAATGTAAAATAACTTAAAGGATGTTTGGGACTTCCATCCTCTAAGGATTCGCGAAACTAATATCTATGTAATAATAGGCTATTATTGTAATGTCTATTCAATAAATTAAATAAAATGAAAATAGCGTAAGCGGGATTACCATACTACCCTTACGCCGTTTATAGTACTGTAGTTTATACAGTACCGTAAACCTACCGTAAATCGATGGCATCAGAGGGCACTCCATAGGTACGATACAAATCAAAATCTTAGGGGGATCGAAAGGATAATATGACAAGGCACACGAGGAATACCCACGGTAGGATTCTACCAGTTTGCAGCTCCCCGGCCAGTGGTAACGCATAGTAGCAACTACCGCCTATCTCGGACAACACTCCCAAAATCAAAATGGCGTGCCCAAATCAATCACATAGTAATAGAGATGGTATCAAAGAAGCGTGTTCGATCAGAGATGCTACCTCACTTAACCCGGGCATGGCTCCTGTTTTAGTCATTTTAATTATGACACGAAGCTCAAGGCTAATCTGTCAGCGTTCTCTTTCTTCAAATCCACTAATCACCTCCATACCATCCTACTTCGGTTCTGGAACTCCACCGTGTACACAGTTGTTAAAGTGGTATCGGTATTGGCAACGAGTAAGACATCTACTGACTCTGGTCTCTTTAACAACCAAACATTTACATTTTTCACACCGTGGCCATTAGATTAGAAATCATATTTTCCAAGTTCCGCAAATCAATTTATTTCAAATATTGCCCTGAAAATCAATTACCCAAATCATTTATCATTGGTTCAGTTAAAATTATAAAACCCATATTCCTCACTTCTTTGTAAACCATTAGATTTAAAATTCCAACTTTCATGAAATATCGATATAACTTGAAATCCTTTGCTTCACCCTTTGGATTCACTAGACTGGATTGGACATGGATTTTTATTCAAATTTATTAAATATATAGAAAAGTAAAGTTTGGAAAATAGTATTTGTGTATTAAATTTGAAAATAATGTGTATATATATATATAATTGTAAACTATTATAAAATTTATATAGTTAAAGTGATAAAATATTTTATAAAAGAATGTCTACAAAATCAAGTAATGCGGAAAATTGGCTTTATGAAATTTTAGTTTTATTAATAAAATATCAATCCAATCCAATCCCAAATCCACGTCTCGCAATTCTTTTCCCTACTAGATCTAATAATTAAATCAAATTCCCTTTTATGATATTTCCTAACAACTTCAACTCGAGTTATTAACCAAAGCATGATTTGTTAAATTCCAAATTTGTCAACAAAACTCGCATTCACTATGACATAGATAAGCATGTTCCTTTTATACTTGAATTCGTCAATTTATGTTTTAAAAAAATCTTTTTACAATAAAATAGTAAGAAATCATTTGACAAATTATATATTAAAATAAGTTCAAAAGCATTAACATGTTTGAAACCCTTTCTATTGAATTACCAATTTTTAAATCTCATGTTATAAATTTATTGTATGACACCAAAGCTTGTGCAAAATTCATTTAAAATAAATTTTAACTTGAGGTTTGAACTTATAAAACCATCTTTAAGACAAATTTATGCAAACTGGAATTTCATAAAAATTCAAAGTTTTCATTAAACACTTCTTTACGTTAAATGGAAATTCCTTTAAAATTTCTCCTTTCCGAAAATCGATATAATCAATTCAAAATAATTTATTTTTATTGACCACGGTGTCTGTATATAATTTTCAACCTTATGGTCAAGTGATAAGGATATTTATCATTTCAATCCGTTCTTTGAAAATATTCGAATTCCGGGTATGTATCATTTCAACCCGCATCACAAATCGGTTCGGATATAGGGGTTCGGGTATGTATCATTTCAACCCGTAATGTTCCTAATCTAAAGGGAACTTACATGATGAGAAAATAACATAGCATGCCAAATATATATCCATATTGTGTTATATGAAATAATAGTGTGTGCGTCACATGTGCACAATCATAAAGCAAACAAAACTAGAGCACCCTAACATTTCATTCATCATTTTTAGGTGTTTAATTCACTTAATAATCTATCAGTCTGTGAGTGAGAAAACTTATCTCCCGTGGCAAAGAAGACGAATATGCAATCGACAACAAATCTGAAGCGGATGTGATAGTCAACATGACAACTCCAAAGCCATATATATATTTCCAAGCACGATGAGATCAAATCTTGACACGAGCCCTAGCCAACTTTTAAATGAATAACAAATCAAATTACAATCGCATTATATTTGTGTAATTTCTTTTATAATATTTATTAGCAAACCGAGGTTAAGAAATATACCTATGTCTCCTCCTAACGATTTACAGTAGCCTTAAACTAAAGTAGCAGCCTTTCAGGCATTAACCCGAGCATTTGGGTTGCATGCAACTCGGGATACTGAACTGTAGCCAACGGAGGCTACCAGAGCTATGTGGCGACACATTGGTCGGAGTGCTCTTGAATGGTGGCCAACACGATGGGCAGTGCTGGAATGGCCAACTTCTGATCCCTTTTTCCTTTTATATATGTAAAAGAGACAATGCTGAAGGAGGGAAGGACACTCGCGGTGGTCGAACCGTTGCCTGTGGTTCACGACGGTCGTTGCAATGGCTTCCAATACTGGGTTTGACAGAGCGTGGTGAAGGAAAGTTCGAAGGAGTCTATGTGGATTTTGAGTCATGCACTTGGATCTGGTGGTGCGGCGAAGTCGCGAGTTGCTCTGGTAGTGCTGGATTTGGCGGTGGCGAAGCGCGATGATTGATCGATGGTTGCGGTTCCAATTTGTGGAGAGTTGAGACATTCGATTTCAGTTGGTCTGTGTTCCTAGGCAACATAATAAAGGAATAAGGGAGAAAGCCTCGGCCCTTTTATTGATTTTCTTCGTATATTATTATACCCAATTTTGGTCTCTATTTCCAGACTTAAGGGATTCAAACTCATGCCTTGTTTCAAGAATCAATTGTCCAGGGAGAGGAAAAAGAGAACGTGAAGTTAATATAACGTTGAGCTACTGATGGAAGGAGATTTTTGAAATCTTGTACAGTGTTTTCAAAATCTTTGAGCACGGTATCAAAATCTTTGTAACTGACAGGTCAAGATTTAGGGCTATTGCCATATTTTTAGGAAGGAGGAAATTTCAGATTCAATAAGCAATGTGAAGAGAGATGCGGAGAGAGATATTAGGAAGAGAAGGACATTGATTAGTTTTGTTTAACATAGAGACAAATGTTGAATTTGCTATATATTGTCTATTGCTATTTCATGGTTTAAATTTGTGTTCACTGTTCATCCTCTTCCTTTAATTTGTTAACGTGTTTATTAAATTATATTTATTTTATAAGGACACGAATGGCTAGCGCAATGACGCACTAACAACGCTATTTATTTTGCACGCGTTTCAGTTATGCATGCTCCGGTTAGGTAACATATAATTTTCGGTGTTAAATTCTAAATAAAATTGTACCTTAAATTAGAGCGCAAAATTTGATTTTTATTTTCAGGTCAAGACTTCAGCATATTATAAAATATTCGCCAGGACAAAATCATTCATGTTGAAAATAATTTTACAAAAGAATTCCACTTAAAATAAACTCAACTTGGTTCACTAAAATTCTAAATTCTAACTCAAAAATCCGAATATAAATATCTAATTCAACATTAAATCTTTATTTAATTCATATTTTACACGTCAAAATTACCGGTTCGTTACATTCACCCCCACTTAGCGCTTTTCGTCCATGAAAAGGAAAAGTCATATAAATTTAAGTCGATATATATAATATTACAATGCTTCTCTTAGTTCAAAATTTGTTATGATGGAAATATCAGTTATAGATTTTAAAGCTAAAAATTTTCTACTACCCGGAATTTACGGAAAATTTTGGCAGCATCTCCTTTGTACGGCTTGCCCGGAAAAATTTACAAATACAATATTCATCTCATCTACAGGATGAGGGATCCCAATATAGGGGAAACAAAATAAAAACAATCCGAATGAGATATGTAAACCGAGATATGTACCTTATTTAGCGTTTTAAAGCGTACTTGCTTATTTTATTCGTATTTGCGCAAAAGCAAGCTCCATGAGGCAAGCGCGTCATTGCCACCTACTAAAACACTAGACAAATAATGAGAATCAAATATATATATATATATATATATATATATATAGTTAAAGCTGAATGTATGTAACAGTACGCATAAATATGTCATGAATAAAATAGCATTTTGTCAATATGCAAATGAAAGCAAACTAAACATCTAATATACAAACATATTACATTTCATTCGAATGTTTTGGCGTGAAACATAGGTGTATTTTGTCTAGAGTTTGGTTTCCATAAATAATGCACAAAAAATTGAAAATTGATCCCAAATTATATTGGCATGCTTAAAAATTTCACCCTTTTTTCATGCTTAAGATTCGATCAATTTTATGTGTAAATGAATAGATGGACATATTTTCTACAAAGTTAAGTGTATTCTCCAACTAATTTTTGCTATCTCACATTCAAGAGCCTTTCATGCACTATTTTTGTCCTTTTTCATTAACTTTTGTTTACATGGATGCGTCAACCACAAAATAAAATTAAAACCTGAAAGGTTAAGATCAATGCCTACTATTTAGCAGGTGTACTTATTTCTTTAATAAAGTTCTAAAATCATGGTTTTTCTTTCTCTACACGTGATAACTCTTGGTAAATTATAATATATTTCTATCCTCGATATACCGATCCACAACTTATGTGATTTCCTCTTGCTGCTTACAATGGTCTGTTCACGAGTGCAAGCGCATCATGGCATGTGACATCATTGAAGTGGACTCAAGTTTTTCCACATGAAAATTTCCAGACCTATTTGAACTATACGTGATGTTTAAATCTAGAAAGTAATTACATGTTGAGTTACAAAAGGGAAGAGCTTGTATTCCTCCGAGAGGGCTTTATTTTAATATAATTTTACTAATATAGGTAACCAGCCATAAATTTATTAATTGACTTTCAACTATACACTTCAGGCCTAGTATTTTTTGCCTACTTGCATTAAACCTTATAAATATCTCTCCATGTACAAGACCATTTTTAAAAAAATAATCTTATCGCAGTGGCTTCTAGTGCTGCTATATGGCAGTGGCCTCCCTGCATAGTAGTTTTATCATGTTGCAGGTGGCAGTAACACCTTGTACTGCTGCCTGTGACAACAACCCTCCCTTAACAACAGAAGTTTTTCTACTGAAAATATAGTTTTTTTTGTAGCAGGTTCTGCTTCTTAAGGCAGCAGCAATGCTGCTGTTGCTAGTATCAGCAGCAGTTCTCGCTAAACTTCTCTTTTTTTTCTTATTGCTTCAGCAATAGCCGTTGCTGTTGGCGGTGCTGCAGTTACTGCCACTGCTGCTGCCAGCAGCAAACACTGCTGCTGGTGGCAGCCGCGTTGCAGTTGCTGCTGCAGCTGCTAGCGGTAGCAGTCTCGCTACAATATGGAGTATGTGGGACTATAATCATATTATATATTTCTGGAGGATCATTCACATCTTAAACTTCAAACATTTATCATTATTGGAAAGGTTAAATTTACTATGCTTCTTTGTGATGCTTTTCTCTTTTCTTCTTTTAGAAATAAATTGGAATAACAGAAACAATCCTATCGTTCAAGTCTTGACATAGTTTGATCAAATCCAAAGTCATACTAACCACGTCGTGAGATAAGTTAATGAAAAGAATGTGTATTTATGTATAAGTTTTTGTCCTGGCAATGAAGATCTATTTACAGTAAGGTTTATATTTCTTCTCATTCACATTTCATTTTAAACTAATATTCCCAAATTCCCAATTCCTCCCTTTCAATTACTCAAAGCTTACGTTTCCCTTTCATTATAATATATGCCCAAGACTCATTCTCATATCAAATGTAACTAAAATTGGTCATATTCACGTAATTAGTGTTTTAACTATCATAGGGTTTGACTTGTTGTTAATGTAACTTCTTTCATGAAACAATTAGGATTTGAGTTCAAACGAAGATAAGCAAACTTTTAATTCACTTTCAAAGTGTGCTATTTAAAACCTACACTTATCAAGTTAGCATTTATTTGTTCATCATTAATTCATATTCCCCTCCTTTAAATTTTAGAACAGAATTCAAACCCGTTATGAACTTCTATTTATATTATCTTTTCTGGAAAATGTTATCATGCTCCATATTCATTTACAAAGTTTATTCAAGAGTTTTAAATATGTAGTAGCCAAATCTGGAATATGAAATGATATCCTTCAATACGAGTTTCCTGTTAAAGTTAGCATTCCAAATTCAAACTCTTAAGTTAGCTTTCATTGTTGGGTTTGTTATTATAAATTCATTTAAGTTTTTTCTTCTTATGAAGGTATTTTTCCTTCCATAACCAATTAGAATTCAACCAAAACGTTCATTTTAAAGTCATCTTATAAGTTCTATTTATATAATTGCTTAGTACACCATTTTTAAGTTCTCAGGTATATACTTCATTTTGAATTTTCACTAAAAGTTTATTTTATCCGGTAAGCCACTGTATATAATCTATAGCTCACAATTTATGTTCCTCTTCCTTTTTCTTTTCTTAAAAAGCCATATTTTATAAAATTTATATAAAATTAGTGAATCAACACTTCCATATTCATTTTCCTTGGGCCAAAGTTACCAAATGTGCCGAATCATGTTTATTAGCTAGCACTTATCATGAATTTAACATGATTTATCTACCTATCATTTTTCTAGTTTCAATATTCTTTCAAAACTATCTCATGGCAAAGGTTGCATTTATTCTACCTTAAACCCTTTGAATTTCATAATTTGGAATATAAGAAATCCTGTATAAACACTATTTTAGATTATAAATTCATTTACAGAAAAATTTATGTAAACACTCGTTATAGGTGTTCAGTTTAATTACAAATCGTTTGTTTATTTACGCTATTTAAAACTTACTATGGGAAGGTCGTATGAAGCGGTATTCTCGACATATCTTATATAGGAACTTTCCTTATATATGTTTTTTTTCTTTTCATCATCCACCTATTGTTTTCCCAGACCCATAAGTTTAGTGTTTGCTTGCTTGTAAAATCTTAATATATAGAAATATTTACCCAAGTCAATACCATAAATTCTATGCTTTATTTAAGGAAATTTCATTTCAAAGAATACTCATATTACACTTATTTGTGAAGATTTATTATCCAAAATCATTTACTTTTATCGTTAAATTTTACATACGATTCACTTCAGTATAGTTTATGAGTCCGCAAATTCTTCAATCAACGAAATTTCCTTTAATATCGAATAATAAGTCCTATATAATTTGTTTCAATTGTATTTCACTTTAATTCATTCAATGCAACCAATTATTGTTAATATTTAGTCAAATTGTCACGCCTTATTTAATTTAATCTCGAGCTAGGCCTAGACATAGGATGGAGTCTGAACGAATGGATGAACCAAATCAAATGAATTTTCCAAGAATAGGTTAAATGAACTAAGAAAGATTCAAAACTTAGGGAGCGACGAATCCTAAGTTTCGAAGAAGGGACCGTGCAAGATCGAGACTCGAATTTGGAAGATCAAACCTAGGAGAAGTTCTAAACAAAAAGGGACAAGTTCAAAAGGGATGGACTTTAAAACGAGGATAGAATTTGAAAACAAGGATAAATTTCAAATTATTTTTATATATAGAAAATCAGTTCAACATACTTTAAAATGATTTAAAATTATTTTATCTTCAAAATACGTTCTCTCGGGTTTGAGTCCAAGACGATTTCACTCATTCCAGAGTATTTCACTCCATCTCTAATGAGTGTTTCAACCTCATAAGCTTAAGATTTGTTTAACCAAAGCTCTAATACCACATTTGTAACACCTCACCTCCGTTAAGG
The DNA here is from genome assembly GCA_030737875.1 of Allium sativum. Lineage (NCBI taxonomy): Eukaryota > Viridiplantae > Streptophyta > Magnoliopsida > Asparagales > Amaryllidaceae > Allium > Allium sativum. Next base: position 684,976,022 of record CM060924.1, read on the forward strand.
TCACTCACAAAGGGAATACCTTAACTTTGATGGAAAGTTTTAGTAGGCAAAACAGAAATTTACAAGACAGATAAAACAGTACTTGAAAAATTAATAACTTTATTACAACAGAAACTGAAGTAAGTTTGGTTACATCTTTTCAAATCACAATATCAGAATTTGTAACACCCCGCCTCCGCTAGGGTCACTCGCAAAGGAATGCACTAGCTTTAGAGGGGCATTATTGGTAAACATGCACAGAAATATCACAAGACAGAACATATAAAATAGCGGAAGTAAAATCGAACTTCTATAAACATTAATAATTCAGGTCTAAAGCGTTTTACAACAGAGTACATCAAAACCTGTCTTGCAATAGTAAAGAAGCATAAAGACTTTTTCATAATTTATTCCCCAAGTAAAAACAGTTAAGTAGCCATAGCCAAGAAAAGTCCAAGCCATCCATGATGACCTTCAAGCAGAAGAAGTCCGAACTAAACAGCAGTATTCCCTTCCTGTAACCTGGGGGGGAAACGGAAGAAAAGAGGCGAAACAAAACGGGTCAGTCAAAAAGACTGAGTAAGCCCTATCTACTATTAGTATAAAAACTAGTAAAGTTAACGGTCATGAGGAACTGAGATGAACATAAGCATGATAACAAGATAGATAAGCTAAATCAAAATAACAGGATGAACTACTGAACTCAGCTAAACTAAGGTGTCATGATAAATTACGATGTCAAGATAAAACAAGGTATCACATCGTCAGGTTTCTATCAAGTATAATATCCCAAGGTATCTACCCCATCTAACATCCCACGGTATCTATTCCGTATGTTCTTCCTGGTTCTAACATGTATATTTGCTCTGCACCCTCCGTACTAGTATCCCAGCCTTGTCATGTGTTAACCATGAATGCCCCTTACTCAAAGTCGTGTAATGGTCCATGTCAACCTAATATATCGCATATATAGGTTACTCAAATCATATGTTTCTTTCCATGTATATAAGTTCAGTCCTTTGCCGTACCTCGTACGGGCTTCCTCATGTCGTATTATCCTTGAAATCGTTTGGACTGTCACCCTTGTTCTAGCTAGGCTCTTCCATATGAATCATCGTTTGAACTACTAGGACTTACGCCACCTAGCACCACTAGGGATTACGCTTACCTATTGCACGCTTTCGTATTTCGGTTTGGATTAAACCACCTAGGCCACTAGGGATTACGCTAACCCTCAACCGCGCCCTTTTTCCCATGCATTCATCGTGAATCGTTTTTCTATAACTGTATGCACATGTATCACATCATGCCATCCGAGTCCTGTCACAGGGCAAAAAAAGAAATACAGGACTCGGTCGGGAGCTTTAGATTTATCTGCCGATGCAGATACTAAGGTCTGCTTTTTTTTTTACACGTGGCTATGGTCCCACGAGACCCCTCCCTCAACTAGTGAAAGGCAACACAAGAGAAAATCTTGCATGAGAACTACACTCCGGCCAGCCCACATCCTACGGCCTACCTCACCCATAATTAGATAGCAATTATGGTCTGTTGGGTGTTCCCTGCCTTTCCGTACGTACACGCTTGACTCAAGATGGTAGATGATCGACGAACTTGCTATCTCGGGCACCTTATGTATTCGTCGACTCACTGCTATCCACCCCAGTCTTTAGGTCGCTCGCATAGCAACCAAGGCATATTCTTTGTTCTTCTACCGCAGACCTCAACCTCTCGTGAGCCTAGTATATTGACCTGGCAGCTCACAGAGGGATCCCAAGAATATCCTCACGTTCCCCGAAGCCGCTGCTTCGTTACCCAGTTCGTTGGAGCCTTTATCTAAATCAGATAGCCTGCTCCTACACGCATACTTAAACGTTGACCTAACGTATCGGGTTACTAATCTATCTAAGAAATGGTCCAAATTTCCTTGACAAAGAATTATTACTTAGTTTCCCTTAACTAAGGTTTACCACTTAGCCTTATTTCCATAATCCTTGTTAACTATGGTTATTTACCTAATCCTCCGAATTAGGGTTTATCTAATGGGTTAAGTGTCACTTAAGTTCATAACTTAGCCCGTCTACAAGCCATGTCAAAATTGGCTAAGTATCCAAGTCCAAGACTTAACCCTACAAACCATGTGTCAAGTCGGCTAAGTATATTAAGCAATCCATAACTTAACCTCGTCTAATTATCATTTTAGATTGGTTAATTATATAAATTAACTTGACCTTGTCAAATTACCGAGTCAAATCGGTCAAGCGTATTCAAGTGATTCGTGACTTAGCCTTATCATGTTTTCACGTTAGATTGGTTAAGTATAGGTCACTTGACCTCATTGAATTACCAAGTTTAGTTTGGTTAAGTGTTTAGCTTAACCCCATCGAAATACCGTGTCGAGATCAGTTAAGTGTCAATTACTTAACCCCGTTTAATTACCGTGTTTAGATTAGTTAAGCCTTAATTACTTAACCCCATCTAATTACCAAGTCGGATTAGTTAAGTGTAAATTACTTAACCCCATCTAATTACCAAGTCGGATTAGTTAAGTGTAAATTACATAACCCCATCTAATTACCAAGTCGGATTAGTTAAGTGTAAATTACTTAACCCCATCTAATTACCAAGTCGGATTAGTTAAGTGTAAATTACTTAACCCCATCTAATTACCAAGTCGGATTAGTTAAGTGTAAATTACTTAACCCCATCTAATTACCAAGTCGGATTAGTTAAGTATCATTAGCCTAATCAATTTACTTAACCCCTTTATCCATGTCATATTTGGTTAAGAGTCATTAATCAAATTAACTTAACCCTATCATGTGACATTAATTACTTAATGCACCCCAACCACTCACATTAGACTTTGTTGTGGTTACTAGTTAAGCCGGTCGGTTCCGGGTAGCTTTACACCACAACTTGGTCTAACCTCGGGTTCAAGCACAACATGACCAACTTCTCACATTGAGTCCTATTGTTTGCAACTACTAGTTTGGCCGGTCGGTTCCGGGTAGTTTTACGTTGCAAACTCAACCCAACCTCGAGTTGGCCACTTTCATGTTTAGTATAGTGTCATGTTCATAGTCAAGTTTTCAAGCAATTGGGTAGACCTAACTTAATAGGTAAATTCCCAATGGGTAGACCTAACTTAATAGGTAAATTCCCAAGCTTATGTTTTTATGCATACTTACATGTCAACTTCCGTGTTATATTTCAAGTCATGTTTTCAAGTATAAACACATGTCATATTTAACGTTACATGTTGTCATGTTTATACCCATTTACCCAAGTCATATTCATGTCATTAGGTTTTCCCATAATGTGAACCCAACGCTTTTTAAACTCGCATGTACGTTCGCAACCACGTAATGGATTAAAAGAAGAGACTTGGCAAAGGCATAACAAAAATGGATATTAAGCCACAAGTTAATCATGGTGGCGAATGAGGCACAAATGTGGTCATTAGCTTGCATGTTACATTCTTAAGCCTCACAAAAACATGCATAAACCCAAACTTGGTACATAAGCGAATCATGGTGACAAAAGACATGGAATGATGACTAGTAACTCGCATATATCATCATATAAGGGTTATGACTTCATATGCAAGTTGACATAAAGATTATGAAAGTTCTCATGTTGCATAATGCAACATTTCAACATAAAGGTTGTAGCTTTTTGCTCATAAGATCAAGATAATGACTTCATAAACTTGCATAACATGATAGCATGCATCATTCTCAATGATCAAACCCAAACTTTCAACATGAACATTTAACTTCATAGTTAATATCTAAGAGTAGGGAAGGGCTTACATTGCTATGAAGGCCTAAATCGATTAAACTAAAGCTTGTGATGAAGCCTATGCATGCCATCACCCAAAAACCCAAAGATGAACCCTCCAAATCAACAAAAACACTATCTTTATGAACAAAGATCAAAGCTTTTGCCTTGAAATCAACTTGAGAAGCTCTCATACTAACATAGGGACTCTCTAACACTCTCATGATCAAGAAACCTCTCATAGGAATGAAGTGGAGGCTAGGATAGTTGAGTGGAGGCCATGAGAGTAGAAATTTTGCCATAGTTTAGTTACATGAGTGAATAATGAGGGTTTAGGGGTAGGTTTAGGGTCTTTTTATAGATTAGGCAAGTGTTTTAGGCCATAGGATTAAACCTAGATTCAATCCAAGCCATCAAAGCATGTCTTGGGGAAGAAGTCAAGTGTAGGAACCATCTAGGGCCTTTAGATTAAAGATGAACCATGAGAACCATCCAAATGCAAAATCTGCATTTGAGCAAATCGGCCCACGGGTTGACAGCCAAACACCCTGGATTGACCCCTAGTCGACCCAGCAAGCTCGGGTCGACCTCAAAAATCGGCCGGTTCGGTTATTCCCCTCCCCCAATTCGCTGTTTTGAACATTTTTGCATATTTATTTATTTAATTTTCAATTATATATATATATATCAATATATATATATATATATATATTTCTCTGCGCAACCCATTTCACTTAATTAAGTATACTTTAATTTGGGAATTTTTCGTGAAACTTCGCGAGGCCATATCTTGGTCATACGGACTCCGATTTTCGAAAACTCGGACTCTATTTCGCGTATTTTTCCGAGACGAACGCAATGGCATAGCCCGTTTCACTTGATTCAGAATTTAAAATTAAATTCTGCCTTGATTCTCGTCTTAATCATGTTATCGAAATACGGGTTGTTACAGAATTCAAGTACAAACTATCAGCCTTGTACAAAAGCCTTCATAATGCATAGTTTTTAAAATCATAATCACCAACATAAACTGCCATGGAAAGATAGAGCCAAGGCCAAGCGGTACTTCAAGCAGAGAAAATCTGAATCAAGCTCCTATACTCCCACCCTAAAAAACCTGGGGGGGAAACGAAAGAAAAGGGGCGAAAACAAGCAAGGTCAGACATAAAGTTTGGCAAGTCCAGTGACTTTCAGCATATGAACAGATAATAATATCATGACATGAAAATAAAGCTGGATAAGAGACAACAGCAACAGGAGTAACTGGTATACTTAAGCTAAACAGAAGAAACAGAATGATATAGCCCAAGTTATGCTTCTTAATTATATTTTACTTCTCTGCACTAATACTAGTATAACAGGATTAGGAGTTATCCTAATGTCCAAACTGAAACAGAAAAAGAAAGAATAATCTATACAGGAACAGAATGCCAGTAATGGGCCTTTATCACCCCAATAGACAGAAGGTACATAAACGGAATCAGAGACAGAAACAGAATAATCCCTATAGAAACAAAATGTTAGAATTAGGTGTACACTATTAAATGGGCCTTTACCACCCCAACAGATGGTAGCACGCAGAAACAGACAGGTGTTACCACCCAACAGAAACAGACGGTACCCCAACGGAAACAGACAGTACTAAGTGTACCCTAAATCTACCCCAAGCGATCTGCTCCCTAATACATAAATACCATGTGCCAGCCCCACATAAGGGTGTATCACTCCCCAAAGTGGCAACCTTTAAATGACACAGACCTATTTATAGATGTCACGGCGTCTTACATCCTCAGAGGCAGACCAGGATCCATGCACGCACATGACCCCGTTGGAACGAACCATCAACACCCCTCGCCATTATCAGAATGAACAACTTATAATTAGTTCAGTAAGCGTGCGCGGACCTTACCTACTGTTGGGTCATAGTTTTGATACCAGAAAGGGTTACTGACTAATATGGGTCCCAAACAATAGATGACACAAGTATTTTCCCTCCATACCTTGTGTCCCCAGACTAACAGATTTCAGATTAACTTGTTTACAAGTTTTAGGCCTACAGATTTCAGAATCAACTAGTTCACAGACCAGAAAATCAAGTAAACAGGTTTTCATACTAACAGATCAGATGTATAGTTTTAACAGACTTACAGATTGTCTAACTTTGTATTGGGCCTACAGATTCACGAAACAGGTTTATTAATTCATCAGTCCAGTTGGTTTAGCCTTATCAACCCAACACGTTTTAGACATCATATTTATCTCAGATTTGCATTAATTAAATATTAATGCGCATACCTCTCACATTAGGTCGGTAGCTTGTGGCCGCTGGATAAGTCGGGCGGTTTCGGGCATACTTCTGCCACAAGCCAGACCTAACTTCGTGTATAAGCATATTTTAGTCATGCCTACGACCTCTCACATTAGACTGACAGTTTGCGGCTACTGGTTAAGCCTGTTGGTTCCGGGTAGGCTTCCACCGCAAACGGAGTCTAACCTCGTGTCATAGCCACTTTATTCCCTTACAGAAAATATCAGACTAATTATGTTCATTTAACAAATTTAACTTCTTCTAAAGCCGCAGCAGATTAATCAAATTAACATGTTTTACTCAATCTTAGGTTGCCTACAAATTACAATTATTCAGCTTTTCAACATATTTAACAGATTAGGGGACACAACAGATTTAGCAGATTAGGCAGTTTAACATTAGCAGATTTGGCGTTTCAACATATTTAGAAGTTTAGGCAATTCAACATATTAAACAGATAACAGATTTAGCAGATTAGGCAATTCAATAGATTAAACAGATTTAGCAGATCTAAAACATTCCTTAAGGTTTCATTGACAATTCTTGCCTAATTATAAATTAGGCCTAAATTCACATGCCTAAATCATAGTCATGATTCATAATATGACATATACCCAAATTTTAGTTAAATTTGCATAGTACAGAATATGCTCAAAAATCCCAATCGTGATTCACACATAAATTATGCCAAATATAACCATTAATTACAATGCATGCCACATATCCAAAAATCCCCATTTAGGTGTATTCACACTTAATAGTTATCAAATCTTAATGTAGATTTTTACACCTAAGTCATATGCAAATTAATTCACTTTTTTCCAAATTACAGACTATAATATGTATAGTATGTCCAGATCTAGATCTTGAATTACAACTTGTACTATGCATCCAAATCAGTTACATGTTCACAGTTAAATTTTACGCCCCAAATCCCATGTCATATGTCCAATATTCTTTATACCTCAAAACTATGTTCAATTATATGCCTCAGATTTATGTTTCTAAGTTGCAACCTATTTTATGTTTCAAGTCACAATAATCCTCTTCTTCCAAGTCATAGGTCATCTTATGCAATATGCCTCAAATTTATGTCAAGAATTACAACATGCATTGTGTCCTCAAATTAGTTACAAATCAGTTATGCCCAAATATGCCTCATTCAATATTCTTCCCAAAATTTAGCGTTTATGCATTCATCTCTTATGAGATTTGGCTTAGGCTCGTGGTAGCCTGGCTGTCAAACAAAAAGAAAGAAAGGAGTAAGAAATACAGAACAAACAGAATAATAAAACAGAGGAACATATCTGATAAATAGAAAAAAGGCATAATCTCAGATTCAGTTTTATAATTATGTCAAGATCATGATTAAAATTCATATCGGAAAATAACTGCACTTGCCTTGATTGGATTATAGAAGAAGAGCTGCAGTAGTTCTCTTTTAATCTTATTCAGATTTGAAAGAAGATGCACTAGTTCTAGTTTTGATCCCAGCAAAGTAGCGACGCCATTATTATATTTATTTATTATAGAGGCAGAGTATAGGAAGAATGAAATTGTGTGGAGATAAAGTGAGGTTTGGGAGTGTTTTTATAGGAGAATAGGGTGATTTAGAGCCTTCAGATCACTCTAGAATCCATCTAGGCCTTAGAAACCAAGAAATGATGTCAACAGACCAACCAGAAATCGCCACCTAAGCCCTAAAACATAAAATTTCGTCATAGACTATTTAGGGCCGACGGGACCAATTTCAAACCTCCTGAGTCAACCCTGGGGTCGACCCAGCAGGAGGGGTCGACCCAGCAGGTCTCGGGTCGACCCATAAAATAGGTCGGTTTGGTGTTTTGCCTTCCCGCTTCGGCTGTTTTGAATTTTTTTCTTAAATTATAGGTTGAATTTTATTATATATATATATATATATATTTCTATCTTCCTAATTAACCATTTTCACACTAAACAACGTTTTGAACCGCGTTCACACTAAACCGCTTTTTAGACATTCCCCTAAAACAAAAATATGGCGTTTGCGGGGATCGAACTCTGTACCTCTTGTATGCGAGTCACATGTTCCAACCAAATAAGCTATTAAGTATTTTTCTTACCAACCTTAGAACAATGCTAAACATTTATTCTTTTCTCATTCTTTTTTTTCATGTTTTGCTGCAATATTTAATTTAAAGATATTTTTTTCATATGGAGTCCAATTTACGCAAACTCGGACTCTATCTCAACCATAATTCCGAGACGAACACAATGGCGCAACCCGTTTCCCTTAGTTCTCACGTCTAAGATTAATTATTCCTTAATTTAGTTAATTCGATTATTCAAAAATCCGGGGTGTTACATTCCCCATCCTTAAAGGATTTCGCCCCCGAAATCTCCAAGTTAAGGAGAATGCATATCCTAACATCCAAACAACCATCTACTCAACCATCAAACACAGGCATCCATTGTCCTTATAGAATTTCTAATGCTGTATGAACATATGCAAAAAGTGCGTGTATATGTTCCTTATCTAATGCAAAATCAGGCAGTTTACTGCTTCGGTTGACCTCCTTAATGCAAACCATGATAGTGCCATGCGTCCATTATGTATGCGAAAGAATCCCATCGATACATATTATCTCTACATGCGTGCACAACCATTCACCAAAATGCAACATCCATATGATAGTACAACCATTATACATCCGTTACTTAAATATGTACACACATTTATATGCAATATGCAATATGAAGTGACTGAGCCGATTTAGTGCCTAAAGTGTGTGTATATGCATCCACGAGCAACCACTAGCAAACACTTGCATCCATCATACATAGCATGTCTCAAACACATGTTTCAACCATAGGACTACCCTACCAAAAGGTCAAAGGTACTAACGAGAGGACATACTAAAGATAAGATATATGGCCCTTGGGGTTATGCTTTCTAAAATAAGTTTTATCTTGAAAATACTTTCCTTAAAACATAATTTTGAAGGTACTTCTTCATAAAATTGTTTTTGAAAAACAACTTTTCAAAATTCATATCTATTCTGGTAACCTTCAGCTCTGATACCACGTGTAACACCCCACCTCCGTTAAGGTCACTCACAAAGGGAATGCATTAACTTTGATGGAGCGTTTTAGTAGGCAGAACATAAATTTACAAGACAGGTAAAACAGTACTTGAAAAATTAATAACTTTATTACAATAGAAACTGAAGTAAGTTTGGTTACATCTTTTCAAATCACAATATCAGAATTCAAGTACAAAATATCAGCCTTGTACAAAAGCCTTCATAATGCATAGTTTTTAAAATCATAATCCCCAACATAAACTACCATGGAAAGATAGAGCCAAGGCCAAGCGGTACTTCAAGCAGAGAAAATCCGAATCAAGCTCCTATACTCCCACCCTAAAAAACCTGGGGGGGACGAAAGAAAAGGGGTGAAAACAAGCATGGTCAGACATAAAGTCTGGCAAGTCCAGTGACTTTCAGCATATGAACAGATAATAATATCATGACATGAAAATAAAGCTGGATAAGAGACAACAGCAACAGGAGTAACTGGTATACTTAAGCTAAACAGAAGAAACAGAATGATATAGCCCAAGTTATGCTTCTTACTTATATTTTACTTCTCTGCACTAATACTAGTATAACAGGATTAGGCGTTACCCTAGTGTCCAAACTGAAACAGAAACGGAACAGAATAATCTATACAGGAACATAATGCCAGTAATGGGCCTTTAACACCCCAACAGACAGAAGGTACATAAACAGAATCAGAGACAGAAACAGAATAATCCCTACAGAAACAGAATGTTAGAATTAGGTTACAATAGTAAATGGGCCTTTACCACCCCAACAGACGGTACCACGCAGAAACAGACAGGTGTTACCACCCATCAGAAACAGACGGTACCCCAATGGAAACAGACAGAACTAAGTGTACCCTAAATCTACCCCCAAGCGATCATCTTCCTAATACATAAATACCCTGTGCCAGCCCCACAGAAGGGTGTATCACTCCCCAAAGTGGCAACCTTTAAATGACACAGACCTATTTACAGATGTCACGGCGTCTCACATCCTCAGAGGCAGACTGGGATCCATGTACGCACATGACCCAGTTGGAACGCACCATCAACACCCCTCGCCATTATCAGAATGAACCACTTATAATTAGTTTAGTAAGTGTGCCCGGACCCTACCTAGTGTTGGGTCATAGTTTTGATACCAGAAAGGGTTACTGACTAATATAGGTCCCAAACAATAGATGACACAAGTATTTTCCCTCCTAACCTTGTGTCCCCAGACTAACAGATTTCAGATTAACTTGTTTACAAGTTTTAGGCCTACAGAGTTCAGAATCAACTAGTTCACAGACCAAAAAATCAAGTCAACATGTTTTCATACTAACGGATCAGATGTATAGTTTTAACAGACTTACAGATTGTCTAACTTTGTACTGGGCCTATAGATTCATGAAATAGGTTTATTAATTCATCAGTCCAGTTGGTTTAGCCTTATCTACCCAACACGTTTTAGACATCATATTTATCTCAGATTTGCATTAATTAAATATTAATGCGCAGACCTCTCACATTAGGTCGGTAGCTTGTGGCCGCTGGATAAGCCGGGCGGTTCCGGGCAGACTTCTGCCACAAGCCAGACCTAACCTCATGTCTAAGAATATTCTAATTATGCCTACGACCTCTCACATTAGACTGACAGTTGGCAGTTGCTGCTTAAGCCGGTTGGTTCTGGGCAGGCTTCCACCGCAAACGGAGTCTAACCTCGTGTCATAGCCACTTTATTCCCTTACAGAAAATATCAGATTAATTATGTTCATTTAACAAATTTAACTTCTTCTAAAGCCGCAGTAGATTAATCAAATTAACATGTTTTACTCAATCTTAGGTTGCCTACAAATTACAATTATTCAGCTTTTCAACAGATTTAACAGATTAGGCGACACAACAGATTTAGCAGATTAGGCAGTTTAACATAATTAGCAGATTTGGCGTTTCAACATATTTATCAGTTTAGGCAATTCAACATATTAAACAGATAACAGATTTAGCAGATTAGGCAATTCAATAGATTAAACAGATTTAGCAGATCTAAAACATTCCTTAAGGTTTCATTGACAATTCTGGTCTAATTATAAATTTGGCCTAAATTCACATGCCTAAATCATGGTCATGATTCATAACATGACATATACCCAAATTTTAGTTAAATTTGCATAGTACAGAATATGCTCAAAAATCCCAATCGTGATTCACACATAAATTATGCCAAATATAACCATTAATTACAATGCATGCCACATATCCAAAAATCCCCATTTAGGTGTATTCACACTTAATAGTTATCAAATCTTAATATAGATTTTTACACCTAAGTCATATGCAAATTAATTCTCTCTTTTTTTCAAATTACAGACTATAATATGTATAGTATGTCCAGATCTAGATCTTGAATTACAACTTGTACTATGCATCCAAATCAGTTACATGTTCACAGTTAAATTTTACGCCCCAAATCCCATGTCATATGTTCAATATTCTTTATACCTCAAAACTATGTTCAATTATATGCCTCAGATTTATGTTTCTAAGTTGCAGCCTATTTCATGTTTTAAGTCACAATAATCCTCTTCTTCCAAGTCATAGGTCATCTTATGCAATATGCCTCAAATTTATGTCCAGAATTACAACATGCGTTGTGTCCTCAAATTAGTTACAAATCAATTATGCCCAAATATGCCTCATTCAATATTATTCCCAAAATTTAGCGTTTATGCGTTCATCTCTTATAAGACTTGGCTCAGGCTCGTGGTAGCCTGGCTGTCAAACAAAAAGAAAGAAAGGAGGAAGAAATACATAACAAAAAGAATAATAAAACAGAGGAACATATCTGATAAATAAAAAAAGGGCATAATCTCAGATTTAGTTTTATAATTATGTCAAGATCATGATTAAAATTCATATCGGAAAATAACTGCACTTGCCTTGATTGGATTATAGAAGAAGAGTGGCAGTAGTTCTCTTTTAATCTTATTCAGATTTGGAAGAAGATGCACTACTTCTAGTTTTGATCCAAGCAGAGTAGCGAAGCCATTATTATATTTATTTATTATAGAGGCAGAGTATAGGCAGAATGAAATTGTTTAGAGAGAAAGTGAGGTTTGGGGGTGTTTTTATAGGAGAATAAGGTGATTTAGAGCCTTCAGATCACTCTAGAATCCATCTAGGCCTTAGAAACCAAGAAATGATGTCAACAGACCAACCAGAAATCGCCACCTAAGCCCTAAAACATAAAATTTCATCATAGACCATTTAGGGCCGACGGGACCAATTTCAAACCTCCTGAGTCGACCCTAGGGTCGACCCAACCCAGCGGGTCTCGGGTCGACCCATAAAATAGGTCGGTTTGGTGTTTTGCCTTCCCGCTTCCGCCGTTTTGAATTTTTTCCTTAAATTTTAGGTTGAATTTTATTATATATATATATATATATATATATATATATATATATTTCTATCTTCCTAATTAACCATTTTCACACTAAAATACTTTTTGAACCACGTTCACACTAAGCCGCTTTTTAGCCATTCCCCTAAAACAAAAATATGGCGTTGGCGGGGATAGAACTCTGTACCTCTTATATGCAAGTCACATGTTCCAACCAAATGAGCTACTAAGTCTTTTGCTTACAAACCTTAGAACAATGCTAAACATTTATTATTTTCTCATTCTTTTTTTTCATGTTTTGCTGCAATATTTAATTTAAAGATATCTTTTTCATACGGAGTCCAATTTACACAAACTTGGACTCTATCTCAACCAGAATTCCGAGACGAACACAATGGCGCAACCCGTTTCCCTTAATTCTCACGTCTGAGATTAATTATTCTTTAACTTAGTTAATTCGATTATTCAAAAATCCGGGGTGTTATAACATTTGTAACGACCTAGCTTTTGTTTGTCTCAAGTCGGTAATTAAAGCAACTCAAACCGTTCAAAAGGACATATTGTTATCGCTTATGAAGTTGAAATACTACAGAACATAGAATTATCTCACGGCGGAAGTAAAATTTATGCAATATTACAAAATCTTTAAATTTACATAATATCATAGTACAGAAGAAATATAGAAATAGCAAAAGAATAAATATAGATACATACTAATTTTTGGTAATAAGCAGAGATGGGAACAATTGCATATGACATAGTAAATGGATGGTTGTATCTCCAAGGAATCTCAAGCTCTAACTGATATATCTCCAACTAAAATACTCGATCTGACCCAGGCATTTTGCAAGGAGTAAAACAAACAAAATACTCGAGTTAGGAATAACAGTCTCATATAAGTGAATTAACTCAAATGAATTGTCCACTGAAATGTACAATAACTTAAAGGATGTTTGGGATTTCCATCCTCTAAGCATCCGGGAAACTAATATCTATGTAATAATACGCTATTATTGTAATGTCTATCTAGTAAAGTAAATATAATGAAAATAACGTAAGCGGGATTACCATATTACCCTTACGTCGTTTATAATACCGTAGTCTATACTGTACCGTAAACCCACTATAAATCGATGGCATCAGAGGGCACTCCATTGGTACTATAAAAATTAAAATTGTGGGGGGCTCAAAAGGATAATATGACAAGGCACATGAGGAATACCCATGGTAGGATTCTACCGGTTTGCGGCTCTCGGGCCGGTGGTAACGCATTGTAGCAACTACTGCCCACCTCGAACAACACTCGCAAAATCAAAAGGGCGCGCCGAAATCAATCACATAGTAATAGAGATGGTATCGAAGAAGCGTGTTCGATCAGAGGTATACCTCACTTAACCCCAGCATAGCTCCTATTTTAGTCATTTTAATTATGACCCGAAGGTCAAGGCTAATCCATCAGCGTTCTCTTTCTTCAGATCTAGTAATCGCCTCCATACCATACTACTTCGGTTCTGGAACTCCACCGCGTACGCAGTTGTTAAAGTGGTATCGGTATTGATAGCGAGTATGACATCTACCGACTCCGGTCTGTTTAACAACCAAACATTTACAATTTTCACAACATAGCCATTAGATTTGAAATCATATTTTCCAAGTACCGCAAATCAATTTATGTCAAATATTGCCTTGAAAATCAATTACCCAAATCATTTATCATTGGTTCAGTTAAAATTATAAAACCCATATTCATCACTTCTTTATAAACCATTGGATTTAAAATTCCAACTTTCATGAAATATCGATATAACTTGAAATCCTTTGCTTCACACTTTGGATTCACTAGACTGGTTTGGACATGGATTTTTATTCAATTTTATAAAATATATAGAAAAGTTAAGTTTTGAAAATAATATTTGTGTATTAAATTTGAAAATAATGTATATACATATGTATAGTTGAAAAGTATTATAAAATTTATATAGTTAAAGTGATAAAATATTTTATAAAAGATTGTCTACAAAATCAAGTAATGCGGAAAATTGGCTTTATGAAATTTTAGTTCTACTAAAAAAAATATCAATCCAATCCAATCCCAAATCCATGTTTCACAATTCTTTTCCCAACGAGATCTCATAATTAAATCAAATTCTCTTTTATGATTTTTCCCAGCAACTTCAACCCGATTTATTAACCAAAGATTGATTTCTTAAATTCTAAATTTGTCAACAAAACTCGCATTCACCATGACATAGATAAGCATTTTCCTTTTATACTTGAATTCGACATTTTATGTTTTGACAAATCTTTTTACAATAAAATAGTAAGAAATCATTTGACAAATTATATATTAAAATAAGTTATAAAGCATTAACAAGTTTGAAACCCTTTCTATTGAATTACCAACATTTAAATCTCATGTTATAAATTTATTGTATGACAACTAATGTCTATGCAGAATTCATTTAAAATAATTTTTAACTTGAGGTTTTAACTTATAAAACCATCTTTAAAACAAATTTATGCAAATTGGAATTTCATAAAAATTCAAAGTTTCCATTAAACACTTCTTCACGTTATATGGAAATTCCACTAAAATTTCTCCTTTCCGAAAATCGATATAATCAATTCAAAATAATTTATTTTTATTGATCACGGTGTCCGTATATAATTTTCTACCTTATGGTAAAGTGATATGGATATTTATCATTTCAATCCGTTCTTTAAAAATATTCGAATCCTGGATATGTATCATTTCAACCCGCATCCCAGAGTGGTTCTAATATATACGGGTTCGGGTATGTATCATTTCAACTCGTAATGTTCATAATCTAAAGGGAACTTGTATGATGAGAAAATAAACATAGCATGTCAAGCACGCATCCATATTGTGTTATATGAAATAATAGTGTGTGCGTCGCACGTGCACAATCACAAAGCAAACAAAACTAGAGCACCTTAATATTTCATTCAACATTTTCAAGTATTTAATTCACTTAATAATCAACCAGTCTGTGAGGTAGAAAACTCACCTCCCCTGGCAAAGAAGATGAATATGCAATCGACAACAAAGCTGAAGCGGATGTGATATTCAACATGGCAACTCCAAATCCATATATATATATATATATATATATCCAGGCACGATGAGATCAAATCTTGACACAAGCCCTAGCCATCTTTTAAATGAATACCAAATAAAATTACAATCGTATGATATTTGTGTAATTTCTTTTATAATATTTACTAGAAAACCGAGGTTAAGAGATATACCTATGTTTCCTCCTAACGATTTACAGTAGCCTTAAACCAAAGAAGATGCATTTCAGGCATTAACCCGAGCATCTGGGGTGCCTGATACTCGGGGTGTCGAACTATAGCTAACTGGAGGCTACTAGAGTTGTGTGGCGGCACACTGGTCGGAGTGCTCTTGGATGGTGGCCAACACGATGGGCAATGTTGGACAGGCCAACTTCCGACTCCTTTATCCTTATATATATATATATTTATATATATATATATATATATATAAGAGACAACACTGAAGGAGGGAGGGACACTCACAGTGGTCGGAGCATTGCCTGGGGTTCACGATGGTCGTTGCAATGACTTCCAGTATTAGGTTTGACAGAGCGTGGTGATGGAAAGCTCGAAGAATTCTATGCAGATTTTGAGTCATGCACTTGGATCTGGTGGTGCGGCGAAGTCGCGAGTTGCTTTGGTAGTGATGGATTTGGCGGTGGCGAGGCGCGATGACTGATTGATGGTTGCGGTTCCAATTTGTGGAGAGTTGAGACATTCGATTTCAGTTGGTCTGTGTTCCTGAGGGAACATAACGAAGGAATAAGGGAGAACGCCTCGGCCCTTTTGTTGATTTTATTCGTATATTATTATAACCAATTTTGGTCTCTGTTTCCAGACTTAAGGGATTCAAACTCATGCCTTTTTTTAAGAAGTAATTGTCCAGGGAGATGAAAAAGAGAATGTGAAGTTAATATAACATTGAGCTACTGACAGAGGAGATTTTTGAAATCTTTTAGCACTATATCAAAAACTTTGTAACTGACAAGCCAAGATTTAGGGCTGCTGCCATATTTTTAGGAAGGAGGAAATTTCAGATTCAAGAAGCAATGTGGAGAGAGATGTGGAGAGAGATATTAGGAAGAGAAGGACACTGATTAGTTTTGTTTAACATAGAGACAAGTGTTGAATTTGTTGTATATTGTCTATTGCTATTTCAAGGTTTAAATTTGTGTTCACCGTTCATCCTCTTCCTTTAATTTGTTAACGTGTTTAGTAAATTATATTTATTTTATACGAACGGTTAGCACAACGATGCTATTTATTTTGCACGCGTTTCAGCTATGCACGCTCTGGTTAGGTAACGTAGAATTTTCGGCGTTGAATTCTAAATAAAATTGTACCTTAAATTAGAGCGCAAAATTTGATTTTTATTTTTAGGTCAAGACTTCAGCATATTATAAAATATTCGCTAGGACAAAATCATTCATGTTAAAAATAATTTTACGAACGAATTCCACTTAAAATAAACTCAACTTGGTTCACTAAAATTATAAACACTAAACCAAAAATCCAAATATAAATATCTAGTTCAACATTAAATCTTAATTTAATTAAAATTTTACACGTCAAAATTACCGATTCGTTACATTAATTGACCGTTAAATATGGTTAGGGATGTAGAAAAATTTCCCCTTAACATAGTTCCATCAACATACCTGCTAACGAAAACGCTAAATACACAGATGCCATTTCCTTTCTCCTACTACTTTTCACTATAATTACTTATTAGAACTTCTTGGCCATGTCATTAATAATTAGTCCTATTATAAATATACTTAGGCCTCTTCAAAGCGGTTAGGCATGCAAAAATTTCATTAGGCGCGCTAAATACAATTATTAGAATTAGAACGTTTTAATACAAAACCAGTTTCGAAAATGCCCCTTCCCACCTGATACTGCTTTTCTACAACTACGTTGTAAATCACGATAGGTTATTAAAGTAACATGTATATTTAAAACTTGCATAGGTTAATCACAAGCGTGCACGTTATAAGTATAATTAGGCACAAAATAACCATTTGGCATATATAACATTAAAGTTAGGCATATTGATGTAACGACCTAAAAATTTCTGATCTTGATTACCGATACTATTACATATCCTGTATCACATCTTGACTAATCAAGTACCATAAATTAACAGATCGTTAATAGAAAGAAGCATGAGGGCGGGAAATAGAAAGAACGAAAGTTAGAATAGAAGAAAAAAAGAACTGAACACAACAAAATCAAAGTATCACGAATCTTACAACAGAACTGAATAAAATATATTATATAACATCATGAAATACAAAACTATATTTATACTTACGCACATCATTAGAGTACAACAGATATACAATATAGTGGAAATAAACTCTATCCGTCTAGCGTTGAAGCCTCCTACTCCAAGCCCCTCCAAGTAAATTTGTAAAATCCTGAAACCATTTGACTGCCCATACAAATTTGGGCACCCAAGAATTTAGGGAAAACACAGAAAAATAAAATCTGGGTAAGTCATGACTGGTGTGAATAAACGATTTTAAAATAGATTGATTTAACATTCAAAAAAAATCATTTGGATATAAAATATAATCATAAGACCAATCCACACATAAATACGGATGGTATTTACCTTACGATAACCCAAACATTTCTTAATATCAAAACTATTCTGATATTATATTAATGTTTAAATCAAGTAAATAGAAATCTAGCGGAATGCTTTCATCTCATGCTCCACATGCATAGTATATAATCAAAACTGTGGGGCACTTAATGGGTAACGGATTCTTACTATGACAAGGTATGGAACCACCTTCCGATAGTGTATCTCTAGAGGGGAATACACTGGATTTAACAAGAACATCTTGCAACCCGACCACACATGACCTACAAATCATTTCTCTTGAGTGTATCTAATGTATATCACCAACGGTTGGGATCAGCAACCAGTTCCCAAAAGGGGACAACATCGAGTAGAATAAAAAAGGAAATGAAATTTCTCTAGATAGTTGATTACACACCCTAATTTTGAGCGACCCACTTTGTAACACCCCGTAATTTTAAAGAACATTAATATACTAAAGAATACTTAATTTAATATTGGGAATTATGTAAAATGGACTGTACCATTACGTTTGTCTCGGAATTCTGGTTCAGATAGACACCGAGGTTGCATAAAATGGACATCGTATGAAGAAGATATTAAGGTTTGAAGTTTGTATGCATATAAGAGAAATATATGTGAATAAATCAGTCCAGAAATTCAAAATAGTTCAAAAATCAAACCAGGAAAAGGATGCGGGATTTGGACCCAACGGTGGTCGACCCACTTAAGGGTGTGTCGACCTACCCCAGATCCATCTAGGTTCATTTCCTAAACCTGGACTTGTTTCTGAACGAGATTCATTGGAAAAAGTCTATATAAGGACTGGTATTTCTGTTGTTTTATACATTTAAAACAATGGACACAAGGAGATGCTGCCTCAGCTTGGATTGAATCAGCCTATTTTCTTCAACAATAGCTTATATGCATACATGAATTTCTTCTACGTTTTTAGATATTGTCTCTATGAGTTTATGTTATTTTAGATATAAACATTTAATAAGTAATCCTGACATGTTTATAAATCTGTATCTAAAACCTATGCTTGTTAAGAATTTGATTCGTACCTAATTAGTCCTGCTATTACATGTACACCTGATCTGCTGTTCATTTCCTATATGCCTATTTCTGCTATTTTATGCCCATCTTTATTATTCTATGTTTATTTTGTTTTATGCCTATTCTGTTCTTCTCTCTCTTTCCCTTTTTATTTTTATATCCTAGGCTACCTTCGAGCCTAAGCCAATACCACTGAAATATGTGCACGAACGAAAATGGGATTAATTGGGAATGGTAATTTGGGGGCATAATCTGTATTATGAATATGACTAAAATTTGGGGCATAACTTATATTGTAGAATATAACAGAAATACAGGGTGTATGAATACTTAAACATGTAGGCTTAATTCAAAGGTTAGGTGGAACGTGTTAATGGAACTTTATGACACTTATGTAATTTGTTTGATCTATTGGGGGTTAAGTAAAGTTGTTAATTTGTTGGGGTTGGTAGGGACACTATTAACCCATGTAAAACTTAGCTTATGGAAATCCTAGTTGACTGGGGACACAAGTTTAGGGGTTTGACTTGTGTCATCTGTTGTGTGGGACCCATATTAGTCAGTAACCCATACTGGTAATAAAAGGGGACCCCGCACAGGTAGGGGTCAGGGCACGCTTACTGAGCTAATTATAAGAGGTTCATTTGGGATGGGGTGTTCTTATGGAGCGTTCCAACGTGGTCATGTGCGTGCATGGGTCCCGTCTGTCTGGGAAAATAAGACGCCATAACACCTGTAAATAGGTATGTGTCCTTCTGGCGGTTGCCACTTTAGGAAGTAATACACCCTACTGTGGGGCCGACATAGGGTATTTACGTGGTAGGGTGCCGACCATTTGGGGGTAGTAATTAGGGTACGTCTAGTTCTGTTTAGGTACCCATTATTTCTGTTTGGGGTAACACCCATTACTTCTATTTAGGTACCTGTTATTTCTGTTTGGGGTAAAACCCGTTGCTAGAAGTACACCTATGTCCACTATTTATGTTCTGTTGGGAACATTCCGTTTTTCTTAATTAATTGGAAAACACTTAATTCGGTATACTAGTATTGGTGAAGAGAAAAGTAATTGAGAAGCATAGTCTATTCTGTTTATTCTATTTATTTTGTTCAGCCTGTTCATACCTAATATTTGATACTATTATCTCTTATCTACTTTATATGCCTATCAAGATACTTTTACCTATTTATATGCTAAAAGTAATTGGACTTGCTAGACTTTATGTGTGACCCGTTTTGTTTCCTTTTCTCTCTCTTCCTCCCCTCCCCCCAGGTTCTTAGAGTGGGAACGCTCAGGCTTGATTAGGACTCTCTCTTCTGTTTTTTTGCTTGGACTTGGATTTGCTTCGATGTACCACTTTGAATTCTTGTCTACTTGTTTATGGCTACTTATGGGGACTATGGCTTTTTACTTCTGTACTTTGATAGTTTTTAGTGCAAGACATATGTTTTTATTTGATGTGTTTTATTCCAGTATTTCAGTCTGATGTTGTAACTGGATTTTGAGACCATGATGTTTTCTATTAGGAAATAAAGTTTTAAGTTTCCGCTGCTATTTTATATATGTCTTGTGAAGTTATGTGTCTGTTTACCTATAACGCTTCATGAAACTTAATGCATTCTGATAAAGAGTGATATTAACGGACGTGGGGTGTAATGCGGCCTGCCCGATTTTTGTCATTTCCCGGTTGATGAGGCTTGAGGGTAGAATTTACCATTAGAACATTTGGCACTAATTGACGTCCACAAATATACTCTGGATGTAAAAGAAGGGCCATTATTTTTCCACCAACTTGGTATAGTTGTAAAAATCAATGTACGTGGTTTTTAAGAAATACTATGTCAGACATTCATCCATACAAGTCATCCAAGAAAAGGATGAACCGAAGGCACTTTCCAACTGTATCCAATATAGGAATCACCCCATGGATCAGTAGCGAACAATCCTTGCAAATCCAAAAATTTCAATCATGAAAGAATTTCAAGTTATAATAACTCGGGCAACCACTAGAGAATTTTAACAAGTAGACCTTCCAGTAATGAAGATCTAGGGTCTTTAATTTTCATTTATATAAGTACTCCTGCAAGTTTGTTACATAAAATCGGTTCGATGTGGTTTTGGGTCTAGTTTCCATCTCGGTTTCTTCGAACTAACACGTAAGGGATATTATTGATAGTAGTTTTTTAACTATCAAATTTAAACAATGTAGATGAGTAAAACATTTATATAATTTGTTTTATATTAAACATAATTTTCATAACATGCATATTCAGATGAATTAACTTATATAAATCTAAACTTTGATTTTAGAATAGTAAACAACACAAGGTGATACAATAAAATGCATCAACATTTTATTTTGACCACTTAGATTCAATTTATTACTATATAGCATAACAAAATATTAATAACAAACATTCATCACATCAGTAACAATTAATAATGATTTAATGTTTTATTTCAAACTAATAATAGTTTGAAATATTTGATCTCGAATAACCACTTATTTCAAATCACATTTATTCTAAACCTTGGAAGAAATCAATTGGTTTTATCTAAGCATTTATTTTGTTTTTAATCGATTAAATAAATATTGGAGATATAAACTTGAGTTCACGCGACGACGGCTATTTCTCCAATTATGAAATGGTTTCTCGACCCTCACTTTTTTTATTTATATTAATACACTTATCATTTACTTCTGTTGAAATCAATTTTATTAAATTTGATTAATTTAAATAAAGCGAATTTTCTCGATCCATTATGGTGTATTCTGTCCGCACATACCTTCATTAAGTTCGTCATTTGCTATAAATTGATTAAATAAACTCCTCGCTTTTTAAACTATTTACTAATATTTATATTTAAAAAGGAAGGTTAAATTTCAAAATAACCATTTACTTTATTTAGGCCCGAAGCCCAAAAATATCCAATATCCCATTTCCTGTTTCCTCTCCCACTTCTCTTGCTCCATACATTATCAAAACTTCCCCTTACTTCTTTATATAAAATGTTTTTAAATTTTAATTAGAATGAAACTTTTCTTTTAAACAATCATTTTCTCTTTTTCTATTTTATTCTATGGCCCATAGGCCCAAAAATCTCGGCCCACCCCATTTTAAAATTTGTTTCAACTGTTTCTTCCCATCTCTTTTCTGATTCGATACCTTTCGTTGCTTCAACCAGGCGATCAAAAGAAATAAAATGAAAATACAACCCTGGCAATGCTACAAACACTAATTATCATGCTTCCTTCCCCACTTCACTGCCCTTTCTTTTCTTCTTTTTGCGTTGTTGCATTTGTATTAATACCACACCATTTTTATCAAACACCCAAGCCCCAGTCTAACTTTGCAAGATCATAGATATATATAATACTTCATGAAATAAGTAATACTGGTTCAAGGTAAATGAAGAACCTCCACAAGTGGAAGGTGTTAAGCTACCATTCCCTACCTTATCCAAATCCATTTCAATGGCACCCTAACCCTATCTAAAACTTCCATCTTTAAAGTGTTTGCCTCCTTGCTCAAGTTCCACTCCTGCTAATTCACTTCATCATTAAAGCGCCCCTGATCCCGCCTTATCCATTTTTATACCTTTGTCTTCATCTGCATCTACTGTTTTGTTGATAGGAAGGATAATGGTTAGACCATGCCACAAGTACTAAACATAAACAGTAAAAAAATATAAACCAAACAAAATACGTCAACTTTTTATCAAGAAACCCCATCGCTCTCCAAAAATCACCTGCCGTTATCGTTAGCTTGTTCCTCTTGCTTTGAACCATTATTCTCTGTTATCGCTTCAGTCCCAAACACTCGACATTGAGTGAAATAAATTTGTTAAATGAGGAGGAGGAAGAAGAGGAAGTTAAGAGGATAAGGTAGCGCGAGGGCAGAAGAGAAGAGAACAGAGGGCGGGGGTATATTGGTAAATGGTGATGGAGCATGCGAAGATGATGATGCATGCTTAAACCGGGAGAAGTCCATATTAGTGTACAAGTCGGGATCTATTCTAGCAGAGGACTATATACATTTGTCTACATTCTCGTATATCCTACATCAAATAGTTACACACATAAACAAGTCCGTAGCAAAAAGTCAAGTCGTCTTCCATTTCATGAACAGCCTAGAGTGGCCTCTCCCTGAGGTGAAAGCAGTACCCTCATAAGCATTTGAACGCCAGTTACCGAATAGGCATAAAAGTAAATATTCTTTGTTATTTTTTCTAGGCTTCTGGCTGCAATCCCTTTTATCTTGTTTTTAGTTTATTTGTTCTTTCTATAATTCTTGTTCATTTTAGTAAATCTCACATTATTTAAATACATGGAAATCAATTATGGAACAACAGAAAATTGTGAGGTGTTTTCTTACTTATATATTTCTACTGTCTTTCTCTCCATCCTCTGTTCTAATCTATTTCTTCCCGGCATATAACTAGTTTCAGAGTTTAAACTTCTAAGAAACAATAATAATTTCATATAATATAATGGGTATATATATCAACATATATAGGGTTTGAATCCCAATAGGATTTAACAAATAACAGTATGGTGGTTTAAGTGTTTTACTCACCATATATATTATTGTGTTCACCACCTTTTCATTCTCAGGTTGTTCAACTTGTATACAATGATTATATTAAGCATGGTCATCATGTATATATATATACAATGCTATACACCCAATAGCAATTAATGAACGCATATCTTTGAAATCAAAATTTATCTAAAACAAGATATATTCACTGCCTATTCATTTTCTTCCCAGTTTTGTACTTCCAGTCGTCAGCCCTTTTTACTTCCGATTTATTCTATTTTTAATTGATTAACATAGGCTTATGTGTGTGGTTATGTGACACCCCACGTACGTTAATGTCACTAATTAAGAGAATGCATTAAGTTTCGTGAAGCGTTATAGGTAAACAGAAACAGAAACATTACAAGACAGATATAAAATAATAGCGGAATTAAAAACTTTATTAATCATAAAGCATCGTGGTTCAAAACATCATATGTCTGAAAATACATAAACCCAGTGCATCATTAAAATTTCTGTCTTATACTTAAAACATCAGAGTACAATAGTAAAAGAAGGATAACCCCTGAGAGAAACGTAGCCATAGTAGCAAAGATAAGAAGTTGAGCAATACATCTAAGTAGCTCCAAGCAAGACGATAGCAGAATCCTGATCAAGCTTGAGTATTCCCACCCTGAGAACCTGGGGGGGACTAAACAGAAAGAGGAGGAAACAAAATGGGTTAGACATAAAGTCTGGCATGTCCAGTTACTTTTAGCAAATAAATAGTAAAAGTATCATGACAGGAATATAAAGTGTATGAGAAAGATATCATTATAAAAGGCAGGTATGACAAGGTAAACAGGATAACATGATAGAGTATACTACGCTTCTGTAATGATTTCTCTACACCATACTAGTGTCTTATAACAAGTTGATCAAAATGGTAGACTTAGGCATCCGTCCGTATGTACCCTAACTACTACCCCAATCGATCGGCTCCTTACTCCGTAAATACCCTGTGATGGCCCTATAGCAGGGTGTATCACTCCCTAAAGCGGCAACACTTCGTTTTCAGGATGTACAACCATATATACAGGTGCCATGGCTCTTATCTTCTCTGTCCGGGCCATGCACGCACATGACCCGGTCGGTACGCGCCGGCCACACCGCCCCTTTCGTTTGGATCTCTTACAATCAGCCTAGTAAGTGTGCCCCGACTCCTACCTAGGGTGGAGTACTCACATGATACCGTTATATTGGTTACTGACTGAAACGGGTCCCACACACAAGATGATAT
This sequence comes from Allium sativum, assembly GCA_030737875.1. NCBI lineage: Eukaryota > Viridiplantae > Streptophyta > Magnoliopsida > Asparagales > Amaryllidaceae > Allium > Allium sativum. The sequence continues at coordinate 685,001,104 of CM060924.1, forward strand.
CCCCATTTTCTTGCATCCCCACTAGGATTTCCATAGGTTATGCTTACCTAACAGTTTCTTTAATTACATAACCCCAACCAGTTTAGTGTATGGGCTTATATATATAAATATTACCCACCCACCTAAGAAACTTGACCCACGCACTGTTTCAAACAATTTTATTTAACGGTAAAGTTTGTGGGCCTATATATACAAATATTACTCACCGCCCCAAGATTTACTTAACCCTCCTATTGATTCAATCCCCCCATTGATTCAAGCAAGTGTACGTAACCCCTACTCAAGTTAACAAGTTTATGTAATCCTTATGGATTCAAACAGGTTAAGTAATACCAATTAATAGGGTATCCTATTCACATTGACTTCTCTTCAAGTTGCCAAGTTCGCCTTGCTTATTAATTTAATATATATACAACTTAATCAATTTAAGTCTTTTAATAAGCCCATCACATGTTAATCTCTAGATTGTGATTAACGAAAGTAATCTACAATCCCTGTACACTATTCATTGCCTGATTCCATAGTAACAATAACATGTTTATACTTATTATGTAATTAAGTATACTTCATCTCAATTTACCTGTTATCTATTTAACATGTCACCACAACTTTTCGTTGTTTACTTATTGACTTAGTTTTCTCAACTAAAGTTCACTAAAAAGATTTCTTTCCTTTTATTATAACATATGTTATAATTTCCACTTGTCCTTAGGACAAGCCTACATATTATATAACATTCTCATTCAAGTAATTAATTATAATAAGTTACTATCATTCCCCGTTTACTCCAATTCATTTCCATTAATCAAAATTAGTGCCATTTATTTCTATCCTTTAATATACATATATTTATATATATGTTTATGCACTAGACCTCTCACATTAAGTCTACAACTTGTGGATGCTAGATACGTCGGTTGGGTCCGGGAAGTCCTTTTCCACAAGTCGGACTTAATCTCGTGTATTAGCACGTTACGTGTTTATATACTTAGACCGCTCACATTAGATTCACCGCTTATGGCTGCTGGATATGTTGGGTGGGTCTGGGCAGACTTCTACCACAAGTGTAATCTAACCTCGTGTCTAAGCGCGATTACAATTTCAAATTGTAATTCTAGGCATTTTCGTTCTTAACCAATTATTCCAATGTCATTATAGGTTTTCATGCCCTATTCCCAAGTCATATTCGTAATGAACCATATACCCCAAATTAAGGTCTTTTAATCACAATTTTGATTAGTGCCCGAATCCACATTTTAATTCAAGTTATGCCCAAAATTCCCAATACAAGTTATGCCCCATTTTTAACGGATTAAACGGGCTTCACATATTCTTTATAGTTCCATTAACATGTTTCACTTAATCTTAAATTAAGCCTGCAGATTTATATATTTCAAACCACAAGTCACAATTTACCGTATAAATCATGCCCCAATTTTTAGTCAAATTTCACTATACAGTTTTTGCCCCCAGATTCCAATCGTTATCCAAATTACAGGTTATCCACCAAAATTACCATTTCCAATCATTCCCAATTTAACCCAATTTCGTTCGTGCGCATATTTCAGCGATTTGGCCTAGACTCGAAGGTAGCCTGGCTATAAAAATAAAAAAGGGAATGAGAAAGGGAAGAGCAGAACATGCATAAAATCAAAAGTAATAGAAATGGGGGCATGACAGCAGAAGCAGGCATGTAGGAACAGATCTGATGAACATGTGATAATAGAATTGATTAGGCATAGTGACATGATCATAAGAAGGCATGATGAGATCTAATCAATTAATTAGATATACGGAAAATGCCAGACCTGACATGATAAATAGATAAGGTTCAGATCTAGTAAAATAGTCATGTCAGAATAACTTAGATAAACAGGTTATAACTGATCTAATATGATTCACATGGTCACAGGCATAGATCCAAATTACAGTCATGTCAAGTTTTACTTTCTAATTATTTATATCTAAAATTAACATGAACTCACAGTGTTTAGATCTAGAAAAATAGAAGAAAGCTTGTAGATGTTGAATCACAGATCTCTAATTTGATTAACTTTAATTGATTGCTGAAGAAGAAAAAGGTTTGATTCAATATGGGTAGAGACGACATCTAGTCCTCCGTTATTTTTGGTGTGCAAAGTCAAGAAAAATGAGGCCATATATAAAGATGCCCGAAACCCTAACCCGAAACCCTTAGGGGGTCGACCCATGGGTCGACACCCCTGAGCGGGATTTTTGCCGCTCAACGAAAATTTGATTTTTGAATTTCTGGATTAATTATATATATATATATATATATATATATGTAATTCTCCTACACGTATACAAACTTCGAACCTTCATAACTCCTTCATACGGTGTCCATTTTATGCAAACCAGGTGTCTATTTGTACCAGAATTCCGAAATGAACGCAATGGCATAGTATGTTTCACTTAATTCTGAATATTAAATTAATTATTCTTTAATTTTTTCTCTTTAGTGTTGTTAAAATTACAGGTGTTACATTCTCCCCTACTCAAAGGATTTCGTCCCCGAAATCTCCAAGTTAAGAAGAATATATATCCTAACATCCACATTCATCTACTCATCCACCAATCATAGGCATCCATTGTCCTTAAAAGATTCCTAATGCTTATATGAACATATGCAAAGGTGTGTGTATATATCCCAATACTAATGCGAAGATCACGCGGTCTACTTTTTTAATCGACCTCCTTAATGCAATGTATGTTAGTGTCAGTAATCCAACATGTATGCAAATAATCCTATTATGACTTGTAAGTTCTATATGTGTGCACACTCATCCATCTAAATGCAACATCCATATGATGATACACTCACTTTCATCCATAAAAGAAGAAAAATGCACACATATCCATATGCAGTATGAGAGTGATTGAGCTGATCTAGTGCCTAATGTATGTGTATATGCATCCACGAGCAACCACTAGAAAACAGTTGCATCCATCAAACGTAACATGTCTCAAACACGTGTTTACATCCATGGGTTCCCTACCTAAAGTTCGAAGATTCGATCGATAGGATACAGACGAATGATAGAAACAAGTACGAATAAAAAGCTTTGGAAAATAAGTTAAGAACACACCCTTGAAAATAAAAGGGTATGAAGCGTGAATCTTGTCTTCAGTCTTCCAAGTTGCATTCTTGTGGTCATCTCCCCACCGAATTTCCGTCAATTTGACCTCTTGGTTGCATGGCTTCTTAACCTCTGATCCAAGAATACGGGTAGGAACTCTTCTAATAGTTGCCTCTCATTCACCTCTACTTCCTCAAGCATGCTCAGCTCAACTACTTCTGCTGTATAGTGCAAACATTTCCACCATTGAACACCCAATAATCTCTCTGGTAGCTTTATCCTATAAGCCATTTGAACTCAATATCAGTTCTTCCTCTTTCTGCGTATGACTTAAGCTTGTCCTGAGTTATTTTTATGCGCCTACGGATAAGATCAATCTTTTCTGAAGTTTCTCTAATCATCTTAGGTCCAAGTAGAAGCCTTTCTCTGTTGCCTCAATTTGAGATCCTTTTTTGAGAACAGATACTTGTGCAACTTATGGTCCAAGTATAACTCGAACCTCTCTCCACGAAGATATTGCTGCCAAGTCTTAAGCATGAATACTATAGCAGCTAATTCCAAAACTTGGGTAGGTAGGGTAGTTCTTCTTATGAATTCTCAATTGTCTACTTCCACAACAAATTACCCTTCCCTCTTGCATCAGAACCACACCAAGCCATGTACCACATGCGTCAGTGTATATTGTGAACGCCTTGTTCTCGTTAGGCAAGGTTAAGAATGGGGTTGTTGTTAGAGCCCTCTTCAATCGCTGAAAAAGCATCTTCACAGTCTATACCCCAAGAAAATGTCAGAATCTTCTTTGTCAGATTGGTGAGTTGGCATGATATCTTTATGAAGTCCTTAATTAACTTCCTATAATAGCCCACTAATCCAAGAAAACTCTCGAAACACCCTACTCATCAGATTGACAAAATAGGTTGGTGCATTCCTCAACCCAAAAGGCATAACGAGCCATTCAAAGAAACCATCTAGAGTCCTAAAAGCAGTCTTGTCCGTACTGTCCTCGGCCACCATCAACTGATGAAACCGCATGGCTAAGTCTATCTGAGAGAAAACTAATGCTCCAATAATCTAGTCAAATAGATCATTTATCCTCTGGAGTGGGTGCCTATTCTTCTTTGTGAGTTTATTCAACTCTCTATAATCCACGCATAAGCGAAACGAACCATCTGCCTTAGTTGCGAATACCACCGGAGCACCCCATTCAGATATGCTTCACCTAATAAATCCTTTTTCAAGTAGCTCCCCTACTTTCTTGCTCGGCTCCTTTCTTTCCCTTGGAGACATGTGGCGCACCGGTAATGCAACTGGCTTTGCATTGTCTACCAAGTATATACGAAAGTCAATCTCGCGCCTTGGAAGTAAGCCCCGAACCTCCTCAAAAACATCATAATACTCATGGAATACTGATACAGATCACAGATCATCGATAGATGCATCAAGTGACTCTAGGAAACTAAGCATGAAAGATCTCTTTGGACCAAAAGAAATCCTGAGGGTCCTCCCATGGCTTGATAAAAGTCTAACGACCCTCTTCCCACAATCTAGAATGGCACCATACATGGTTAGACAATCCATCCCTAGAATCAAATCATAGCCCATAAATCCAAGCACATATGCATCATACTCAAACTCGACGCCAAATACAAATATTCTCAAACCCCAACATATCATGGACTAATGAGCCGAACCATCAATGAGGTTTAAGACAACAACGGGATCCACTACCATACTAGTACTAAGGTGTAGAGACTCAACTACAGAATCAGATGTAAATGAATACAAAGCGCACAAATCAAAATAGGTCTAACTGGATAATTTAGAAAGGGAAATTAAAAATTCAATGAGAACTTTACTACCTATATCCGGTATACTTACCACGAGAACATACACCTGCCCTTCAGGAGATCCTGCTCTTTGGTCTTGTCTTTGTTTCTTCAGGAATTCCCTCGTATAGTGTCCGAACTCACCACAGTTGAAGCAAGCATTCTTCCTTTTCCGACAATCTTTGACTAAATGACCCAAGCACTTACATCCATGACATTTCTTCAAGGATTTGCCTACTCGCGATGGTGGAGGAACAATGGCTATAGCTGGGGGAGGGACGTCTCCTTGGCTCCCGGTTGGTGTCGTAACCTTAAGATATATAACGAACCAATCTGGCACTTGAACGCCCTCGGTAATATTCGATTCCCAAGACATGCTGAAACGAAAAGGAAGAAGGGATTTAAACAGAGAATCGAAAGATATTTACTATGGCTTTGGGGAATATGTTTTTCAAAACAGGCTTTTTTCTTTTGAAAATTCTTTCTTTTAAAACCTTTTTGAAAACAATTTTCAAAATCTTTTATCCGATCTAGTAACCTTTAGCTCTGATATTAAGTGCGATACCCCATGTCCGTTAATGTCACTCATCAAGAGAATGCATTAAGTTTCATGAAGCGTTATAGGTAAACAGAACCAGAAACATTACAAGACAAATATAAAATAGCAATGGAATTAAAAACTTTATTAATCATAAAGCATCGTGGTTCAAAACATCATATGTCTGAAAATACATAAACCCAATACATCATTAAATTTTTTGTCCTGTACTTAAAACATCAGAGTACAATAGTAAAAGAAGTATAATCCCTAAAAGAAACTTAGCCATAGTAGCAAGATAAGAAGTTGAGCAATACATCTAAGCATCTCCAAGCAGGACGATAGCGGAACCCTAATCAAGCTTGAGTATTCCCACCCTGAGAACCTAGGTGGAACGAAAGAGAAAGAAGAGGAAACAAAATGGGGCAGACTAAAGTCTGACGAGTCCAGTTACTTTTAGCAAATAAATAAGTAAAAGTATCATGACAGGCATATAAAGTGTATGAGAAATATTTCATCATAAAAGGAAGGTATGACAAGGTAAACAAGATAACATGATAGAGTATATTACGCTTTTCTAATGATTTCTCTATAACAATACTAGTGTCTTATAACAAGATGATACCCAACAACTACAAGATGGTAGACTTAAGCATACGTCCGGATGTGCCCTAACTACTACCCTAATCGATCGGCTCCCTACTCATGTAGATACCCTGTGCTGGCCCCATAGTAGGGTGTATCACTCCCTAAAGTGGCAACCCTTTGTTTTCAGGATGCACAACAATATCTACAGGTACCATGCATGCACATGACCCGGTCGGTATACGCCGCCCACACCACCCCTTTCGTTTGGATCTCTTACAATCAGCCCAGTAAGCATGTCCCGACTCCTACCAAGGGCAGAGTACTAGTTTGATACCGTTATATGGGTTACTGACTGAAACGGGTCCCACACACAAGATGATGCAAGCTTTCACTTTATCTTGCATCCCCACTAGGATTTCCATAGGTTATGCTTACCTAACGGTTTCTTTAGTTTAGTTTGTGTGCCTATATATATAAATATTACCCACCCACCTAAGATTTGCTTAACTCACCCACTTTTTCAAACAAGTTTATTTAATGGTTAAGTTTGTGGGACTATATGTACAAATATTACCCACCGCCCCAAGATTTACTTAACCCTCCCATTGATTCAAGAAAGTTTAATTAACCCCTACTAAAGTTAACAAGTTTATGTAATCCTTATGGATTCAAATCGGTTAAAGTGTTACCAGTTAACAGGTTATCTTATTCACATTGACTTCTCTTCAAGTTGCCAAGTTCCCCTTGCCCTTGCTTATTAATTTCATATATAAACAACTTAATTCATTTAAGTCTTTTAATAAGCCCATCACATGTTATTCTCTAGAATGTGATTAACGAAAGTAATCTACAATCCCTTTATACTATTCATTGTTTGATTCCATAGTTACAATAACATGTTTATATGTTAACCCTGCTAAAGCATCAGATCGGCCTAGTCTCAAACGGATTGGGTTGGTTTAATCTAAAAACACCGGTTCGGTCTCAACAATATAAATGGGTCGGCAATTTGATACTTGAATTTGGATAGGCCGTAGTGAACAAAGACACACATGAAAATAGTATGGGTCCGTGCACATGATGATAATTTATCAACATATAGTGAATCGGTCATTTAATATGCATGTGAAGATGTCAGGTGGATCGGCCATCTTCAAATATCATACCAATCATCCAACGTATAAACAAGTAATGAAGAAAACTAATGCATGCACACGTGGTACATTCATACAAAATGTGAAGTTTGAACGAAGAAAAATGGTTCATTATATAGTTGTACAGAAGAACACATGGGTCAGACATGAAGCACAAAAAGAATCGGTAACTTCAAAGATGAACTGGATCGGTCATTTACATATGTAGGTCACGTGGCAAATAAATACAAAAAGTAAAGGCGACCTCATACTATTGATTGGATCGGCCTGTAGAAATGCATATACATGTGAAATGGATCGGTGCAAACTAAAGGTGGAGGCTCTAGAGAATTGTTCAAATGAATCGGTCAATTTGGTAATAAAATGGATCGGTGCGTTAAAGTTAAATGGATCGGTGCATTTAAATAAAGTGGAGGCTACAGTAATGGAACAGCTGGATCGGTCATATAATTATAAATGGAACGGTACTTTAGAGTACAGTGGACCGGGAATAAAACATAAATTGGATCGGTAAATTGCAAATATAAGTGGCATTCCTGTAAATAGCTCTACCCCAATCCAAGTCTACCCTGATCCAAATTCACGCCCGATCCAACTTAACGCCTGATCCAAGCTTTGCACCCGATCCAACTTTGAGCCCAAACCAAGTTACTACCTAATCCAAACTTTATATCCCATAATTACGAAACTGCCACTACCTTCAAACTTCTTCTATAAATAGCCCCTTGCTCCACAATTCAAGGGAGCGAATTCTTGACCACGAAGGGCTGCCTAAACCATTCCTACATCTCTCTAAAAGCTTCAAAAACATCATTAATGGCTTCCTAACTTTACTCCATCATTCTTCAACAACATGAAGATCAAATCAATCCAATTCTCCATCCAAAGTTGATCTAACTCAATTCAAATGCTCATTAATAGCTATCAATTCTTTCTAAAAATCCGAATCTAGCACAAGCTTCATCAACAAATCAAGGAGAAGCATCTACATGCCAAAGTGATCAATGTTTCTCACATCCTCCATCATGAAGACTAGAAATCTCAACAATTTCTTGCCAAATTCAAGCATAATTAGATCATAAAAATAAGAGAAGTGAGAAATGAATGTATGAGAGAATTCATGTGTGTTGTAAAGCGAAATTCCGTAATGAGAAGTGATTAAAAAGTGGACGTAGATTCACACTGAATCGAACCACTATAAAAATCTCATCTTCTTATTGCTTTTACTTTTATTTTGTGTTCGTGGCTTCACAATTTCATACCATTTACTTGGGATGTGATTTTCTAGCATCATTTGGTGTTTGACCATTTTTGGTTAAAACATTTTACTTAATATGTAATTAAGTATACTTCATCTCAATTCACATGTTTTCTATTTAACATGTCACAACAGCTTGTCCTTGTTTACTTATTGACTTAGTTTTCTTAACTAAGGTTTACTAAAAAAGCTTTCTTTCCTTTTATTATAACATATGTTAAAATTTTCACTTGTCCCTAGGACAAGCCTACCTATTATATAACATTCTGTTTCAAGTAATTTATTATATAGGTAACTATCATTCCCCGTTTACTCCAATTCGTTTCCATTAATCAAAATTAGTGCCATTTATTTCTATCCTTTCATATACATATATTTATATATATGTTTATGCACTGGACCACTCACATTAGGTCTACAACTTGTGGATGCTGGATACGCCGGTTGGGTCCAGGCAGCCTTCTTCCATAAGTCGGACTTAACCTCATGTCTTAGCATGTTACATGTTTACACACTTGGACCCCTCACATTAGATTCACCGCTTATGGTTGTTGGATATGCAGGGTGGGTCCAGGCAGACTTCTACCACAAGTGTAATATAACCTCATGTCTAAGAGTGGTTACAATTTCAAATTATTGTAATTCTAGGCATTTCCGTTCTTAACCAATTATTCCTATATCATTTTAGACTTTCATGCCCCCTTCCCAAGTCATGTTCGTAATGAACCATATGCCCCAAATTAAGGTCTTTTAATCACAATTTGGGTTCATGCCCAAATCCACATTTTAATTCAAGTTATGCCCAAATTTCCTAATACAAGTTATGCCCCACTTTTAACGGATTAAACAGGCTTCACATATTCTTTACAATTCCATTAACATGTTTCACTTAATCTTAAATTAAGCCTGCAGATTTATATATCCCAAACCACAAGTCATAATTTACCGTATAAATCATGCCCCAATTTTTAGTCAAATTTCACAATATAGTTTATTCTCGCGGATTCCAATCCTGATCCAAAGTACAGGTTATGCCCCTAAATTACCATTTCCAATCATTCCCAATTTATCCCAATTTTGTTCATATGCATATTTCAGTTATATTGGCCTAGGCTCGAAGGTAGCCTAGCTATAAAAATAAAAAGTAAATGAGAGAGAAAAGAGCAGAATAGGCATAAAACCAAAAGTAACAGAAATGGGCGCATGACAGTAGAAGCAGGCATGTAAGAAAAGATCTGATGAACAAAAATAGGCATATAAAACAGATCTGATGAACATGTGATAATAGAACTTATTAGGCATAGTGACATGATCATAGGAGGCATGATGAGATCTAATCAATAAATTAGATATATGAATAATGGCGGATCTGACATGATAAATAGGTATAGGTTCAGATCTAGTATAATAGTCATGTCAGAATAACTTAGATAAACAGGTTATAGCCGATTTGATATGCTTCACATGGTCACAGGCATAAATCCAAATTACAGTCATGTCAGGTTTTAATTTTTAATCATTTAGATCTAAAATTAACATGAACTCATAGTATTTGGATCTTGAAAAATAGAAGAAAGCTTGTAGACGTTGAATCACATATATCTAATTTAATTAACTTTAATTGATTGCTGATGAAGAAAAAGGTTTAATTCAATCTGGGCAAAGACAACATCTAGTCCTCCATTATTTTTTGTGTGCAAAGTCAAGAAAAATGAGACCAAACACATAGATGCCTAAAACCCTAATCTGCACAGTCTGCCGTAAGGGGGTCGACCCCCTTCCTTAGGGGGTCGACCCGTGGGTCGATGCCCCCTTGAGGGGTCGACACCCCTGAGTGGGATTTTTTCCGCTCAATGAAAATTTGATTTTTGAACTTATTTTTTAATTTCTAGATTAATTATATATATATAATTCTCCTATGCGTATGCAAACTTCAAACCTTCATAACTTCTTCATTCGGCGTCCGTTTTACGCAAACCAGGTATCTATTTTGACCATAATTCCAAGACGAACGCAATAGCACAGTCCCTTTCACTTAATTCTTAATGTTAAATTAATTATTCTTTAATTTTCCACTTTAGTCTTGTTAAAATTACGGGGTGTTACAATTTATATATGTGTATTTATAGGTAGAAATTTTTAGGCTTAACTTGGGTGGGTATTTCTACATGTGCCAATCACATACTTATGCAACATCTAGAATCTTAGAACCTAGGCTTTTCAGTTGGTAGCTAATAGGGAGTGTATATGCAAGAGCGTTTAAAATGAAGTGATAGGTGTTGATGTTTGATTGAACTATCCTACTATTGCCATCAATTTAGCTCCTAACCAAAACCAAAATGCCATGTTTTCTTGCTGTGCCTCTTTTATAGGTACATGTACTACCTATACATATAAACAAATCAAAATTGGCAGCAAAATGAAGATCAGTCCATTAATGTTCATATTCTAGCTTGTGACAACATACCCAAAATGGAAGTGATGTTGATTGCACCATTTCTGTTTAAATGTTTCCAGACTTAGCTCATAAGCAACACTAAGATTTTGCGGTCATATATAAATACTGATTTGAAACAACAAGATATTATGTACATTTCCCTTTACTTGTTATGTAATATACTCATATGATTGCTGCAACTTATATGTACATGTGTAGGTACATTTTATATATGCTGATGTGTGATTTAACAATACAAGGAAATGTTTGAAAACTTATTCACTAAATGAACTTTCTATACAATATATATATATATATATATATATATATATATATATATATATATATATGTAAGTGTGTGTGTGTGTGTGCATATAAATGTTGATTAGAAACAATAATGTTATGTTCTAGCTACTCTACATGTACTTTACCTATCAGTAAATTCATGCCTAACATCCCAAGCAAGTCACCCCCTTAAA